>JAPTHN010000033.1:4178706-4792107 GCA_026936325.1 Platynereis dumerilii
TTCTGTTCACACCTTGACACATTTTATATATACTCTTACAAGGAGTAGAGCATGGAGTAAATAGCATCCAGCAAATTCCCCAATGCCATGGCTAGAACTGTAACTTGTTTAGAGGGCAAGAACCATTTCTGATAGACCTTTGCAGCACCTCTTTTAAGATGAAAATAACTACAGTATGAAATGTTACTCATGTCAGTTTTGTGCAAGAGTTACAGGGAGAGCGAGCATCTGCTGAGCAACAAGTAGCTTGAGTGTAAGTGAAAACCACATCTGGAAACTCCATTAAAAAAAGACTAATGTCATTAACGGTCATTTTACCGGTGCAATAGCAATATCAATGCCAATAAATTGGCTCTTATTGCAAACTGTGCATGTAATGAATTCAAGAAATCTTGCTTTCCCAAAATAGAAATTTGCTTTATCAAAGACGTTTGGTGGTAGACCAGTCATAGAGATTTTTCTTTTTTGTTAAATCAAAAATCCAAACTATTGATGAATCAAGCTACATGTAATATAGTATCTCAAATAACTGTTGGTCATAGAGACCTGAAAAATGGTCCAAAATGTGCAGGATAGGCAATTTCCCATTCATTGGTGATACATAGTTAAGCTTTAAGTGGGGTAGATTTCAAGGTATTTGACATGGTGGTTTAAACTAAAATTCTATATTGTGCAAGTAACCTTTCTTATCATTGGTAACTCTCTGTTTTGCTCTTATAAGGGGTTGGCAATTTAATGATCAGGGGGGGGGGCTTGGAGTTTTCCTCTACATAATAGACTGATAGTTCTTATATTTAACTGTCAACCAAACATCTATTAAAGTAAAATAAAAATTTGAACAACATCTTCCCATTCTCTGTAAGCACTACAGGTCCAATGTCACAAGTTGGTAAAATTTGTGATTTTTGGTCATTCGGGACAAAAAATTGATAATTACAGATAAGTTCCCTATGTATCAGTAGATTCCGAAATGCAAAAGTTATTGGTGGTAAATGCATTTTTAAGCAAACGAGGCTAGATAATGCCATTATTTTTAAACATAAATATGAAGGATTTACAAACTTAAAATGCAGTTTTTGCGAAACTATTCTGACTTCATTCAAATGGACTTGTAGGGTAAAATTTTATAAGATATCACTATGAAATTAACACAAAATCTCGAAAATGATATCCTTTATAAAATTACTATATCATTTAAGATATTTCCCTTACTTAACCTTTCTTATGGCAGGTAGGCAGTTATTGCAGAACAAGAATGCACCATATCTTTTATCAGTCTCAAAGGCAGGGCTCTAATACCAAGGTAGGTTCGACAAACAACAATATTGTGTATAGAAATGGAAAGCCATGGTCATGAGCAACAAAATGGTATGAAGATAATGGCCATTCTAGCATCAATCCTTTTTCCAGAAGCATCGGAACAAGAGCAGTCCAGACACAATATTTTACAATCGGCAAGAATTTTGATTTCGTCGTCAGGTTCAATTACAGGGCTCTAATGCCTAATAGCTCAGGCTTAAAACCACATATTATGCCTGAATCAATAGCCAGACACACAGGCAACAAGAAAATATCAAAATAATGAGCATTCCATGAGAAGCCATCATCATGAAGCATCTATACAAGAGAGGTGTGACATAAATTTTACAAAAGTTTGGAGTGTCAATTTTTCGTCAGTCTCAAAAACAGGGCTGTAAAACCATGAAAGATTAGAGTTACAACCAATTTCTCTACACCAATGGAAAGCCAGGCTCATGAGATGAGCATCTTTGGAACCATCCAGAAAAATCAAATTTCCATACTGAGGCATAATCAGACAGCATCTGAACAATAGAGTACCTATATAATTCTCACTAAAAAAGAGGGTGTCAATTTTTCGTCAGTCTCACTTAGGCCCTCACAGCTTCCAAAACAAGAGCCTCTACAAAGTTTTGTTACTATTTCCTGACAGACCAGATCATGAGCAAAACATTGATGAAAAAATTTCTTAAAAACCAAATCAGTGAATGGTGTATTTGATGCATCAAAAATTACATTGTCCATTTTGGTTTTGCGTGTGACATGACAACCTTGTACTGCAAAACATGTCATTCTGAAATAGAGGAACATATTATGGCCTTTCTCCTGTATTCATTATATGCTCAGCTAACCAGAGCATAAAACCAAATTTCAAATTTTATTTTAACTGCATTTACTTGCTTGTATTTTAAAGTTTTACCTGAATTTTTTACATGCAGTGTCCAGCGTGACGCCAAAAATTGATCGCATATGCAATCATTTACCATTTAATATATCAAAAGCTAAGAGATGTGGATACACTTCCTGGTATTTAGATCAAAGGGGACATCACTGCCTTTCACATGACCCATAATACATGCATAAATTCTATACAAAAGCTGAGATATTACCTGAAATGCATATCCATGTTGGGCCAAAACTGAAATTTTACCAACTCACGACATTGGACCTACAGCACTATTTCAGTACTCAGCAACTCAATTCAACAGAACCTAGATTCAGCCATTTTATGGGCACTGACCCAATGTCTGGGTAATTAACCGGAGAGTGATCCCAATCCCCCAAAGTGAACTTTGGACACCGAGAATTTGTCACTGGGCTTGGGTGAGCCAGGCTGATGACATTAGGGTAAACTTCTGTGTTGCCTTTAATAAGCAAATGGGGGTTTGGGGCTGCTGTATACCATTTTGTGTTCAAATTTACTTTTACATTGTATGATTAGAGAAATTTGGTATTTTGAAATATTTAAAATACTACATTGCTCATTGCATGAGCTGAGTCTGGCAATGTAATTTGTAGACTTAAATACAAATACAGATACAGATGTAGATACGGATACAGATACAGATACCGAAAATTTCTAGGTCACATTTCATAGATAGATATAGACAATAATACAACAGTGAAAGTTTGGTACTTGGTACAAGGTTAAGGTATATTGAAGCATTTCACAAGTTAACAGATACAGGAAGGAAGTGTCTTTAAAACGCTGTGTCCTGATATAGAGGGCATCCGATGTCTGTGCCAACTGGGCAAAAGCTCAAAAAGTTCATAGAGTGGGTGCTTCGAATCCTTCAAGATCTTATTAGCCATAGGGCTAACCACACAATTTGTATAATGAGATTCATTATTGTCATTCACATAAATTTCTCTTAGTTGAAGTAATTATGTACTTATGTGTTTGCCCATTGTATAGTACATGAAGGTCAGCCAACTTATATCCATTGTTTCCCTGAGTTGGAGTAACGGAAAGGTCATTCAACAACAGTGGCGTAGCTAGGAAATTTTCCAGGGGGGCAAAATATTCAAGTCAGCGATGGAAATGGAACATTTTTGTCGGGGGAGCTACTATCGCTGTTGTGGCAGAGGCGCGCCATCGGCAAAATGCAACGTTTAATGACAATGTAATCATTTCTTTCCTGGTCAGGATGGAGCAAGGGGGGGCGACCGCCCCCCCTGCCCCCCTGTAGCTACGCCACTGTTCAACAACCAAATATTGTCGGTAGTTAAAAAGGAACCCAAAGTAATTAGCCCTTTGGAATTTTCTCTCTATCAGAACTGTCCTTATCATACATTTAGCTGCAAACCTCAGTAACCCGACTAACCACTGGCAACCACCCCACTGTAACCCACCCTTACCCGCCAAATTGCCTTCCACTCCAGTGACAAATCACTGCTGGTCTAACTCAACGCTAGCCAAAATAGTCCCTCAGCTGGCCCATCACTCACTCATGGAGAGTCTCCCTACGCCATTATTACGTTAAGTAGTGCCACCAGTCAACGTCACAAGCACTTAGCCCAGTGACATCACAATTGCTTGTCCGGGTAAGGCTTCCGACAGGATATTTCGCTCTGCGGACTACAGCAGGAAAGGAGGCCTTACCATGACTATTACTAGAACTGTTGCAACATATACAGGCCTATATACGTGGTATATTTCAGAGAGCAACAGTATATTAAAGAATCTGTTAAAAAGTTCAAGTGATATCGTTATATATTTCATAATTCTGGCGTTCCATTATATAGAGCCATATGGTGTCGCTCCATAGCATATGGGATAGGACGCCTGCCTTGCACAAACTGGATGTTGTTTAAAACCTGCTCCAGAAGGCAATGTCCGGAGAACATCAATTTAATGATTGAGATAATTACCATTCAGTATGGTGACGGCCGGTGAATTGCGTGAAATTGGTGGCAATTACACTATATATATATATGATGACGATAGTGTCATTTTGGGCCGAAGGCCCAAGGCCAATATGGGTTCGAAGCACCTGTGGCCTTGAATTGTCATTATTTTGTACCCAGGTGGCCTTGTTTTTCTTCTCCGAAGATCAGATTTATGGGCCACCTGGGTGAGTTCATAGTCTTTTTTGGGGGGGCACTTGGGAAGGGATCCAACGGGTCGCCAGCTTTTTCGCGTCTTTTTCTTCTTTCGTCTGTGTGCGGGGTCCGGAGGGAGGCTGTGATGTTCTTGTGATGGTGTTCTTCTTGTTTTTCCTGAAAAGAGAATGAAAAGAGAGAGCAGTATCTGGGCTTTTGAGTGGGACGAGCATTTAAGACAGAGGTGTTTTCGCATTGTTTTGTGGGAATTGAGTATAAGAATGAGAGTCTGGTACAAGCCCTATTAATTCAGGGATGTCCAGGGTCTTTTAGTTGCCCCGCATAGAATACCGGATACAACCCGCCTCCATTTAAAGTCCCATGGGCTCGGACTGGATGTGCTGTACACAGTGGCTGCGGTGACGCAGGTGAGCTGTGTATGTGGAAGCAAAGGAGTGGGTCTGCGCGGGTTGGCAACAGGGCTCCCACCCACAGTCGGTTGGCGTCGCCCCACCGTACATACTGGCTTAGGGCCAGTCATGATATGTGGGCCTCAGCCTGACTGCTTTTTGAGCTTTTTTGGGTGAACATTTTGATGAAAATTTGGATGAGAGTGATTGATACACAGTGATAGGCTGCGTCTGCGCAGTTTTGGCTGTGTATTTAGGAAGCAAAGGAGTGGGTCTGCGCGGGTTGGCAACAGGGCTCCCACCCACAGTCGTTGGCATCGCCCCACCGTACATACTGGCTTAGGGCCAGTCATGATATGTGATATATATATATAAAATTGTACTATATTATATTTGTACTTTTTATAAACATTACATAAATCATTTATTGTCTCACTCAATCTAATTTCCAAGGCATGATATTTCCAAGAGTGGCTTGTAATTTAACCCTCTGGTCTTAGACATATCAGTGCATTTTTTAGCATATGATGTAACTAAGAGACCAAATAGTCTCCCAGTGAACAGATTTGGTTTCCCAATGATTGGTGTCACTGGGAGAACAGTTGCATCCAGAGACTATCAACAATAGTCTATCATTAATCACACACTTGGTTGTCTTCATGTGAAGTTCTTGCATATTTCAATTTCAAAATATTCTTCATGCTCTTTACAAAATATATCTGCTGTTGTCATCTTTCTGATTATCAATTTCTATAAATACAAAATTCGTGAAATTCCCAAATAAATTTGCAATCAGCTCAACAGTTATGCTATACCATGCAGGTAGAATACCAACATTATTCCATATCTAAAGAATCTTGAGCTGATCCGTAAGTGCCGCATGTCACAATGCCACATATAATGGCTTGTGGTGTTCCGTTGGTCTCCAAGTCGAAAATGCAAAAAAAATGCTCTGAGATTATTTACAGTGAGTTATAGAATTACGCACCCCCCTGGAGCAGTCTTCAATTTTTTGTAATAAAATTCCAGCTTCAAAAATTCCAAGTGATCGTTACGTGAATGATTATCTATATGTTTAAGCAGTTGGTGCTGCTTTTTTTAAAGTAATTTCTGAAAAAGTTTGTTCTCACGTAAGCTGGTCCAAAATTTGTATTGCAGGCGACATACAAATTTGGAACCAGCTTCTTAGATAAGTGTGAAAATATCTAGGAAATGAGCTGGAGAACTGTAGACTTACCCTGATATAACCTAAGACACTTTCCAGCTTGATATCTTTGATGGAATTCAAAATGAATAGGCCTATCATCACATTTTTTGATAATTTTCATATTTTGTCACATCATTGGCGGACTGCTAAAAGTATCACTGAAACTTCACTGAGCATTGTCAAATCACACCTACTGGATATTCATAATTGATAAAACCAAGCATGGGGAATGGTTTTACTGAAAGCTAATACTTTTAGGACACAAGATATCAAATGGAAGAATGCCAAGACTGAGTGTCAACACATGTTACTGTGACCATATTTATTTTCACTCCTGTTGCAGATACTGAACCGAAATTTTTCTGGGTTGTATCAGGGTCCAGCCAATTTCTTGCATTTGGGGACTTCTCAAGGAAATTCTATCCCAATACCTTCTGTCAGGTAACAATTTTTCTGACTCTGCTATGAGAAATGCTGGTGTGTAATTAAGGCTCAACAATATTTTTTGTTTCCCGATTCAACCTCTGAACTTCTTAAATGCAGCTCATTAAGCTCACTAGAAATTGCTTTATTTTCGTTTTGAATTTATAAAATTTTTTTATTAAAGCTGATGAAAGGTGGATAACAATAATACTTTCCAGAATTCCTGAAGAAAACCATAGAGCAACGACAAAAGCTTTGCCTTCCAAATATTTTATCAATGTCTGGACTTTTACATGAAGGAGTCATTAAGGCTGCAAAAGTCTGCAAAACCAAAGCTAGAGAGAAGTTGTTTCTTGCTCGTTGAGTGGATTTAGAATCTGAAATAGAATTTTGACTAGTTCTGAAGGTTCCTGTTTTAGAGCTCTTTGCAGATTGGCGGTCCACTGGAAAATTATTTTTCTAATTTTCAATTTGCAAACTGGCTTTGCCGAGTCATTGACGGTTTTCTGTTGGTCTCCTAATCTTCTTATTTGATGAAGTACCTCAAGTCATTTAATTACTTTGTTTATTGTCACCTATGCAGCAAGACATTATTGATAAGTACTGAATCAACTGAGTAACCATAACTGACATAAACAAGACATCAAGCAGTGACATCACACAACCAAGTTGAAAGTTAATTTTGAAGTGTTTGGACTGCCAATCTAAGATAAGATAAGATAAGATAAGATAAGATAAAACTTTATTTAACGTCGGTGGTGACAATAAAAACAATAAACACAAGCTATAAGCTTTTTACCGACAAGTTAAAATAACAGAACAGGGTGAAACTACGAAGTTATGTACAGATGAAAATGAGTGAAGTTATTTACAATTCTATTATTACTTTAACACATATCTGTGCAATATTATTTATATCATGACATAATTATTACAGAGAATTTCTAAGGCATAATAAACATGTTCCACATTCACATTGATTAAAATAGTGGTTCCTTCGCAAGTCTGATTTGAATGATCCTATATCATCTGAACATTTCAAGTGAGAGGGTAGAGCATTCCATAATGAGGGACCTTGATAACTAATAGACCTTTTACCATATTGAACTGTGTTAAAAGTGGGTAAGACTAGTTTGCCATTGTCCCGCATGTTGTATGGAGTAATTTGTTTTTCAAAAAATGAACTTTCCAAAGGTGGTGCTTGGCCATGAAGTATCTTAAAAACTAATTCAACTAAGCTATTTTTACAGGTTACATGAAGCATCTTTTTACCTGTTTTTATAAGTAGATCATTGTATGTGCCCTCATAATCGTTGCAAACAAGTCTCAGTGCTCGTTCATTGAGTTTTTCAATTTTCCTATCATGTCCAAGAGAGTAGGTTTGATAGGCAATTGAACAATAAACAAAATTTGAAGCTACAAATGCCTCATAAATCCTGAGTCGTCCTTCGTAACCAACATATTTACATAATCTTTGAAGTGCATTTATTTGCCTTGCAGCCTTTTTGCAGATTAGTGATAAATGGTGATTAAAATTTAGCTTATTGTCTATATGTATGCCTAACAGTTTCACTACACTTTCTGATTTAATAGTGTTCACATCAACCTTGAAATCAATTTCAGTATTGTTTCTGCTGAAGCATATTGCCTGAAACTTTGAAGGATTCGCCTTCATGTAATTTTCTTGAAACCACGAGATTGCTGTTTCAGCAGCTTTCTCGAGTGTTTCTTTAACTTTTAATTTATCCTTATGAGAATAAGATAAGGTGTTATCATCAGCATAATTGTACACATCACATGTTTTCTTGAGTTCAAATATGAAATCATTGATAAAGATGTTAAATAGAAGAGGTCCCATGATTGACCCCTGTGGGACACCAGTTTGGAGATTTAACCATTCACTTCTAATATTTCCTAACTTTACAGCTTGCCTTCGGTTTTTTAAGTAACTCATGATAAATGAGCATGCTTCTAATGAAACTCCATAAGCATTTAATTTTGCTATTAAAAGTCCATGAGGTAAACTGTCAAAAGCTTTTGAAAGATCTATTAATACACAACCAACATGACAATTATTATCGAGGGCATTTCTCCAGTTTTCAATACATTTTACAAGAACATTATTGCAGCTATACTGTTTTCTATACGCAGATAGATCATTTGACAAGTAAGTTGACATAAAATCTAATAACTGATCACATATAATTTTCTCAAATATCTTTGAGGTTGAGGGAAGCACACTCAAGGGTCTGTAGTTTTCTTTAGCCAGCTGATCTGACTTTTTATAGAGTGGTGTTACTTCCGCTTTTTTATTGCAGTCTGGGAATTCACAAGTTTCTATGCTCTTATTTATCATTTGAGTGAATGATTTGCTTAAAGAGTTCGATCCTAGTTTTAGAAACTTCGGGGAGATTTGATCAAAACCAGTTGCTTTGTTTGATTGAAGTAGTTTAAGTTTGTTTAGCACAGATGATTGACTAACAGTTGTGAAGGTAAACTGTCGTTCATTGTTTGCATAGCTGTTAATTTGTTTCACACTTGGGTGATCCCTGTAATGGTCAATGACCTGATCAGCTGACATTTCTTTGACTTCATTTGATTCACAGAGATCATTTGTTACATTAATAAAATATTCATTGAACGTATTACTAACATCTATTGGTTTGCTAATCAAAGAATCATTTTCATACAATGTTATACTTTGGTTGTTCTGTTTAACATTGTTGGTCATAAATGGTTTTACAACTTCCCAAAAGTGTTTCCCTTTAGTTTTGTCAGAATTACATTTATCTTCAAAATATTTTAATAAAGATGTCCTCTTTAACTTATTTACAAGATTTCTTTGTTTCTTAAAACTTTGCCATGACTCTTGACTTTTACTTTTTTGAAATTTTCTTCTCAAGGTCGCCTTTACATTTATAGCTTTTCTTAAATTGTCATTCATATAAGGTAGCTGTTTGTACTTTACTATTTTCTGTTTTTTAGGAGCATTCTTATTTACTACATCTAACAGCAAAGTATTGTGAAACCATAATTGATCATCAACATCATCAAATAATTGAGCAATATGAAAAGGTGCTGATTCTAGATCACTTTTATATGATTCTTCATTAAAATGCTTAAATGTCCTGTAGTATACTATTTTAGGCTGGTCGGATGGGCAAACTAATTTAGTAGCAGCACTGATATAATTATGGAAGTCACTAATTCCAACAGAAATATTTAAGGATTGCCTAATTGATTTTGGATTATTTGTTAAAATTACATCTAGTAGTGTTGGGTTATCTGCGCTTTTAAAGCATGTTGGATTTTTCACTAATTGTTTGAGGTCATAATTGTCACACATATTACTTAATTGGTTAGCTTTTTGCAAGAAATTTACATTTAGATCACCAATTATATAAACACATTCACTTTCTAAGAAACACTTGTTCAGCATAGTTTCTAAAGTGGAGTTAAGATTGGAGACATTTACATTCGGTGGCCTATAGACATGGAGGAAAAACATATTTTTCTGAGTTGTTTTGACTTGTATAACTATACTTTCTATTCCTGAATCATTTACAGCGATATCAGATCGATTTTTGTGTGGGATTGTGTCTTTAACGTAGCATATAAGTCCGCCACCATGGGCGTTTCTATCAAGTCTATGGATCAAAAACTTATCAATATGAAATTGAGCATCAGGGAAAGAGCAATCTAATTTGGTTTCTGATAGAAATAGAATATCACTGTGACCTTTTCTTAGTATTTCATATATCTCCATATACTTACATGACAGACTATTAATATTTAGGTGAGAAAATATTAGGTTTTTCGCATTGTTTTTGGAAAATTTGGAAAGGTCCTCATATGGATTTTCTACACCCTCACTAGAATTTTCTACATTTTCATTCACATTTTCCAAATATTCATTTGAATCTTCTACATGATCACAATCTACGACGTTGCCTAATGCACATTGGCTAACAGGGATAGCACCTATTTCGACATCACAGCTTTGCAATACATTACATTGTGAAATACTACAGCATGTATTCAATTCAATGTCATAATCGCTTTCACAATCAGTTTGTAGTCTATCAAAAGTATGTACATCATTTGACATTTCACCCTTGTTTGTAGTAAAACAGTCAACAGCATTAAAATCACAAGTATCAGGAGTAAAATCATCAACATTAAGATCACATATAACATCACTGTTATTAAAAGTCACTGATAAATTCACATTTACATTCCTGAACAGCTACAAACTTTTAAAATCTAATCCATTGGGGTATATTGACGTCCATGGACCTTTTGAGAAGTTCATGCATTCAAAGCCACCAACTTTCTCAATAACAGAAAACTGTTCCCTCATTTAAATTTTGTATATTAAATCATGTGATCAGACACCCTAATATCACCTTAGCATTTGAAATAAAATCTCATGTTCACAACTTACGAATCAAGTGAACAACATTCAAATTGTGCACAAAAATTATTTAAACAGGGTATTTCAAAGTATAATACTTACCACAGTCCTTTCAGGGACTCTATAAAATATAAAGCAAAACAATTAAAACAACCATATCTATGAAGTAACATTCATATCATTTTATAAGCTACCAAGCATGGTATTTGTAAAAATATTTTGGCATGCCTGCAACTCTCCCATTCTCTGAAGCTGAGCGTCATAGCTATGCCCAGGTGTCTTTTTGACGTTGGGCGATATTGGAGAAAGTAACGACTACATTCTGCACGACAATGGCCCATTTAGGTCCTGCCCTGCCAAATTGGGCTCTCAACTTTCATATTTCATAAACTGGGGCCATTTTCATCTCAGCCCAGACCTCATTACACAGGGGCTAGAGTTGCAGAGCCATCACATAAAGAAAATGACAAGGGGGCACCTTGTAGCAGCAATGTTGTTTATGGTTATGAAGCTGTTGGAGGGAGATATTTGGACAGAATAGAATAGAATAGAATCGAATAGAATAGAATAGGTTAGATGCATCAACGAAGACACTTTGTTATAAAATGAGATGTTCTGAAAGGTATGATAAAATATAATAAATAGAATGGAATAGGAAGTGATGCGAGGTTAATATATAAAAATGAAGTAGAATAGAGCAGGGTCGAGAAAACATGGCAATCAATAAAGGGTCACAACTTACAAGAGGATGTATACCTTGGTAACACTCAGTTTCACTTATTTCATTTTTCTACTCTTCCTTGACTTTCAACACAGCTTTTTATGATGAACATAGGTAGCAAGAGACGTCAGTATGAGCAGGTAGAAGTATGGAATTGGTGATGCATTTCTGAAAGAAGATATGACTGGAAATTGAAAACTGCTCCAGTGGGGTGTAAACTTCAGCAACCCACTGCAAGATTGCATAACCATATGAGAGAATACTTCGCACCAAAGCTCTGTCTTATTGGTCTTTTGAATTTCCATAACTATCTTTTGAAAGCTGACGAAAGGTGGATAACAATAATATTTCCAGAACTCCTGAAGAGAACCAAAGAGCAACAACAAGATCTTTGGCTTCCAAATTTTTGTCAATGTCTGAAGAAAATAGGACACTAGCTTAACTCTCTCTACTTTTCTTACTTTTCATGAATTCTAATGGACTTTTACATGAAGGAGTCATTAAGGCTGCAAAAGTTTGCAAAACCAAAGCTAGAGAGAAGTTGTTTCTTGCTCGTTGAGTGGATTTAGAATCTGAAATAGAATTTCGACTAGTTCTGACGGTTTCTGTTTTAGAGCTCTTTGCAGATTGGCGGTCCACTGGAAAATTATTTTTCTAATTTTCAATTTGCAAACTGGCTTTGCCGAGTCATTGACGGTTTTCTGTTGGTCTCCTAATCTTCTTATTTGATGAAGTACCTCAAGTCATTTAATTACTTTGTTTATTGTCACCTATGCAGCAAGACATTATTGATAAGTACTGAATCAACTGAGTAACCATAACTGACATAAACAAGACATCAAGCCAGTGACATCACACAACCAAGTTGAAAGTTAATTTTGAAGTGTTTGGACTGCCAATCTGCGAACAGCTATAAACTTTTAAAATCTAATCCATTGGGGTATATTGACGTCCATGGACCTTTTGAAAAGTTCATGCATTCAAAGCCACCAACTTCCTCCATAACAGAAAACTGTTCCCTCATTTAAATTTTGTATATTAAATCATGTGATCAGACACCCTAATATCACCTCAGCATTTGAAACAAAATCTCATGTTCACAACTTACGAATCAAGTGAACAACATTCAAATTGTGCACAAAAATTATTTAAACAGGGTATTTCAAAGTATAATACTTACCACAGTCCTTTCAGGGACTCTATAAAATATAAAGCAAATCAATTAAAACAACCATATCTATGAAGTAACATTCATATCATTTTATAAGCTACCAAGCATGGTATTTGTAAAAACATTTTGGCATGCCTGCAACTCTCCCATTCTCTGAAGCTGAGTACAACAGCTATGCCCATGTGTCTTTTTGACGTTTGGTGATAGAAACGACTACATTCTGCACGACAATGGCCCATTTAGGTCCTGCCCTGCCAAATTGGGCTCTCAACTTTCATATTTCATAAACTGGGGCCATTTTCATCTCAGCCCAGACCTCATTACACAGGGCTAGAGTTGCAGAGCCATCACATAAAGAAAATGACAAGGGGGCACCTTGTAGCAGCAATGTTGTTTATGGTTATGAAGCTGTTGGAGGGAGATATTTGGACATAATAGAATAAAATAGAATAGAATAGAATAGAATAGAACAGAATAGAATAGATGCATCCACGAAGACACTTTGTTATAAAATGAGATGTTCTGAAAGGTATGATAAAATATAATAAATAGAATGGAATAGGAAGTGATGCGAGGTTAATATATAAACATAGGCTGTGCAGCTGCAAACCTTCAGCGAAAGACATCTGTAAAGTCATAAAAGCGATGTTACAAAATTGGTATAATACAATCGTGGCCAAATCTTGGCCTGAAATTATCTATATACCCGCTGCCCTACCATCTGCCCGCCTGCCTGCCAGGGTATGTAAAACCATGGAAAGGCTGAACTAGACAAATTTACACATATTATGTTGCAGTTTCATACATGTACACTATTGTACAGGGAATAGGTTATGAGCTGTGGGTCGAAAACCAAGAAGTATATTATTTATACAAATTTTTTCAAAATATTTTAAAAGTGTTAAAACTACCTATCAATGAGACTAGTGAAAAGATCTTTATAGGCAATATGTGGATGAATTTTTGTCAAGGTACATCCGAGAGAGGCTAAGTTTTGGACCAGAAACCAAAAATTATAATTTGCAATATATTTTGTCAATATTTCAAAAAGTATAGAATGACCATGAATCACACCATCAAAAGGCACAACAGCATCATATAGGTGATATGTGTATGAAATGTCATCCATGTACACGCAATACTGGGCAAGTTTTGGGCCAGAAATGAAAAAAAATTGTTTTTATAATTTTTTCTCTATATTTCAAAAAGTATAGAATACCCATCAATCAGACCATCAAAAGGCACAATTGGACCACATAGGCTATATGTGTACCAAATTTTATCCACGTACATGCGATAGTGACCGAGTCTTGATCCGGAAACAAAAATAATAATTTTTTATCTTCTTGTTTAATATTTCAAAAAGTATGGATTATCCATCGATCAGACCATCAAAAGGCACAACCAGACCTTATGGGCTATATGTGTACCAAATTTCATCTATGTACATGCAATAGGGCCCGAGTTCTGGCTCGGAAACTATCTATCCGCCCGGCGCCCGACCGCACGGCGGACGGACAACATTTTACCAAAGTGATAACAATACCTTCTTCGAACTTCGTTGGCTGAAGGTAAAAATGAAGTAGAATAGAGTAGGGTTGAAACAACGTGGCAATCAATAAAGGGTCACAACTTACAAGAGGATTATACTTTGGTAACACTCAGTTTCACTTATTTCGTTTTTCTACTCTTCCTTGACTTTCAACACAGCTTTTTATGGTGAACATAGGTAGCAAGATAGGTCTTATGAGCATGTAGAAGTATGGAATTGGTGTTGCATTTATGAAGGAAGATATTGCAGGAAATTGAACACTGCTCCAGTGGAGTGTAAACTTCAGCAACCCACTGCAAGATTGCATAACCATATGAGAGAACACTTCACACCAAAGCTCTGTCTTATTGGTCTTTTGAATTTCCAGAACTATCTTTTGAAAGCTGATGAAAGGTGGATAACAATGATATTTTCCAGAACTCCCGAAGAAAACCAAAGAGCAACGACAAAATCTTTCGCTTCTAAATTTTTGTCAATGTCTGAAGAAAATAGGACACTGTCTACTTTTCTAATTTTTCATGAATTCTAATGGACTTTTACATGAAGGAGTCATTAAGGCTGCAAAAGTTTGCAAAACCAAAGCTAGAGAGAAGTTGTTTCTTGCTCGTTGAGTGGATTTAGAATCTGAAATAGAATTTCGACTAGTTCTAAAGGTTTCTATTTTAGAGCTCTTTGCAGATTGGCGGTCCACTGGGAAAATTACTTTTCTAATTTTCAATTTTCAAACTGGCTTTGCCACGTCATTGACGGTTTTCTGTTGGTCTCCTAATCTTCTTATTTGATGAAGTACCTCAAGTCATTTAATTACTTTGTTTATTGTCACCTATGCAGCAAGACATTATTGATAAGTACTGAATCAACTGAGTAACCATAACTGACATAAACAAGACATCAAGCCAGTGACATCACACAACCAAGTTGAAAGTTAATTTTGAAGTGTTTGGACTGCCAATCTGCGAACAGCTATAAACTTTTAAAATCTAATCCATTGGGGGTGTATTGACGCCCATGGACCTTTTGAAAAGTTCATGCATTCAAAGCCACCAACTTCCTCCATAACAGAAAACTGTTCCCTCATTTAAATTTTGTATATTAAATCATGTGCGCACTGCGCAGACACCCTAATATCACCTTAGCATTTGAAATAAAATCTCATGTTCACAACTTAGGCCTACAAATCAAGTGCACAAGTTTCAAGTTGTGCAAAAAATTATTTAAACAGGGTATTTCAAAATGGAATACTTACCACAGTCCTTTCAGGCACTCTATAAAATATAAAGCAAAACAATTTAAAACAACCATGTCTCTGAGGTATCATCACATCATTTTATAAACTACCAAGCATGGTATTTGTAAAAACATTTTGGCATGCCTGCAACTCTCCCATTCTCTGAAGCTGAGTGCAATAGCTATGCCCAGGTGTCTTTTTGACGTCGGGCGATATTGGAGAAAGGAACGACTACATTCTGCACGACAATGGCCCATTTAGGTCCTGCCCTGCCAAATTGGGCTCTCAACTTTCATATTTCATAAACTGGGGCCATTTTCATCTCAGCCCAGACCTCATTACACAGGGCTAGAGTTGCAGAGCCATCACATAAAGAAAATGACAAGGGGGCACCTTGTAGCAGCAATGTTGTTTATGGTTATGAAGCTGTTAGAGAGAGGTATTCGGACAGAATAGAATAGAATAGAATAGAATAGAATAGAATAGATGCATCCACGAAGACACTTTGTTATAAAATGAGATGTTCTGAAAGGTATGATAAAATATAATAAATAGAATGGAATAGGAAGTGATGCGAGGTTAATATATAAACATAACGTGCACAAGGCACTTTAAAGCAGACCTCGTGGCATGCAGTGAGAATTTGCCATTAAATCATAAATATGTGATAATAGTTATATGTTCCCCCATGGCCCAAAATGTAAATGGGAAATGCATACAGGATTTTTTTGTTGTAACCTGTTGATTGCTATTTGCTAGAGATACCCTTTTTCTGTACAATTGCATTTGAAAACGTTTTCTTTATTTTGTAATGAATTGCTCAATTAAAATAACAATGTGTCAGCCAATTAAACGTCACACCTTTGCAGAACAATGATATAGCTGTTATGTATTTAGTGCTAGAGAATGTCTTGGCATTATCCTTCTTTAGCCCCCTTGAGGGTTTAAACATTTTATAGGTACTAGCATAGTACCCGTGATAATGGGTATAATGAGAGTAAGAATGGCAGAGACGGAATTGTAGGTATACATGTAGTCCTATCCTTGCATTCTTTCAAGACAGTGGGCCCTCCCTCCTTCCATTGGAGTCCAGGGAAAACAAACAACTACAAAGTACTATAATTTGAGACGATTGATAGGTATTGACAGTCATGCATAAATGATTAATAGGTGCAGTGGAGAGTGTTATAATATGAACAGTTTGAGCAACCACACCCACTTATGGTTGTTGTAAGAGGTGAAATAGTGTTGCTTGCAAATTTTTAGTTGTGGGCATTCAGTAGTTTTGGAGGAGTAGCGTAAAGCATCCATGAATTAAGGGTATGATTTCCAAAGATATTGATCAACTAAAACTGAAACTGAAAAATAACTCAAATATGTTTCCAGTCTGTATATCACAGAATAAATACTGTAAAAGTGTGAAGGGAGATCATTACCAAGAATACTCACAGTTATCTGTTTCTTAAAACATTCAAACTGAAGTGTGATATACTGCAAAATACTGTCTTATATATACTCCCACTTAAGCCCCCTTTCACATTGACTGTACCATTGAAAAGGGGGCTAATGTAGGAGTATATATAGACAGTTGGATATAGCAAAAACTGTCTTATTATACTCCTGCTTTAGCCCCCTTTTCCATTGACAGTACCATTGAATAAGAGGGCTAAAGCAGGAGTATAATAAGACAGTATATATAAGACAGTATTTTTTCAATGGTACTGTCAATGGAAAAGGGGGCTAAAGCAGGAGTATAATAAGACAGTTTTTTGATAAATAGTTAGACAGTTATATCTTTGTTACATTGACTGTATAAGCGTCATCTTGTGTATAAACATAATGACGTTTATACAGTAAAAATTACCACCACTATTTCCCATGAAAATATGGCCTAAATGTTTAGACCCCTGAGGGGGCTAATGTAGGATAATGCCAATGTCTTCTGCACATTGTTCATACCTGCAAAGCTTTATTATAATCAGATCATTCATCCATGTCACTGTAATCCACAAATAAGAAAGTCACAACACAGAAAATAATATAAAGTTATTGGTCCCTAATTGGTAAAAAATCAGCAGCAATGCACAGGTCACAGTTGACTGCACACTTTACTCAGACTGGTGGCTTGTTTGGGGGAACCCCCTTAGAGACCAGGGGGGGTGCATATGACATCATTCATTGCTACAGCATTGGGTTGAATGGATTTCCCTTGCCATAGAGTTTATTATGGGATTAACATGTACCAAAAGTTGATCACTTCACGCGGAGGCCCATCACATGATGCATGGTAAATGGCATTATGATTGAAGAAGGCAGGCAGCAGAAACTTGACCCACAAGATATGGCAGAATTTCAATCTCATAGGCAGCTCCTCTACGAGGTATGCCAAAAATGAAGTAGAATAGAGTAGAACTATCTAAGTCAGTGGTAGAGCCACGGAGGCCTAGGGCAGATTCCACGAAAAGCAGAAAAATTCCTTACCACAAGTTACATTAGCACAAAGACGGATAAGGCCAGACATAATTGATTCGTAGCTTCTCAGATTTTCTCAGGGTGCTTTTTCTAGGGATAGCTGGCAGGACAAAAAAAAACTGAAATCTAAATCTTTTACTGTGTCAATCCATTAAATAAAATCATGGGTAAACACTATTTGCTGTTGAATTGGTAGATAAGAATAACTAAAAATATGGCTTGTGCTAATGTAACAATTTTAAATGATTGAGGACGGAATTTGTTTATGCTGAAGCATTGCTGATACTACTGCAATATAAATGAAAACACCAGCAGGGTACCACCCCTGGCCTGCTCCTTGGAGACCTGGCTTTCAGTTCAGAAAAAATTTGAGATCAAATCATGTGTTCCCTAACGTAATTAATATAGACAAATTTTGCTAATGTAACACTATGAAATGGACGGATGCCAAATTGCAGTTACATTAGCAATAAAAAAACAGCTACTTCACAGAGCAGTTTATGTTTTTGGTGATGTATATAGGCAAATAAGACAGATTTTTCAATGAAATTTTAGAATTTCACGTTAAAAATTTGCATAAGTAGCAAGAACACAGAAAAATTCACTTGTAAAAGTTGCTAATGTAACCTCAGTGTCCTGTGACGGAATCTAGTTACATCAGCAGTCTTTTTTTATTTTTTTTATTTCTTTGAAGTTTTATAATGACCAACACAATTAAAAATGGTTCCAAAATAATTTTCAATATGTGTTTCTATCAATCACATATCATTACTTTTTCCTGAATTGGTTTTTAGCAGATTCCACAGAGTGCCAAAGTAAGCACGTCTGATCACCAGTAAGTTTGGTTGTCCAAAATTGTCCTCATGAGGGATAAAAAAATATCTTTTTAAGAACAAAAAGCTACATATTTGAGGATTATTTTAATGATATTTATTCATTAGCTCACAGATGTACTGAGTAATAGGTTTACTTGCTTCAGGAAGCAACAGAGAGATAACAAAAGGGTTGGAAAGTTTAAGGTACCCTCTGAGAGCAGTTTTCGTGGAATCTGCCCTATGGGATCCGGACCCTCCCCCCAGAACACTGAGATGGAAAGGGAATTTTGAAGAAAATATAGAGCAATGTGGGCCTGCGAATGCACATACGACACCCATGCGTGCTCGTGAGTGCCGAAACAATGCCTGCCCTCACTAGACTACCCTATTGAAACCGCCACTGACTTAATCCAACTTGGAAAATTCGCACATTTGTGCGGTATTATTTTTTACAGATATAAATATCACATTATACAAGTTACCTTATCACCATGATGTCAAATTTTAAAAGAGCAGTGTATTCATAAAAAGATAAGAGAACAACAAAAATAGATCACAAGTATAGTGTCACTCTAAGTATTTGCTTTATTCTATTATTAGGTTTTCCATGAAAGACACTTTTAAACTGTGAATAGCATACTATGCAGTATGCATGCCACAGTTGTTTAAAATTTTTATTGACATGATTATTTTATTCTTTCCTCTATTCTCATATTTTCACTTTTCTTCTTTTCCTCTTCTAATATTTCATATTTGCTCTTTTTGTCTTCTTGAAATTGGGTTGCATGTTCACTACACTTCTCCTTTACCCCTATTCTTCTCCTCATCTTCCAGCTCTTCTTTCTCGACTGCTTCCCTGTTCTTCTCTTCTCACAATTGTCTTCTCTATTCTCACCTTGTTTTCTTTCTTATCCGAGAAGATCCCACTCCTCGAACCAATGAACCAATTGTAATGACGTGGCTACAACGCAGCCTGTTGTCAAGTGTAAATAATGAAATGTGGAAGTTGCTACGCTTCCTCCTACCAGAAATTGTTGGTTTGTTTGTGCGAACTGCATCAGTTTTGGTGGCTGGCACTTTCAGAAAGGACCAACCAGGTATACCCTCTTTTTCTTAAAACTCATTTGAAAAATAAACAACTATTTAGGCAGCTGAGCGCAAAAAGGGACTTGGTGCCACTAAGTCCCTTTTTGAATTATTGCATTTTTGAAAGTTTAAGACCTTATGATTAATGTCTCTGCATATCAGAACAAAGTAAGTTAAACTAAGGGAGATACAGCAGGTCAAAGTACAGGATGTCACTATTTTTAAAGTATTGTTGTCCTTTGTTGTCTCTGCCATTAAAAATGTAGCCAATGCAGAAATGGACTTAGTTCAGCAAAGCACCTTACCCAATGCAAAAAAGAGCATAATGCTGTTGTGCACCTTTTGGCGCGGAAATTTACTTAACAATGATAGTAAATATACTAGCTCTATGCTCCTTTTTGCTCCGAATACTACAGAAACCAGTCGGCGCAAAAAGGAGCTTAGTGCACCTATGCTCCCTTTTTGCTAGGGGTGTACCGATCAAGCATTTAGCCGAACCGAACCGGACACCAAACAAGGCCTAGTTATTCGGCCGAACTCGAACCCGAACCGAACCCTCTGTTTAATTGGGCAACAGGTGGCACTCAACTGAAAGTCAGCGAGCAGCCAGGTCCACTACTAGCTCCTACCTAGGCCTAATTGGACCTTGCGCAATGACACTTACAAGCTACTGATCTGCTTGATAGGCCATGACTCAAAAGATATGCTTTGGGCCTGAAATAAAAAATATTTATATGATATTAATAAATGAATGCAAGTTAGCATATAGACCAGGAATATTCACTCAAAAATATTATATCATTGCGCAGCTTAAAAATCATGAAGATACACACAGTATAAGTGGAAATGAGCAAGCTTAGCCTCTTTGTTTCAATCGCATCTGGTATTGCATAGCAGCTTACTCTCTGATTACTAGTCTGATTAGATCTTTTGAGCTGAATTGAAATATATATAACATAATGTACCCGACCAAACTTGATGTCCACTGTAAAGTCATACCAACTATAAGATTCAAATCTACAAAGTCCAACGGGTCCAAAGATATGATTAATGGCTACAAGAATAGGGAGGCATGTTTATTTTAAAATCATAGAACTTTGTATAAGCCTGCATCCATGCAAGCGCAGCTTACAGTGTACCACTAGTATTACTTAGGTAAAATTACCTGTGCTGTGCACACATGACGACTTATTGGACTTATTTAAAAGTCCATGACACTAGGCTGCCGCCCCCCCCCCCTCACCCCAAGAAGGACTTCAGTCCAGTCAACCAATGCCGAACGCTTGACCTTTGCCCGTCAGCAGTCCCTGATTACAACCATAAACTCCCTTTTTGGAATTCATGAATTTATCTACTCCAAACAATTGACAGAATTTCGAAACTATTCAGCATTTTTCTTCTGTATAGCCAGCATGTGAAATTTAGCTTTCGCAACTTAGTGGAATACATGTAAGAAAAGACATCATTTTACTAGTATGATTATGATAGGCCTGTATTCAAAATGAGGTAGGCTACTGTCCATATTTCCATCATAGTTCAGACACTGCAGGTCAGTAAATTTTTCTAATCATACAGAAACATTTTAATAAAATGGATATTAAAATATATTTTTTACTCTCCATCACTGCATATGTTTGTATAGACCTATTTCAAAGTGATATGAGAATGATTCACTCAGTCTCATATCTGTCAAATGAAGAAATTACTATGCATTAATTAACTGGACTCACTGTCTTTAATGCTGCAATAACTCGGTTTTTAAGAGTATCTTTCCCTTAGAGGAGTTCATTATGCACTTTTATCGCAATTATTAAATTCTAAAATTAATAGGCCCACATTGATGCCCCCATATTTGAAGCATGCACAGGTGATTCGTTGCACTGCTGTTGCGTAACAGCAGATGTTGGGGAGTCAGCCAAGTGTGAAATAGCAACATTTGACGACCATAGGGGACGCTGTGTGCACTTTGCAGGGGGCGTGCCTAGTTCTATACTCGGCAGTCTTCTGAGCCGAATTGCCGAACCGGACATAACAGGGCCGAAACAGGCCGAACCGAACACCGAGCACAGGTTCGGTACATCCCTACTTTTTGCACAACTGATAATGCTTTCTTTGATGCAAGAAGGAGCATTGGTCTTATTTCATGAAAAATAATCGTATTAGTATAATTATTTTTACATATAGTTGTAGAAAATGGCTATATTCATATACTTACCAAAAATCATTCAAATCGGACCGGTACTCACCGAGGCAGAACTGAAAACAACTGTTCAAAAGAAAAGGGCCTTTTTCCTCAAGATCACATTTTTCCACTAAGCTGCTTTTTGCGCCGAGCGGTCTATTTATTGGCAAAATTTTATTTAACAATCAGGAAAATCTGGAAAGCATACCCAAGAGGTATATTAAATGGTACATTTTACTTTTTTGGCTGATAAAAATTTAAGAGTGCCTGCTTGATTTTGAAGCTTTTTTATTGACTAGTGGTAACTTTTTTTCAGGCTTTTCAGGCTTTTTAGGACATTGACAAATTGATTAAAATGTTGCCAACTATCCAGCTACTAATATTTCAAGCCAACTAAGCTGCAGCCAGCCAATGATAGCCTCAGCCAGCCAATTTTAGGCTGACTGGCTGGCTGATTGACTGGCTGACTGAGTTCTATGGCCTGAGAACATGGTGCATTGCATGCTACGTTATCACTTGGACCTCTTGTCCTCATCACCTCCCATTCATTCACTTCTTGGATCCCTCTCTTCTCTTCTTGTCGCTTCTTCCTTTATTTTTCTTCTCTTCTGTTTCTTTGTCTCTGCTACTTGTTCTGCTTTTTCTGACACTCTCTTTTGAGTGCCCTTTAGACAGTCTGGTCACTCTGGTCACTCTGTTGAGTTTAGTTTGAGTTGTGTAACCAGTTGGAAGCATTGTCAACAGTTGTGTGCAATTTTCTTGTTTCATTGCCACCAGAGGGTGTCAGGTCTAAATAATCTGCTGCTCCCCCTAGTGTCAAATGAACAACTTCAGAAAAGGCAGTAACTGATGTTGTGTTCTGACAATTGAATATCTGGATGGTCTCAAATTTGATAGAATATATAATAAAGAAACATTACAAAGCAAATGGATCACCCAAGAACAAATTCATTTATTTCCATAATTTAAGAATGTGACTTTTAATACAATGTACGCATGTCTTATTTATCCCTGTCCTTAAATTTGCTCCTACAATTCATTATGTCACAATCACATGTATTGACACACTTTCAAAATAATTCAGATGTCATTTTTTTCTTGACTTCTGTTGAAACATCTCTTTGTGATGAATCCGGAGGAGAGGGTATAGGGGGGAAGACCACCAAGATAAAGACATGTGGTGGAATTTTGAAGACAAAATGCAATAACTTGGGCCTGCCGGTGTCAGATGATGTCCCATATATACTATCATGTCTGGATCCAAGATAAAACTTGCAGATATATTTTTTGTTTAGATACCTCTTATAACTAATTTATTCGAACCATAAAAACAAAATAAGGTTGTATATAATGTTCTCATTAGATAAGCAATTTGCATTTACAATATTCGATGGAACTTGTGACATACTTCAAACAATGAAAATGGATCGACTTTTAAAAATCAATCAGAACTATTTTTCTTTTTGCCTCAGATAACTATTGATGAATGAAAATTATGAAGTAATGAATAAAACATATAATTTAGAAAACCTATCTTTATACATCAATGTCGATTATGTCAGTTGAAATCAACCATTTGTAGCAGGGCAGGTATGCAAAAAAAATGGTAAAATTATACATAGAAGCATGAAAACACTTACAAAACATTTTTACATGCACATTCGGATAGGGATCCACCTCACATTTAGTTTAGGTGGCTAATGGCAGACGTTTTCCAAAATGTCAGTTAATTCTTCCATTTTTGCTTCTTTCTGTGTACAGTAGTGTTCCTACAAGGGCTTTTGAGTCAGAATCGGGAGTCGTGGAGTCGGAGGTTTTTGGGTGAAGTCAGGGTCGGAGTCGAACTTTGTTTTTCAGGTGAAGTCAGAGTTGGAGTCAAAAATTAATTTGGTGACTCCCCAGTCAACATGTGAGTCTGCACAGCACTCACTGTGAGATCACAAGAAACTCACATGGTGATGTCATACTGGAGGGTGTCATCAAGACATCACATTGACCTCATGCCTAGTGACCTCATGCATTGCTACCTCATGCAGAGCTCTCAGTAATCTCACATACTGAGGTCAAAATGTCGGCTCACCATGATGTCACAGTGATCTCACAAATGATGGTGTCACTATGATATCTCACAGAGGGGTCACAAGGAACTCACACAGAGATGTCACAGAGAACTCACACTGTGACCTCATGCATTGCTGCCTCACGGAGAGCTCTCAAAAATCTCACATACTGAGATCAAAATGTGGGCTCACTGTGAGCTCACAGTGATCTCACAAATGATGGTGTCACTAAGAGATCTCACAGAGAGGTCACAAGGAGCTCACACAGTGGCATAACTGAAGGTCAAATAGAGGTCTCTCAGAGAGCTCACAATGTGAGCTCTTTGTGACAGGAAGTGACATCACATGACCATCACAACATTCCATCCACCATTTTGAATCAACATGCAACAGGAAATTTGGGAGATGAAATAATGCCAGTAAGTATGATTTTACATAGTTTGTAGTTTTGAAAATTATGTTAGCATTGATTTAAACATTTACTGATTCTACAAACATTGAAATTAAGCCTCCGAAAATTGACAGCAATTTGGGGTTTTGTACAGCAATTTTGGCACAATATTTTAACTGCCATTTTGTATCAGGAGCCATTACACTAAAGAAACACACAGTTTGACATGTATGAATTGGTAATATTTTCCATCTTTTTAAACTGTTTCTGCATGTAGTATATTGACCATGTGCTTTTGAATAACTAGATAATATATATCAACCACACTCATAGTATAAGATAATTCAGCCTATTTATGGGACATTATTCAAACTGCTGATATATGTACCACATACATTTATTTGTATTATCTTTTATTTTATGTTTCAGGTTGATGGTTGATATTTATGGGTTGGACTACAGGAATGAAGAGGATTGAATGAAACCGCACCCCCCCCCCCAATCCAGCTATGTTATTTGACTAATGAAATGAGTGAACAAACTTGCTATTCTGTATCTGTATTTATCTAACTCTTGAAGAGGTCAATGAGGGTGATTTGAGGTCACAGGAAGTTCACCCTGCAGAGGTCACAGAAAGTTCATCCTGCAGAGATGACCTCAGAAAAGGCTCACAGAGAGCTCACAGAAAGCTCACAAGAGGCTTACATGAATCTCACTATGAGACCTCACATTAGACTCACAGGGAGCTCACAGTGTGACCTCAAATTTTGAGCTCAAATCAACCTCATTGACTGGCTTCAAAATGAGGTTGATGTGAGGTCTTTTCTGTGAGCTTTCAAGGTGTCTTTGAAGAGCTCACAAAGATATCACAGTGAGGTGAAATTGTTGACTGGGTCCTAACTTTAAATATAATTTACAAAAACACACACAACAACAATGTGAAATGTATCATACATTTTACACAACACTTCCGAAACAACTATTCATGTGCAAAAGCCAATGGAAAATTTATGGAAGTAATTTTGCCCTGGGTAGTATAAGTTTTTGTGCAATAATTCCGATAAGAGGAGTCGGGAGTCAGAGTTGGAGTCCGAATCAAAATTTGAGAGGAGTCGGGAGTCAGAGTTGAAGTCCGAATCAGAATTTAGGAAAGCTAAGGAGTCGAAGTCGGAGTCGGAGTCGCTTTTCGGAAAGCCAACAAATTCGGGAGTCGGAATCGGTTCACTTACTACCCGACTCCGAAGCCCTGGACAGAATATGTATTAAAATAGTGATTTTTGCTCTTTCTCTAGGTATACAGAACATTACTATAACATTTTTTGGTATTCTGGACTTAGTTCAGGCTTTTTGGAATCCATTTTGGTATAAATATTGATCTGGATTTTCATAGTTTGGCATGGTTATATACGCCAATTCTTTATAAATCCCAAAATTTAATTACTTAAATATTTGAATTCTTTGCAAGAAGGACTTTGAAATTAGTCCCGCATCCATGGGTTTCGTAAATTTGGTATGAAAAATAGAAAAAATTAAAATAAAATGTTTTTCGAAGATTCGGAGTTTAGGTTCATTTTGACAAAGAATACACAGAAACCAAAGATGCTACTGTTCATTTGAAAGCTCCTTTTACAAGGAATTCAAATATGTAGTCTGTTAAAATTAGATTGAGATTCCAAAGATGCTGCATTTTCTTGAACAGTTCTGTGAAATTAACCCTGGCCACCCTGAAATTTCTTAGTTCTATCCGGAAATCAATTGATAATCTTTTTTAGGTCTTTAGAAGGAATAATGAGCACTGTTTTCATACAGTCAAGCTATAGGCATGGCACAGAAAGCCGGAAAATTAGAAAATTAGCCACCATTTTGTAACATGGCTGCCATGGGTCATCCAGGTTATTAAACTCAGTTTCTGATAGGGCAAAGACAGTAAATGATATGATAATCCATCTTTACATTTGGCTGATCCTTGTATCCTGGCTGGGTAAAATGCTTTTAGCTTGCCTGAAAAAAAAAAAAAATTATGATAGTATAACTGCACAGTAAGAGATAATGTTTTATACAAAGAAATCTGTAATGCTTATTTCATAATTTTCTATTCAGGCACAATCCGGGGGAGGGGGGTATGGAGGGAAAGAATGCCAAGATAAAGACATCTAGTGGCATTTTGAAGACAAAATGCAATAACTTGGGCCTGCGGGTGTCAGATGATGTCACATACTATCGTATCTGGATCCAAGATAAAACTTGCCGATATCTTATTCGTTTAGATACCTCTTATAACTAGTTTATTTTAATCATAAGAACAAAATAAGGTTGTACATAATGTTCTCATTAGATAAGCAATTTACATTGTCAATATTCGATGGAACTTGTGACCTACTTCAAACTATGAAAATGGATCGACTTTTAAAAATCAATCAGAACTATTTCTCTTTTTATGTCATGAGGTTCCAGTAAAAAAGCTACATGCACTTTCAAGCAGACACACAATACATTAAGCTCTCACAAGCCTTGCCTCAGATAAGTATTGATGAATGAAAATTATGAAGTAATGAATAAAACATATAATTTAGAAAACCTATTATATCTTTATACATCAATGTCGATTATGTCAGTTGAAATCAACCATATGTAGTAGGGCAGGTATGCAAAAACAATTGTAAAATTATACATAGAAGCATGAAACTTTGCAAACACTTACAAAACATCTTTACATGCACATTCGGATAGGGATCCACCTCACATTTAGTTTAGGTGGCTAATGGCAGACATTTTCCAAAATGTCAGTTAATTCTTCCATTTTTGCTTCTTTCTGTGTACAGAAGTGTTCCTACTAGGGCTTTTGAGTCAGAATTGGGAGTCGTGGAGCCGGAGGTTTTTGGGTGAAGTCAGGCTCGGAGTCGAACTTTGATTTTCAGGTGAAGTCGGAGTTGGAGTCGAAAATTAATTTGGTGACTCCTAACTTTAAATATAATTTACAAAAACACACACAACAACAATGTGAAATGTATCCTACATTTTACACAAAACTTCCGAAACAACTATTCATGTGCAAAAGCCAATGGAAAATTTATGGAAGTAATTTTGCCCTGGGTAGTATAAGTTTTTGTGCAATAATGCCGATAAGAGGAGTCGGGAGTCAGAGTTGGAGTCCGAATCAGAATTTAAGAGGAGTCGGGAGTCAGAGTTGAAGTCCGAATCAGAATTTAGGAAAGCTAAGGAGTCGAAGTCATAGTCGGAGTCGCTTTTCGGAAAGCCAACAAATTCGGGAGTCGGAATCGGTTCACTTACTACCCGACTCCGAAGCCCTGGACAGAATATGTATTAAAATAGTGATTTTTGCTCTTTCTCTAGGTATACAGAACATAACTATAACATTTTTTGGTAGCTTGGACTTAGCACCCAGAGAATCTACCCTAGACGATTCTCTCAGTATCTTCAATTTGTAATTCATTTACGTCACGAGCGTCTCAGCCAATCAGCGTGCAGCATTTCTGTCCACTTCGAAAGTTTACTGGCGATTTGCGAAGCAACTATTCACTCCTCAGAGACGTATGAGACATCATTTTAAAGGTCTCAGAGAGATCTATCTACTCATATAAGTATCACACCCGTATCCCTTACGGGAAAGTGCGAGAGAGCGAAATCGGCCTCATTTGCATAACATGCTTGAAGACCTGTTCATTGGTCAGCTTTGTGGGTGTGTCTGACTTAATCACTGAAGGCTTTGCTGAAGTGGGACTTAGTTCAGGCTTTTTGGAATCCATTTTGGTAGAAATATTGATCTGGATTTTCATGGTTTGGCATGGTTATATACGCCAATTCTTAAAAAATCTCAAAATTAAATTACTTAAATATTTGAATTCTTTACTTAAATATTTGAATATTTTGCAAGAAAAACATTGAAATGAGTCCCACATCAATGGGTTTCGTAAATTTGGTATAAAAAACAGAAAAAATTCAAATAAAATGTTTTTTGAAAATTCGGTGTTTAGGTTCATTTTGACAAAGAATACACAGAAACCAATGATGCTACTGTTCATTTGAAAGATCCTTTTGCAAGGAATTCAAATATGTAGTCTGTTTAAATATAGATTGAGATTCCAAAAAATGCCGCATTTTCTTCAACATTTCTACAAAATTAACCCTGGCCACCCTGAAATTTCTTAGTTCTATCCGGAAATCAATTGATAATCTTTTTTAGGTCTTTAGAAGGAATAATGAGCACTGTTTTCATACAGTCAAGCTATAGGCATGGCACAGAAAGCCGGAAAATGAGAGAATTAGCCCCGATTTGGGAAAATGGCTGCCATGGGTCAACCAGGTTATTAAACTCAGTTTCTGATAGGGCAAAGACAGTAAATGATATGATAAGATAGCTTTACATTTGACTGATCCTTGTATCCTTGCAAGGTAAAATGCTTTTAGCTTGCCTGAAAAAACAATATATGTAGGGTAGTATAAATGCACAGTAAGAGAAAATGATTTATGCCAAGAAATCAGTAATGGTTATTTCATAATTTGAGTTTGCTATTCAGGCACAAGCTTGTGTGGGAGTTACCTCATCCAACGGTCACAATAAGTCTGTTCAAAACCTCCCCTTTCATCAGAGACGGACCCAGATGAGTCGGACTTTTTCCAGCCATTGTGCAGGAAATACTCGGTAAGACGAAGCCTCACATTGCTTCTGCTCCTGGGTACTAACACTTGCATATAGTTCTCAACGCTAGACTTTTGCCATTTCTCCAAGTCACCCTGCAGCTCCTTTGGCAAGAGAGCCAGCACATCCCTGCGACCAAAAATGAATGTCCTGTTATAAGAATTTTGCGGATCATTGCTGTATACATTTTGCGCTCCAGTGACCTCCACTGCATCACTGAATTTTTTTGTGTGGACTTTCTGACGAACATTTTTGACTGCTTCGATCAGTGGCTCGATTTGATAAAAGTCAGCTTCCATGGCCAGTTGGTCATAATGTTTGAAGTCATCTGGGAGGGCCAACTGGGAAGACCGAAGAAAGTCGAGAATATACGAAAATATCTGGCCATTCCTGTCTATGAAATAGCGGCCATTTTCATCATGTGTGGATGGCATAGAACCATTTATCATAGCACCCAGCATTGATTCTGGATAGCGACTCAGTGTCATCTTTGTAGTGGTGTACAGGACACCCCCCACGTTGAGCTGGACGAGATCTTCAGACATCGCTTAGATGGCAAACAGTGCAACTGAAAAATAAACAACACAACATGTACACAGTACACATTTTCACCTGCATACCAGAGCAATATTTCTCAACAATATGATTTCCTTGGGAATGCAGTGAATTCTTAAACATCAATCTAATTCTTCAAAGAGGAGGTTGACTTTTCATCAAGTTTTTTCATCAAGTTTAAATATCAATCTAAGTCCTCAAAGAGGAGGTTGACTTTTCATCGTGTTTTTGACATCGAAGAAGGGTCCATCGCATTTTATTTTTAAAGATATTGTTTCATCCATACGGAGGCCTTGAGACATTTTGTTCTATCAATATATAAAGAAATTTAATTATTTTGCATGTTATGAGAAATATTAAATTACTTGAATTTCCTTGAATTATCGCAGGTTTCTTATCACAGAGCTCTGTTTGTCTGTGTCTGTTATCAAAACAAAAGGTACTGTCCCTGCTGAACAATTTTGTCAGATTATCATTACCAGTCACAAGTCTCTCGAGATCATTATACCTTCAATACACATTTCCAATGTTTTTAACTTCTACAGTCTACACTGAAAGACGAAAGTTATGCATATGTTGTGAGGGCAAGATGTTCGAGGGGTATGGTCAATATGATGGTTCCATGGTCTAAGACATCCAAAAACAGGGTCACAAACAATAAATCACTGAACCGTGAAACATTTGCGTTTTTAAAAATGGCTGACAAAGGGGAGTTTTCAGAAAACACAGTTTTTGTTGTTGACCCATACCATACGCAGGTATGCGGTTTCATGTGAGCTTAAATGAATCCTTAAACATTCAAGCGCACAATTATTTTACAACTGAATTTATTGTGTCCCCAATAACAGAATATGACGGGGATGAAACTATTGGAAAGGTGCAGGTGTGAAAACCCAGCTTAATGTTGTGGAGTGTATGATGTTCATCTGTCAAGTATATCAAAGATGGCTGCCTGTTACCGGGAGGTAGGGTAGACAAGGAATAAACAAAGAGGTGCTGGACCCAGAAAAACAACCAGAACTCAAGATACCCTCCATTGTAATGAAGGCATGTTTCTGGATGTTACAGGGGATGCTACAGATGAGAGTACATCTCAAGCTTCGAATGAACCCCAAGACCATTATCTTTAGACTTTATGGTTCATTTTATGTAAGGCTTGTGTTCGGCAGAACCTTATATTTAGTACACAGATGAGGTTCTTGAATGCACAACATATGCATAACTTTTGTCTTTCAGTGTATTAATTGATGGCATATATGTACATAAAACTTGCTTACAGTCCTCGTAATACTTATGCGGAAGTTCTTTCTATGCCTTTGAATTGTGATGTCAGAGACAACTCAGTGTCATATATAGTCGGCATCTCTATTTTCTAGCAATGCAATTTATGTAAATAAAAGTAATTATAAGCCATGATGTCTTTTTAAACTGGGTCAGGTTTCCCAGCTTCTAGCCAGTGTGAAACCACCTCAGCGTCAGAGTTAAAATAGCACTGTGGCAAAACTGGACGAGGGTAACTGAGTTACCCTCGTCCCTAAATTAGCCTTAAATATTATGTAACAATGAATTTGAAGAAATAAGCTATGTCAGCAATTATCTAAGTATTGCATAAGCATCATAACATGCCGAAAATGAAATTACAGCAACATTTAGGCATTTGTTGAGGCTGTGTGACTCAGGAAATGTCTTAAAGCACCTCTAAAATGACGAGGGTAACTGCTTCTCGGGACGAGGGTAACTGTGACCATGCATATTGCTATGACGAGGGTAACTGCCCTATCATGACATAGAGTCATCAACCAAATTACCATGTAACTAAATTGCACATGTGTCTTAGTTGTACTAAACTACATAACATTGCAACTGTAGAGTGTTATATCCATTCATGGACAATTTTGGACAAGTTTTGAACATTATTGAGGGATCTTTCAATGATACATATATCCCTTTTTTTACATTTTAGACGTAACTATGGCCCATTTTCCATTTTGGCATAACATTTCACCAAGTTGCAATGTTCAGGTCTTTAAACATGACATACATAAACTTATGAAGCAGTTCCATATTGGAAAGCTGTTTTCGCTGGTAACACCCACAGCTGGCTTGATCACATGTCGAATTGTGTATGTCCACAGTTATGTCCACAGTCCACATATATCAATTTTTCATGATCCATCAACCTATCCACAGGCCTATATCCATATATCCAAATGTTATAGGATCTATCTTGCTATCTGACAACCTCTCTTTATCTATCTAGTCATCTGGACCTATGTTTAACAGCAGTTTTAATTACCTTTGGCATATGTTTTGTCCGCATGCCCTAATTAGCATGCAGCGTAAATATGACCGTTTGTTAAAGGGTTGCATAATACATTGTCAGAACAGAAGAATATACTGCTGAGCTATCTACCAATTGTCTGAGATTTATTTATTTTAACATTTTAACATCCATTAACATGGAACTCTTTTAATTATTATTGGGTATTTCTTGAGTGGACAAGGCCTATATCTCACTGAAATGGTTCCCATTGCTAACTGCAATTTGATTTTTTATCTTTGGACTTTTTCTGAGACAAGTGCTCCATCTTACCTACCAATAACATTTATTATTGTCACCTCCACAGCACTAAAGAGGAAAGAGAGGGATTATTAGGTTGAAATTAGCTCAGTATGATGATATCCAAATGTCACTCTGGTAATATAGCTTGGTTAAATTTTTATTTGAGCTGAAATTGACACAGAAAGCACATGGTATCATCATGTGAAATTGTGGGGTCTGAAGGTTAGACTTGGCCCGTTGACTTGATGCCCAGCCCCCTACCAACTAATGTCACTCAACAGTACAGAGACAGTGGTGATGAGGTTCCTCGCCACATCAGTTTACATACAATTCTGAGCAAAATTAAATGATGGTTGGGAAATGCCTTCAAATGCATTATCTGAACATTTTGAAATATTCCTGTATTTTAAGGTGCCAAGATCGGAAAATGTTCACTAACTTATCAACTAGATCCCTGGTTGAGGAGAATGGAACTTCAAAACTGTTGATTGATCTGCACGCATGTTGTTCAAGTTTCATAAGTTTGTATCCCAACAAAGTGCAACTCTGAATTTTTTACAGGCCTATGTCATAAATTTGCTTCTTATATTTCTCATAATCTCTTGTCAATCATTTACCTCGAGACTTAGATCAATCGGCAGACGCACATGCAGTCCAAGAACTGTGACTGACTGCAAGGCCAAATTTCACCCTATCAGATGGCAATCTGAGAATTTTGTCAGTATTTCAGCGCTCAGTTTCTTTTTAAAGGTGTACAAGATACATTAAAAGAGCTAATTCAATTTCTGTTGCTCCTGAGTAAGTTACCATATTTTTCTCCAAAGCTTATCAGCAGAGATTGAGGAGAAATGTTAAGAAAGAGAGCAAGATTAGATAAACTGCTCACATTTAAAAACGCACAGAATTTGTTAACTACCCATGCAAGATAATTCTTTATAAACGTACAAGCCAGCTTATTAACTGCTTGGCCAAAGATTTCGAAAGTTTTAATAGAATTCATTGAATTTTCAATGAGCCAGATACAATTTAGTATCGTGTTTGAAATTTGGGACTTGCAAAGTTGAATGAGGCTGCACATGTAATGTGAAGAATACACACCACATCCACATGTTAATAATGTCGAATTGTAGACAAAGAAGTCCAACAGGATTGCATTTTTAAAAAAATTCACTTTAGGGTGATTGTCCAAGCTTATGATACAACCTTTTTGACGAGGATATGACAAACAAAATGAGAAAAACACCAACTTGGGCTAAAATTCCATCCAAAACCAATAAATGCAGTAAAACTGCTTGAAGGCATCACAAAGTAACCACTCTCATTATCCGCCCAACTTCAAAAATTTGACTCTGTTGCACTTAATGCAAGAATGTTTTCTGGGTCGATTTGCATTTCTTGTGATTTTGTTTTTTTAAGCAGTTTCACAAAATGTGGCTTCATGCAGCCAATTCTCAATGTTTTTCAGTGAAACTCACCAAACCATATAGGACTGGATATTCAGCTACATCAGCGCAAAATTTCATGGCCATAGATTTAGATAGATTGTTTGATAGCTTATAAGTTATAGATAAATAGATGAATAGAAAGATAAGTAGACAGAGGGCTGAGAGAAATAGAGAGTCAGTGTAATGGAGATAAATGCAGTGGATGGAGCATTTGGCTGTTTTTGTTGAATTTGGTTTGCAGTTTGTTGTTTTCTGTTGGCATGATTGGTGTTCTGTCTGCTTGGTTATTCAAATCACTGGTTTCTTGCAATGCGTGTCCAACAATTATTGATAAGTCCTCAGTCTACACTGCCTAATAAACAAATACAACAAAATAAATATAATGATAATATACAAACCATACAACTGTCAATAATTCGTCCACTTCCATCATTGCTTGTTGAAGAAATTATTGGTTTACTGTGCAATTTTCATGCAGTTACCTTAGTCATCATTTACAGTTACCCTCGTCATTCAATTATTAGAAAAGCAGCTACCCTCGTCCTCATTTAACATGGGATCCAATGGGATGACCTAGTTTTTTCAATTTATTTTGACAAATTGAGACGAGGGTAACTCAGTTACCCTCGTCCAGTTTTGCCACAGTGAATAGGTTCTGGAAAAGCCCATGTAAGTGCAACACCACGGCCTCTCAGCCAATGGAATGCCAGTAGATTGCCAGAACAATAGCGTGTCGCACAATCCATGTGTTTACAAAAATTGTGAAAGCCATTTGTTTATATCAAGGTCCCTCACAGTTGAAAGTTGTAAAAATGCAATTTTTCAAACAACTCTTTGGGGATTATAACAGCTTTCTACTGTGAATGCTCACAAGCTGACATTTAGATAGATTAGACTGGTGGTTGCCAATGACAGATCATTGGGATCGCAACCACACTTTTGTTCCAATCACAGAATAATGTAAAGTGTTCCTCAATATCAATGTTGAAACTCTGACATTGTGTAGGAACTGTGATGACCAGTTGTGATGGATTCACATTGGCTAGAAGCTGAGCAATCTGACCCAGTTCATAAGCACATCGGAGCTTGTAGTTAGTTTACATATTTTGCAATGCTAAAGAATAGAAGTAAAAAATAAAAGTTTAAAATATTGTTGGGTCACCCTCTAAAATCATGCCAGTTATGGAAAAAAAAGATGCATGCAAATTTTCAGGCAAATCGGTTAATATTTAGAGGTGGCCCACCGCCCTTGAAGTTTTTATGTTTCTAGTGCAATTCTCTACTTTTGTCAAATCGCGGTTCTGTATTTTTTAGCCAATTCAAATTATACAACAATACAAATGGTATGGTTGAACTGGTCTAAATTAGAGCTTCATTTTGAGTACCCATTTGGATGGCCTGTGATGATTTGGTATTTAGAATGTTCAACTGCAAATTTGCTGAAAACAATATAATGATTAGGGCTTTATATCCCACATTTATGTGGCTGGTAGGCTAATCATTAGGACAGGATAAGTATGAACAGCATGATTGAAACTGCTGTAAAAATTGAATATGGGTTCAATTGACTGCCAATGTTAGATCAAACCCAGTGTTTGGAACCCCAGAGCACTCCCAGCTGAGCGAAAAATACAGTGGTCCTTGTGTTAAAAGATCCCTGTTGTAAGACCGCCTTGCCTTATGTGACAGCCTTCCTCCCGCAGTTGTATTTTTAGTGCATTTTGCACCTCGACGAGAGACCACACCCCCACAAGAGACCGCCTCATTACCACAGACTGAAGGGGCGGTCTTATAATGCAGGGACCACTATACTCCACCAGTGCATTCTCAGGGAATTATATAAAAGTCACTCTTTGAATTTTTTTCTGCAAAGATGCCATTCTTAATGAATTTGCCCTTTTGTATATAATATGTGATTAATTTCATGTCAGAATATCTAGCAAATATTTTGTACCTGCATGTCACTCACTGGTCCAGCAGTTTCATGGTACAACTTGACAAGAGACTTGCCAGTCAGGAGTAATTAACAACCAGATTCAAATAAGCACCAAATTTGTGAAAAAAAAATATGACAAGAAATGCTGTTAAATCTGACACAAAATTAACCCTCCTGGCCCCATGCAAAAAGAATCACCACTGTTGGAAAATCATAAAATTTTGATAAAGAAGCTGGGAAAATTAGATCTTGCTGTGATAAAGAAGATGGGAAAATTAGATCTTGCTGTGATTTTTTGGTCAAAGCCAACACATTGACAATTGACACTTTGACGCTTTACACTGCATACTTTATGCGAAGGACCTAGCTAATCATAAAATCTTAAATTTCAGGCTAGAAACCAATTCAACTACTACATAACATAGCCAGTATGCTGTATTTATGTGGAAGACATTCTGATGTGAAATTGCAAGCCTTAAATGTTCTACAATCAAAAGATTTGGCGATTCTAGTAAAAAATGCATTACAGTTTGCCAAAACTGCCTAATCTCCCAGAAAATTTAACTGATTGGTTCCAAAATTTTCATGTGTATTATTTGTACTATGAGACTGCATAATGGCTATATGGCAAAATTTGTTGTTTGCTCTATATATGAGAACTAGTAAAATGTAAACAAAAAAATCCTGAATTAGGTCAGTTGGTGAGTACACAATGTAAGTTTTTTCAAATCATCACGGCTTTGAGGAAATTATTCCTACCCCAGACCATACAATTTTTTTAATATTATTTTTCTTAAACAGTGGTCAGAACAAGCAGCTGCCCCACGAGTGAAGTCACTGATAGACATTGGCCTGTAATGGTACATAATTATCAAGAGTGTGAAACTAGGAATGTAAACAAAAGGCCTTGGGGGATTGACCACTATATTTAACAGTGATTTAGCCAATTTTTCCACACTACCTGCGGTGTTTCATGATCCTTGCAGTCATCCCTCACCATCTAACACACTGGTTGGAGCTGACACATCAGTAGTTCCATAAAATCCATGAATTTTTACTGGTAGTTGCATTATCTATAGTGACGGGCCTCAAGCAGGGTCACTGGTTTACAACTGGGTCTAGGCCTTACCCTGGTCATTTGACTATCAAGTTTTAAAATTACCAAGAGAGCGCAGCACCTGTCAGTTGCCTGACAAGAAAATCACAGGACTCATGCAATTGAGAGTACCAATGAACTGGAGAGTACTGGGCAGTGCTGCCCTCTCTTGTAATTTTAAAACTTGATAGTTAATGACCAGGGTAAGGCCTTGACCCAGTTGTAAACCAGTGACCCTGATTGGCACTTCATCTCTGCTGATTGAGGCCCATCACTATAGATAATGCAACTACCTGTAAAAATTCATGGATTTCATGGAACTACTGATGTGTCAGCTTCAACCAGTGTGCTAGATGGTGAGGGATGACTGCAAGGATCGTGAAACACTGCAGGTAGTGTGCAAAACATGGTTAAAACATCATGTTCAGTCCTCAGAAGTCCTTTTGTTTACTTTTTTTAATGGACTTGTTTCAGACTCTTATCCATTAGGTATGAGAGGCCCATACATATACAGGCGAATCCACCCGTGAGCTGCCCTCATTGGGAATCCATTTTGCACAAGGTCTGGTTGAGAGTTATATCCTCCAGATTGAATTTGGAGACATCACATATCAAAGCAAACCATTTTGAAAAGAACTCCTGATGTATGGCTCTCAGGGTTTATACAGAATTGTCATAGACCATCCAAGTTGGTATTCAAAATGAAGCTCTCATTCAGACCTGTTCAAAAAATCTAATTATTTTGTTGTATGATTTGAATTGGCCTAGTTATACAACACCGCGAGTCGGCGAACATGCGGAATCATGACTAAAATGAAAGAATTTCAAGGCCCGTGCATGGACCACCTCAAAATGTTAACTGATTTCACAGGTGACAGCCGCTGTGTTTTGGTGGGGTAATTTCTTGGGGTTGGGGCAATTTCTGGCATGATGCTCACTCACCTCTTATATGATTGACAAGGTTGCTCACTAGCCCATCTAGTGATCCTGCCAGAAGCCCTGGGTGACCTCAGTGTCTCATCTAATTGGTAGATCAGATCTAGGTCGAAATATTGGGACAGCAAAGGTCATGAAGACATTCAGCCAATGGCTGAGTGTCTTACTGATTGATCAACCTTGACACTGCTTTGACAAAGTATTCAATAAATATCACTGATGAGGTATTTGCTGATCCTATTGTGATTGTTGGCTAGACTTTTCTTACAGTTGGTCACGTAAATCATTGGGACAGAAATTTAATATTGTTTGTGCAGTCAATAATAATCAACACAATGAGATTGGAAGTTCTTCTGAAACAGTAATTTGACTAGAACTATGTCTGAGGTGGCACTGAAGTGCACTTTTTGTGACATCACAGCCCATTGTATGTCAGATTGGCAGCATTACAAATGACAACATTTTGCAAAATTGGACTGCAATATCCACAAATTGGCAAATATCGGACAAAAAGGGCACAAAAACGTCGTGAAAATGGGATATTCATATTACAACACAGCTAAGCTACATATAGGTAGGTGTATTTCTGCTGTACGACTTCTGGTTGCTGAGATATCTGGCCAAACGTCTGTCCTCTGCTTGACGTGACAAACTATAGTCACTTTCACAAGCAGTATGCACTCAGTTTTTAACAGCGCTTTGATGAGAATTTATACCATTTGACACCTCTGTCAGCCAATCACACGCCAGTTTTTCTGGGCGATAATTAATTCATATATATAATTGTTGTCATCTTATCATCTCATGTTTGACTGTTTGACTGTATGTCTAACGTTATCAGCTAGTTATTCTCCATGTGAGGGGGAACCTGTATATAAAGCAAACACAACTTGAAAACACAGCCCTTCTCACGGCAACACCAGTGGTCCTATCTTTAACCGAGCATAAACCAAAAGCTGTATTTTTGCCAAATATTTAAGTCCTATTTGCCAAATTAATCCTTTTGGTCACATTAACAAGTTCCAATGACATGCATGAGTATTTTATAGTTGGGGAGCCAGTGGGCCAAAATGTGGAAAAAATCGTGGGGCCCGTCGGACAACATCACAAATTTGGTACCATTTTGTAGCCAGGAACTTGCCCGTCAAAATTCAGGTTGTTGTACTATCAAATTGTGGTATAGCTTTTGAGATAAATGCGTTACCATGGCAACTATGTGCTATTTTCAACAGATTTCTTGGAAACAGTAATGGTATCTTTCTTTTTATGTGGAGGACTGTACAATAATCACAGCATTTTCATTTTTGGGTCAAATCGTCAGAAGGTCATGGTCCTTCAAATGACACATCCAATTTGTGGTTATGAAATATATCTGTTACCATGGAAACCATTTTCTGATGCACTCTATGAAAATTACTGACTTCAACAAGTTCTGCAATGCTGCATTTACACAATATTAGGTATAATGACACAATTTTTTCAGAATAAGAGCTATCATATTCCATTCTTGCTACCTGTAAAAAATTATTAGGATGACATTATATTTAATGTTGCTACGGCAACAGAAACACATGAAAGTCATATCCAGTAAAATATCTAAATTTTACTCTCAGGCCCCTGACCTGGTTCAATAGCAGACAAATATGATATGTTGTTGCACATTATTATTGTACCAACTCAAATACAGATATTAAGTACGTAAATTGCTTACCGTTACCATGGTAACCATTGAAAAATGCAATTTGTTCCAATTTGAGCAAAAAATAAAAACTCTGCTTTGTCAAGCTAACTAATTTGTCTTTATTGTGCAGAAACATGAAAAATTATTATGCTATTATTTTCTGAGATAAAACTTGACACTAAGGAATTCAGTTTTATTTGTTACCATGGCAACAGTTGAAATATGCTGTCCTTTCCACATACAAACAAAATATATGACCTTAGATCAAACTGATCAATGTGATCATGTGCATTTTAATCAACCTGACAACAACTTATCAATACAATTATTTTACAAGGGAAATAAGCAGAATTATCATTATATAAATTTGTTACCATGGCAACCATCAAAAAGTACCTTTTAAAGCCGTTTCAACTTTGATTTCACATCAATTCCTCATTTTACCTAAGATAACACTTGAACAATGTTATATATGCATGCACGCATTATCTTAAGTCAAAAGACACTTTAAATTTTGTTGTTTCTATGGTAACCACTATAAAGTGTAATAAATTATACTGTTAGACTCTAGTGAAAATTATCATTAGTTGTCGTTGCATTCATCCATTATTACAGATCTCGTATAAGTGTGCCATGTTCCATGTGAATATATGCACAGATGATGTCAGTATTGCAAAACTGACATCACTATTGGCACTCCAAGCTTGAGTGTTGATTCCAACTGCTACCAACAAGTCAGGCTTATGGGCTGTCTAAGTGTGAATAACAATTGATTAATCTGCATTCATTGGTATGGTTGTTTGATTCAGTTGGAGCAGGTGAAACTGATATGTTTGTGCCACTTGCTTGATCCATCATGACATTCATGGTGTCCTGTTGTGAAATTTCTCCTTGAGGGCAGCACCTTGTTGCTTTTCGGCATTTTAGATCTTCGCCAAAGAAAATGTTCAGAATTGATGACTGGAACGGGGATATGGGGAGATTTTTTTGAAGTGAACATGGCGGTGTTGCATGGGCATACCACAGGACGAGAAATGGGGGGGGGGGTAGTTGCTCCCCAAAAATGTGGGAAAAGGCCAGACAAGGAGGCTAAGAACTCGATCACCAAATAAACATTATTGGAAATCAGTGATAAGGATGCCCCCAAGCAAAACTCCCCCCCCCCTTAGGTCTTAAATTCTGAATGGTTTCTGAGTATATTCTTTTTACCAAGACAGAGCAGCACATGATAACCTCTCAGACCAACAAATGAATGTGAGAGTGAATGAATTTGTTTTGTTGTAAAAGTGCTAAAACTGATCCATGCATTATATATAGCTGGTTATTGTAACTTTTGGATTTATTCAAAACTTCAAACTGAATAATCAATGTTGAGCAACAATCTAACAGCTTATTGTGGATTTGTAATGGTGTGATCAATACGGGTTCCAAGTGACACAGCTGAAACTGCGAATATACCAACTGTGAAATCATTATGCTGATACTGACATCACAAGAGCACTGTGGCAGTTGAAAAGAACATGGCACACTAATAAGAGATCTGTAATAGCATTATTTAGTAAGATGAGGAGGGAGGGCTGGTCTAGCGGTAGCATACTGGGCTGCTAATCGCTGGGTCCAGGGTTCGAATCCTACTCTTGCCGGATCACCTAGGTTTATTGTTGGACAGTTGTTTCAATCATCTTTCACCTAATTGCCGTGTCCTCCTCCTGTCCTAATTAGCAAAATGCAAGTCACAAACTGCACTAAGTGCACTTCAACACAAAATGCACAAATGGAAATATTGGTTTTGTGGCATACAGGATAGGATTAATCTTATGAAATTTTCGCATGACAGGCACAGGACATCCAAAAACTGCCCTACGGAAGCTTTTGAAAAAAAAAGTTAATGACATTAAAGCAGATTTTGAATTGAAAACTCAAACTGTACGACTCAGCATCTAGAAGTGAGGCATGTGAACCAAAACTGTTAAATTATTGGGCTTTTTGCTTTCTCACTGTAGAAACACAATACAGAGACAATCATTCCATATCAATACTCTCAAAAATCTGAATAAAACATTTTTTTTGAAGATTTTGACAAAAGTCTCCTGTAGGGGGCGGGTCAGCATTGACACTCAAATTTTATTAATTTCATCTTCTTTAATTGTGGTTTGGTCAAATATCTCTTTTCCGCCACCCATCGAGCAAGTATAATTGTAAACTTTCCTGGCTTATCAAAAAATATTGTGGAAGGAAAAGCTTAGTTGTTGAAATTCTAAAATGATCAGAGGATATTGAAATTTTGTGACTTGCATTTTCAACAGTAACCACGACAAATTAATTTGACACAAAAGTACTGCACTTAGAGATTTGTAAATTTTCATGAATGCACCTGATGGCAACTACTAGAAGTTTTAAAACTTTCATCTTGATACTTTAAGAGGAAGTTCTATTTTTAACCTTTTTGAAAGTGTGCGTTTTTAAGTGTGAGCACCTTATAATGCCATTAGTCGGCATGCATTTGCAGAAGAACCATACGCTAGGGTGCATCAGCCGCCCCATGAAAACTAAAAAATAGAGCTAGATAGCTGTACCTTGGCATGCAGTTGTGTTTAGGTAGCCAGATGAACATACTAAAAAATCAGCTTGATCAATTAATATTTAGGGGTGCCTCCGGAAGCATATTTCCTACAACATTTTCAGGAAAAGTTATGTTTCCGTGGAATCGCGGTTTGTGATATCTTGATTAATATAAAAGAAAGAAGAAAAATAATAACATATTTGGAATCTGTAGAAAATTTCCTTCAAAATGAATACCTGGAAGCCATACTTTTGTTGAAAAAATGTTGATGCCATACTGCAGGATTTGTTTTCACTTGGAATATTTTATCCGACTTCACTTATAGGTGTCCCCTTTTTTGGAACGATTTTCGGATCAAGCTCATCTTGAGCTCAGTTGTGTACAAAGTTCCTACACCAAATTTCAGCAAAATCCATTAAGGTTTAGATAACCCCCCCCCCCCCCATCTTTGGAGGGCCCTTTGAGGGAACAAAAAATGAAAGTTGCTATTTTCCTGCCTGAAATCAGTCAATGCCACTGAAACTGGTCAATGAGGTGTTTTTGACGGTGACGAGTTCACTCATAATGATAATGAATCATCCAGAGGTCAAGATGATGTCATAACATGGTATAACTGTTCAATTCAGCCCTCAAATACCCAAATTGGCTGTTTTCGAGCATAAAAAGTTGCCATTTTCCTACCTTAAAGGCACACACTCATGAAATCTCGACTTTCAATAAAAACACCTTTCCCTGCTAAAATTGAGTCTTATAAGCACACAAAGATAGTTTAAAAAGATTTTTGCAAAGTGTACACTTTGCAAAGGACCTCTGAAAAAGTGGTTTTGGACCTCCTCCGTGGACTGTCAGTCAGCTGGCTAATTCTATAAGCATGACGTAGGGCTGGGTGGCCCCCCTCCTTCTCTCAAGCCCACAGTCAGGAGTGACCACTGGCCATGCAATCATGCATGGCACTCATACCTGAGTTTTTTGGTCTCTGTGGTCATTGACTGTAAGCTGCTGCCATATCTTGCATTTGATTAATTGCCATTTTGTTTACTTTTTGCCAGCCGACGTGGCACCTTGCTAATAATTCAAAAGGGGTCGCTTTTAATTGTCCCATCTCTGAGGCCAAATATTAAGAATGAATACTTGCTTTATTGGACTTTTGGTGGCATTAATGTGTGAGTGACTGTGTCAATGCGTATGAAAAGTAAGGTTTGATTTATAGATCAAATAAAAAAAGTGCATGACTGTGGCCCTTTAAATCAGTTAATGCCAATGAAACTGATCCAGTAGGGGTTTCTGAAGATGCTGAGTTTACCTATGATGATAATAAATCACCTAGAGGTCAAGATGGTTTCTTAACATGCTATAATTGATAATTTCAGCCCTCGGATTACAAATAAAACCTTGCCCGAAATTATTATGTACATTGTACAATTGTGCATAATTTTGCAAATTAATGAAATATAAATATTATCTGAACAGTGAAACATTCTATATTTTCAGGGAAACCTAAATTTTTTGAGTAAAGCAGGGACTATGTTTAGCGAGACTGTCAATGTACATAATCTGTCATATATGGCAAGGTCTAAGGAGGATCTATATCGTAGAATTATTGTGTAGTCACAATTCCATGACAAGAATAGAAGCTATTGAATAAATGTAATAATTATTTAACATTTTCACTATGTGGTGTTTCAAAAAAGGTATGGTGACATGGACCCATCTCTTTTTGAACAAAAAGTATTTGGGCTCGTCTTCATAAGGATAAAAAAAAGTGGGACTTATTAGCAAGCTTGTTTTTTTTTCATAGTCATAAAATGTTTATCAAGATCACATCATCATGAATAATTGAAATAGCTCTGAGACATAAAATGGAATACTGAGTAAATTATTGCTCAAATTTATGAAACATAATTAATATGAAGGGAATAGCAAAGACTAAGTACCATGCAGTCATATAAACAGAAACTTATGTACAACAGTGACGTCGTACATAATAATCGAAGTAAAAGCATATCCTGCAGTTCATGATCACCATAATGTTGATGGAAACATAGCTTCCAGGTATTCATTTTGAAGCAAATTTTCTGTAGAATCCAAAAATGTCATTAGTTTTTTTCTATCTTATATATTACTCAAGTTATCACAAACCGCTATCCTACGGAAATGTAACTTTTCCTAAAAAATTCACAGGAAATATGCTTCTGGAGGCACCCCTAAATATTCATCGATCAAGCTGAAATTTTAGTATCTTATTTTGTGTGGTAAAATACAATTATGGACCGAGGTACAGCTGGATCGGTTGATGTTGGGGCAACTGATGCACCCTACCATACGCATATAATTATAACTGGCAGGGGGCTCTGCCAGTTATTTAGATTTTGTAGGGGTTTCCAGGAGGAGCATAAGCATGATAAGGAGATACGGGTAGATGGCGATAAGAGAAAATGGAGCTTAGAGCAGGTAGAGATAAGAGCAGATGGCGATAAGAGTAGGTGGTGATACCATTAGGTGGAGATAAGAGCAGGTGGAGATAAGAGCAAGTTGGGACAAGTGAAGGTAGAGACAAGAGCAGGTGGAGATAAGAGTAGGTTGAGATACAATTCGGTGGAGTAAGTGGCGCTTGGAGTAGGTGGAGATACAATAAGGTGGCAATAACAGTAGGTCGAGATATAATAAGGGGGCAATAAGAGTAGCAGGAGAAAGCAGTAGGGGGAGGTAAGAGTAGGTGGTGATATAATTAGGTGGAGATAATACAAGGTGGGAATTAGAGCAGGTGGAGATAAGAGTAAGTTGCTTTAAGATTATAGATGGAGGTATGAATAGGTTGCAATTAGAGTTGATGAAGTAGGTGGAGACAAGAGCAGGTGGAGATAAAAGCAGGTCGGGACAAGAGAAGGAGGAGACAAGAGCAGGTGGAGATAAGAGTAGGTGGAGTTACAATTAAGAGTAGGTGGAGATACAATAATGTGGCAATAACAGTATGTTGAGATAAAATAAGGTGGCAATAAGAGTAGCTGGATATGGCAGTAGGTGGAGGTAAGAGTAGGTGGTGATATAATTAGGTGGAGATAATACAAGGTGGAGATAAAAGCAGATAAGAGAAGGTGGAAATAAGAGAAATTGGAGATTAGAGGAGGTTGAGCTTAGAGCAAGTGGGCATAAGAGTAGGCAGCTACGATTAGGTGGAGAAATGCATAGATAAAGAGCAGGTATAGATGAGAGTAGGTGGAAATAAGAGCAGGAGGAGATAAAGGTAGCTTGCGTTTAGAGTAGGTGGATATATGATTAGGTGGAGGTATGATTAGGTGGACTTAGGTATAGGAAGGAGATAAGAGCAGGTGGAGATAAGAGCAGGTGGAGATCAGAGTAGTTGGAGATAAGAGCAGGTAGACATAAGAGTAGATGGCGATAAGAGCAAGTAGCTAATGTTATATAATATTCTGTTGAAAAAATTGAAAAAACAACCATCTGCTCTTATACATAATAATATTTCAGCTATTGGTAACTAGATTTTAGAAGAGTGATAGTCAAGTCTCCATGTATTGAAGAGTTTGATTGAATCAGGATCCTGCAGTAGTGTTTGTGACGTGATCTTTCAAAGAAAATGTTGGTGGAGACAAGCCATTTTCAGGGGGCTTGCCACTTCAATGCTATTTTTGGATTGGATAAAAATGACCTGCCTCATATTTTTTTGTGTTGTAAGTTTTGCTAATATCCTTGTCTATGACAAATGACAACAAGAGGCCCTGCATGTACCTTTGTGTCATCATGAATTATTGTTAAACACTGGAGACATGAATTTCAGACTTAGCAAAGTTTGACCCAAATAACATCAACAGATGTCTGGAAAGTGCAAAACTGACTATTTACAGACCAATGAATATAATTATGGTGATCCAGTCGTCTGTATCACCTGTATTTATGATAATCAAGACGGGATCAAATGATATGAGAAGTCCATTTGAGAGCCTTTACAGACTTCTGGAATTGCTTAAATTGTTATCTGCGCAGATCATCTGTTATATCTTTTGAAAGTGTAAAAGTCGTTTGTCTGTACGAACAAAACTAATCAATGCAGCGTTTTGATTCACGATGAAAAAAGGCTAAAAATACAGCATAAAGACGTCTGGAAAAAGGCTAATGTGAAGCCTACAGACGTCTAGAAACAGGCAAAATATATAGCCTACAGATGTCTTAAAATAGCCTGTTTTTTATATAGAGCACAGATGTCTTAAAATAGCGTGTGTCTCTTCTACATCTGGTCTGTAAGCAGGTAAGTGGTTTGAATAGCAGGAAACACATTCTACAGACGTATGGAAGAAGGCAAAATACATGGCCTACAGACGTCTGCATGGTCTGTAAATCTCAACAATGGCGACGTTTTTTATGTACTAGAACAAGCACTTTTTCTTATTTTCAATTTGCAAACTGGCTTTGTCACATGATCGACAGTTTTCTGTTGGTCTCCTAATCTTCTTATTTGTACTTTTAGTCATTTAATTAGTTAGTTTATTGTCACCTATGCTGCTAGATGTGATAAGCACTGAATCAACTGATTAACCATAACTGATACAAACAAAACATCTTTTTAAAAGCCAGTGACATCACACATCCAAGTTGAAAGTTTATTTTGAAAATGTTGGGACCGCTAATCCACAAACAGCTTTAAGACTCATTTTATGCTAGATATTTTCTAGCACTGACTTTACGAGTTTAGAATCAAAATTTTTATATTAAATTCCACAATATAACATGAGCATGAAATTTGTTATGGAACAGAAGCCCTAATCAAAAACTACTGGTAATTTGACTGTGGGCTATTTCTGGGAAGTGCTGGACATGCAGATTCTCTGGAAGGTGGCATCAGACCATAATAAGACACATAGAGAAATTGTACAGCCCTGAATGATGTCATAACTAATGAAGAAAATATATAACCAGTTATCATGAGAGTAAATCCATTCAGTGACATTTGTGGACACACGGAAGTGTAATTTACGAAGAAAAAAAGAATGACTGAGAATGAGATAATCCCTGTTAAACAGGTCTATCCTGGGTTACCAATATAAACTACGTGTAGAGCTGAGATATTGATTTTGATGTATATGCAAAGGTATGTAGCAATACAAATTTTGGCTTTCATCTTGTAGGCGAATCCCATCATAGACATTTGGAAGTGATAATTTACATCAATATATCAGCCAAAAAAGGATTATTCTCTGATATTGCTTTGAGGATACATTGGCCGAGGGGGTTAATTTCATGGCACTGAGGGTTTGGCATTTGTTTTGTTTGATGCTTACGAAATCAGTAAATTTAATAGGCTACTAAGCCAAACCTCGATTTTGACTTCTCATTTTTTTGAAAGTTCTCTTCGAAAGGAGTATCACTGATAATCAGTCAATTTCAGTGTGATTTTCGTGAAACTGAAAAATGAGTATAATGATCAAGAATTATTAGGGAAGTCCATGACAATTTCACTAACAAATCTCTACCAATAATTAAAGCTGTTAGGAAGTACACATTTTCCTTCTATAATTAGTATATATTCCTGTAACATGGACAACTCTATTCATATTCATATAAAAACAGTAACAGATTTGTGCAAGGAATTTAGTGTTTCCGGCACTTGACTCCACCTTTCTGGGAAACTAAAGTAACTTCTTAAATTAATTTGATGTAGATATGTAGCCAGCATTATTGTCATCTGTAACAAAATTCAGCTCCTAACACATCTTAAAATCCCACTGTGGTCATCCTTGAAGATCATGTCAAATAATTACCATATTTTTATTAAGACGGCCAATTTCCGAGCCTATTTAACACAATTGTGCCATTCTCATGGGCCACACTCTCATATTATGTAAATACAAGAGTATTAGATGGGATCTATATATTCTTGGCTTCAATATGATGTGTTTTCAAAGCAATATATAGTATCACATCTTCTGGAAAAAATTATACAGATATTGAGCAGTTTAAGCCTAAAATTACATTTTCGCAAGATGAGATACATCGTGGTTACACCTATACTATGAGAAGCAGAATAGATCTATCTACTTGCAGATGGTACAGAAAGATGCCTGACATCCATAGCTTTAATTTTATATGTAGTTTATAGCAATAGTACAAGTATAAGTGCTTTATTTTCTAGTAATTAAGTTCAAAGAGTGACAAAATGCACGAAAATGGCATTTCTGCCATTTTTAAGGCGCCTATGTTTAAGGTGATTAAACTCGAAGTTCATCCCTATATTTTTCCAGTTATCTTCCAAATTCATTTTTTATAGGTTCTCAGGATTCCAAAAAGTATTAGTTCATTAAATTGTGGGGGGGGGGATGTACGTGGACCTATTCTAGCCTGCGGCCTATCATGTATTTATCACACAAGCAGATTGTTATATCTGATTGAATCATTTTTTAGGCACAATGGCTATAATGACATTGTTCATTGGTTGCCATTTTAACAAATACATACATTTGATACTATATAATCATTCCATTTGATTTGTTATGGTATATTTCAATTAATAATGTGCAGAGATTACCAACAATCCAGGCAGATCTGTACTTTGATCAATACCATTTTTCAAACTGACAAATTTTCCTTTATGCAAAAATTTAAAAGTTCCATTTCTAAGGTTGCCATGGTAACAGCTGAAAATGAATTTATAAAAGTTATTTTTATCTGAGAAAATGATTTTATATCATATTCATGTTTCTGTACAATCAACATAAGCCTAGGAGATCCGCCAAGAGCTGGATTCGAACCCTGGACCCAGCAATTGACAGCCCAGCATGCTACCGCTAGACAACCCTCTCTCCCCCCCCCCCGCATCTTACCAAATAACGTTAATGGATGAATGCAATGACAACTAATGATAATTTTCACTACAGTCTAATAGTATAATTTATTACACTTTATAGTGGTTACCATAGAAATAACAAAATTTATTTGAAACGGCTTTAAAGGGTACTTTTTGATGGTTGCCATGGTAACAAATTCATATAATGATAATTCTGCTTATTTCCCTTGTAATATACTTGTATTGATAAGTTGTTGTCAGGTTGATTAAAATGCACATGATCAGTCAGATCTAAGGTCATACATTTTGTTTGTATGTGGAAAGGACAGCATATTTCAACTGTTGCCATGGTAACAATTAAAAACTGAATTTCTTAGTGTCAGGTTTTATCTCAGAAAATAATAGCATAATAATTTTTCATGTTTCTGCACAATATAGACAAATTAGTTAGCTTGACAAAGCAGTTTTGTATTTTTTTGCTCAAATTGCAAAAAATTGCATTTTTCAATGGTTACCATGGTAACGGTAAGCAATTTATGAACTTAATATCTGTATTTGAGTTGGTACAATAATAATGTGCAACAACATATCATATTTGTCTGCTATTGAACCAGGTCAGGGGCCTGAGAGTAAAATTTAGATATTTTACCGGATATGACTTTTCTGTGTTTCTGTTGCCGTAGCAACATTAAATATGATGTCATCCTAATAATTTTTTACAGGTAGCAAGAATGGAATATGATAGCTCTTATTCTGAAAAAAAACTTGTCATTATACCTAATATTGTGCAAATGCAGCAGTGCAGAACTTGTTGAAGTCAGTAATTTTCATGGAGTGCATCAGAAAATGGTTTCCATGGTAACAGAAATGTTTCATAACCATAAATTACATATGTCATTTGAAGGCCCCAGGCCTTCTAAAGATTTGACCTAAAAATGAAAATGCTGTGATTTTTGTACAGGCCTCCACATGAAAAGAAGGATACCATTACTGTTTCCCAGAAATCTGTTGAAAATAGCACATCGTTGCCATGGTAACGCATTTATCTCAAAACGTATACCACAATCTGATAGTACAACAACCTGAATTTTGACTGGCAGGTTCCTGGCTGCCAAACGGTACCAAATTTGTGATGTTGTCCAACGGGCCCTACGAATCTCCTTAAATATTGCAGTTTTTTGGACCTGGCTCCCCAACTATTATGTTTGTTATTCTAAAGCACTAATTCTTTAAGACTGCAAGTGCTAGCATTTTATTCGACTTCACTATTCACTGTTCTCAAGAGGGCAGAACGTATTCTACCTCAATCTAGTTCTGGTCTGTATATCAACAGACAAGCAGGGAGTACTGCTTTCTGGACGCTGATTGGTCGAGAAAACAATCAAAGTGACGTCACTGATTGTGAAAAGTTTTGTGACGTAACTCACTACGTGCCTAAGGTCATAAATGACCGTGGAGCCCAGATTGATTCTACCTTGTAATTATTATTACAGACCAGCAATGTTGTGAAATCAGAAGCCCGTGGAAGTGCCAACATTTTTGGAGGTGAAGAAAGCTGTGTTAATAATTTAAGGCAACAATTCAACAAGGGTTATGAAGTACCGTAATATGGGGTGAATCGGGACAGAATTGGCTGTTTTTCTGTCACAGCATGGACAAAAATCAATCTAGAAATCAAAATTTGGTGTCAAATTGTGTCTGGGCACAAGGTCTAAGTACCCCTAGAAGCTTGAAATGATATCTTAAACCCCCATTGCTCTAGGCCAAGAAAACCACTGTCCCAATTCACCCCATACTTTGGGGTGAATCGGGACACTCCATTATTTCCACTATTAATATTCCCTATCTACTTTGAGTGATTGCTCCTTGTGAATAAATATTAGAAAACATGTTCAACATGCCAGAAAAATTTTTTGAGGAAAATCTGAAATCAATTTCATTGATAATATGCAGATTTTAAAAAATGTGATAAATGACAGAAAACTGTTAAAAACTGCAGTTTTCTTCTAATTTTTCTAGTAATTGATAATTCTGGACTAAATGCGCTGCAAATGATTATAAGTTCAATTTTATTCATCAAAAAGCCAAGTCACTATACTCAAACGAAAATTATTATGGTTATTGTGGTTAATCTGCAAAATTTGCCATTGGCCTGGATCTGCACCCAGGACCAAATGTACAAAACCCCATATCCAGTCTATAATTATGGTTCCTCTATAACCATATTAGACTGATTTTAAAGTTTGCTGCAAGTTTGGTGGCTCTGATATTTATGCTTTATATTGTACAAGGAAAGTTTTGATCAACTTGTAAAAGGCCATTTCTGCAATGCAAAGTTTAAGGCCCTGCAGCTCCTCACTGCCTGCAGTTAGCAATACAAAATTCTGTCACAATATGCGCTAATATGTGTACTTTAACTATGCCAAAAATTAATTTCCTCAGACAAGTATAAATATGTGTTTCTTTAGCAAATACAAGGTTTCCCTGATCTGTCCCGATTCACCCCAGTGTCCCAATTCACCCCATATTTCGGTATGTGCTTTTGTAGCCTACCAATTGAAAGTAAAATTGTTGTGTGTGATCATATGATAAGACGTTGGCCTTGGAATGCCACACTATACACTGAGTGCCAAATTATTAGACAGCGATGGTTTTTTGACATATCTCCGAAAGTATTTGGAATATTTTTATTTCCTTCACCCACAAGAGTGAGTTTGGGTAGCAGATCATTCTGAGCAAATTTTGTTCCATTTCGTTCATTCAGTCAGAAGTTATGGCATATATTAAAGGTTTCGGGTGTGCCAAGTCATTTAGGTACATTTGCATGTCGCATTAAAAAATACACAAAAACTTTGAAATCTCAATTGAACATAGGCTGCGCGGCAGCATACCCTCGGCTAATCAGTGGCTATTCTGGAGGCAGTGAAATCAAGTGGCCCTCAGGAGGCGCGGGCTTTGAGGGGGCAAGGTCCCTAACAACTTTAAATTGATGTCCGTTTCCACCAGGTCACAGCAAGTGCCATAATGAAAATCTAAAAAAATTTAAGCGAGAATCAAGGCCAAAATTTGTTTTGGCAATTTGTTGAATTTCCATCACCACAATGTTTTTCATGAGTTTCCCTGACTTTCTGTAACTGCAGAGCAGACACTTAAATACAGTTAAAAAAACATAAGCAATACTTGATTTTTAAACAAAGACAGGGTTTTGAGGGGTCTATTGGTAGCGTGCTGGACTGCCAATCGCTGGGTCCAGGGTTCAAATCCATCTCTTGCCGGGTCACCTGGACCTATGTTGGATGGCTGTTTCAATCATCCTTTGCCTCATTGCTGTGTCCTCTTCCTGTCCTAATTAATTAGCCTACCAAGTGCGTAAATACAGGATGTAAAGCCCAAAACATCCATCCATCTTCAAAAATACTGTTCATTTATTGCATACAGAAGTTCATTTTTAAAATTTTATTAATTTTAAAATTAGAATTTATTGAATATGACTGAAATTTGTCAACACCCATTCTATGAAATCTACAGATCTGATAGTAATATACAAATACTGTATGTTATTAATGCAATATAAAAATTCAGTTGCACAAGGAAATTAATTATTTGATCAGTCAGTGAAACAATTAAGTAAGCAATCACTCAATCAGCAGATCAGTCAATCAAACCACCCTGGTTTTATACCAGGTTGCCACCCTTTAAATTCGGATAAAAACGAGAAATTTGGTTGAATCTGTGATAAGTGATAACACATGGAAAGAGACCTTTTTTTTAATTAAAAAAATCAGTTAAAGTCAGTTTAAGGATTCCATTAATGCAGCAATAAATGCAATTGATGTCGTGGAAAATATGTCTGGTGAAGCAGGAACAATCACGGAAAAACACAGAGAATTTGCTCCAAAGCTTACTGTGCACTAAATTATATAATTTTAGCCATCTTTATTTAGTTTCATTTCAAATATTAGCTCCAATAGGCCTACACGTAAACTAGAAGAATAATTCTAATAATAAAGCAGCTTCCAATCAAATGCTGGAACAACTTGCTGACCACATTTACAAATAGATAATACAAACAACCAGGGCCAGGTGACAGTCAGATTATAGGTCCGAATAACAATAAAAACTACCAAAAGCTCCGTAAAGTGGCACATTCAGTCCCATTTGCTGAATTTAGGAGTTTTTGACACTAAGACAATATGTCTGAATCTCTTGGATGATATCTTGATCTATCTATCTATCTATCTATCTATCTATCTATCTATCTATCTATCTATCTATCTATCTATCTATCTATCTATCTACCTATCTATCTATCTATCTATATATCTATATATCTGTCCATCCATCCATCAATCCATCCATCTATGTATGCATCTATCAATCTATCTATATATATATCTATCTATCTATCTACATGTGTCTATCTATCTATCTATCTATCTATCTATCTCTCTCTATCTTTCTATCTATCTATCTATCTATCTATCTATCTATCTATCTATCTATCTATCTACTATCTACTATCTATCTATCTATCTATCTACTATCTACTATCTATCTATCTATCTATCTATCTATCTATCTATCTATCTATCTATCTATCTATCCATCTATCTATCTACTCTATCTAGTCTTAGCTATTCTTATCATAAATTACAAATATGGAATATGGGTCTAAAAACATAAATTATAGATAAGATGTCTCCAACCAAAACCATTGTAAATAGTAAGACTAAAACAAGGTTTATGCCAGTATATATGTATCTTTTAAGACTAAGCAAGTTGCTAGTTAAAACAAAGGTTAAATGCCGGTCAAACTTTGAAGAATAACAATAGCTGTAATGAAAAACAAAACAAAAGAAATGTCCCAACTCTGTGTACAGCCTGTACAAAAAGTCATATTTCAGCTTCTACTAGGTCTAAATTTTGTATTCAAATTAGAAATTTCTTTATTTGTTCAATATAAAACTACAAAGTTGGTTTCAATGTAGTTTGGACATATTTCTAAGAAAGAGGAAAATTTGTTAAAAAGTTGAGGGTGCTGTGCACTGCTTTTGTGCTCCTTTGTTCCTAGCTTTGGTCACTGGAGAGGATTAGTGACACAATGTTACATAACATGAATGGCTGGAGGGGAGGGGTACAATGAAGCACAGACAGAGTGTCTCCAGGCCCATTCAACAAAAATAACGTGCAAGCACTTTAAGCGGCGTCAAAGATTCAAATGTTACTAATCATCAGCCTGCATAGCGCATTCTTCAATGCTTCTATTACATTAAATCATTCCAATTCACTTCTGTAATAGCTATCACCAGTGGCGTATTTAGGGGGGAGCATTGGGCCCAGAGCCCCCTGCCAGCCGAAAATTAACATGGAAGAGATAGGAAACACTAGAGCTCAGCTCCTCGTATTCGCCCAATTTTATCCCCCCCCACCCCTCAGGCCACTTGTAGATGGGTCATTCTCAAATTTCGGGAACAATTTGCGTCACTCTAGCTCCCTGACATTAATATGAATGCGATAAATATCTGAAGCGTCACTCTGCATCTGTTATTCATATTTCTACTTAGAACCACTGCATTTGGAGCAAAAAGTCATTCATTAGACTTTTTTAATGCATTATGTCCAGAAATCCGTGCAAAATCAATGGTTTTTCCCTGTCACTGGACCTGACATGACAAAATCAAGTGTTCATTTTCCTCCTAATATACCATTATTTTCAAAGTTTCTTTGCACGATTCATGGGAATATAGACTTGAATTTATATTTAGTTCATATTCAATTTTTTGTGTGTATAATTTCATTGATTAAATTGATACAATAGTCGTGTCACTAATTTATGTCAATTTTTTTGTCCCTCCGTTACTTGCCATAGCTCTGTTCGTTATTGTTTTTTATGAGCTATTTTCACTGAATATCATCAGACGCATGTGCGCCATAGTACCACTGCCTTGCAGACTTCATAAAACATGTATTCAATAAATTATGACATAATGTTCATAAAAAATGTTTTTGGTCCCACTAAAATGTCCCCTCCGTTTCCTTCATTTCCAAGCTTACCAATGATAATTTTACAGAGCGATTTCATGTATATGTTGCTGAGGGTGGCAGGTTTTAATATTCTGCAATTATTTTGTCTAATCTCCAAAATAAAAAGCAGTAATGAGAGAAAAGCAAAAAATTGTTCCCCTCCGTTACCGTTCCCTCCGTTACCAGATCATGAGCAAGAAATCGACATTTGGACCAAAAAATCTACTGATACGAGATGAAGTACTTCTGAAAATAATAGTTACATCAATCTTTTATCATTTTTCCTTTTGTTGCTGTTCCTACAGTTGGTTTTTTACATCAAAATTCCCCTCCGTTACCACATTGTCCCCTCCGTTACAGGACAATTTTCCTATACCCTTTGTCCCGAAATTTGAGAATGGCCCAGATACGCCCCTGCTATCACCCCTTAATAATTATCAAAAACCACGATCACGATTTTGTGGTGAAGCTGAATGATCCGTTTGGGGGACTCAACCTCCCCCCCACCAGTGTCTATCTATCTCTCTATCTAGCTAATTATATACGTATCTATTAATTTAGATGTATATGCTGTGTCGAAAGTAATTTACTTAGTGTAAAATCTCTATCAAGGGATATATACATGTAAAGTGCAACAGTGTATGGAAAAATAGTTAAGGTGAAAGTAATGATTAAATTGGTAATTCTATGATTAAGCTCTGTGTTTAATTGTATATTGAAAGGTGTGAAGGTAAATTGCACTTGAATGACAAAGTGACACATTGGGCCATAAGTGGCATTTGACACAGCACTTGGCACATTAAGTGGTATTCAGTCAATAGCCCAATATCATAGAAGAAAATAAATGTCCGTTAATTGGAAAGACACACAAATAGACAAAGAATGACAATGGTTTTATGCAGTTTGGTTGCCGTGAATAGGTCTATATGAAACGGCGCGAAAATCCTGAAAATGGTGGATCCTCTTGGATCATAACAAAGCCAAAGCAGGCGGAACGGAAGTAAGAAGAAGAAGAAGAACGCTTGACCCTTGACCCTTGAAAGTCAGTCCATTTATTTTCTTTATTAATTTTTTTGTTATAGTGGGCCACCAAAAACGACTGGCCTCAAGCAAAAATTCCGTTGAGACTGTATTTTAAGTTTGAATGATATTGGTGAGAGAGGGCAATCGTCACAGTGCTAACAAGATTAACCAAAATACTTGGGGTAAGAGCTGCTTGACGCAGCTAATAAAAACTGGACCCCTTCCAATGATGACACTTTTACCCCTTAACCAATATTTCTTTAAAATGCTATAAATACAATTGGTGTGAGTTTTAAAATGAATTAAAAGACAGATTTATCCAATAATTTCTTAAAATTTAAAATTACATACTGAAATTTGCAGAAATGGGGTTTGCATTCCAAGTAATTTTCTTTAACAACCCTCTATATATACATAGTGGTCTTATTGCCAGTCTCTCTTATATGTTCATATTTAGTTTTCATTATAAAGACCAAAAATAAAAGTAGGCTGACAGTACTTCATACGTTAAAATGTACATAACTGAGGTTAGATTTAAGCAATTAAGTTAGAATTGAGAGTTTAAGATTTCTTGTCAAAGGATTAGCAGGGAAGACAATTACCCTGTGACATAACATTACCTAATCAAGATTTCTCCAGTGCACCATTCAACAAAAGCCAATCTGTCTGATTCATTCACATTTAATTTTCATGCAAACAACTAAATAAAAGGGGTTGACATTAATTTATCTTCTAAAATTTACATCACTGAGTTTAGATATTAACCATAAAGTTATAATAATTGGGAGTTAAAGATTTAGTGTCAACATTTTAAAATATTAACACGCAAATGCATGTTTTTGAATATACTTAATTAATGCTTTGAAAGTCCACATAATTATATATAAAATTTATATATTTCCTATTGATAAAATTTCATGAGGAGAGGTAGAAAAAGTCAAATTTAGACATTATTGTGGCAAATTTGATTGACCCGGGCCTATATTTACTGATATATGATTATCGGAAAATCCTTAATTTTGTTAATATTGACCTCTGCAGCGAATAAAAATTTTTATATTGTTCAAAATCAGCATGATGATGATATGAAACATGTCAGGTTTATTTTGACAAAAAAATGCCAACGACTGGTATGACATCAGAAGGAAATGGAGAGTAAATAGACATTTTAATGATTTTTTTGCATTTTTTCAATCATACATTTCAATGGGAAAAATTGCAACAACTCATGCAATGGCTCTGAATATTAGTCAATAGTGTGTCTAACTACAATAAGACCTAAAGTTAACTAACTTACCCATTACCATTTGGCTTTTCACACAGAAATGTTGGAAAATTGGGATTTTTTTCAATTTTTGGGTTTTTATAAAAATTCATAGGACCAAAATTCCAACTGATCAGAGATGTTTAAAGAGGCACAAGTTAGACACCTAATTGGAAAATTTCATAGATTTAACTTCAAAATTGACTGAATCATACTAGTTTGAAATAATAGTATTTTTTCGTAATTTTGGTAAATTGTCGTCCGTTCAACTTTCTCAGAGCATTTAGACCCACATAAAACACATCTTGGGTATTTAATACATACAATATGCAAATTTCAGTGTCAAAAGTACTGCAGTTTTTTAGTTCTGTCCCAGAAACAAAAAAAAAAAATTTTTCACATTTTTCAGTGATTGTGAGAAAAGTATTAATGTCATGGGGATTAGACCTATGAAAGGGTCAACTGGGATAAAAGATACCATATGTACCCAAAAATGATGAATATGCATGCCATAGTTTTGGCTTGACACCCAATACACAAAAAAACATTTTTTCACATTTTTCAATAATTGTGAGAAAAGTATAATTCTCATGTGGATTAACCCCTAAAAGGCACAACTAGGATAAAAGATATAATAATGTCCCAAAAATAAAAAGTATACATTCCATAGTTTTGGCATTACTCCCAATACACAAGTGGGACGCCCGTTATCCGGACGCCCGCCCGCCCGTCCGCCCGCCCGTCCGCCCGCCCGCCCGCCCGCCCGCCCGCCCGTCCGCCCGCCCGCCTGTCCGCCCGCCCGTCCGCCCGCCCGCCGGACGGACAAATTTTCCCAAAGTAACTACAATACCCGTCGGCAATGTATACATTGCCGAGGGTAAAAATGACCTGGATATATTCTTAATATTAATTTCCATAAAGTTATGCCATGTTCGGAAGATTTCATGCTTTCAGTTGGAAGCGATGCACTTTATTCTGTGCATTGGATTACCATTGAATTGACCTGAATTTTGATAAACAAAGCCTCTCTTTGACTGAAAATAAGTCCTATCACAAAGACAATTGTTCTGTGGGTTACTTTATGCTGTTAACTTCCTGCTGCAGGAGTAACAGCCATATTGTAGCTCTTCATACAAGTCAATGGTCAATCAAAAAATTGCGATTTATCACATCCTATTTGCAATGTTATTCCAATGGGAGTTTGTAATGAGACACTTGACATACATGTGTTTGAATTGCTTTGTATTCAAGTACAAAGGCCAGAATTGGCTGAAATTGGCACAGGACAAAGTCAATGGCATCAGAAAAGATTCGGAGGAGTGTCTTTACTAAAATGATTTATTTCCAATTCAGGAGAGGCTTTGTTTATGGAATTGTAGCTAAATCCAATGATATTCCACTGGCACAGAATAAAGTGGATTGTTTCAAACTGGAGCCACGAAAGCTTCCGAATATGGGATAACTTTATGAAAATTGACACTAGGAATTTATCCAGGCCATTATCATCCGTGATTTCAAAGTGTTTGTCTATTTTTGAATACAACATGCCACCTAACTTGGCACGCCCAAAACCTATAATAAATGCCATAACTTCTGACTGCGTGAATGGAATGGGACAAAATCCTCACAGAATGATCTTCTACTCTAACCCACTCTAGTGGGTGAATGAAATTAAAATATTCTGTATACTTTTGGAGGTAGGGCAAAAAACCATCGCTGCCTAATAACTTGGCACTCAGTGTATATTGTATATGTATGAATAATTCTTTTCTAATGTTCTAAATGAGTCTATTTCATGATAACCTACAAGGAAAGTGTAAGATCTGTGACAAATAAGTCCATAGGGACTAACATTGATCCTGGAAAGTGAGATGAAAACCATTAATGCAATTTCAAGAAGTATGAGTTTCTCTGGTTTGTTTTCTCAGTATTCACGTAGCATATTCTGTATTGTATTGTATTGTATTGTATATACTATCAGTCATGCATTTATTATATGGCTGTTTGGATTCAGTTGGAGCAGGTGAAACTGATATTGCTTGATCCATCATGGTGTCGTTTGACGTGAAATTTCAGGGCATCACCTTGTGGCTTTTCAGCCTCTTTGGTGAGATCTGGGCCTAAGAAATAGTTCAGAATTTATGACTGGGAGGGGAGATTATTTGGAAGTGAACGTGGTTTTGTTGTATGGGCATACCAGAGGACAGTAAATGGGGGAGGGAAGGGAGGTAGTTGCCCCCCAAATATTTAGGAAAGGCCAGACAAGGAGGTTAAAAATTTGGGTCAATCATCAAATAAACATTATTGGAAATCAGTGATAAGTACGCTCTCAAGCAAAACTCTAGCCCCCCCCCCCCTCAGGTCTTAAATTCTGAAGGGTCCCTGAGTAAATTATTTTTGTCAAGACAGAGCAGAACATGATTACCTCTCAGACTAACAAGTGAATGTGAGTTAGTTTTGTTGTAATGTATAAGTGCTGAAACTAATAGCAGATAAATACACAAAATCCATGCATTCGCTTGAATTAGTAACTTCTGGATATACTCAAAATATCAAACAGAATAATCGGTGTTGAGCAACAATCTAACAACTTATTGTGGATTTGTAATGGTGTGATCAGTGTGGGTTCCAAGTGACACAGCTGAAACTGCGAATACACCAACTGTGTGTTAATTATTATGCTGATACTGACATCACAAGAGCACTGTGGCAGTTGAAAAGAACATGGCACCCTAATATGAGATCTGTAATAATACATTATAATCTCCCAATCTATATGATTCTTACCAACAACACACTTTTCTGTTGAATGTTGTCTTAAAGTTGAACCCCACAGAATATAGCTGCTCCACCTCTGGTACTCCACATAACTAAATGGTTCAACAAAAATACCCAAGCTGGTGGCTCCCCCGCTTGGTCAAATTGTTCATATGCATTGGAAAAGCCACAGATTTTTGAAAACAGGGGTAGGCTCACTCGAAGGCTGCTGGCTCAGCCAAGAATAATGGCACTAAACTGTAAATACTCACATTTTGGGTCGATATACAGGCCTATAATCTAATTCAACTTTCATAAAAATCTGAGAAGGAATCTTATTTTAAGGGGGACTTATTTTTGTTGAACTGTTTTTCATAATTTTCTCATATTGTACACCACGTAACTCTCAAAAAACATTGGTTACCCCCTTCAAAGACTTGTTTTTCAATAAAGTGTATTTTCAGCTATATTCCTTTAATTTTTCATAATTATCTCTTGGATATTGTTCGAGTGATGCTGCTTTTCGTTATAAATCCCACAGTCAAGGGTGCCCGAAAAAAAAAGCAATTTCTTAATTTCAAATCGCATACCCCTTAATTTTGTGTGGAATGGTAAAATAATCACGCTGTTAAAATTTTATAAGATTCCTGCAAGTCTAAGTGGTCCCCCAAGGCCACACAATTTCAGCACAAAATATCTGAAAAATGCCCGTTTGCGTAATCGCGGTTCTAAATATTTCGCTTATTATTTGACATACAATGATAATATTAATACCATTGTTCTCAGAAGAACATCAACTTCAATTTGAGTATAAGGAAGCTATATTTACGATAACTTCGAAGCTGGCCTGATTTCAGAAAACTTAAAATTTCATGTTGTCTAGTCTAAATTGTCAAATTTTCCCAAATTTATAATCCTACTTTAATACAAACAAGAACCCAGGGGTTCAAAATGGAGGTGTAGTGTCCTAAGTTGAAGTTCATATCCCCTGAAAATGACTATTTCCCTGAGTGCCCAGTACCAGGTGTTGTTAATATATTGTGTGCTAAATTTCAGAATTTTACAAATAATCCATTTTCAAGCCACAAAATGACCATGTGGCAGATGCGATATGGAAAAAGAATACATTCTGCCAGGTAAAGCCTCCTTTTTGTGGAAGGAGATGCACATTCATTTTGGTGAATATCATATGATAAACAATGAGGAGACTGGGAATCTTATTGTAGTAAGACATACCGTAATATGGGGTGAATCGGGACAGTTTTGGCCATTTTTCTGTTATAGAATGGCCATAAATCAACCCAGAAGTCAAAATATGGAGTGAAATTGTGTCCGAGCAAAAGGTCTAACTATCCCTTGGAGCTTTAAGTGATATCTTAAATTTCTAATGATCAGGGCCCAGAAAACCACTGTGCCAATTCACTCCTCACTTTGGGGTGAATCAGGACACCCCATTATTTCCACAATCAAAAGTCCGTACCTTATTTGAGTGATTGAAACTTATGAATAATCATTAGAAAACACATTCAATATGCAAAATATAATTTTTGGAAGAAAACCTGAAATCGATTTCATGGATTATATGTAGATTTATAAAAATATGATAAATGACAGAAAACGTTTGAAAACTGAGATTTTCTTCAAATTTTGCTAGTCATTGATTATTCTGGACTAAATCCACAATAAATGATGCCAAGTTCAATAATATTCATCAAAACGCCACGCCAGTACACTCAAATGGAAATAAGTAGGGTTCTTTTGTTAAATCCCTAAACTTTGCCACAGACCTGGATCTGAACCCAGGACCAAACATACACAATCCCATATCCTGTCTTAATTTATGGTCTCCTAAAAACACATTAGACAGATTTTAAAGTTTGCTGCAAATTTAATAGCTCTAGTATTTATACTTGAATTGGTACAACCAAAGTTTTGACCAGCTTGTAAAAAGACATTCCTGCAGCGGCAAGTTTAAGGTGCTGCAGCTCCTTACTGCCTGCAGTTAGAAATACAAAATTCTATCACATTATGTGCTTGTATGTTTACTAAAATTGTGCCAAATTTCTAAGGCAAGTAGAAATTAGTGCTTTTGGGCAAATAAAATGTTTCCCTGTTCTGTCCCGATTCACCCCAGTGTCCCAATTCACCCATGTTACGGCACTCTATCCACTAATAGAATTAACTGTCTACATGAGTACGGAACACTTGATAATGTGGATATATATAACAGTTACCTACATCCATTAAAATCCAATGGGCTGTGACTGCTGACACTAGGCTCTGACAAAGCTGAGTTTCAACACAAAGTTTACACTAAACTAAAGTATATATGGCTATAAAAGTTACTAATATGTTTAACTAAGATATTTTTTGAAGTTGACCAATTTATTCATTACCATTAATTTGCGAGAAACAGAAATTTGAGAAAAATCTCAGAAATCTTAATATTTTTCTAGTGTTTTGGTTTTTATGAAAACTTCATAGGATTGGTCCTCCAAGTGAGTTTAGTCATTTAAGGAGGTATAATTTAGACTGAATACAGAATTTCAGATGTCTAACTCCAAAATTGACGGAATCCTGGAGCATTAAAAAAATAACCTTTTTTCACATTTTTGATGAATTTACTCTTACTAATTCATGTTAGAGCATTAAGACCTCCAAAAGGCACATTTAGAGTACTAAACGCATAATATGGCAGATTTTCATGTTCATAGGTACAACTGTTTCGGAGATCTGCTCTGGAAAGGAAAAAATATGATTATTTTTAATTTCCAATTTTATACAAAAACTGTACCGATTGCTTAAAAATTAACACCAAAAGACACAATGTCATATATCCTACAAGACCAATTCATGTGCCAAATAACATACATATACAAGTGCAATAGTTTCGGCAAAGTAGCCAAGACACAATGTGTGATGCTGTCCGCAGTGGATTTAAGCAAGATAAATACGAAGTCAAGTCCAAATAACAATTTGCGGACTATTCATTCCCATGCCAGATGCTTGCTCTATAATCAAGGTAAGGTGCATTCTCGACTCCAAACTTCTCCAAACAAAATGGCCAAGTCAGGGCCCAAAAGACATTCAGAAAATGCTCAAATTTAAAATTTCCAACCAAAACTTTCCATTTTGTCACTCTGACTGCATAAATGGAGATGTGTACACATATGAAAATGCACAATTTTATGTGTAACCATGAATGACCATTGACCAAAGTAAGGCACATCTCAAAAAACTTCAGAGCTGCAGGGCCAATCTTAGACTTTGGAATTGTTTGCAAACAATTTAGAGAGCTTTTAGTATGGCACAAGGGAATAACACAGCAAAAGTATGTGATGTTTTGAGAGATGAGGGTGCAATAACACAGGATGTAAAGCCCTGTCACCGAAAGCTTTCGGTGACAGGGCTTTACATCCCGTATTATTGCCAAGCTTATTTGGACAGGCAGGGACTACAGTAACATAGTAATGTGCACTATTGCATTGAAAATGTTGTCCTTAAATTGCCAGCCAGGGTATGTACATGCCGATGGTGAACTTAGATTTGAAGGAGAGAGACAGCATATATATAAACAATAAATCCCTAGGGTGTATAGAACTACAAGTTCGGCTGGATTTCTGCTAAAGAATACTTTAATTTGAATGCCAACTTGAATAGTTTCTGGCAAAAATGACTGTGCACTGAAATTTTCTTAATGATGTTGTGAAATCTTTAAATTTAAAGATAAAATGTAAGTGTGGCACTGAGAAGTCTCCAAAGTGTTAAAATGGTTTTCAGGATCATAAAATACCAGGTTGATTGACATTTGGTGTCGTCAGAAATTGGTTAAGTTCATAAAAAATGTATTCTTAATTCCCACGTATCATGCGTCTCTGCTGCAAGGATATCCTACCATGCGAACCCGTAAAAATTCTCACTTTCCACAGAAAATTGTTCCTTATACTTTATTTTCAGTAGAATTTTTAAAATATAGCACTATTTGACAATTTAGACAAATTATTTCAGTGGTTTGACCCGACAACTTAAATTTTGAGTTTTCTGAAATCCTGTCAGCTTCAAAGTTATCATAAATATGGCTTCCTTATACTCAAATTGTAACTAATTTTCCCTGAGAACAATGGTATTAATATTATTACTGTATATCAAATAATAAGCGAGATATTCAGAACCGCGATTACACAAACGGACATTTTTCAGAAGTTTTGTACTGAAATTGTGTGGCCTTGGGGGACCACTTAGACTTGCAGGAATCTTATAAAATTTGAATAGCATGATTATCTTACCATTCCACACAAAATTAAGGGGTGTGCGATTTGAAATTAAAAAATTAGTATTTTTTAGGCCACACTGTAAATTTTGAATTTTGAGTTAGCTTAATCGATTGAGAGAGATGGTTGCACAATTCCTTTGAGCCAAGATAGCTTGCTGTTTGCAAGTTATAACAACATAAAGATTATCACAACTCAAAACAGCAAGCTATCATGGCTCAAACAAATTGTGCAACCGTCTCACTAAATTATTTGAGCTAACTCAGAATTTCAGAATTTACAGTGCACCTTATCCCACACTTTTTTAGTATTTTACCGTATGTTTTGATGTAATGACAAAATATTTTGAAAAGATCATAGTTCGAAAATTATGTTGGATAGCCCGCCTATTTTTATAAGAACTTTTTGGCAAAGTTTCATCAACATCTCATGGATTTTAGATTTCTTGCCAAGTGTGGGATTCAACTTTAAGAATGTCATCACTAGCAGACCCAAACAATCATACATTCAACAAACACACTCGTTATGTCAAAGTCCTTAGCTTGGTCAATATCACCACCTTGTTAAAAGGCAAAGAGGATTCCAACAGAGCAGCCGTTGCTTTGAGATGCCACCTTTACATAAATTCAAAACTATAAAAGAAGACAGACCTATTGGAACTTGCACTTAAAAATCCTGAATAATTATCATTACACACAATGTCTACAGTCAATGTTAAATGGCACGCAGATGAATGTTACAACATGCACAATTTTCATAATCTTTGACACGCTTACTTTCTGTAGAGCATCTGCAAAAATCTACAGTAGATGTACTCACCCAAATAAGTTGATTCTCTAGCTGTTTATATTTTATGGGATCTGCCTAACAAACCAAGGAATAAAACTGCTGCTTTTGATTTTTTACCACTCTGCTGGTCCAACCTCTCTTCCTCAATGATTCTGTTACTCGAATTGTTAACTTTCAATCATAAACTCATCCTATGGGTCTGCTTATCTTGGTGCAAAATAACTGATAAGAATGTAATGCACACAGTGTTTATGTGGTCATTGACCATCAAAGATTTGTGATCATTCCATGCTTTTGTTCCACTTTTTGTCAGTCTGCTTACAGACTCTACGTGAGCAGCGCAGCTGGTTAGTCTGCCAGAAATGGGATGACCTACAGCTGACACAGTTATCAATATTTAAGTAGGTCAGGTCATGACCAGGAAGTTGGTCCTCATCACTTGTGCTAATCTGAGGTGCCAGCAAGATGTAAGTAAATCGTAATCAACAATGTAAAAAAATCAATGACATGCTGCACCATCGTGGCAGCACTTGACTGTGATCCTGTGTAAAGTATGATGGGTAATCAATCATGGCTGCTTGAGACCAAACAAGTGAGTTTTGCAAGTTGAAAAAATGCATTTCTATCTAAACAAGCAATTGAAATCATTATCTGTCCCATCAAAAGTATGTCTAAATGGATCTACTAATCTGAGCAACAATTACAAGATGACATTGTGCACCTACCTCTCAATTGCTTTTATCACACGCTTCTATAAGCTTTTAAACACTTTTCAACGCTTTTAGTTGCTTTTAAATGCTCTTAAAGGACCTTAGATACTCTGGTTGATCTTTTAATTGCTTTTATATACGCACCAAGTGACAATTTATTAATATGAATATTTTACGAACATAACCTTTAAATAGGGGTGCTCCTGAGAGAAGAGGAGGAATATCCGAAGACAAGACAAGACAAGCTTTTATTACTCAATTTGTCGTCTGTCAGGTAAACATCAAAGGTGTGTGTATTGAAATCGGCAATTGGACGCCTCAAATTGCCGTTAATTGCAACTTTGAAGCTGACAATCCTAGCCTCAGATGCAGTCAGGTCATTTCAAAAGTCCTGACATTGGTTAATTCATCCATAAATTAAATTTTCTGAACTCTCTCTTCCACCAGCGGCCATGATGAAATTAGTACTAGTGCTGCCACGTTGGTGCACTATGAATGAGTGCACATGAACTTACTGTCAGCCTTTCACTGTGGCCAAATTACAGCGACACATAAAATCTTGAAGTTTTCAAATCCTTTTAAAGCTTTTCTCCGGCGTGATTTAAATTATTGTTTAAGGTTATCTAAAAAGAAACTAATCAAAACCACAAACAGACAACAATGAAACACTCAAGCATTCATTTTTAAAATTGCTTTGAGAGATCTCAAACTGTTTATTATGTTTGCAAAACTGGAGGAGAATTAATCTTTTTGTTGTACGCCACAAATAATCTATGCTGTGGTCAGGGTCAGCTTAACAAGCTTACACTGCGAGGGAGGGTGCTCGTGGCTGTCTGGATGGCTGTCAAACAGGGACTGCTCATAATTCCCAGGGTAGGAAAGCATGATTCCGCCAAAAAAAAGTTCCACAACTAGTAACATTTTGCAGCAACAGCAAGATTCTAAGCATAAACTGGCTGATTAAAAGTTATTTGATGGTCAATTCTAGACCTAATTCAACAGACCAGGTTGTACTGGGCAACACTGCAGAAAAGCGATAGTTGCTGCTTCTGAAATCTGTTAGAGCTCACTCACAAGTGTGAGCTCGATTGTAGTTTCTGTTATGGATTCAAGAGGGTGCACAAATAGCCAAAAGCAGCACATACACAATTTTGTGAACCTGTTGAGCTCTACGTAAGTTTAGAGTGACTTTTGGTAATCTTTTGAATCTATCTCCTTTCAAATTCAGGCCTAATTGCTGTCCCCTAACCAATCGGAGACATTCTCATAAGCTTTTCAATTCAACTGAAGTTTAAATCTGCCAAATTTTTAAAAATTTGGTTGTTCACCCTGTATAAACATTATGCTGTCAAATTTCAAAAGAAAAGCAGTGTATTCACTGGGCCAGTAACATTCTTTGCATATTGAATTTTGTATATTCACTCAAAAAGATAACAGAACAACTTTACTCTGAAATATAAATCACAACTATTGTTTCACTCTAGGTTTTTGCTTCGTTCTTTTTTTCAGTAAATGGCCTGGGGTTTTACATGAAAGACACTTTTAAGTAGGGTATTAAATTAAAATAAGAAAATTTGATCACTGCGTGTATTGTCTTGCGTGAAATATGGATAGCCCATCAGTGTTCTTAAGTGCCGGCGTTTCAATATCAAACTACAAAATTCCAAAAGATGACTATAGTCAGGCAGGCAAAAGTATCACAGTGGTTGAAATACGATACATATTGTGGAGATTCTACAGCTCACCGTGATTTAGCACAAAAAGGGTGAATTTAATCACTGCACAAATTCAGATTAAATTTCAGATTGATCACTGCTCATTTTAGGATCGTTGCACGCTTATTTTACACCCTGCCTTTAAGTTGTATCTGTCATACTTTGCATGCCACAGATACGGCATGCTGTCAGCTGTTCAAAAGTTGTATTGACATGATCCTTCTATTCTTTCCTCTATTCTCTTCTTTGCTTTTCTTTTCTCTTTACTTCTTTTCCTCTTTTAATACTTCAGAGGTGCATGGGTGCATGTACACTATTCCACTCTGTTCTTTTCCCCTGCTCCCAGCTCTTCTTTCTCCCCTGCTTCAGTATTCTTCTCTTCTTATTGCCTCGCTGTTCTTTCAATGAACTCACTTCTTCAATTCCTACCTTCTCGTCTCCTCGTTTCTTCTGTTTCTTTGTCTCTTCTACTCCTTCTGTCTTATCACATACACTCTTTTGAAGGCCCTGTAGAGAGTTCGGTAAGTTAGTTTCAGTTGTGTTACCAATTGGACGCTGTGTCAACAGAGTTGTGCAATTTTCTTTTTTATTGCCACCAGAGGGTGTCAGGCCTAACTAATCTACCGCTCCCTCTAGTGTCAAACTACCCACTTCAGAAAAAGCAGTTTGTGCGTTCTTACAACCAAATATCAATATCTTGATGGTCTAAAATGATAAGATAAAGAAAGTTTTAAAAGTAAATGAATCGCTCAAGAACAAATTCATTCAGAATGTGATTTTGAATACATATTATGTCATGTATGCATGTCTTATTTGTCCCTATTCCTAAATCCAGTCCTGCAATTAATTTATTTCAAATCAATGTCACTGAGGGGTCCCAAAGGAGTAATATTACTCCTTAAAAGGGGAAGACCACCAAGATAGTAGCATTTAGAAGACAAAATGCATTAATGCGGGCCTGAGTATGTCAGAACAAGTCCGCACCCCCCCCCCCCCGCCTAAACTATTGTGTCTGAATCCAAAAATGAAACTTGCGGATATCTTAATCTTATTTGTTTAGTTTCCTCTTATAACAAGTTTATTGGACTCATAAAACAAAATAAGTCTGTACACAATATTTTAGCTAAGAAATTTACAGTAGTACTTGTGACCTACTTCTAACATTAGAAATGGTGCGACAGTAGCCTATAACAATGGAAATGGTGCATGTGACAGTATTAAAATTAATCAGTGTCTTTCTTGAAATTTGTTGTTAGGTCATTCTCTGGGTTCCAACTAAAATAGCTACATGCACTTCAAGCAGATACACAATAGGGTAATTATATTTAATTTTTTTAATAATAAAGATTTTTAAACTATTATTTTGGCTGAACCTTGTGTATAGTGTCCTTGCGAGGTAAAATGATTTCATCAAGAATTACGTGGGGCAGTATAAATAAATAGGTGTAGTATGATGTCTTATGCTAATAAATTTGTAATAAATGTCATAATTAGAGTTTGTAGTTCCTGTAATATAATTTAACCCCCCATTTTGCACATTGCCCCCAACTTCCCCCTTTTCCCCACTACCCCTCCCACCCCTACTTACTCCTGCTTATCCAACTTGCCCCCAACTTGCCACCACATGCCCCTGCTTCCCCCGCATAACCTCCTCCTTTCCCCAATTCTCGACCACCTTTCCCCCTCACTAACCATAAAAAAATTTATTATGTTAGTCTTACCCCATAGGTTATTTTATCCAACGGTCACAATAAGTCTGATCAATACGTCCCCCTTTATCAGAGACAGACCCAGAAGAATCCAACTTTTTCCAACCATTGCGCAGGAAATACTCAGTAAGACCACGCCTCACATTGATGTTATTGCCAGGAATTGACATTAGCGCCAAATTCTCAATTCTAGGCTGTTCCAATTCCTCCATGTCACCTGCCAGCTCCTGGGGCAATAAACATAACACATCCCTGCGACCAAAAATGATTGTGCTGCTACAATAATATCTTGGCATAGAATTGAGGTTTGAATTTTGAAATCCAGAGATCTCCACCACATCACTGAATTCTTGTGTTTGTTGGGCTTTCTGACGAGCACTGTTGACTGCTTCGATCAGTGGCTCAATCTGATAAAAGTCAGCTTCGACGGCCAGTTGGTCATAATGTTTGAAATCATCTGGTAGGGCCAGCTGGGAAGACCGTAGAAAATTTAGAATGTACAAAAACATCTGACCATCTCTGTCGATGAAATATAGCGGCCATTTTCATCATGTGTGGATGGCATAGACCCATTAATCATGGCACCTAGCATTGATTCTGGATAGTTACTCAGCGTAGTCTTTGTGGTGGTGTACAGGACACCCCCCACGTTGAGCTGGACAATATCTTCAGACATCACTTAGATGACAAACAGTGCACTTCTATAGAACATCCAGATAACTGAAAAAGAAACAACACAAACTGTAAATGGTACACTTAATAATTTTCACCTGCATACCAGAACAATATTTCTTATCAATATGATTTCCCTGGCTTCTAGATAAACATTTGCCATAGATAAACATGTCATTTTTTTTTTACTTGACCAAAGTGCAGCATTTGACACTGTGAATCAAGAATTGCTCTTGCATCGCCTACAGTCAAAGTATGGTATTACAGGCAAAGCTTTAGAATGGTTCAATTCATATTTTGAAGGCAGGAATCAATTTGTGACTATCAATGGAGTTAAATCTTCAGTCAAATCTCTTAGAACTGGTTTTCCACAAGGCTCTGTCCTGGGCCCCTACATGTATACCTTGTATGCATCACCACTCTTTGAAATTGCTAAGAAACATGAAGTAAACATTCATATGTATGCAGATGATACCCAGCTATATGTTGCTTCAAATATAGAATGTATTGATATTGCGATCAAAAGGCTCGAAAGTGCAATTTCAGAAATGAGAAGATGGATGATCGAAAATCACCTAAAACTAAATGAAGCCAAGACGGAGTTTATGGTCATTGCAAAGAAGCCCTTTTTGAAGAAATTGGAAAATATTTCGATCAACATAGGGGATAATACAGTTTACAATGTCAAGTCTGTCAGAAGCTTAGGCTCAATTTTAGATTCTGAAATGAACATGGAGAGTCATGTAAATAGAATTGTTGGTATGTGCTATGGACAGCTTCGACAACTTTCTCACGTTAGACCTTTCATCACAAAACATGCTGCAGAGATTATGGTAAACTCACTGATCACATCCCGAATGGATTTTGCAAATAGTCTGCTTTATGGCCTTCCAAAGTATCTTACTTCAAAGTTGCAAAAATTGCAAAATAATGCAGCTAGACTAATCATGTGCAAAACGAAGTCTGACCATATAACACCATTGATGAAAGAGCTCCACTGGCTGACAGTAGAATATCGCATTAAATTCAAAATAAATTTGTTGACTTTTAAAGCTCAAAATGAACTCAGTCCATCATATCTTCAATCCCTGGTGGCAGACTACATACCAAGCAGGGCGTTACGTTCTTCCTCACAGAGAAAGCTAAAGGAGTTGTCAAGGAAAAGCAAGATGTATGGTGATCGGGCTTTCAGTGTATGTGCTCCTTTATTGTGGAATGGACTGCCACTTGAATTGAGGGCCATTAAAGAACTTTCCAGCTTCAAAGCGGCCATAAAGACATTTTATTTCAAAAAGTACTATTGTTGTTAGATATTTGTATGCTATTATATATTTACTATTTATTAATAGTATTTGATATTAGATGTCCATTTTATCTGTAATATTTTGATATGTGCATATATTGTAAAGCGCCTAGAGCTATTTATTTATATATTAGGGCGCTATAGAAATAAACATATTATTATTATTATTATTATTTCAGGCCTACAACATTAGAGCTGTCAATATGAATCTTATAAGACAAATAATATCAGTAAAACATTTTGATTATAGCCAAAACTTACTAGTGGTTGAAGTCACTGCCTTGGCCTCTCTTGATGCCTAGGTCAAAGTTAGAAAGTACATTATTTTATCATAATCTTTGACATACTTAGTAAGTTAGTATAGAGCATAATATTATTCAAAAATCTCTCACAGGTGTACTTAGTAGTACTTACCAAAATGAGGTGTTTCACTAGTTGTTTATGATTTATGTGATCAGAGTGGCAATTCAAGAACAAAACTGTTGCTTTAGAAGTGCTTGTCCAACGTCTCTTCCGTAGCGATACTATGATTCAAACTATTGTCAAATAGGCTTTCTTAAAAGACATTAGCTTACGCTACAGATCTGGTTATCTTAAACTAGAAATAACTGATAAGAAGATAGTGCACATGTGCCCGGGGTCTATGTAGTCATTGACCTAACTTCCAAGTTTTATGCATCATCCATTCCAATACTATTGTTCCACTTCTTAATCTTTAAGATCTAATTTCAAATAATTGCTGTCCCCGACCCCTCTGGGAATTCTTCATATCGTTCGCAAGGACGTTACCGTGGAGAAGCTTTCGGCTTATATCTTGAAGAAAGGCATCCAAGTCAGGGGGCGACCGTTTAATTTCCAGAGAGTGGGGCTTGGAGTTTTCCTGGGCGGAAAATTATTTATTTCAAGGTAAAGTCAGCAGTAATTATTCATTTCACTCCACAAGGTCACCAAATATTCATTCCTAAATCAAGCACCACCTTCTCATGAAATACCCCTACCAATAATTATTTATTTCAAAACTGCCCGGAAAGAGTTTATTATTATATTATTTCATTGAAACTGAACAAGAAATTACTCCTCTAAGAAAACAACTCCCTTGATATTAGATGATGGCCCCTTAAAGATCCACCAAAACAGATGCTGGACTTAACTATTTCATAATGACAGTCTGCTTTAATTATGTCAAAGAAATGGCGTGTAGTTATCTGAAGTTTTATTGATTTGATTTTTCATTCTCTTCTTTGCTTTTCTTTCTGTTTTCTTCTTTTCTTTTTCTAACACTTCGTATTTGCTCTTCTTATTTCTTGAATGTATACACTTCTCCTCCACTGCTTTTCTTCTCTTCTGCTCCCAGCTTGTTTTTTTTTTTTCTTGACTGCTCCAGTGTTTTTCTCTTCTCATAATGGCCTACTCTGTCTTCATCTTCTCTTTATTTTTCTTATCGTCTATTACTTAGTTTTATATCATTTAGACCTCTTGGCCTTTCCCCCACCCCATTCATTCACTTCTTGGATCCCTATCTTCTCTTCTCCTCATTTCCCCTTCTTTTCTTCTCTTCTGTTTCTTCTCCTTTATTATATATATAATTGAGTGCCCTTCAGACAGTGTGGTAAATTAGTTTGAGTTGTGTGACCAGTTGGAAGCAGTGTCAAGAGTTGTGAAATTTTCTTGTGTCATTGCCACCAGAGGGTGTCAGGTCTAACCAATCTGCTGCTCTCCCTGGTGTCAAATGAACAACTTCAGAAAAAGCAGTTGATGTGTTCTGACTTCCAAGTATCTTGATGGTCTCAAATTTGATAGAAGATATGATAAAGAAACTTTAGAATCTAATTGATCACTCAAGAACAAATTCATTTATTTCCACAGTTTAAGAACGTGACTTTTAATACATGTATGTATGCCTGTCTTGTTTATGCCTGTCCGTAAATTTGCTCCTGGACCAGTGCTGTGAATTGGTAAAATTTCAGTTTTGGGCCAATATGCACATACATTGTACATTTAAGGTCATATCTCAGCCCCTTGATGGAATTTTTGACCATATTATGGATCATATGATAGGCAAAGATGTCTTCTTTCATACGAATAGCAGTAATTGGATCCATTGGTCACTGGTGTTGAAACAATGAGTGATACATGATTGCAGTTAGGGAAATTTTTGATGTCCCACCTGGACACAGCATGTAAAACCTTTGCATAAAACTTTTAAGTACAGGAAAATAGATTAATTAATGAACATACATGCTAAGCATTACTGTTCCTCAATTAGTTTGGCATCTTACGAATCCAGAAAAAAGGCAATTGGATGTCTCTATGTTTTTTTTAATACACCTTTTATAATCTTCCGTTGATGTGTCCCGGGTAAAGCTAAAAAGTGCAATGCTATTTTTGATGCAGCAGATAAACCATTGATGCAAATATTTTTGGAACATTTGACATACCAATGCATTGCTCATGACTTTGTCTGTCAGGAAAATATCACTTAAATTGGCTCAGGTTATGTGCCAGAAGCTGTGAAGGCTTAAGTAAGACTGACAACAGCGCGACGCTATTATATTCTGCGAAAATTTTGTGGGACCTCTCTTGTTCGAGTATTTCCCGATGAAGGCTTGTTGCTGGAATTTGTGCATTCTTGCTATTATTGGCATGCTCGTGAGCCTGGCTTTCCATTAGTATATAGAATATAATAAAAAATCTAACCGATCATGGCATTAGAGCCCTATCTTTGAGACTGACAACAAATGCGACGCTCTTACTTTTTGAAATATTTATGATGACCTTCTTCTTTACTTGCTTCTTGATGTAGGCTAGTTGATGGAAAGTTAACTTTTCTGATATGATTTTGTTGCTCATGAGCCCAGGTTTCTGTTGGCTCATAGAAAGTATTGGTAAATATATATAATATCATGATATTAGGGGCCTGTCTTTGTCACTGACAACAAATGCTGCACTTTGAAATTTTGTAAAAATGTATGTTCAGACATGTCTTGTTGGTGAGAAATACTCAATACTGGGTTTTTCACTTCTTTGATATTGCTTGTTACACTTGAGCTTAGCTTTCCATTGGTATATACAATATGGTTTTTAGTCAAACCTACCAGGCTTACCCTTGAACATATCTGATTGTGCCTGGTTATTTCGATATTTTTTGTTTTGTTATTACCACTTCCTTAATGAATTCCTAGGAATTGATATGCATGCATAACATATGCAAAAGGATACAGATGCTACGTGTATATTAATACTTAAAATCTGTCATATGGTGCCATAAGTTGAGTCCAGAAGCAATTTTATATGGAGTTATATGTGAAAACATATCTGAAACCGTATGAAATTTAGGCATTTTTTTACCAATTTCTGTGAAAAATTAAATATTTCATTTCCTGTGTCACATTTTCATGACAAATCACATATCTATCTGATAGGAAAATTAATTTTCTTTCATTTGGTACTATTTTGAAGGCTCTGTGAAGAATTGCCATCAAGTTATAATACAAAATGTAACATAAAATCATAGAAAAATAGGAGATTTCCGTCAAAATTGACAACAAATGTTGAGGGCTCTTGAGGCAGGGTTTCCCTTCACCGTAGACCAAAATGAATGTGATATTTGGATTCTCCATACCCAAAATCATAGGAAACCAAACAGGAGGCTATTAAAATCGACATTGTTCGTATTCTGAACAGGTAAAATAAATAGTAGCATTTTACAGACAAAATGCAATAACGTGGGTCAGCGGACACATGTCAGAAAATGTCCAGCCCCCTCATAGTATGCATGTCTTGATCCAAAATTAAAACTTGCAGATATCTCATTTTGTTAAATATCTCTTATAATTAGTTTTTTGGAACTCATAAAACAAAATAAGGATGTATACAATTACAATATTTTCATTTTGTAACCAATTTACATTGCCAATATTCTAGGAACTTGTGACATATGTACTTCTAACAATGAAATACAGTGACAGTATTAAAATTAATCATAACTTTTAAGGCCATTCCCAGAATGAGGTTCCAGCAAAAATAGCTGCATGCACTGTCAAGCAGATACACAATAAATTAAGCTGTCACAAGCCTTGCCGAAGTTAAGCATTGATGATTGAAATAAAGAATAAAAACTTTAGAAAAACTACATATCTTTATACACAAATATCAGCAAAAAAACCTTTGTACGGTTTGAATGAAATGTGGCAAACACATAATGATTGAAAAGCAGACCTTTTCAATTGTGCGACGCAATCAACAATATAATATTGTAATTTATTACACTGAACTCTTGGGCCTCAGGTCAGGAGGGTGCAAGTTGAGGGGATGAAGACAACGGGTTGTTATTGGCAACTTCACCTGATATGAACCTCAATAACATTATAGGGTCATCTTTGATCATTCTGTGCACAAGATGGAGGTCCAGCCAACTACTCTGGACCAGGTGCAAGTGACTTTCACTGAAGAATGGCCAGATCGGTCAAAAAGAAGCAAAAAACAGCTTGGCGGACTCCATGTCAAGTTAAGTGAAGGCTGAGGTCACAGATGTGATGTTCAACATGATATTGTTATGTTTATTGGTTGTACACATCAAGATTAAGTTGAGATTTTTTTTGCGTATGTCGAAATTTTATGTCTGTGTTGTTGAGCCACTATGCGATTTTTTATGATTTTTTACTAAAAATGATCAATTTTTCCGGGTCACCAAAAGAAAGTTTCCAAATAATTCTCAGCAACTAAAAATGGTTTATGATATCATTTATACATAAAACTAATGTCTGAGGAAAAAATCGTTGCAATTCCACACATTCAATCACCAATTTTAGAACTTTGAAATCCTGACACCTTGAAAATCCAAATTATTCCAGCATTTTGATCAAGAGTGTATTTCAAGCGTGCGAAGTCCAACCAAATTCATTCCTAAATCAGGCAACACTTCATTAAGAAATACCCCCGGAAGAAATTATTTACTTCCAGGCAACCAAAAAAATAATCAATTTAGCCAAACTGAAAAAGTATTTCTTCCCCTAAATCAATGAATATTTCACCCAAAAATGTTTCCCACTTTTATAATTCACAATTAAACCCATGATTATGGACATTGTTTCAATTATTTTCTAAACTATGAAATAGACTTAAGACCTCTACACACAACAAAGTCAATGAAAATATTTATAGGGGGGAAATTCTGTTTTTCGGCCACTTCATACTTTACCCTGATTATATCCACTTTGCCCTTTAACATACTCATTGTTTGCCACAACATTCTTCTTAACATTTGCCTACATTGTAGTACATGGATGGCAGAGAATTTTTTTTAGGCGTTGCCTTAGCCCCTTGATGTATACACTTAGTGATTCTATTTGGCGCGAAGCACCTCTATCTTAGGAACAGTGGCGCTCCGACAGAAGGCCTGGGCCAAATCCAGAAAAATCAGGTTGTGTAAATAATTCAGAATGGACGCAAGATATTACAAAAACCAATGAAGAACTCGATATTTTTTTCTCATTCCACAATTCCAGAGTAAGTATTGGAAGGGCAATTCAAATCTGGTGTTATTTTTTGTTTTACCCCACTTTCCAAGCTGCCAGAAGCTGTCAAATTTGTGAAAATATGCGTAAAATGGCAAAATTTTTGGAAATTCAACACTTCCTAGCTCCTAAGGAAGACCTGCTGTAACATGGCTGATGCCAGATTTGAATTGCCCTCCCAAAACTCACTCAGAAACTATGGATTGAGGAAAAAAAATATTTATCCCTTCGTTGATTTTTGCAATTTATTCAGGATTTGCAAGTTCCTCAATGGGGGAATTATAAAAATCATAAACTTTAGGTGAATTCTAGTAAAGGTAAGTATTTAATGATATACATGTAGGTGGCGCTTTCTGGCTGTGAGCACCGTGAAAAATCAGCAGTGGATATTTTCATCTTTTAAAGAAGCTCTGGGCATATTTGACTGCTGTTCTTTCGTGTGATTGTCGGTAAAGTGTTTCTTACCTGTTATTTACCATTTTTATGCTCTTTCCAGGTGATTTTAGTGCAATAACTTGTAATTTAATTGCCTTCTATCTTCAACATCGTTTTCCGGCTCCAATCCACATTGTTTTGACCTCCATTTTCGCTCATTTTGTCTTCGCTTTTGCACTTGAAAGCTATCTAACTGTCATATTTTCTATTTCCAGCTCTCATTTATAGACACATCCCACAACACTTGACAGCATCAATTAGCGAGATTTTAGGTTTGAAGTGCTGAATACACTGCCAATACACATCAAGAACTCAAGCCTCCAGCAAACGCTCAACCACAACAAGATATATTTTATTTTCCTAGACACTTCCTTGTATATTACAGGCCTAACAATATTATAATATTGATCTAATTTCAGATTTGAAAAAAATGGAATTTGAATAAATGTTTAATTTCGTGGATCTTCTATACCTTGCTTGTGTTTTCTGAACTTTCTCTGACTGCTTGCCTAGTTGATACAAACTAACCTAACCAGCCAACTTGCCTAACCTGCTTGTGTTGCCTATACGTAGCACTTGCAAACCTGCCAACTTGCCTAACAATCTAACCAGCTTGTGTTGCCTATACTTAGCACTTGCAAACCTGCCAACTTGCCAAACCAACAAACTTGAAACAGCCAACTTGCCTAACAAACTAACGTGCTTGTGTTGCCTATACGTACCACTTGCAAACCTGCCGACTTGCCTAACATACTAACTTGCTGTGTTGCCCTTACGTAGCACTTGCAAACCTGCCAACTTGCCAAACCAACAAACCTGAACCAGACAACTTGACTAACAAATTAACCTTAATCAACCAGACAACTTGCCAATCAAACTAACCTACTTGTGCTGCACATACATAGCATTTGCAAACCAGCCAACTTGCTAAACCAACAAACCTGACCACTTGATTAAAGGAAAAAAATAGAGAAAAAAAAAGCATTTGCAAACTAGCCAACTTGCCAAACAAAATAGCCGGAACCAGCCAACTTGCCTAGCAAACTAACCTGCTTGTGTTGCCCATACGTAGCACTTCTGACTGCTTAATGATGTCCCTACCAGTCAGCCTCTACTCTGACGTTGTGCGCACTGGATTAAAAGATTTGGAAAATGGACTCAGGTCAAGTCAAATGATAAAACAAAAATCCAGAACAGGGGAGGCTCCCAACAACAGAGAGTCCCAACCACTAAAAGCTTGCTTATGGAATGCGCAAAGCCTGCGTCGCAAGACACAGGTGGTGAAGAATTTCAGAAATGAATTTGATCTTGACGTCTTTCTTTTCACTGAGACCTGGCTAAAAGCAGATGACAAAGTTGAAATCGGTGAACTGGAAAGAAATGGTGAATTTTTTACTTGGGTTCACCTCGTGTTGACAGACCAGGAGGTGGAGTAGGATGTATTGTAAAAACGGCATTAGAGCGACGAAAAAGGAAACCATGAAAACAAAGACTTTCGAGCACATGGAAATTCAGTCACAATTAAATGGAAGAATCCTCACAATTCTTGTGGTGTACAGGCCTGAACCCTCCGAAAAGAAAAAATACAATTTATCAGAATTCTTTAATGAATTTACAAACTTCTTATCCCACTATCAGACATATCACAATGAAAGCATAGTAATCGGAGACTTCAACTTTCATGTGAATAAACCAAATGATGCCAAAGTTATCCAATTCAAGAACATTCTTGAAATGTTTGACCTTGTTCAACATGTGTCTTCACCAACACACAAAGATGGAAACACACTTGATTTGATAATAACCAACAAAATGACAACTCTCAAAGATAGTGCTGTCCATGATAGATCTACTGTCAGACCATAATTGCATTCTCTTCAATATCGACATTAACAAAGGCAAGAATCCACAGAAGAAGATCGCCTTCAGGAAGACCCGCAGTATAAATATATCAAAATTCAAGAAAGACATTGAACAGCATCTGTCACGTAAAGTACAACACCAAAATCGATCAATATACCTGCACTGAAAAAAAAGATTGTGAAAAAGACAGCCACAATCCTGTTAACTTTACGTAGTTTTAGCCATCATACGTATTACAGTCAAAAACCGTCAGCAGAATGGAACCTTTCTGTAAAATCTACATGAGCCGTAAAACATACGTATTTCATCTGTCATTCTGGACCATGGTTAAGTCCTGTTAGTGGAACATTATGTTTCTGTTTAAACTACAGCAACTGTACAAAATACAGATTAAATCTGTAATTACACAACAGTTAAGTGCTGTTAGCAGTGTGGCAAGTTTCTGTTAAAACTGCATGGATATGTAATTTATACAGAAGTAATCTGTAGAGTCTTCCTTTTTGTTTGTCAGTTTTTCACACGTTCGTTGCAAGAGTTAACTGAAACAATTAAGGCAAGTATATAGGTTACATTGTTTCAAGTGCTAATAGACAGCAGTTAAGGACTCAGGACAGGTTAAACATTGAAGAAAAGCACACGCACAAGAGGTTGTAATTATAAAACAACCTGTTAATGCTCCTTTAAGATAAGTATTTCTATTTTAAAAGCATTTTAATTTGGAATTGATATCATAATATGATTATATATTCCATATATTTGTACATATCTATATCTGTATAATGCTATGTATGCCTACTACACCTATTATTAGACATTCATGGCTTAATAGTTTCTATAATCTATTCATCATGTCTTTGCACAAACATCAAATATGAAGTTGTCAATTTAAATCTTAACTTAATATTCTTCAAGTTATGAAGTTAATTAGGCCTATACATTAGCTCTCTAAATTTGATTTTCACCTTGAGGCCATTATTTAATTTCTTTGAAAATAGAACAAAATGACAATACATATTTTTTACTTTCAGGAGCTGGCCATGTTTGGTTGACAGGACAATCGGTGGATACACACTTCTATAGGTTAGTTTTTGGTGGTCATTCCTGTGATGTTTGGGTTACCAGGTGGATGGAGGATAGGGCTTTTTCGTCCTGTATTTGTGTACTGACTGGTCATTAAAGGACAGATGGCAACCACACTTGTAGTTGTGGTACAGATTTATTCAAAAGTTTGATAAAAGATGGTTATTATAGTGCAAAGTTTTAACCTGCATTGAATTAAGTTTGAAGGTATTGTAATCACTTTTGAAAAATGTTGTCCTTCCGCATGTCCTGTGGGCATGCAGCTGGGTGTTTGGAAGGTAGGCAGGTAGAATGTTTCCATGCAAAACTCCACCACTATTGCATGTAGGCCTACATGGATGAAGTTTGGTATACATATAGCCTATGTGGCCTGGTTGTGCCTTTTGATGGTTTTATTGATGAATATTTTTACTTTTTAGAAAAATTACAAAAAAAAACAACTTTTTGTTTCCAGAACACTACTGCATGTACATGGATGGAATTTGATACAAATATAACCTATCTGACCAAGTTGTGCCTTTTGATGGTCTGATTAATGAATATTGTAAAACTATACTTTTTAAAAAATTTCTGAAAAAGTATATAAAATCATTTTAAAGTTTCCGGGCCTGGACTCAGCCACTACTTCATGAACATGGATGAAGTTTGGTACAGATATATATAGCCTATATGGCCTAGTTGTGCTTTTTGGTGGTCTCATTGATGGGAACCATATATATATAGCAAATGAAAAAAATATTAAAAGTTCTTTTTTTTTCTTTTCTTGCCTAAGAATCAGCCACAATAGCATGTTGATGGATGAAATTTGGTGTAACATATAGCCTTAGCCTATATCGTGAAGTTGTGTCTTTTGATGGCCTGATTTATGGATATTTGATGCTCTATGAAATATTGAGAAAACATTAAAAAAACATACGTTGCGCGGCAGCAAACCTTCAGTGAATAACACCTTTAGAAGATTACAATTACTTTTAATATTTGTTCTCAATATTATAAAAAGCATAGAATATCTATCAGTCAGACCATGAAAAGGCACAAATAGACCATATGAGCCATATGTGTACCAAACCTTAAATAGTGACCCGAGTCTTAGGCCAGAAACAAAGATTAAATTTCTTTTTTTTATTTAAAAAAATATATATTATATTTTCCAGACCTTTCAAAAGGCACAACCAGACCATGCAGGCAATGTGACTGAGTCTTAGCCCGAAAAACAAAAACAAAAATTTATTATATTTTTCTCTTTTTTTTGAAGAGTATAGAATATCTATCAATGAGACCATCAAAAGGCACAACTAGGCCATATAGCCCACATCTGTACCAAATTTCATCCATGAAATATGCAATAGTTCTTGAGTCTTGGCCCAGAAAAACACAAATAATTTCTATATATATATTTTTTAATTATTTCAAAAAGTATGGAATATCTATGCATCAGACCACAAAAGTATCAACTAGACCGTACAGGGTATATGTGTACCAAATTTCTTCCATGTACATTCAATAGATGCCAAGTACTGGCCTAGAAACGACCCATCCGCGGCCTAATTTGCCTGCTGCCCGCCGGACAACATTTTACCCAAATGATTACAATACCTTCTTCGAATTTCTTTCGCTGAAGGTAAGAATTGACAAATTCATTGCACAGAACCCTTGAACGGCTTATTGAACCTGCTGCACCTGTTACGTACTAATCGCAGTTCTTTGATGCTTCCCTTTGGATATGGCTCTCTAAAATCAGAGGTTTATGACCACAGGGGCTTTTGTGCCAAGTTTGTCTATTTGTATAATAAAATTAGTTGTAATGTATCAATACAAATTAGTGCAAAATCCCCTGTGTTTATGACAGGCACTTTGTTTTTATTTGTACCCTGCCTTAAACTGTTTTACTGTGCCCCACAGAGCTTTCTTTATAAAAATTTGGATGCCTGCATTGTGGATATTATCTCACTAAACCAGGGGCGGACTGGCGGCATTTCGGGCCCGTGGCAAAATAAGTCAATGGGCCCCAACATCGATACCCTTTGTGCTATTTCCAATTAAAAAAGAAAAATTCTACAGGTGTAATTCGGCAAATTGCTAATATTTGGTTGAGGGCCTCCACATGAGAAGAAGCTGTCCTTTTCAGTTTGTGTATTTTTGAAACGTACGCAATCATGAACTTGAGAGCAAAATTTTTTATTTTTTGACATCTTGTGGGCCCCCCTGAGTGGCTGGGCCCGTGGCAGTTGCCACTTTGCCACATAGGCCAGTCCGCCCGTGCACTAAACTAAGACAAATAACCACAGTTTAAATCCCCAGCAATTGATTTGTGTTATTCCATTTTCAGCTCATCTGTCTTCTTTGAAAACAAAGAGCAATTGTCGTCACTCAATCATCGTCGTCATTATTGGTGACGTCGTTGTCCCGGTTCAGGTTGGTATAAGAGTCCATTTGCGACCTTAATATTTCGGTTATAGTCATGAAACTTGGTACAGGCAATGGCCTGTGGATATGGATTGGGAACATGTCGAGAAATCCAAGGTGGTGGCCATTTTGGTGGCCATCTTTCTTTTTTCTTGAACTGCTCATTGTGACCTTAATATTCTGCTTATTAGAGAGTTATGAAATTTGGTACCTGTCTTGGCCTGTGGGTATGGATCGGGAACATGTCAAGATATCCAAGATAGCTGCCGAAATGGCCAAGTAGTGCTACAAAATGGCTGGCATTCTTGAACTGCCACTATGACCTCAATATTTCGCTTATAGTTATGAAATTTAGTACTGGTGGGTATGGATTGCGAACATGTCGATAAATCCAAGGTGGCCGCCATTTTGTCGGCCATCTTTCTTCATTCTTGATTTGCCCATTATGACTTTCACGTTTTGCATAGAGTTATGAAATTTGGTCTGGATCCGGAACATTTCAAGAAATCCAAGATGGCTGACGAAATGGCCTCTACAAAATGGCCGGCATTCTTGAACTGCCCAATGTGACCTTGATCTTTCGCTTAGAGTTATGAAATTTGGTACAAGCATTGGCCTGTGAACATTTTGAGAAATTCAACTTCTGCTGCAGAAACTAAACCAAAGCATTTTCTAGGTAGTGTCTGGGTGTCCCTGCCTGTCAAGCACATTTCTTGCTTTATAGGGGGGGGGGGCTTATCTAGGAAAGAGTGTCCAAAACTCAATGCCAGTTCATTCTGACACTGCTATTGGGGATGTTGATGAGTAATTGGGAACGGCATGTAATTAGGTCGCAAAAATATTTCTGTATCCCATTCAACCTCAAAACACAAATGCAGAGTATCAACGTCATTAGATATTTGCTTTTATCTATTTGATTTTTAGGTGGTAAGTTTGCCACCTTTTCCATTAATTGGGTTTTGGGATTTGGTTGACTTTTGAAGGTGTGTCGCATAATGACAGCAAGACAGTTTTGGTCATAGTGCGGGAGGTTTGAGTGTGTGGGAATTGACAGGTTTGAGTGTCTGGGAATTGACAGTTAAAAGCAATTCAAGTGGGCTAATTTGAGAGCATGTGGCAAGGTGTGATGAATCGACAGGTGTTTTTTATAGGCTGTGGCTTCACTGGAAATTTTATAATTTAGTGAGTGTGGCTGTTCAGAGCTAATCAGGATATGGGACATGTACGGTGTGGTCATATTAGCCAATAGGGATACTTTAAAATTATATTTTACGAGCCCGAGTTGTCATCTCCGGGGGGTACTCGCAAAAAAAAATTTTTTTTGGGCTAGTTTTATCGCAAGACAGCAGGTCACCTTGGACAGAGGTACTTTATTCAACAAGACCCAAGGGGGTCATCTCTTGGGGTGTACTCACAAAAAAATTGTTTTTTTGGCTATTTATATTGCTAGGCTTAGGGGCCGACCAGATGATCTTGAGGGGGGGGGGCTATGGATATTTGGTGAAAAAAAAGATTGTTTCCCACTTGACACTGAAAAAAAAGTTTGTTCAGCACATGGAAATAAAAAAAAAGTTTGTTTCCACCTGTAGCTAGGGTACCGTAATGTTAAAATTCCGATAGAAAATTTGTCGGGCGTTCGCAAGCAAAAAAATTGTTGGTCGACGCGAATGAAAAAAAGTTTTGTCTCGGGGTTAAAGTCCATAGCCCCCCCCCCAACTATCATCTGGTCGGCCCCTTAGGGTCACCTTTGGCAGCTTTTGGCAGAGGTACTGAAGAAAATTGTATATTTTACAAGGCCTGAGAGTGTGACCTGAAGGGAGTCTTCGCGGAATTTTCTTTTGCTAAGTTATACTACCAGGCTGGGGGTCACCTCAGAGGGGTAGGCTACTCAATAATTTTTTTTTTACTAGTTACAACAAGTGCACACCTTTACATTCTTCTGCTTTCTTAGAAATCCAAGATGGCTGCCAAAATGGCCACTCCAAAATGGCGACCATTCTTGATCTGCCCACTGTGACCTTTATATCTGGCTTATAGTTGAAATTTAGTTCAGGTATTGACCTGTGAGTATGAATTGGGAACATGTCGAGAAATCCAAGATAGGGGGCACTTTAGCAGCCATCTTTCTTGATTCCTGAACTGCCAAATGTGACCTTGGCCTGTGGGTATTGTTTGTTAACATGACGATAAATTCTAGATGAAGGCCAATTTGTGACAGCCGTTTTGGCAGCCGTCTTTCGTCATTCTTTACTGCAATTTCAATAAGTATGAGTTTCTGCAAAAGGCCAGTAAAACGTGGCAAATGCACTTCATGTGATTGGTTGAGGCACTGAATTTCGTAGTATAAAGCTAATCTGAATACCAGAAAAATGTGTATAAAGTCCAGTGGACGTGTTTGGTATAGTGGCTAATCTTATCTGCAAACCAAACTCAGCTGCTCAATGAACAGAATGTAATTTTTTTCACAGTTTCCTACGTTCAGCACAGATATTTGGAGGATGTTTTATGGCCTATTGACCAATCAGACAAGCTGAAAATGCCACGTAGAAACAGAGAAAACATCCCAGAGAAACTCATACTTAATGAATCTGCAGTAACTGTCCATTTGTGACCTCAATATATCCCTTAGAGTTATGAAATTTGGTAAAAGTATTCCACATTAGGATAAACTTAATCAAATGTCTTTGCAGCCGTTTTTGCCACCAATTGAATCCGCAGATTCTTGTTACAATTTTATTAAAATTGGTCGATTTTGTGATACTGTCCATCCACAAACCTTACAAATATAGGGTAAAACAATTCAAAATGCCAAAAACAAATCAAGGATCAAATTTATATATCATAATTTTTACTTCATCAGGTCAAAACAACATAGTTATCAATAAAGAACATCACAACTCACATGGGGGGTGTTTACTTTTGCAACACTCATTATCTACTCTTCTATGCCTGATCACCCTGTATTTTATGGTGTATATCTGTTGCAAAAGAGGTCAGTATGAGCATGTAGAGATTGATGATGTATTCTAGAAGGAAGATATTACAAGAAATGGAAGACCGCTCCAGAGGGGTGTTTAGTACTGTTTACTTCGGCAGCCTGCTCTATGCATGTTTTATGACTTTTCTTTTGTAAACATTTCATACCCCTTAAATATGTTGTGAAATTTCAAATTCTCAATGGGGAATTCGAAGGCGAATCATCCAGTGGTGTGCTTACTTTCCCGGGCACCATAATATAATCAGGATGAACGTTTATAGCATTTGGCTAAGTGTATCGAAACTTTTGAAAAATACTTTCCCTCAGTGCAGTTAGTGGTTGGGAATCTCGCAAATCAATTTGCAAATAAATTATGACTTCTTAGGAAAGTTTCAATATCTCTAGAGTACCTCAGTCTGTTTCCTTTCATGAGACAAAATTAAGTGATGTAAATAATCGCTTTAGTAAATGTTGTTTTTTTATTCAATAACTTAAAAACATGAACAGAGCTACTTTTGTGTTGCTTTCCAGGTGCTGGTAGTCTCAGGAATCCTTCAGCTGCTCTTTCCTGTAATTTCAACTCCTCACTAGTCCTCAGCCATGTTGAATACTAACTTAGGGTAAGCTACTTTTACAAGTTACTATATGTTCATTTCCACTTACTATAAGAACTCTTTCCAGGAAATGGATAAACTTTCAACTATGTTTAGTTTCTAATAAAACCTGCCTTTTTTTCGCTACAGGGTGTAGCAAAAAAAAGTGATTAGTACATAATTTCTTTCTGCAAATCAATAAGAAGCTACAAAATTTCACAAAGAATTTCCAAACAAATCTGCAGCTGCCTGCAGAATTCTGCAGCCAATTGGAGAACTTCAGAAATAGTGGTTCTCTGTCATTTTATTGTTTCTGAAATGTTTCTGCAGGAAAATCTGCATTTTTGTCGGAGTTATGCAGTTCGGGAATTTTTATGCACTTTTGCTTTGCAGCTGTCAGCAGAATTCTACAGTTTCTTAAAAATTCTGCAGGAAGCTGCAGAATTCTGCAGTTTCTTAAAAATTCTGCAGGAAGCTGCAGAATTATGCAGTTCCCTGCAAGATTTCTGAACTTCTGTTGCTTCTTTCAGCTTATTGCCATTCATCTGCAAAGTTCAGACCTCTTTGACAAGTATTTTGCCGCTACCCAGGAAACGTTGATTTGGGGGTGTATTGGTTTGGGGGTTAGCAGGGGGGTCAGGAGTTTTGGTGGTCCTCTGTCACTGCAGCATTTCTGAAAAGTTTCTGAAGAAAAATTTGTAGTTCTGTAGGAGTAATGCAGGTTGGGAGGTATTTATGCACTTCTGCAGCTACAAAATTCCGCAGGGGGCTGCAGAATTCTGCAAGAAGTGGCAGAATTTCACCAATTCTACAGCTGCCTTCAGAATTTAAGAAACTGCAGAATTCTGAAGCTATTTGCAAAGGTGCATAAAAGCTCCCAAGGTGCATGTTATAACTCCTACAGGATTACAGATTTTGCTGCAAAAATTTTCAGAAACGCTTCTGGGACAGACGAGCACAATAACACACGACCCTCACCCACCGAACCCCCCCCCCCCATACCGTGACCCAGGGTTGATTGATTTAAATCATTTGATCATCTGAAAATTTTCAGAAAAGCACCTGACCCCCCCATACCACTTAAAATATAAAAAAATCTGTAAATCAAATAAATCTGATTTTTAGAATTTTTTAAAATTTAAATCCGATATTTTTGCAACCCTGCCATTACCCCCCCCCCTCCAAACTAACATTTCCAGGGTATAGTGGTAAGATCTTGTCAAAGAGTTCTGAACTTTGCAGATGCATAACAATATGCTAGATAAAGTAACAGAGGTTCAGAAATCCTACAAGGAGCTGCAGTACTGCAGAATTCTTCAGAGTTCTAAGAAACTGCAGAATCCTGCAGGCAGTTGCAGAATTCTGAAGGCAGCTACATAGCTCTTATAGAATTACAGATTTTGCTGCAGAAACTTTCAGAAACCCTGCTGGGCCAGACGAGCACCAAAACCCCCGACCCCCAAACCCGACCCCCCAACCCAACCCCCAAACGTCTACGACAAGACCTTGTCAAAGAATTCTGAACTTTGCAGGTGCATTGCATAAGCTGGATGAAATAACAGAGCTTCAAAACACCTACAGGGAGCTGTAGAACTGCAGAATTCTGCTGCTTCCTGCAGATTTTTTAAAGAAACTATAATTCTGCAGGCAGCAGCAGAATTGGTGAAATTCTGCAGGCAGCTTTTATGACGGTGAAATATTCAACTTAAAATTACTATACTTAACATTTTACAAATTTTCTCTGAGTATAGTGACAAATTATATTTTATTTACTCTTCCAATCTGTTTGCTATTTGTGTGTGTTTTTTTTATTCCCTTGTTTGTCAATTTTGATCCAATTTCGAAACTTATGATCAATCAAGCATGCCATGTCTTGGGCCGTTTAAAGTTTCAAATACAAATATATATATCACAGCAAAACCCTGGTTTCTGATTGACTGAAAAAAGCAAGCAGTGATATAAGAAGGCGACCATTTAATAACCAGGGGGGCTTGCAGTTTTCTTTTTCGGGAAATTGTTTATTTCACTATTTCGGCGAATTATTTCAGCGTGCCAATTCCCCGTATATTAATTAGAAACACCCCAAGCAGAAATTATTTATTTCAAGACTGCCAAAAATGAATTTATTTATTTCACCAAAACTGGCCAAGAAGTTATTATTATTGGTCATCCACTAAGCCATCATATCCAGCTTGGCAATCGTATCAATGCAACTAATCCTAGCAATGCACAAATGCAACCCCTGTCTTTCTTAACTCTCTGTGACTGCTCGTTTGTTTATAAGTGTAAAATGCGTGATAAATTTACATTACTGGGCCTAATTCAAATTATAATAAACTTCTCTTTCTTTTAAGACATGAAATTTTTTATACCGCCAGACCATATGGATCTTTTTGTATGCCACAACATCAGTCCTCCTCTGAGGCTCCTCAATATTGAACCTGCAACTAACAGGAATTCCTTTTAAGGTAAGACGTTCTTCCTTCCTTACACCAACAGTATCAATTCATTTTATCAAAAAAGAATGCATTAATGTTTTTGAAAAATATCTAAATTGACCATTTTTCTCTTCAGGTGCTTTTTTCTGAAGACACTGAAACACCAAGACACCAAGACAAGGAAGAGAACGAAGGAGACCAACATAATCTTTAAGATTATACTTCGAAAATTAAATTTATTTGCTTTTCAACAAACCAAAATTTAATGATCATCTCCTGTTTCATGAGAGAAAAAATAGGATTTTACCATCTTGCAAATTTGAAGGATGTGATTCCTCAAAAAGGTTCCCCGCAGGCTTTGCTTGTTCATTATCATATATATGCTGGTTCTCTGTACAAGCTACACAGTACATTCTGTATCCAGCATGACTCATGGAAGTATAAACTTTTTATAACTACATGATGGTTAAGATTCACTGAGGAGAAATTCTAGCGTCCAAAGGGAAACTAGTAAGTCATATTTAGGACATTCTGAGAAAATTGACTTTTAAATTTCAGTCCGTGCAGTAAGAGATAGACTTACTGGGATTTGCCAGTGTCATTCTGGGGTAATGGGCCACTTCTCAAAAATCTAAACTTAATAAATATACAGAAACATGTCTCAGAAGTCCTATTTTGACCTTAACTCAATTTGGCCCAAAATGTGACTTACTAGGTTTTCCCTCTGGACGCTAGAATTGCCATGGATAAATTGAGGTAGTCAAACCAGGCGTTGGTAATTTTAGTGATATTCATATATTTTACTCTGTGCCAAAAACGATGAGATGAAAATTGCTAATAAAAATCAATCAAGATGTTATTGTTGTTTTTAATATAAAATTTGTCAAAATTTAGATCTCTGACTTGATAACACTTTTGGAATAATGATAGTCATGTTCTACCAAAAATTTGAGGCTTGCTAATCTGATGCTTTAAGGAAAAAATTAAGAAAACTAGGAAAATTATATTTCCTATAATGTAGACGGGTAGAACCATTAATTTACTGAATGGCGAAAGGTGTTGATATAGCTTTTTTCCTAATTATAAAAAAACTCCCTATATACAGATATTACATTAAAAAGCATCAAAATATTCTCTTCTATTGAATTGTGATTTAGAACACTCCACTGCTAAACAGTAATTGCTCTGGGTCATAATTATGTTTTTTAACAAGAGTTAAACATTGCTCAAAATGGCAGCATGAGGGGGCTGTCAATATTACAGGCATATTCCAGTAAAAATTACGGATTGCTCACCATCCATAGTAACGCTTGAACTGTTGAAGTTACAGTAAACACATGTAAAATATACGGTTTCAATGACGCTACATATTTACGGCTTTAGTCTGTAAATTTCACAGCAACTTGTTGGCACCCAAAACTGCCAGCTATTTTACCGTAAATTTTACAATTTTTTTTTTCAGTGTGAACAGACTTGTAGCGCTCTACAGATCAACTGAAAAGATTTTTGACAGACATGGTCCTGTTAAGACTAAACTTGTGACAGTGCATAAACCCAACCCATTGACAAATCAAGAGATAAAGCCACTCAAAAAAGAAAAGAAAAAAGCTGAAAAACTTTGGAAAATAATTGGTCTGGAAAAAGACTGGAACACCTTCAAAGAAAAACGAAATGCACTAAATCAAAAGCTGAATCAGCTGAAATCTGATGATCTTAGGTGTATAATTCAGGCCACAAAAGGAAATTCCAAGGCTATGTTCAAACTTCTCAATTCTCGCCTCAACAGAAAACAAGATCTGCCTCTACCCCATCACACAAACGAAACAGAACTAGCGAATGACTTCAACAACTTCTTTGACGAAAAAATCAAAATTATCAGATCTAAATTAGATTCGGGACTTCCGCACACAACTGAGGCCTCTCAAACCAACCTCAGTCACAATCTACATCAGTTTAAGGCTCTCTCAGAACAAGAAATTAAGAAACTGATCAATGAGATGCCTGTTAAACATTGCCAAGTTGATCCTGTGCCAACATGGCTACTGCTTGAATGTATTAATGAACTTCTGCCAATCATAACTAAAATAGTTAATATGTCATTAACGATTGGAGAGATGCCCCTGGAACTCAAGCATGCACTTGTCAAACCACTCTTGAAGAAAGAAGGTCTTGAACTGATAATAAAGAATCATCGGATAGTCTTGAACCTTTCTTTTCTAAGCAAAATCATAGAGAGTTCCATGATCAAACAGTATGTTGATCACCTCACCAAGAACAATCTTGAAGATGAAAGACAATCAGCCTACAAGCTATATCATAGCACAGAAACCCTCTTGACAAAAATTCACAATGATATTATGCTTAACCTGAGCAAGGGTGAGGTCACAATGCTAGTATTGCTAGACTTGTCAGCTGCATTTGACACAATTGATCATGGAATTTTGCAAGAAAGATTGCAAAACAGATATGGTGTGCCAAGTGCAGCTCTGAGATGGTTCAAATCCTACATTTCTGAAAGATCACAGTCAGTGATAATAAATGACAAAACTTCAGAGAAACTTCCACTGAATTTTGGAGTTCCTCAAGGTTCCAAACTTGGACCAATTTTATTCAACTCCTATGTTGCCCCAGTCAGTGAAGTAGCACACAGAAATCAAGTTCATGATCAGAAGTATGCTGATGATGAGCAACTTATTCTGTCATTTAAACCAACCTTTTTGGGTCAAGAACATGCAAAACAGAAAATGGAAAATTGTATTGCTGAAATCCGAAACTTCTTACATGACAACAAGCTGTGCTATAATGGAGATAAAACCGAACTTCTGATTGGAGCACCAAACCTATTGAAGAAACTTCAAATAACATCTATCAATGTAGACAATGTTGAAATCAAAACTGCCAATCATGTCCGCAACTTAGGTGTGCTCTTTGACAAAAATATGACTATGGAGAAGCAGATCAACAAAATGTGTCTTAGCGCATATTACAATTTGGGAAACCTATTAAAACTGCGAAAAAAACTTGACAAGGAAACAGTCAAAACTGCTGTAAGTGCTCTTGTCACCCCGCATTTAGACTATGGAAATGGATTGTTGTATGGCACTGCAAGCAGATTGTTAAATAAACTTCAGGTTGCTCAAAACTCAGCAGTTCGATTAATTGAGAGATTGAAAAAGCATGAGAGCATTAGCCATAGCAGGAAAAAACTGCACTGGTTACCAATCACAGCAAGAATTCAGTTCAAATTGATGACAACTATGTGGAAAGCAATAAACAATCAGGCTCCACGATAAATTCAAGAACTTGTTCAAATCAAATCTCAACAGGAGCATAACCTGAAAAGCAACCACAAGCTACTCTTAGCAGAACCTGCCCCATTCAACAAAAATAAGTTTGAAGATCGGGCATTTTCCTATGCAGCACCAAAGCTGTGGAACAATTTGCCTGAAAAAGTGAGAACTGCACTGACATTAGAAAGCTTCAAGAAGAATCTAAAAACACATTTGTTTCAGAATTCCTACAATTGATTGATCTGAAAAAGCGCTGATCAGCAGTTTACTGAAATTGGCGCTTTATAAATCCATACTATTATTATTATTATTATTATCATTATAGAATGGGCCAAAATTTTGCATGTGACTTCTACTATATAAACTTCAATACCAGACCAAGGTCAGGCTGGATCGGAAAATATTGGGGCACCTGAAACATCTTAACGCTGGTGCTGCAGTAAAATGTGGATCGCTTTACCAAGACACAAAACGCTCATGTTATCTTGTGCTGCAGCAAGACTCTATTTCTGTTTCTTTTGACCCACCGAGGTGCCATAGAAACTGCTATTGCATGAAGTGATTATGATTTTTTTTTGTGACAAAGAGAGAAGGGCTTGAATTCTGAAATCCAAACTCTTTTTGCATTTTTTTTTACCTGCATGTTTAAAATGTATCTCATCGAAAATCAATTACTATTTCACCCACAAAAAATGTTTCACACTTTTGCAATCCATATATATATATATGATATACTTGATGATTGGTCTTCTTTAAATTTTTTTCTCAAACTTTGTAGCAGACTTAAGACCTCCAAACAGAACAAAATCAATGAAAAATGGAAGGCAAAAATCCTGTTTTTCGGCCAATTTTAAAATGCTTTAATCTGACTCAACCAATAACATAAACAGTACAAAAAGTTGATATCGACCTGCCTGTCACACACCAATGCACACAGGTGAACATCACGTTATGCAGGTGGGATGTTGGCCAATCAGGGGGCTTGTTACATTAGGGGTCATGGATCAATGTAGAATATGGCAATGGCATGGCCGAAGCTTGTGTGGAAGTTATTTTATCCAATGGTCACCATAACTATGTTCAGTGACTCCCATCTTGGAGGAGACAGACCAAGAAGAGTCCAACTTTTTCCAGCCATTGCGTAGGAAATACTCAGTAAGACGAAGCCTCACATTGCTTTCCCTGTCAGGAACAGTCACTTGTATGAAGTTTTCAATAGTAGCCTCTTCCAATTCCTCGAAGTCACCTAACAGCTCCTGGAGCAATTGTAACACATCCTTGCGACCAAAAATGAATGTCTCGCAACGAGGAAATTCTGGTTCGCACTCCACTTTGTGAAATCCAGTAACCTCCACCACATCACTGAATTCTTGTGTTTGGTGGGCTTTCTGACGAGCACTGTTGACTGCTTTGATCAGTGGCTCAATCTGATAAAAGTCAGCTTCGACGGCCAGTTGGTCGTAATGTTTGAAATCATCTAGCTCCTGCCCGTTCGGGGCTACTGTTCCGACGCACCCAAAAAGTGGCGATCAATTATTGCCGACTCAGATGTCCAAAAATAAGACAATGACGCTACAGCTGTCAACAATTCTTGACCCTACCTTGTAGAATAGCCACCATAGTATCTTCGACGAGCGAAATAAATGGTATCCAGATCGTTTCTGCTTCAGTTCAGCCGGAATTCCATTTTGATAACAAATTCTCCCAAGTGACGCGACGCCATGACGTCATCGTCAGGATTCCCTCCTCGCACGTGCTCATTTTGGCGCGAGGTGGCCACGTGGGATAGACCGTTCAGTGCTTTGCGCCCTTATCTTCCTCAGACACAGACAAGATGCTAGCGGCTCTGTCTTTTAAAGAAGCAATAAGCGAACTTGAGAGCCAGTTTGGCCTCAAGCTGAAAGATCATCAGCTACAGATCATGGAGGCCCTCCATGGAGGCAGGAATGTTGTCGGTGTCCTGCCGACCGGCTATGGCAAGAGTGAAGTTGCCCTGCTGTTCCCGCGTCTGATGGACATGGTAAGTAGTTGACATTTTTAACATTGTAAGATGTCAGCCTGGGACTTGCCAATTATGAATAAATAGCCGTCGATGAATTTTGGAGACAACTAATGCCAGTAATAGCAGCTAATGGTAATATTTTCAGCCCTGGCCCTTGATGTTTGAGTCCCATGGAAAAATGTTAAAATACGCGGTATAATATGTTTATTAAAGACAAGGGGGGGGGGGGCAAACACCCTAATATCGTCCGTGCGCACGACTACAGTCACGAGTCAACAAGCAGCTGACAAGCAGCTGACAGGAGATCTAGCACTTGCAAAAGCAAAAGCAATTCACACTGATTGAATGAAGCTTTGAAGGTGATTGCAATTAAGGATTATGTGTGTTTTCTTAATTGCTGCTGAAGATTACTGTCAGCACTGAACTTTCAAGGGGTGCAGAGGTCAGCAAGTGTCATGGTAATGATGGTTGATTACAATGTCAATTGGCAGCCACCCTTGGGAATATTGTGAGTTATTTGAAGAAATTTGTTGGCCATATTATACATGATAATCAGTTGAGCTGCCAGTGCAGTGGATGGTTAATAAACAATTTGATTGATTGTTGATCATGTCAATTATATAATCTTGACTTTAGAAAACAAGTTGTGCACAAACTTGACCACAAATTTAAGAAGCAAGCAAGAGGTTATGACATTATTGGCTATGCCTATGCATGACAAGGTGCTGAATGTTAGTGATTGTAATCCTGAAATTTTGATGTGTTATTGTTTATATTGCAATTTTAACACCTTTGGAATGAATAATTCAATTACACTGCTTACTAGTTCACTTTCATTTCTGACCAGGTCAACATGGTCAAGAGTATTGCCCCCAACATGTGTTGGTTCATTCATATGCTGAGACTGGTCGAACATATTGAGTACCCAGTTAAATTTGATTACATTGAACAGATTAGCTTTATTCATGTGAAAGTTAAAATCTCCGACAATGAGTAACTCCTGACCTTTGCAGTGAAAAGTTGGGACAAGTTCAGCAAATTCATCATGGAATATTAAGATAAAGTGTACATGTTCGCTGAGCTGCATTCAGGTCTGTAGATAACTATTATTGTAACAAATATGCAAGAATTTTCGTCATGGTAATTTATCACTTGGTCTCTCCACCTTTGATCTACAGTTACACTTAGGCCACACATAATTGATCTTTAGCTTCTCGAATCCTCTCAAGGCACTTTTTCTAGGGTCGGTCGGTCGGTAGGACAAAAAAAAAAAGGTAAAAAAAATTTTTTAGCATGTTAAAAAAAAAAAATTTTCCATCGCCAGCAAATCTATTGTTTCGGGTCCGCGAAGCTAAGAATCAATTATGTGTCGCCTTATTGCTATAGATTAAATGGTCAAGGTAATTCTTTTAAGTTTTTTCTGAGTGTGAAAGTGCAAATTGTGCTGAATTTGTGAAATATTGAGGTGTAAATCGATGGTGAAAGTGCAAAACCTCGTATGTCAAAATTTTGCCATTTTTAGATTTTGGGTGGAATGACTATTTCAATATCCAATACATGTTGTCAATTGGTCACCTTGCCAGTTTGCTGTTTTTTGAAGCTGTAACACACTGGTAACAGAATGATTTCACCAAACCTTGTATGTCGATTTGTTCCAAAAAGTGAAAGTGCAAAACCTCGTAACTCAAATCAGAACTTAGAAGCTCATATTTTCGGATATTTCAACTTTTTTGAAAAACAATGATTGCAGCACTTTTTTATGGCTCTCAGGAAATTTCCTTATTAAAAAATCTATACCTCCCTATATTTGTTTTAGTGATGTAGGCTATTGAAAATAAATGTGCATGAAAATTTGAAAAATTGCTATTTTCCTCATTCTTGCTATTGTAGCCACTAATTAAAATTAGCAGTTGCTATTTATTATGGTCAAATCATAATTTTTACTGTATAGCTATAGATTGGAAGTACATTCAATGCTGCAAGTTGCTTAGAAATGTGATAAATGATCGAGTTACGAGGTTTTGCACTTTCACTAACTTGCAAAAAGTGAAAGTGCAAAAACTTGTAACTCGACATTTTCATTCATATCTGATGGTAGCATCAATGCAGGGGTCAATGACCTATGACAAAAAATTATGCTAAAACAGGGTCTCACTTTCTATAAATCACGTAGAGCCTAACTCGCATATAAATGAACATTACCATAAAAAATTATCTGTGATAGTTTTTTCCAATTTCTGAAAAACAGCTTTTTTTGACTTACGAGGTTTTGCACTTTCACCATCGAAATGCTCATTTTTAAATCCTTTGGGCCGAATTAGTAATATTATAAAATATTCTTATTTGCAGTGTTTTCCGGATGAAGGTCTTCACACAATTGTGTTGGTCCTGCCACTGAATGCCCTCATCTTTGACATTCTGAAACGCCTGGAAGTCCGTGGTATTACTGCGGTCCATCTCCGTTCCAGCAACAAGATGACAGCTGCTGATTTGGAAGGTAAATCCTGTTGTGCAACTTTTGCTACATGAATTTGAAGTCATTCATAAATCATCCAAGAATTTATCAAAATAATTGCATATATTGTATGCTATATTTAACTCCTTTTGCTTTCTATTAAATTAAATTGCAAAATTAGAAATCAATATAATTGATCATGTTTACTGTATTTCTAAAAGCCCTGGCATTTATTGTTAGCTCGTCTGTTATCTTTGAAAGCGAAGAGCTATTTTCGTCACTCGATCGTCAGCGTCGTTGGCATTGTCCCGGTTAAAGGTTTGCGCAAGTGTCCTTTTGTGACCTTAGTTTTCCACTTAGAGTTATGAAATTTGGTACAGCTTTCGTCGGGAATATGTCGAGAAATCCAAGATAGCTGCCGTTTTGTGGCGGCCATTTTGGCAGCCATCTTTTTTCATTCTTGAACTACCCATTGTGACGTTAATATTTAACTTACTGTTATGAAACTTGGTACAACGGGAATTAATTGTTTTTCAGCCTTCCGCACAGCAGCTGTCAGTGTCATTGTGGGTTGTCCGAGGCATTCATGTCAAGGCAGTTTGACAAAGTCTGGACCACCGCCCCATTCCAGCAGCGATGCTGCTTATTGTGCATTGATGAGGTGCACGTTGTTGTTGACTGGTGAGTCTTCATTACCAATTCAATATATATATATATTATGTTTTGTGCCAGGTTATGAATAAGTGTCAATGTGTAACATGCTGATTTAGTATTAATCTAATAAAGCTAAATAATTTTTTGAGAATTCTGGGGTATTAAAGTTTATCCTCAGTCCATTGATCATTCTCAATTCTGATTGGTTGAGAGCTGAGATGCATCAGGCATTACACCATGTCTGCTTCAATCAGACAGGGTGTACAGTACTGTACACCCGTATGGAATTGACAGTGATGTCACAATTGCTGCGTGGGCCCTATGACGTCTTTCCAGACTTTGTGATGTATGGAGTTCCTTGTGGTGCATATTCTCGTACCCTAAAAATGAGTAGGATGTAACTGATGGACTGGCTGTTACAGTTTCATAGCAGTGTATATATTTTGAATTTTTTGGTTTATATCATTTTAGGGGCGAAGACTTTCGACCGGTTTACCGACAACTGGCCAAGCTGAAGGACCTGCTGCATACGAGTGTACTTCTTACGAGTGCCACCCTGACTCAAAACAGCAGGAAGCAGGTCCTGAGGCATCTGGGTCTGCAGGGTAGTGAGGTCACTGATGTTGCTTTCCTTCCTGACAGGTAATTTGTTGGAATATTTTGACATCAGGTAAAATTTATGTCAACTTCAAGTAAATGTATATCCTGTGTGGCAGGCAAACTGAAATTTAGCACTGATTCCCCAGTCTGTGAAAAATGAATTAATGATTGGAGTGATACAAATGCCGACTTGACTGGAACTACCTTGTTGTGAGGAGGGCGTTGGTTCAAAACTCACCCCGGGAACTCACTTTAGTCCGAGCCCATGGGACATTAAATGGAGGCGGGTTGTATCCAGTGTTCTATGCTGGGGCAACTGAAAGACCCTGATCATCCCTGAATTAATAGGGTATGTGCCAGACTCACAGTCTTCTCATCTCATCATACGGCGATCGCCTGCCTCGATATAGCCCACTAAGGTGCTGCAGAGGCGTAAAACACAAACAAACAAACAAACAACCTTGTTGTGAGTGGTGCTGCACTGCTGCATTGTGACGTTGCTGCAATTTAAGCCATTATTACACATTAGAGTGAGGGATGATCAAGGTACTTCTTCAATCCTCACATTTTCTTGAGCTATAAGTAGGCGGGCATATGAAATAACTTATAATTTAATAATTCATTTCGCCCATTTCAGACCCAACATTTTTCTGGACCTCCAGACGTGCTCAACTACTTTTGAGGCTGCACTGGAGGATCTCCTACGTGATCTTGTTGAGAAGAAAGAAAAAACGCCGAAGACGCTGATCTTCTGCAGGTAATTATTAATGATATCCCACAATAGGCAGTGAAGTTCTGGCAAAAAACCATGTGATTCACACCATGTGGTTCATCGTTGTGAACCACATGCTTATCATTATCTAATGTTATGTAAACAATGGGCAGTGAAGTGACGATGTCACAATGTTTTTGGGCTCTGATCGGTCGTTGTGGTTGCTAGGGATCTTTTAAAGGCCACTCAAACAAAATAGTGCCTCTTAAAATTATTATTATTTTTGACAGGATGTCAATTTTTATTGTGGGATATAAATAAAACTTAAGGGCAATTCCGTAAAGTCGGACGTACAGATCAGACACTTTAACAGCTTGTATAGCCCTAGCATTACATGTTTGCCATTCCATTGTAAAATAGGTATGAGGCCCTGTGGCAGGGCTTTAAAACAAGCCATCAACCAAAGCTGAAAGTGCAATAGGAGCTGAGCCACAGGACAAATTGCATCGTGTCGGACGTACACAGAGAAATGGCACTTTTCTGACTTGATGGCTCGTCTCTCAAAACTCTGTGATTTATATGGAGAAAAATTAATCAACTGACCTGTATTATCAAGAAAACTATTTAAGGCATCAGCCAGGTTAATTTCCATGGCGATATTGTCATTTTTCATAAAGCTGTAGCCATTTATATTCCGTGTCGGACGTACACATTTTTCGTGTCGGACGTACGCGTGTGAATTGCTAGTGTAGAGGATGCCAGCAGTGCATTGATGATCCACAATTTTCATTTTTTCTTCAAAGTTGAGTTCTTTCCAATAATTATCATCCATGAAATGGCTTCAGCATTGCATATTTGTGCCAAATGGGATGTCTCAAACATTAAGTTATTTTCACTATTTTTACCCTTAAATTTACAGCATTTTTAGCACAGAAAAGTCACAAAAATCACTAGTTGTACCTGCAATTTTCACCGTAATTGCACATATTTCAGTAATACATATTGAGAGAATGCTTGACAAATAAAATTTTTAAGGTATTTTGCACAAATATGCAAACAAATGAAGAATTTCTGCCATTTTCGGACAATTTTTGTGTATGCTTTTTTTTATTATCACAGCATCATATACTGAGCCAAAACTGGTAGATATCATTTTATCTTTCATTTTGTATGAGTATGACACCTGTCTTAGCTTGTGACACAATTGCGTGCCAATTACACATGCTATGAACTAGCTTTCACTTAATTTTATGGCTGAAAACAGAGTTAAAAATGACCGAACTTCAATGACACCATATATTTCCTGTTTTTGGCCTATACTACTTTAAGATTCACCCAAATACACTGGCCTAAGGTTTTCTTATGAGCCCAAGCCTGTGTACCAACATATGTATCATTTCCTTAATTCCAGATGGACTTTCATAATATTGTGTCGGACGTACATTCCCATTTTCGTGTCGGACGTACATCCTTAAAATGCTCTCCTTGGCAATTGTATTACGTTTAAATAATTAAAGCGGCCACCACGCTATTCATGGACATAAATTTGCTTTGCATTAGACGTTTCATGAAATTAACATCAGTCGCCTGGGAGCAGGAAAATTATTTAGTAATTTTTTGTGTCGGACGTACATTAGAATCTTATTAGGTCAAATGTCACTGCCTGACAGAATTCGCAAGGATTGCTGCAAGAATTTGCAATGCAAAGTGAAAGTGTAATCCCTCAGGTAGTAAATGACAGCAAAATGAAACCAGCTAACCTATTTCTATACTGGCACTGACAACTTAAATTAGGAGTGTCGAAAATGCAATAATTGCAGTCACCAAACATAGCATTACTTAAATGCAAATATATCAAAAACCAAATTAGATAATCAATTGTTTTTTTATGTACCTGAAAAAAGACTTATTTTGGCACATTATCGCACCCATAACACATACCAATGTTAATTTTGAAATTTTGACTGATTGGTTGATGACTTTACGGAATTGCCCAGCAATGAACCTCACTCATGTCAGGTCTGCTGCAGAATAAAAACTCGTCCTTCGGACTCGTGTTGTGTTCTTCTGCGACCTGACATTCATGAGGTTCATTGCTGTGAACCAAACTCCAATTAAGTTTTATTATAGAAACTGAAGTTCCAGTAATCTCTTTCTATTTCCTGGGACTTGTTATTCATGATAATTTGAATTTCTCAAGATATTTCTTAAATTACCTTTTCAGAAACACAGATCATGTGGGAGAAATCAGATTGTTTCTGATGGGCCAGTTGTCTGACAACGGTCTCGGATACACTGGTGAACGAAAGGCTAGTCGTGCCTGGGTGCAGGCGTACTATTCTGAGATAGGCAGCCGAGGGCCTCAGGTGCAGCGCCTTGTGACATCCGAGTTCGCCAGACCAGATTCACATATCCGTGTTCTTGTCTCTACAAACGGTTTCGGGATGGGAGTGGACATACCTGACGTGGCGAAGGTTATTCACTGGGGAGTGAGCAAGAATCCTGTTTGGTTTTGGCAAGAAATTGGCAGGGCTGGAAGGGATGGTATGTATAATCTGTCATTGCTAGCATTTGACTCATCCAGTGGCATATTTAGGGGGTGGGAGCCATTTGGCCGCCCCCCCCCCCCCGGCCAAAAATTAACGTGGATAAGATAGGAAACACCGCGGAGCGCTGCGTATTGACCCCATGTGATTCACCCCCCTCTCAGGCCATCTCTAGATAGGCCCCTGGACTAATCTGTCAAACCTTTTAGTTATATCATGAATGGTATCATAGTTTTATGCAAAGTCTTGACAATTTATGTGAGTTGTAAGCTGCCAGGCGGAAAACTCTGCAGAATTTACTGCCACCAAAGTTCTCAAAAGAAACATCATTGTTCTTATATCCAGATATATCCATGTGTAAGAATGTGAACAAGTCGTCAATCTCAGTGGCTGAAGCTATATGTCAAAAAAGTACGTTTCTTTCTCTTTTCATATTTTTCAGGCAGTCAGAGTAGTGCCACCCTGTACGCAACTCCCATCTCCATGGCACAAAAAAGTGTCTCGCAGGAGATGAAGGATGCCATAGGAGCTGCTGCAGGTGGCACTTGTGTAAGAAAAGTCTTCTTAGACTGCCTTACCCTGAAGGAGATGCCTGCTGCTACTCGGGACGCAGATGAGGTGTGTGGGGGTGGACATGCTCCTGGTAAGTGCAATTGCTCCAGGTGCTCATGTTGCACTACATGCAAACGTAGTTGCCCTTGTTTTGAGACCTAAAAGTATCACATAATCACTTCTCCAGGTCCAACAGCTTCACAACAAGTCTGAAGGCAGCAATTGACTGTTATTGTTGTACTAGCATACCCAGCCCATGCAAAATATTGCCATAATGTCCATAACTTCGGGCGACTTGAGCATGATTAAAGTATGATTTATATATTGTCGGGATGTAGTGACTTGTTGGTTTTCAGGTCTTGCATATTTTTGACTAGTGTTCATTTATTTGGATTTTGGAGATGCATCTCTCTATTTAGTTTTTAGCGGCTACCTTTCATGTAAATTTTCCCTTTCAAAATGACATTTAGTTGCTTGTCATCAACGTATTTCTGCTTCATCTTAGGTTTCTTTCAAAGTACTTGGCGTCTGCATGCAATGTATGAAATACATCAAGATCACTTTTTTTAGAAGCAGCTTTAGCAAAACTTGCTTCTGTTCGGAAGGCTCTTCTCCCATATTCAATGAACTGTTGACTATCTCAGTTATGATCAGAAGGAACGTTCAATGCATTCCAGGCTTCCAGCCGTAGGTGTACTTCTTTTTGGTAGAGGTCCGGGGTGATACACGGGTGCAATAATAATTATTTAAAATGTTGTTGCTCAGTTTAATTTGAATTTCAATATATGTAAACGTCTTTATAGCTTCTATTTTTTCTTTGCTTATAGACCTGTATTTGCCAATGCAACCAACCCCATCCCCATTCTTTCCACTCTTGGCGAGTTCAGATGGACAAATTTTCCATTTGTTATAATTCTCCTATTCTTCTCTAAAATCCTTGATTCACAAGACTGGAATTTGTTTAGGAGCTTGTTTGCTGTCCAATGTGGACAATATTATAACAAAACAACTCAAGTCAGGGTCACTAAATAACAATGTCACAAGCTGCTGGATGAATTAATATCAATCGAGCCCGAAGGGTCAGGTTGTAGTTCCAAAAATAGAAGTGAGTGAAATATTTTTATTTTCTGCTATTTGAAGAAGTATGCAAATTTTAGCAAATTTATTTTTTTGTAAATTACGTTTTCATGGAGGTGTTTACAGTCTAGACCCCGAAGTCAGTCAGAGTTACAAGTCTGAGTGGCTTATTAAGTACTCCAACTGACTAGTCAGCTAAGTTGCTAAAGTCTGACTTCACTTGACTTCGACAACCCTCATTCATTTTATAGGGCCATTTTGTGAAATAATTTATGTTCAGTATATTATAATTTTCATAATTTTTCTAATTTTAATACGCACACTACAACAAGTATTACACAAAAGTGTCAGATATTTTGTGAGTTTGTATGTTGCATAAACTTTGTGAAAGTCATAAAATAGTGTGAAGTGCATATTGTGCTCTTAAAGCTGTTTAAATTGATACCAAAACCATTTTTGTGAGATTAAAATTGGCTAAGTTATGCAACAGTGACTTGACTCAAGCTGAGTCCCAGTGGTCGAAATAAGGGGGGGTCAAGGGGGTTTGGACCCCCCCCCCCAATGCTCTTGGGACCCCCTCTAATGTATTTTTTAGAAGGACTCAGAGGGGGTCCTGAAAAAACCCCCCCAAATTGTGAATTGGTTAGGAGGAGTAAGCGTGAACCAGCAAGTAAAGATTAATCAGCATATTAAAACCTCTCGTGATTTATATACATCACCAATAGGGTTTCAAAACTAATTTTCTGAGATAAAACATGCCTATTCAGTGCTCGGAATTAATTTTTACAGCATCTGAAACACTCCGGCTTTAAAGCGCTTCTCACGTCCCGCGGAATTCCGACTACAGGAACTTCAACTCTTCGGGTCTTTGAACTTGAGAGACCCCCCCCCAAATAACATGGGCTATTTCGACCACTGAAGCTGACTCAACTATGACTTGACTGAACATTGAGTTGCTGCTTGGAAAGCTCACTCTGACTGACTAGTTACTAAAATGCAGTCGACTTCGGAGTCCAGTGTCAGCTTATTTGTATTGACCTGAAGTAATTCTAAGTACTCCTTTAATCAGTTTTTTGTTTGGTGTTTCAATGTTTGCCATCCAACATTTTGCAAATGATGTGTATTGTGTATGCAAATTAGCTATCCACCATTTGGAAAATTATATGTATTGTGAATTCTTGTGTATGCAGATCAGCTGACCTGGACCTATTTCATGTTGACATTAGGATATCCATTAGTCAGTTTTCTGACCTAGAAGTTGAAAGCATCATAAATTCATAATGCTAGGTCACAAGCGATGAGATTTCAATTTCAATAGTTATGTAAATCTCCAACTATTTCAGTTAGATATATGGATGGGGAAATAGATAGATAGATAGATAGATATAGATAGATAGATAGATAGATAGACAGATAGACAGACAGATGTATAAGGGTGGATTTCTTAATAAATTTTATGTGTTAGATCTAATTTCATGAATTAGATGGATAGGATTATATATATAATTGATAGAATACACAGATTAGTTAGATTACCCAGATTTATCAATAATTTGTTACATGGTCTAAAATTCCTGGGTAGGGTTAGCTCAGTTGCAGTACACTTGGTTGCCAATGCCTGACTCGCTAGGTCCTGGATTAAAGCTCTTTTGGTCACTTTTGACATCAGTTTCAGTCATTCGTTAGCTTATTGCTATGTCTTCTTTCTGTCATAATTGGCTTAAATTACAACTAGTGCTGGTCATCGTTCAGTTTGTAACGATATTCACCTCATTTCCGCTCTCACAAAATGTTTAAGGCTAGGTACTGTGCTTCATACTGCTGAGTTGTGAACGTCGGCTTCAAGTGACCTGTTTGGTGAAGGCGGAGATCACCATCAGATTTGTTTTGATATATGTCTACGGAGCTCAGCAGCCAGTTAGTTTGGTCTAGAATGGTCCGAAACTCCTTTATTTTGCCATGGACTCCCTTTAGAAGAGAAGGAGAGAGTCCATGGGACTCACATGCTTATGAACACGGCAAGTTATGGGTACTTAAGTACAATTAATAAGGGGATTGGTTTTAGCAACTCTGCTCCACACACCAGATCACAGCTTAATTTGCTGAAGCTCTGAATTCTATATATAGTGTACAACTGCATTTATACTAATATTATGTTATAAAACATTTTATCTGACAATTTTGAATTAGTGTTTTATATGGTAATTTCCGTAAGCGGTTAGTGTAGGGTTTCGAACGAGTTTCGCTCATGACTCTCGAGAATGGTCATGGTTTACTAGACTCTATTGAACGAGACTCGAGAATTCTAGGACACTGTCCTTCCATATGCACAATGATATAACAACAGAGATTTAGTCATGCAATGGATCATATTTTTTGGCTTTTATATCTTTTGTATTTTGTAGTTTTAATGCCAGTCTGTGTTCTGTTTTTACACTGGGTTCACCCAGTGTAATAGAGAGAGAATGGGTCAAAGTGCTTTTCTGAGAAGTTTTGTGGAGGCAAATTGGGAGGTTTTAGAGGCTTAATAACCAACTGGGGACCTTTGTATACTTGGTTTCTGAAATGCATTTTATAATTTGGTGCTGTATGTGCTTGGGTTATTCAGAATTTAGCAAAATTCCAAAACATGTCTTTTTCCTCCTTCAGACACTTTTGGCAGCAAATTGCCACTTGTTAAAGTGTCTATTGTGAGCTTAGTATTTCACTTAGAGTTATGAAATTTAGTATAGGGATTCTTTTGAGGGTTTGAATCGGAAGAATTTTGAGAAATTCAATATGGCTGCCAAAATGGCCGCCATTAATTGGCTGCTATTCTTGTTTTGCCAACGGTGAGTTAAATTTTTCACTTAACATGCTTAAGAGTATTGAAATTTGGTTTAGAAATTTGTTTGATGGTGTGAATCAATATTTGGAGAAATTCAAGATGGCTGCCAAGATGGCTGCCACAAAATGGCCATCATTCTTAAGTTGCCCACTGTGGGCTTAGTATATCAACTAGAGGTTTGAAATTCGGTACATGTGTAGACATTTGTTTGAGGGTATAGATCAATGACCCCTGAGGAATCCAAGATGGCTTCTACAAAATGGCTGCATTTCTTGATTTGTCTACTGTGAGCTTGGTATTCAGTGATGGGCTGTGTGTTCGCGTTTGGATCAAGAAAATTTGGATAAATCCAAGAGTGTCGAAAATGGCCGCCAAGAATTGTCCATTGTGACCTTAATGTTTTAATAAAAGTTGTGAGAACATTTATACCAGCATAACTAAATATTAGCTGAAATCATTCAAATTCTGGCTTGCAATATAGGTGCAATTTCTGTGCACAAATAATGTAAGGCAGTGGCATCTCAAGAAATGCAAGTTTGGGAGGGCTGTAGCACCAAAGTTTAGAAGCGTTGTCAGAGGTTCGAAGGTTCGAAGCACGTATCTTCCCCAACGATTTTTTTGGGTGGGCTGAATGCTCCATTTTGGGGGACACAGCCCCTCTAGTGATTCCTCAGAATGTAAGTAGTATATCTGTTCACAAAATTTAGTGGTATATCTGCAAACCTGACAAAGCATTCCTATTTCTATCAGTACCGACAATAAAAGCAAAATGGCAAGTTCATTGAGTACTTTGCAAATATTTGCTTATGATTTGTCTGTACAAAATTAAATTAAAAAAGAAAAAGGTTCGTGTAAAATGAGTTTTACAACCAGGTCATTGAGAAATAAACATCCCACCTTTAAAAATCTTACTAATAAAAATAATCATGCGAAGATTATTAAACCCAGTGTTTGAATCCTCGGATTCTTGTTATAAATCGCAGCTAAACAATCCAGATACAATTTTACGACATTTATACAAGTTCAACTTCAGCATTTATCAGGTGTACAATCGGGATTATCATCAGCAGATATTTAAATTGAACAATGGAGCAAGTAAAAGGTATGTTGCAATCTGCTGCAATGACCCAGAAAAAGTTCTCCCCGCAATGTGCTGGCAAAAATCTGTGTGTTTGAAAACATCCTTCACAAAAGTAGCTCTCGCTATGTCTGTACTCAACATAGGCTACATAGCTTGATGATTTTAACATGTTTAACGGCGAATGTTATTGGGATCATACTTAAGATAATTGTTGGCAATGATACGCACCTTGATGGTTTGACATGTTGTTCATGTGTTTCACTGGGTGGTGTTTGTTTTGATTGACTCGTTGGAAGAAATATTTCCCTTTATATTTGTTACCAATCTTAAGCTTAAGATTTTGTTTATATGCTCACAAATTACCAGCATGATGCTTACAAGTATACAGTGGTCCCTGCCTTATAACACCGCCCCTTCTGCGGTCATGAAGTGGTCTCTCGTGGGGTTGCGGTCTCTTGTCGGTGTGCAAAATGCATTGAAAATACTACTTAGTGCAGGAGAAAGGCGGTCACATAAGGCAAGTTGGTCTTATAACAGGGGGTCTTATAACGCAGGTACCACTGTAGTTGGTTTTTCATGACCCTGAATTTTCATGACCCTCAAGATGGGGTAGAAACTCGTTTTTTCCAAGAATTTTTTGGTCCGAATAGTGTTTATTTAAAAGATTCTTTGTCAAATTGAAGGGTCCTTTGCTGGCCGATATAATATAGTTTAGATTACGCTTCAGTTTATGTATGATTCTTAGAGGAAGGCTATGTCGTTATGCTTATAAATAGCCCTGATTCCCCCCCCCCCCCATAGACATAGACTGGGATTTTGGGAATTCCCCAAACATCTTGAGGAGCTTGTTTGCTGTTTAGTTAGGCCACACATAATTGATATTATATAGTTTAGATTACGCTTCAGTTTATGTATGATTCTTAGAGGAAGGCTATGTCGTTATGCTTATAAATAGCCCTGATTCCCCCCCCCATAGACATAGACTGGGATTTTGGAATTCCCCAAACATCTTGAGGAGCTTGTTTGCTGTTTAGTTAGGCCACACATAATTGATATTATATAGTTTAGATTACGCTTCAGTTTATGTATGATTCTTAGAGGAAGGCTATGTCGTTATGCTTATAAATAGCCCTGATTCCCCCCCCCCATAGACATAGACTGGGATTTTGGGAATTCCCCAACCATCTTGAGGAGCTTGTTTGCTGTTTAGTTAGGCCACACATAATTGATTCTTAGCTTCGCGTAGTGATGCAGACCGGACCACCTTTTAGAGGGTGGTCCGGTATTTACAAAAGTGGTGCGGTCCTGGTCTGGTCCAGGATGAGGTGGTCTGATTTTGTTACTGGACTGGTCCAGAAGCGGTCCATCAGCATTTCAAAAATTATGATAAAATGAGGGTGAAAACAAGCTATATGACATAAATTTCATTTTTAGAGATGACAAAATTCATGCGATACTCTTCATGACATGAAAAATCTCTGGACCGGTCCGGACCAGCACTTGACCGGTCCCGTCCAACACTGAACAGGTTTTTTGAAGGTGGTGCAGACCGGACCGGTCCAAGGCGGTCCGGTCTGCATCTCTAGCTTCGCGGACCTGCCAACACAATAGATTCCCTGGCAATGACATTTAAAAAAAAAAAATTTTCACCTTTTTTTTTTGTCCAACCAACCTACCCTAGAAAAAGTGCCTTGAGAGGATCCGAGAAGCTAAAGATCAATTATGCGTGGCCTTAGGGTGATATAATTAAACATTGCTTTTAAACTTAACTTGGAAAAGTTATTATGCTGAAGTAGGAGGATAGCTCCGCCGAAATCTTGTACATAAACTGCTCACACTTTAAAACGTACTTTCCATGCAGCTTAAGAACAAACTTCTAATTCAGGTATGACAGTTACATTTTTAAACGGTCTAACCAATGCCAACGGCGGTTATTAGAGGAGGGCTTAAACGGATTTTGGGTGAAATGGGACTCATGTCCACTTGTTTCCATGGGTGCATGTCCACTTGTCCACTTTTCTTGCCAACATATTTTGAATTGCCTATTGCAACTTTACTATTTCACTTGGATTTATGAAATTTGGTATAGGGAGTCACTTAGGGGTCTCCCTCAGAAATTTTTGGAAAAATCCAAGATGGCTGCCAAAATGGCCACCATATTTTGAATTGCCCACTGTGACTAAACTATTTCACTTAGATTTATGAAATTTGGTATAGGGTTTCACTTAGGGGTCCCCTCAGAAGTTTTTGGGAAAATCCAAGATAGCTAAGATGGCTGCCAAAATGGCTGCCATATTTTGAATTGCATACTGTGACTTTACTATTTCACTTAGATTATTAAATTTGGTATAGGGATTTACTTAGGGGTCCCCCTCAGTAATTTTTGGAAAATGTAAGATGGCTGCCATATTTTGAATTGCCCACTTTGACATTACTATTTCACTTAGATTTATGAATTTTCTTATAGGAATTCACTTAGGGGCCCCTCTCAAATTTTTGGAAAAATCCAAGATGGCTGCCAAAATGGCCAACAATGTTTTGAATTGCCCACTGTGACTTTAGTATTTCACTCAGATTTATGCAATTTCGTACGGGAATTCACTTAGGTGTTCTCCTCAACAATTTTTTGAAAAATCCAAGATTGCTGCCAAAATGGCCATCATATTTAAATGCCCACTGTATTTCACTTACAATATGCAATTTGGTACAGGGGTTCACTTAGGGGTTCCCATTAGAAATGTTTTGGAAAATCCATGATGGCTGCCAAATGGCCGCCATATTTTGCATTGCCCACTGTGACTTATTGTTTCATTTATATTTATGAAATTTGGTTTGGGGATTTGATAAGGGGTTCCCCTCAAAGTTTTTTCGGCTTCCAGCAAACACTATCAGTCTGGCAATCACTGCTCACTGCAAAACAATCCATGTAACAATATATAAATCACCCTCTTCATGATTTTAATCTGAAATATACAATCGCCAAAGGCGGTTTTGAATCCATGGATTCTTGTGTACTGATGTGGGTAAATATTCTGGCCTAGGGTGTGGAAAGTTTCGCAGGAAAGCATAGAGAATTAGGCCAGATTTTGTGAGACTGCTTCAAAAACCCAATTCACCAATGCAAATCCAGGCAGAAAACATTTTTGCATTAAGACCATCACAGTCCAATTTTTCCATTTCCTTTGACCCCTTCGAGCATTTTTGCTGCATTTGTTGGTTTTGGGTTGAATTTTAGGCGAAATTGCTGTTTTTTCACATGTTCTTCGTCACAGCCACTAAAAATGTTTCATTAGCTTGGCTAATTACCACAATGTGACAATATCTTAGAATTCAATATTGTCGGACTTCTTTGTTTACAGCGTCATTCAACTTTGTAAATCCCATATTTGAAACAACCTTACACAATTGTGTCTGGCTCTTTAAAAAACCACCAGATTTCTTCAAGCTGTCAAAATTTTTGGCCAAGCACTTAATTAGCAGATTTTGAAAATAGCAAACAATTATCTTGAGTAGTTTATAAGTTGTACCTCTTTTAAGACTTAGAGGTGTGCGTTTTTAAGTGTGAGCAGTTCAGTTCATGACTGAGAGGTGTGCGTTTTTAAGTGTGAGCAGTTCAGTTCATGACTAGTGTCAAGCATTTCTTACTATCTTACAATATGTGGACCTGGAGTATGTTGGTTTTATATTGTGATACCCCCCCCCCCCACCTCCCTCATGGCTTCCTGCCTTTTCTTGCCAAAACGTCATGGATATGTGAGTCTGCGTTGTATCCTACTGCCTCAGGAGGGCATTGCAATGTGGTGAAAGGTGATTGAAACAACTGTTCCTCTTAAGTTACGAAATTAAGAGTTATCCTTCAAATGCCTATGGAGGGCATCGCAATGTGGTGAAGGATGATTGAAACTGCTGAAGGAGGACTACAACACTTACCTTTCACCGTGCTGATTTGTGTCTGAGGAAGATAAGATCATAATTACATATTGCTTTAATACGGCCATGTAGCAAGAGATGAGTGAAACAGTCATGTTAACTTCCGGGATCCAATAAGATGACGTCACACTTTGCCATCTGACAGTGCATTCATGCTTCCCAAAATAACAACCTGTCTGTCCTTTGAATTCTATGCCAGAATTCTTACATCAAATGAGATAACCCCTATCCAAGATGCAAGACATGCATTCCCAGACTTCTTCTAGACTTTAGGTGTTATACACCCCAAAGAACCCAAACAGCTATTGTCGTATTACCATGGCCTCGGTCATCGGGAAAGTGCTAGAGAAGGAAACGATGTTCCAGATGAAACCCCCTCCAAGCAAAGTCACAGCCAAATACAATACGGGTTGACGGAGAACTGTTCGCCATCCATCTGTGTCTTTATTGTCAGCGAGGCTATAGCTGTATCACAAGACAAGACTCCAATGCTCGTCTTTGAGTCATGTAAGACTTGTCGTCGTTCACACACTGCTGCTGAATGCTCTACATGACCTGAACCTCAGCTCACACCTATGAAAGCTGTGCGAAGAGATGTGCAAGACACTAACATCCCCATTCATTTGCCCACGGAATTGCGTCGCTTCTCAACAAAAGAAATAAATGGGACTACACCGTGGACGCATACACTATAGAGCACCTGGACAAAAGACAGTGCCTCCTCCAATATGACGCAGTGGTGTTCTTCCTAGGAACGAACAACATAAAAAAATGGAAAAAGAGAAGCCGAGGAGTTAATTCAACTTGTAAGAAAAGCTGACTACGCAAAGACAAGTCTATGATAGAGCTACCGCCTATGAAAAGAAGGGGATTGGAAGTAGAAAGGAGAATTTTTAACTCCACCCTGCACACACAAAATTACGGGAAAATATTCCCTGTGATCCAAATGGCAAGAGAAGTGGGGGAGGCCCGATTGAAGTGGCCCTAGAAGATGATCTCCATCTAACCGGACAGAATGCGAAGGCAATGGTGGCTCACATAGAAAAGGTCATAGAAAATACCGTCGTGAAGAAAACTCCAGAAGAAAGTAGAAACACCCCAAGTAAAGAAAGAGCCAGAAGAAAAAAATCAGAGAAGCAAGAACGATAGAAACGGAAAAGTAACACCCATGCTTCTTCTATAATAGGGGAAGATGTTTCAGAGGAAGGGACTGTTTCTACCGCCATGACCAATAAGGGAAAAGAAATAACGTTAGAGAAAGAAGCACAGAAGGAAGGAACCATGACCAGAGCAGAGATGACAGAAGAAACCACAGTTCTAAACCAAAGTCACAGTAGAGACAGGAGAAGGGTCATCCTGAAGGAAAAAATGGTGATGGAACCAGTGATATATGGATAGGTTGCACCACCGGAAATCACCATGTAAAGAATACCAGCAAGCAGGCAAAATAGGGAAAAAAGTAACATTCGCACCAGCGGAAGAACTGGCTAGGACCCACACACATCATAACGACAGCAAGCTAAGAAGCAGAAGGAGGATAAGAACTAGAAGAAACAAAACATCACACATCAATTTTCTCTACTGTAACATAAATGGAATCAGAGGAAAAATGAAATGCCTGAAGGACGTAATGGTAATGGAAGAGACAGACATAGCAATGCTCACTGAAACAAAAGGCCCAACCCCAGCCCTCGAAGGATTCACATGGTACTCAAAAGAGAGAAAAAGTGGAAAAGGTGGAGGTACAGCCATTGCCATCAGAAATCACCTGGCCAAGTACACCGACCAGCTCTGAAAGAGCCAAAAAAGAGGGGAGTTTACCTTGGCTGCTTCTATCAGGGTCCCCAACGGACAGGGAAAACTATTTTTAAGCGAAAATCCTTAAAAGTAATAGTTTTTGGTTTCCAATTTGCGACGATAATGCCGCGATAACACAACAATAAGCCCAAATAACTTCAGGGAAAAGGTTGGGTGAAGCAGGGAAAAGTCGGGGAAAATATAGGGAATTTGCTCGCAAGATTTCAGTGGGTACCCTGTCTATGGACTCCCAAGAAAAAGTAGAAAAGGACCTCTTAGTGGCGCAATTCGAACAACGCGATACAGAAGTGATGATGCTTCAACACAAAGGAAAATTTTTTCTCATGGTGACTTCAATGCAAAATAAGAGGAGCAAGAAACATCAAGAAATAGCAAATTAATGGAACAATTCTTGCAAAAGTCAAAGCTGAACCAGGTCAACAACAAATCAACAACAGGAAAATGGACAAGAGTGAACAGATACAATCCCGCAGAGAAGTCCATAACAGACTACATCATAACGGGACAGGGGGAAGAAGACAGCATATATGACCTGGAGATCGATGAGACAGGCACAAAGAGACTCCAAAATCTACGGTGACAAAGCTGTCATTACACCATAACGGCAAAATTTAAAACACCATACATGCCAAAAGAAAAGAAGTGCATAAAAAGATGGAAGATAAACAGTTATGCGGACTGGAAGCTCTACAACATCAAGGAAAACCTGAAAAGAAGAATCAACAAATATGAAATTCTTGAAAAGGCAATAACTGACACACTGGAGAAGAGTGTGGGCATCCGCATAATCACTATCGACAACAACCAGAAACCAAAAGGGACAATTTCGATTAAGAACATAAGGCAAAAGAAAAAGGAAAAAAGAAGGATAGTCAGCGAAGCAAGACCAGGAGAACAGCGTACGACACTCGAAGAATACAACAGAGCACAATGGGAATTGAGGAAAGCAATAGAAGAAGCTGAAAATCCGAAGTGAAAAGAAACATAGAATAAATCACCAGGAGTAAAGATAAGAACGTCATATGGAGTATAAGGAAAAGTGTAGGAGAAAGAAAAGGGAAGAAGTTGACACCAGTGACGAAGATGGTAGTGCCCTGAACGATCCAGAAGAAGCCAAGGTACACATTGCCAACTATTTCAAGGACCTCTACCATGCAAGAGAAGTGACTGAGGAAGGCAGGGAGTGGAGCAACAGGATCCGTGAGGCCAATCAACAACAAGAAGAATAGAAAAGGAAGGAAGACTAACACCCATAACCAGGAAAGAAATGGATACTGCTAAGAAGAAACTAAAAAGGAAAAAAATTGCGGCCCGCACAACATCTCCAACGAAACCCTAATCCATGCAAACGGAGAAAACAGTTAAGCCATCCGTACCCAATTCCATGAGATTCTACATGGAGAAAATGTCCCACAAGCATGGAAAAAAGGGCAGATAATCACCATCTACAAAGGAAAAGTTGAAAAGGGCAAATGTTCAAGCCAACGGGGAATCTCAATCAACAGCAACATGGGAAAAATCTTTCGAGAGGATCATAAATGAGAGAGCAAAAGAAACCCTCGACATCAATGATATGCAAGGAGGAGGGAAAAAGGGATCCAACTCGGCAGACCACATAATGGCCCTCAAGGAGACAGTCAAGAAAGGAAGAGATGCATACATTGCCATTCTGGATGTCACTAAAGCGTATGACAAGGCATGGGCGGAAGGAGTCATGTATGTACTTGAAACAAGTGGAGTCAAGGACAAACTGGGAGAAGATAAAGGACCTCAACAAAGACCTCTCTGCGGTAGTCGAAACCAGACACGGAAATGCAAGAGAAATAAAGATGAAAGACAACATGAGGCAAGGAGGGGTAAATAAATCAGTCATCATGTATGCAGTTATGATGTACGAGATTGCCAAGGAAGTAAAGAGGAGGAACCTGGGCAAAGAAATAAATGGAGAAGAAAAGATAGGATGCCTTCTGTGGATGGGTGACGTAGCATTCACAGCTGAGAAGAGATGCTCGACATAGCCGATGAAGTAGGAATAAAGTACAGAATCAAGTTCAGAGAAGAAAAAGGCAAAATCCTAAAAGTAGGAAAGAAGCTGGCGAAAGTCGACTTCCACCTGGGACAGATGAAACTAGGATACTGTGAAAAATACAAGTACCTCGGTGTAATCTTCACAGAGAAGAATAACATGGACGAACACATAGCGGATACAAAAAGAAGGTAGCAGCAGCGGATACAAAAAAGAAGGTAGAAGCAGCGTACAACACAGCCATGGCAGTTGCAGGGAGTGTTGACTTAAGAAATGGGGAACTGAAGTGATATGGAAACTTCCAGACACCTGCATAATACCCATCATAACATATGGATGGGAGGCTGTCATACCCAGGAAAAACAGATTGTTGACAACGTAATAAAAAGGGTCCTGATGACACCCAGGGGAACACTGTGGGAACCCCTATACATGGAAACAGGAATTCAAGAATCCAAGAAGTTTAATACTGGAGACAGCAAGTGAAAAAAGAAGCAAAGAGACATGAAGAGCTTTAAACATCTGAACTTTGATTTGTGTAGTCTGTCAGATGGTCATCCGGTGTGGAAAACTGAAACAGATGTGATGAAAGTGCCGATGGCAGCAGTTAGAGGCTGTTACTCACAGGTCTACAAAGCGCAGGTAAACACCAGCTGCTGAGCTGCCCATACTGCAGCTTCCAATAGCCCTGAGAGTTTGAAAAACTTCATGCTGACATGCACAGTGTTAGTGTATGATGACATTAGAACCGGCTATCCGAAGTCCGTACTTGACTATGTTGAAGATAACCTGGAATCTCTCCACGGAGCCGAACTCGTTCGGAACCTGAAGGACCCGTCTAACTTGGCAACTGATGGGAAGGATGCTATGAAACTGGAAACAATCGCCTGGAGATACTGCTCAGGATACACAACAGGAGAGCAGAGAGTCAATTTTTGTCTGGGCGCTTAGGAGAAGCAAAAGGCAGCAGGAAATAAGATTAGTGACATTTTAAACTTATATTATTTTCACATATCTACCTGGAAATGAGGGTTCGCCTTGCAAAAGAGGAGGAAAGTACAGTGAAGTGAAGGGGACAAAAAGGTGTATGACAAAGTATGGTCAGCTGGAATAAAATTAACATTGATGGAGCATTACTATCTCAGGATATCTGTACGTCCTGCTGTAAGAAAATGAATGCACAACAGTGTGTGTATAGGAGCACTGGTTTTCAGGATTTAGAAAATATATACTGAGTGGGTGGTAAAATGCTTTAATGATGATAAACCCATCTACTCCAACTCCCAGTGGTGCCAGAGGAATGGCCCATTCCCTTATGAGAATCATATTAGTTGGCTTGGAAAAGAAGATTTTGAAGATTTATTTCTTTCAGAAAGAAAAGTGCATGAGGCAGCAAAATTAAAGTCGACATCTCTATGAAGATCAGACTGGATCCTGTCCGCTGTGGTAACATATCAAGAGCACCAGTACACACAGCCAGAAAATCGCTGCGCACATCATTACCCCCTTCCCCACCCCGCCTGCACAAACCTCGGTTGTTTTCTCAACTATACCCTCACATGATGTTAATGGAAATGCAAAACTGTGTAAAGAAGATATACATCGAGATCACCCACCAGCAAAACACAGCCAAGAAAACCCAGGAAATGGCTGACACCCTCCCAACTTCCCAAGATAAGCTCCATGAGAGTCTTGTGGAAGTCAAAAAAGAAGAAATAAGACACAGTATAGAAAAGTTGAAAGACGCTGAATGAAGAAGGAAAATTTGAAAATGTCAGCGACTTAGTAAGGAGAGCAGAGACAGAGGATACAGCAAGGGGAGACGACACCTGTATCAAGGGCACCAATACACACAGCCATTGTAAATGAAGGTGACGGATCTTTCCAGAAATTTAAATGTGTTCTTTGATAAACACATGTCAAGCATTTATAAGCAAGTGAACAAAATGTCAAAATACATTTTTTAACCTCCCAAACATCACATAGCTGTGTAAGTCACTAAAGAAAGAGTCAATAAAAACAGTTGTCAATGCATAAGTCACACCTCATTTAGACTAAGGCAATGGATTGCTTATGGTTCGTCAAAACTATTGATAGAGTCCAGGTGGCGCAAAACTCAGCTGTACGACTGATTGAAGGGCACCTTAACCACTTGGCCACCCAGCTGCCATTCAGATATGCAAAGCGCCCACCATGAACAGGTGACCATCAAAAGTAGGGAGGAGAATCTACTATGTGACACTCAGACGTATCATCAGAGATAGGGAAATGTGACGCTGATCAGAACCCCATGTGAGACAGAGGAAAAAGAGCCTACAAAGTAGAAATTAGAGCAAACAAAGGAGATCCTGAAACAATATCCATCTCAGGAAGAAACAGAGAAGGACAACCTATAGCAACTGAATGACATCAGAACAAGAAGAGAAAGAAATGTAGAAGTGAAGGACTCAAGGAAGGATGTCACCTGCATATTGCTCGCATAGAAAAGGTTTTGGAAGGGAGATCAGTGCCACTACCTACACAACAAGAGGAATATACAACAGAGGGATGGAAGGGGCAGAGAATGAAAAATGAACCTAATCAGGAACAACAGTAGAGGGAGAAGGAAAACAAGAAGTAGAAGCCTCTTAAACAGAGAAAAGAGCAGAGAATGGAGAAGGAGTAGAAGCCCAAGACCAGGAACATCAAGGAAAAGAGACTGGAGGAGAAGTCCGGAGAGGACCCAGAAGAGAAGAGCACCATAAATAGATTTTGAAAAGAATGCACTTTGCAGAGTGTGACTACCTGACAGACATACTACTATCAACCAAGGAATTCGTAGATCACAAAAAAATAACTAGAACAGGAAAAACAAAAACAAAAAAGGCATCAATATCCGATATTGGAACATAAATGGGGTAAGAGGAAAACATTGAAAGCTGGCAATGAGTAATGGTAATGCAGAAAACAGACATAGTAATGCTCACAGAAACAAAAAGGTGCACCAACAAAGAAGCAGGACTTAAAATGGTTCTACTTTCCGAGGAAAAATGTCAAGGGCGGAGGAATCGCTATTGGTGTGGAAAACACCATAGCAAAACATGCAAGGACAGTGGAGAAAAGTGAAGACCCGGATCACAAAACCCTGTGGATCTACATTGAAATCCCCCGAAAGGGAAAGACACACATTGGCCGCCCACAAGAAACAGCAAGTACAGAGGATGTAAAAGGACATTAGAAACTGGTAACATCTCTGATTGAAATTGCTAAGTAAGGAAGGCACCATAATCCTCGCAGGAGACTTCAATGCCGAACTGAGAGAAAATATGGAAGAATACCGCCAGGGCCTCTGTAGAAATGGGAAACTGACAGAAAACACAGAAGAATACCGCCAGGACCTCTCTAGAAATGGGAAGATAATGGAAGAAATGATCAGAAACACCAAAATGACAAATGTAAACCCAAAATCTGGAAGAGTGAAATTGAGAAAAGTAAACAGAAACAACACCGTTGAAAAATTGATCAGAGACTACTTACTCAACAAAGACAGAAATTACCGAAATGTGAAAGATACTGAAATGAAAAGAGAAGGAAAGCGACCTCAACACATTTGAAATGCCCCACCTGAAGGAAATCAAGAAGATAAAGAAATGGGACATAAAGGGATAATAGGAATGACAATACCTTCGAGGAAGCTATAAAGAAGACCATGGAGGTTGAAATAGGAAACTCCAGGAGAAAGGAAAGTGGGAAGGAACAACAATGAGTTTGACACAATAACAGAGGAAGGATATCCGATAGAAGATGATGAGGCAGCAGAAGAACATATCGCTCAATACGATAAACGCCTGTACCAAGCAAGAGAGGAAGAAGGAGTAGAAAGAGCTACGGCCCCGATGGAATACCGAATGAAATGATGATCAACCCAAGCAATAAAATAACGGAACAAATCAGGAAATGCTTCAACCACATCTCACGATCAGAAAAAATCCGGCAGCCCTGGAAGAAAGGAAGAATTGTTAGGAAAGGGTGAAAAAGGGAAGTGCTCAAGTGACAGAGGAATCACGCTTGGCTATAACAAATGTATGAGAGGATCATAAATGAAGGAGGCAAGAAAAACTTGAAGATAAGCGACATAGATGGAGGAAAATAGGGTGCAAATACATTGGATCACTTATTGATAATACAAGAACTGCAAAAAAAAGGACAGCAGGTGTACGTCGCATTCATGCAACAAAAGCATATGACAAAGCCTGGGCGGAGGGAATAATGTATGTAATGGCAAAACGAGGAGTCCGAGACAGACATTGTAGTCCTATTATCAATCACGTATGCCGTACTGATGGCTGAAATAGCAATAGAAATTGAAGAAAGAAACCTGGGAGTGGATATCGAAAACGGAGAAAAAATTGGGTGCCTCCTTTCGATGGATGGCATAGTTCTCATGTCAAAAAGACAGCTAGAGAGCTCCAAGAAATGCTTGACATCGCACATGATCCGGGAAGGAGAAACAGAATAAAATTTATTTTTAAAAAAAGTAAGGTCATGAAGATTGGGAGAAAGCCTGAAATGCCCAAGGAAACACACAAGGCCCTGGAACAATGCAATTAGTAAAATAAGTAGGAGTAACAATATTGGAAAAGAGGAACTATGGTGATCACCTGACAATGAAAAGAGGAAAGGAAGGTGGACATGAAAGAAATCTTGGAAAATCCTCTGAAAAGAATCATAATGACACCCAGGTCTAGCCCGTGAGAGCCATTTTGCATAGAAACAGGGATGTGTTGGACATTGAAAGTACAGCTCTTGCAAATTAAATAGGATACATGGAGCGAATAAAAGGAGACAAAAGATCAACCGCATACAAGGGGGAAAAGTAACCACTACGACATTTTCACGAAAGAACTCGGAAAACAAAAGAACATAGGAAAAAAGATAGACAAAATAAAATACGATCTAAAAATTGCTGCTTCCAAAAGAAAGTTAGCTGAGCAAAGCGGTAACCCGGTAATGCACACAAGGAAGAAGAATAACCATTACATTCAAAGTGAAAACAGCACTGAAACACCCTAGAAAAAGTACGAAATGGAAGATCAAAGGTGAAACTGAGACAAGCATAAATACACTGAGCTTGCCAGACAACTAGCAAGTCAGGAGAATATTGACACCAAAGTAATGTAGAAAATAATGAATGCTCTGAAGACACCTGTAAGCCAAAAGACCATCACCCTAGCGGAGAAAGATGGAGACCCTGGAAATCAAGAAGATGAGAAGAGAAAAGGAATCAAGAAAAAAGAGGTGGAACCTTCATAACATGATTAAAAGAAGGAGAAACCTGAGAATACTACAAAACCCAACAGCAGCTCAGAGAAGCAATAAAGATACTGGAGAATAAAAAGTGAGAAAAATCATGAACAAGATGGCCCTAACATAATATGGTAAATCCGGAAAAGGCTTCTGGGAAAGTAAAAAGAAGAGTATGAAACAATCAATGAACCAGTGGAAGAAATAACTGACCCCAAGCAGGCAAAGAAGCACATCGCCAAGTACTTTGAAAACCTCTATAGGTCAAGAGAGGGAGAAAAAGAAGGAAACGCTTGGTCTATTATGATACTTGTTGAAAAAAGGGCAGAACGGAGGAAATGAAGAATCGAGACTGCCTGACTGATACCTGTAACAACAGAGTAAATGGAAACCATAAATTGATGAATAAGATAACTACACTAACATGTACCAGGATCAAACAGTGCAGAAAGTACTGAGAACTGTGCTGTATCATGCCATTATCCCTGTATAACTGACGACTAGGATTGTGCATCCAGAGATCACGAGCCCTGGACAAAAATCCTACTTCCCTGAAAGAACACTCCCTAGCAGTAGTTTGCCTATTCAGAGGCGGAACATGCAATAGGAAGAAGAGAGAGTCACCACTGTGCACACATAATTCAGAACAAAGATCAGGAAGTGAACTGACAGTGACAGCTTAACCATCAGCTGAAAATCTACTGATTTTAAACAAGACAACTACAAAGAAGTTTGCTGATATTGTATGAGACAAAATATAGCAACGATGGCAAGTTTGGAATGAGCTATTTCATTGGTCACTGAATGCTGAAAGAAGGTATTCCAAGGAGTGAGCAGACTCGTACTCATAATTGAGCATATGAACATGAAGAGAGCAAACAACCATGTAAATGACAAGGGCAACCCGATAGACCATGGGTCACATGATTCAATAATTATGAGGTAAAACACAAAATGTTTCTGTAACTGCCTTATATCTGTGTACAATAACTTCATAAGCAGCTGATATTTTATTGTCAAACATCAATGAAATATTATTTATAGTGATATACACATGTGATGGTTTTACTATTCTTTACATTACAAATGGTAGAATGAATATGCGATACAAGCAATATACCGAAATGTTAATGTAGGCCTAATTTCCTTCCTTTTTTTTTTCAGTTTACATACCAATGTGGATATTTAAGTCTGGATGAAGGAGAAATTTTTTATCACTACGTGGTGTAAGCAATTTATTTGAATTTATGGCTCATATGTCAGATGCAGTGAAGATTAAACGTATATGGTACCTTGATATATCATTTATGAGATAACTTTACACAGAAACTATTTTTATCAAATATTCCGCCAGCCCTCAACAACAGATATTGGTCTGTTATGTTGTATCATATATACCAATGCGTTTTACGTAATTTCCAAATACATAAATTCCGACTATTTCAGGTAACCAAGGAAGGTTTTGCTTGGATTGAGTAACACTGAATAGTACTGCCAGCCTGTCACATTCCCAACTAACTGATGTATCAATGATGCTGCCTAAACTTCCACTTGAAACTGATTTTGGTTACACGGATACTACTAGCCAGGTTTTCTACAAATGACATGGGTGAATACAAGTTAATGTTTGGTAAGTTCTTGTTTAATCATTGTGTTATAATTGATAAATAATAATAAATAAGCCTGCCTTAAGTTATATATATATGATCAATATCATTAAATAACCTATGATACTGTGGTGATGTTTGCACCATAACATTTTAGTGATTATACACATAAATCCTATGTACAAACTTATAGAAACATAACAACTGGTATAAATAAAATAAATTATTCATCAATTTCATAACAGTTTGTCTTGTAAGGCGCACCTTAATGCACAAATATCTGCAAATGGTTTCGCGGTGTAAATTGTCTCATAATAATAATTATAATATTGAGTGATAGTTATTTTGTCTCAGCCCACTGAAGAGAACCATTTCATACTTATCTGATATTTACATTTACATGTTTATATAATTTAGTATAAATGATCAACAAATTAATACATTTTTCGGTATGAGTGACCAAAGAACACTACAGATTACTTACAAATGTGTTACATGAAATTGTTGCTATTTGGTATAGAGAACCAATTGACCGTGTATATGAAAATTTAAAAACATTACAGTGTTGTATATATATATAATTGGTATTTTTAAATAACTATATGTACAATTGATTTCATGTATATTCATCAGCTCTAACAGGCATTGACGTCTTCGTGTGGTGAAGAAAAGTTTTTACCTCCACACGGACTTGTTGATTTCTCTGTTTGATATTATTGGGGCTAATACATAGCTACTAATGGAATAAAAAACAACCATTTACTGTTCTCATTACATTTTACATGATTATTCGTACTCTGTTTCTTTTTTTGATAACACGGCACTGCTGAGGAGAGATAGGAAAAGTGGCACTTCTTTGGAGATGTCTAAGGACTGCTTCACTTCCTCCCATCTGAAACTGGCCAGATTGCTACTGGTGAATTGCTGAAAATACAATGTAGGTATCAAACATGGGCTACAAATACAGTTGTATAATGATGTGCTTAGTACGAAAGTTCACTGCTCAATGGTTTGCTGTTGAATATTTTTATGCGTCTCATATCGAATGGCTAAGATGTTTGTGCTGTCTCTCAACCTCTGTCATAATTTTCTGAAACCATGTTTTGCTCAACTACTGGTCCTGCCTGTCAATGAACAATGTATCGGTGAAGGACGAGCAAAGCGGTTGTGTCTGTGAAGGTTTCAAATGCTATCTCCTTCGCAGAGATCACATGTACAGCTCCATACTTTGTCACAGGATAGTCTGTGACTGAAACTCGAGCGATTTTTTTTAAAACCTAGTTAATTGCGATGTTGTTTAAGCTATTAGGTCCACGCATTAAATAGTTCCCCCGTGGCCTAATTGGTAAGTGCGCTTGTCAACTGGCTTTGAGGGCGTGGGTTCAAATCTCACCCCGGGAACTCACTTTAGTCCGAGCCCATGGGACATTAAATGGAGGCGGGTTGTATCCAGTGTCCTATGCTGGGGCAACTGAAAGACCCTGGGCATCCCTGAATTAATAGGGTATGTGCCAGACTCACAGTCTTCTCATCTCCATACAGCGATCGCCTGCCTCGACATAGCCCACTAAGGTGCTGCAGAGGCGTAAAACACAAACAAACTAACAAACAATCCACGCATTAAATAGACTCTGGCCAGATTTCTGTCATAACTATAACACGTTTAAACTGGTAAATTGACTTAATTGCAATGGTATGGCCAATATTTATGAAGATTATTATTTTTAAAAATATAAACAAAGTTTATGATGTCTTGAAAGATTGCTTCAATTAATTCAAATTATTTGTGTTAGAATAATACTGTCCGGTGAAAGTAGAATAAATCTATGGGCAAGTAGGTGAAATTTGCTGACACAATAGCTTTAAGTACTTTGTCATTATAGGTAATTATGCATATATATACCTTACATATCCTCATCATCTGTCTCTTCTCCGGTCTCATCCGTCTCCTCCTCATTTCCCGACTCTTCGTGCACCGAAAGGTCTAATGATCCTGTGTCAAAGCCATCTTCACCTTCAATTTCAGCTTCTTCTTCTTCTTCTTCTTCTTGCACATCTTTGTCAGGTTCATCTTCCTCTTCACCAACTTGATTGTCTCGAAGCCAGTCAAGCTTGGCACTATGTGCCAGCATGGTGCCCTTGACCTTTGATGCATCAATTGCTCTGATGTTTTCAAATGAGGGGAATCCCCGATGGTAGCGGCCGTTGATGATAGCGAATGGACGTTCTTTGTGGCATTTTTCAATGACATCCTGCACATCTTCGTGATGGTGGTGTTTGCGCGACTTGCTCTTGAAGTAATTGCTGTCAAAGATGTTCCCTTTCAGATTCGTCATCAGCTGGTCTTTGAATGTAGATGATATCTTGCTGGCCCTTTCTATGGCATCATCAGTATACCTCCCATTGCAGGTGCGCATCATCCCTGAAATAATTTAAGAAATTGCTGTATATTGCAGGCTTTTCGTCATTCAAATCATTGTCCAGGCATTTATCATCATACTAAATTACCATAGGCTTACAATGAACTATAGAATGCAGAAAATGAGGCTATCAAGATGCCTATAACCTGTTATAGACTTATATAAAGTAAGGGCAATTGGTTTTATTTATTTTGTAGTTATCAGTTTGGACCATCATCCCAATATCAATTACGATCACTTAAAAACAAAAAAGACATCAATTCCGGGGTAACATTGGCCGACCCTTTAATTATGCATTAAACACAGAACCTTCATAGATTTTGGAAATCGTTTTGATAGATGAATAGTTGAAACCTCTATGTTTCAGCTGTGTCTTGGCAAAAAACTGCTGATATTCAATGGATAGTTTTACTCAGAACGCAAATTTGGTGCTCTGAAACGGCCAAAATTACCCCGTTTCACGGTAAAATAGACTATCAGAGAAGCAATCAATTGCCAAAGGTTAACTCAGTGACTTGATTTTAAGCTGGAGTCAATCATCGTGCTATCAGCACAATTTACCTTTGTCTGCAAGTAATTTTTTTCATGAAGATGAATTTTGTCACTATTTGACCTCTGATGCTTACTTTTAAAACTGTTGTTCTGATGTTCCTCGTAGAGGTCCATCGCAACACCATTTCCATATCCTCCTCTTGGGTTTACGGTCCTGTTCCACAGCAAGTCAGCTTTATGCCTTATAGACTCAAACCCAGCCATAGCTGAAAGATAATATTATACCCTCAATACATTTTTTCCAAAATGGATTAAGTCTATGTTGAGCAACATATTTAGCTGAAGCACACTTTCTTCTTTTCCGAACAGAACCAATTACTTAACGTTTTCACACCATAGATTGACATGTCACAGTCATGACATTGTATTCCTCTTGATGATTAATCTATAATTTGTTGAAATCTGTATTTTATGCTCCACCTTCCTGCCAAAAAAATTGTTTTGATTATTCGATATATATATATATTTTACTTGGGCACCCAAGAAACTAACTTCCTTGTCTGCAGAATTAGCGTTTTGACTCAAATTGTGAATTGAGATGATTTAGGGTTTTAACAATACATGTCAGTAAACAGTCTGGGAAATTACCATCACATGATGACAATTGCAATTCCAGCTAAGTCTTGGCCCTGACAGGGTGATTGAGTGTGTGGGGTCGATCAGTGGGGTATCAAAAGGAAGTCTGATGTCTGTGCAACCATCCTCATCACACAGCAGCATGACAGTAGCAGGACATATTGTCGGCCTATATGTATATATAGGCACGACTCTGTGGCCAGGCTGTCACGTTGTAGATCATGAAATTTTGTCCTGCAATTTCTGTCAAAGTGGCATTGCTTACTTCATCAAATGTCATGTCATTTTCATAAATGTAGCATAACTTGGGTCCCTCTGCCTATTTGCATACGTTTGCACAGTATTTACCCTGTATTTTGGCTTTATTTCACAAATTCACATGCCTCTTCTCTTCGTGTCCACACAGCAAGACTACCGCTTGCAAACTGCCACTCGGTAAATATGTTGAGTAATATTGGGGCTTGACCCTAAGAGCAGGCAAATCATGGCTAGCGTGGTGGATTGTATGTAAACTACAGCAATGTCCACTGGTTGCATAGAAGTGGGTTGATAGAAGTGGGTCGATAAGAAGTGGGTTGGTAGAAGTGGGTTGATAGAAGTGGGTGGATAGAAGTTGGGTGGATAGAAGATGGGTGGATAGAAGTTGGGTGACCAGAAGTTGGGTGACCAGAAGTTGGGTGAATAGAAGTTGGATAGGAGTCGGGGTTGGATAGGAGTCGGGGTGGATAGGAGAGGGGGAGGGGGGTTTAGGAGTCGGGGCTAGGAGTTGGAGTCGGGTGGATTGGAGTCAGGTGGACAGGAGTCGGGGGATGGATAGGAGTCGGTTGGATAGGAGTCGGGGATGGATAGGAGGCGGGGATGGATAGGAGTCGGGGATGGATAGGAGTTGGATGGATGGGAGTTGGATGGATAGGAGTCGGGGTGGATAGGAGTCGGGGGTGGATAGGAGTCGGGTGTGGATGGAATTCTAGTGTGAATGGGAGTCGGGGATGGATGGGAGTCGGGGATGGATAGGAGTTGGGTGTGGATAGGAGTCGGGGGATGGATAAGAGTCGGGGGATGGATAGGAGTCAGGGATGGATGGGAGTCGGTTGTGGATGGAGATGGGTGTGGATAGGGGTCGGGTTTGGATGGGAGTCGGGTTGGATAGGAGTCGGGGATGGATAGAAGTCGGGGATGGATAGGAGTCGGGTGTGGATGGGAGTCGGGTGTGGATGGGAGTCGGGGGATGGGAGTCGGTTGGATGGGAGTTGGGGATGGATAGGCGTCCGGGTTGGGAGTCGGGGTGGACAAGAGTTGAGGGGTGGATAGGAGTCGGGGGTGGATAGGAGTTAGGGGATAGGAGTCAGGTGGATAGGAGTCGGGGTTGGATAGGAGTCTGTACATTTCACCTCACATATTTGGCCGACAGTTCGTCCCTGTCGGACAGCATTCCATGCCCCTGACAGTCCCTTATCATATGCTTCATCTAGTTCTATCCAATTTCGCGAGGTACTGCAAACTTATCAGCAGCTGATGACAGTTTGCTAATTTATCTGGAGCCTTCTGGTTCTTTTCCTCATTATGTAATGGATAGGTCTGCCAAAATTTAAAGAGTTGGTTGATACTGTGATACAACTTTATGCCGAGTTTGGAAGTGATAGTAGCAGCAGTTATTTTTAAACAGCCTGTCAAAAATGATTTTGAGCACTGTTTAAGTCATGGCTGGGCCTTGACACTTTGAGAAGGTCATGGGAGAGAGACAACAGTGCTGGGGTGAGTGTCATGTTGGGCTGAAGACATTGGTTGTCATGAGCAGATGGTAATTTCCTTGACTGGTAAACATCATGCCGAAAAAAGGAGTCTTGAGTCGAAATTCAGAAGACCTAAGAAGTCGCATTGTTACCCTTTAAGACTTCTTTGAATGTTAATATTGCCGTCAATGATAATTTGAATTAATAATTTATTCCCACCCCCCCCACCCAGCCTCAAAAACATTTGACTTTCTTTAGTCAGGGTTTTGATAGTGTTTCCTTAAAGAAAAATCAGTTTGTCATTGTCTAATAATAAACTAACCAAATATGTGTAATTTTGTCCAATTTCAGATGATTGAAGCAATTTCATTAAAAGGAAAATATTGGGTTCTTTTCATTACCTGTCAGCATTCGATGGGCAATTTCAAAATATTTGTAATGCCTCCTTGACAACATCTGTACCATGGATATTCTCCAAATGCTAATCATGGTAGGGCCATCGTTGTGCTTGATTGCGTCGATATGCGCCAGATGCAGGAGTCCTTCATACTCAAGGGAGCATGCGTATTCATGCACAGCATCTCCACTTTTTGGTTGGCATTGTGGACAAGTCCATTGATCATGGATTTCAGCTGTATGTGAACAAAGGTAAGCAAATTTAAAACCAGATAGTAGTGTATCGCTTGAAATTGCTGGAAGTTACCCAGAATGAGACAATCTTTATTGACTGACTATTTTTAAAGGTGCATGATAATTTATTTCTATTTATTTTCTTCTGTCAGGTTTGGATGCTTACCAGGACTGATACCAAGACATGCGGGATGGTAGTATTGTTGGCCCCTACAGTATTCTCCCTTGCTGCATTGCACTTTCTGCTCCTCAGTTGCTGTCGCACACACACAGAATGGGGACGATTTGGTGTTTTTACACTCTTCGCAGCAATACCAATCTTGGTCGTTCTCTGGAATGTTGGCTTCAATGCAAGAAGCATGGAAGTAGGTGCCTTTTCCACAGTGTCCATTGCTGCATGCGATTAACACTTCGTCCTTTTCTGTAAGAAATCATTTAAGACTGTGGTAAATATTACTGCTTTTTTAACGTGAAAACATGTATTATTACACTATATTTAAGTGTCAACATAATTATTACATCTTTCTATGTGATTAACCCTTACTGGACTGAGCAGTCAAAAAAAACAATCCTGTGCTTGTGACGTCACCTGGGACAACAGCAGATTTTAGAGACATAAATGCAGTAGTATATAATTTCTTGAAAAATAGCACATAGCACGTTTTTGCTCTGCAGCATGTACTGCAGTAACCAGCATGTGCTGAAATTTCAGCACATGTGAAATGAAAATCAGCACATGCTATGTGCTGAAATTTCAGCACATGCTGAAATGAAAATCAGCACATGCTATGTGCTGAATTTTACGTGCTGATACCAGATGGCACTGTCAACATAGGTGCTGATACCAGATGGCACTGTCAACATAGGTGTTGATACCAGATGGCACTGCAGTCAACATGTGGTAAACAGTGGTGGTGGAGAGGCTGACAGCATGGATCAGAAATGCGTTTCTGGGAAGAAGGAAACACTTTATACAGTAGTAAGTAAACAGCAGTTATTGCCGTTTCACTGTGAAGGGCATTTAGCATTGTGAAATGGCCAAACGGGCCTATTCCAGGATTACATACAAGCGCCGCCGCCGAAAATGTATGATTGCTTATGTACTATCAACTATTACAGCTGAGTTCTTTAATTGATATTAGGCCTATGGGTGTGTCTAGACTTCATTGTCTCAGTGCCTGATTGGATTTGGACAGTATTGATCAATCATTGATATTTGAAGTGTCAATGCCTAAGTAACTAATTGGTATTGAAGTGTCAAGGGCTAATTGGAAGTGAAGTGTCAGTCTGATGTAGAAGTGCAATTAGTGAACTTGTGATCATTAATTCTTTTGAGCCTCTTGTAAGTAATATATATATACACACAATGGTGCTTTTATTTTTAAACTGATGTTAAGATTTCATTTATTTTAGCCAAGTGACAGTGTCAACTTGCATATATGATGAGGAGGGGAGGTGGCTGTATGTAGAGGCTTTTAATTATGGAACAAGATTCATTCTGGCTCACATTGTTTACAGTTTGTCACGTCAAGCATTGAGACAGAAATATAGCATTGTTTGTACAGTCCATAAAAATCAACACAATGAGATTGGTGGATCTGCTGATACAAATTTGAGTAAAAACAAAGTCTCGCGTGGCTTTGTGGTGCACTTTTGTGACATCATTGCCCATTTTGTGTCAGATTGATGGCATCACAAATGTCAACATTTTGCGAAATTGGACTGCCATTTTCATAAATTTGCAAATATCGGACAAAAACGGCACCAAAACATCACAAAAGTGAGATATTCTTATTACAACAGAGCTAAGCTATACACAGGTACGTGTATGTCTCCTTTGGGGCTTGTGGTTGCTGAGATATTTGGCCAAACGTCTGTCCTCTGCTATCAAATAACAAGAACCCAGGGGTCCAAAATGGAGGTGGTGTGGTGTCTAAGTTCACATACCAAGAATCAAGCAGATCATTTGTCCTGCACTGTCTGTTGACTATTGACATGAGCCCTATCACTTTAGTCATTGGTCCCCGGCCCCGTCACCATAGATATGGGCCCCGTCACCATAGATGTGGGCCCTATCACCACAGATATGGGCCCCGTCACCATAGATATGGGCCCCGTCACCATAGGTATGGGCCCCGTCACCAAAGATATGGGCCCCGTCACCATAGGTATGGGCCCTATCACCACAGATATGGGCCCCGTCACCATAGATATGGGCCCTATCACCACAGATATGGGCCCCGTCACCAAAGATATGGGCCCCGTCACCATAGGTATCGGCCCCATCACCAAAGATATGGGCCCCGTCACCATAGGTATCGGCCCCATCACCAAAGATATGGGCCCCGTCACCATAGGTATGCCCTTGGGAGGGGCTTATTTCAGGACTACTGTATAGAGATTTTTTGGAGCAAAATGCATGCTTTTTTGGAAATGGAATCAGCTGTATCACATGTATTGAATGAATATGGAACATTCTGAACTGAAAGAGATTCAATTAACAGTCGCTTTATACACTAGTCCTGGAATAGGCCCCTGCGGGGCTCAATTAAGGATTATGCCTGAATGATTAGGAACATGTGTCGTATATATTAAAAGTTTATTTATAAATCTGTATAATTATCATCCTTGTCATTCTGAAGTGGCGGATTCAACCAGACAGAACCTGTCAGTGAAAATCATGGTCAGGGGCGGAATTGGGGAAGGGGGTTGCCCTCTCCCCCCTTAGATATTTTGAGTGGGGGGGGGGAGGGTTGCCCTCTCCCCCTTATACATTTTGAGTACATGTCATTTGCATTTGAAATCCATACTTGAGCCAGTACGCCCCACAGGGGCGGAGTGGGGGCCTTTTGGGCCACATGGCAAAATATTGAAAATAAATCCCTAAGTCTCTACCATGGCGTTATTTCAACATAGAAGAGCAAAATAATTATTATAGTGTAAATTGTTCTAAAGGTGCCCCCCCCCCCCATGTGAGAAGGTGTGGCCTTATTCAGTAAATTTGGGTGCAGTAACCGATTAATCATTGCATGACACTGTCATAAACAGGAAGGCAAAGTTGGCTTTTTTCACTCTTCCACATAGTCTAGTCCGTCCCTAGAACCCCTCCACTCGTATAAAATATATCATGTTGTTTCCACATAACATTTTTAGCGATTAAAATGACAGGCATGATTCTGCGCTCTCTTCATGCTGGATATCCACTTGTGTATACTTTGTTTGAGATAAGATTGAATAGCCATTCCAAAATATTCCTTTCTTTCCAGAGTCCCTGATGAGGAGAGACTGCCAAGGTACAACGTCGGGGTTGATAAATTCAGGTGAGCTGCCAATTTCTGCATTCCTCGGACCTTGTAGTTGTCAAGTCTGGTAAAATCATGCTGCCTGACATTAAAGAATTTAGCCAATCTTCGAGTCTATGTGCAGTAACTCAGGCAGAACCAGAATAATGATTGTCAATACTCAATAGTCTTGGAGCCTGTTACCCTCAGAATGTCCCCAGTGCCCTGCACACATTTAGGGACCTGTGACCAGTTTGCACATTTTCTGACAATTTTGTTGATTGACACCAACTTCTCTAAATTCTTTTTTCAGCTTTCAAGACAACATGCTGCAAAGTCAGCCCCCGCCCCCCCTCCTGCTCCAGATGGTTTGAAGGATGACAACTGAGCTGACATGAAGGCATTGATACAATGCATATTTCACACTATGACAATGCTACTATTAGACTACATGGGCTGTCAGTTTTCACTTCTGACTGGCATTGTCTCTGTTGACACCTCAAGTTGACCCCAGCAACTACAAAGAGATCAAAACAATCAAGAAAACCACCGGTGAAGTTGAGAAAGCCACCCACACAATATAATGTATCTGACGATTGCGTGTATAGATATACAGACTTTTGTGTGCATGTTGAACTGGGAATACAATTGTGGATAAATAATTTTCTTTTGTTGAAATTTAATTATGTCAAATATGCAAAAAAATTACTCTGCCCCATCCCCTCAGTTCACAAGTGAAAAATTTGTTTTCGCTTGGACAAAACTTTCTCAAAGTATAAAATTTTGAATGGTCAAAATTGTAAAAAATTGTTTATTGTGAATTTGTAACAGACAAATTTCATTATTTTCACTCTTGAGTTTTCAATTTTTTTTCTATATATACATATAAATGTGTTTTTTTTTTTTTTTTTTTTGGCAGGGTGAGCTTTCTCTTAATTGGGTAAGATATTATCATATATCACAGCATTGTTATATTACTTGTGCAGTATCAGAAAAAAAGAGTATATGAAAAATCATGAATAGCAATTAGCAATTAGAGGTGAATGCATAAAAGATATTGCAATATTCAAGGAAATACAGTGGGGTGACCCCACTCCAAGGGTGCCCAAACTTTCGCACCCCACTGTACAACTGTTTATTTATCACATGGCATTTCAAGGCCTAATACAGGGCCATAGCCTGCCGGGGAGGGGGGTGCAGCTACCCCCCCCTAGAATTTTCCATAAATAGGTGCGTTAAATTATAAAAATTTCAAATGTTCAAGGTTTTCAAGGGTTTGCATACTTCCGGACCAGTCTCTGCCGGCCCCCCTAGGATTCAGCCTGGCCTACTGCCCTGTAATACAATGTTTTGTCAAATCTTCTGAGGTTCAGTAATAATTATTTTTCTTGTGACTTATTGAGCATTGTACTTTAAATTGTAGTTGGTTTGATAATTATATAATTTATGGATATAATGTATTCAGTGGCACTTGCAGATTTTCTGCGCATCGATCATTAATCGGTATGTATACGCTATGTAGCCATTCAAAATTTCAGTTGGCCTAAATAGCGATTGTGATTATTATAGGTGTAGGCCTGTAAAAAAAAAGAGAGAGAGAGAATTATTTATTTGTGTTAAAAGTTTTTTTAAACCCTCTTGGGCTTACAATTGACTTCAAAGTAATAGTAATGTGATTGCAGAAATGATAGAAGTAACAGTAAATAGTGATGAAAGTCTACAGATAATTTGAATTGAAATGGGTGAGGGTTGGTCTAGCGGTAGCGTGCTGGGCTGCCAATTGCTGGATCCATGGTTCGGCTTTACATCCTGTATTCATCCTGTATTCATGCACTAGGTAGGCTAACCAGGTCAAGAGGAGGACACAGCAATGAGGCAAAGGATGACTGAAAGTGCTGTCCAACGTAAGTCCAGATGACCCAGCCACAACGGGAATCGAACCCAGACAAAGCTGCCTAGTGCACTATCAAGTGAGCTGAACCTCGTGATTTAGTTAAACGTCAGAGTTATCAACATGTACTAAAAATAATTTTTTTTTAACATGAAATCTACATCCTAAGATGCAATGTGAAAAGGATATTGCTATACATTTGGCAAACTGATCCGGAAACTGAATAAGATTGACATTTTGTGAAAGACTGTTTTATGTAACCTTCATTTCAATGATTTGTGTAAGATTGTTCTGTACAAAACATGTCCAGTTACGGATAATAAACATTCTGATTAGTTCTTAAATCAATTTTGTGTTTTTGTATTTTGCATTAGCAAAAATACTTGTTTGTCTGTTGTCTTTTGTTTAGGAAGTAATTTGAAATCTCTAGGGGCTGTATAGAAATAGCAATTATGGATTCTCTGAAATTCTAGTGGTGTGGCCTCTGGTATAAGCACTTTAGAAGCTTGATGGTTACAAGCAATTATGTCTTGTGTTGAATACGTCAGGAATACTTTAGGATGCCTCAGTTTCGGGCAACTAAATCTGGTTATGTACTTGTAGGCTATAGTGTTGGTCCGCAGTAGGAAAGTTGATTTCTTACCATTTCTGATGACCATGATCAGAGAGTCTGTACCAAGTTGACAGAATTTGACTATTATCTGAAAGGCATCGGCAGGCACAGGCATACATGTACTAGAGGAGGGGGCAAGGGGGCAGTCCCTCCACCCCGCCTAGTGATGCAGACCGGACCGCTTTGTACGGATATGGTCCACGTACCACCACCTCTTCAGTACCGGACCACCCTCAGTTCCAAACAAGAACCTAGAGGTTCAAAATGGAGGTGATGTGGTGTCTTAAGTTCATATACCATGAATCCAGCAGACGATTTGGCCTGCGCTGCTAAAACTATTCTGATATATAGACATATATATATACATGTAGATATATAGACAGATATATAGACAGATAGATAGATATAGATAGATTGACAGATAGATATGGCTGATTTGCACAAGTGCTGCCTTTTAAGAGCAGTGGTTGCTTACAGTGGTTGACCAATGGGAGATAGAACACGAGTCCTCTACATGTTGCACATTAACCATATTTGAAAATGATCAAAGGAGCACCAATTTAATATCTCATTTGAATTATACCCATCTGGGATTTTGATCTTGAAATTCCACTGAAAATATTCTAAATTGGCTGCCCCAGGTTTGAACTGAGGCATGCAAAGACTATCAGGATTTTGGACTGACAACTCTTAGCCACCCAGCTGTCAAGGAAACTCGCTATATTTATCTTAATACCTGCTTACAGTGCTTAGTTCCCTACTATCATGTCAATAACGATCTTACTTACTCACTAACATGCTGCTCTATACACCTGTCAATCCTCCTACCACTGCCAGCTAACTTATAGACTGCCAAATTGACCAACCCCATCAACAAATCTATCAATCCAGACTTGAGGTGAAATATCATGTCGGATTGGCATGGATATTTTTGAAAGATGGACAGATGATTGGGGCTATACATCCTGTATTTATTTACATTGTAAGCTAATTAGGACAGGAGAAAGACATAGTAATGAGGCAAAGGACGATTGAAACTGCTGTCCTAGGTGACCCGGCGAGAACGTTAATCAGACCAAGAGAGCAATGTCTTCAGCGCCACATGGCACTCACCTTTGCACTGTCATCACCCTCCCATGACCCTCTCAAAGTGTCAAGCCCAGCCATGACTTTGGCAATGCTCAAAATCATCTTTGACAGGCTATTTGAAAATATCTGCTGCTTCTATCACTTCCAAACTTGGCATAAAGTCATATCACAGTATCAACTAACTCTATAAATTTTGGCAAACCTACCCATTACATAATTAGGAAAAGAACCCGAAGGCTCCAGAGAAATTAGGGAACTGTCATCAGCTGCTGATGACTTTCACAACTTCTCAAAATTGGATAGAATAAGTCTCGCTACTGTCATGTTGCTGTGAGATGAGGATAGCTGCACAGAGATCAGACTTGCTTCTGATACCCAGCTGATCAACCCCACACACTCAATCACCCTGTCAGGGCCAGGACTTAGCAATTTCCCAGACAGTGAGACTGCAGACCCAGGAGTCCAGGACCCAGCGAGTCAGGCAGCAATTGGCAACCCAGTGTGCTACAACTTGCTGACCCTACCCAGAAATTTTGGACCTTGGAATAAATTATTTCAAGTACATGTACCAAATTGCAACCTATTGCGTGGCTTACTAAACCCTTTTGATAAATCTGCGTAATCTAACTAATCTGTGCGTTCTATCTATTTGATCTGTATAATCTGTTATCCATGAAATCCACCTTATCTATCTATCTATCTATCTCAGGGTTGGCAAATAAAACCCACCCTCCGGGTTTAACCCGGGTTAAACCCGTATTAAACCCGGGCTGGGCAAAATTGACTTTTACCCAGAAATGGGTAAAAACTGGGTAAAGCTAGTAATTTGCCTCTCAAAAGTGATTCAAAATGTCAGAATTAAAGAGATCAATCATGTTAAAACCTAAACTGGTGTGATGGGATGGCTGGCAGGTAGGTAGGTAATGTCAGTGCAGCCCTCAGGGGTCAGGTATGAGGATTGATGGATAACATGTGTGGGATCTTTCAGTAATTTTTTTGAGGGAGCAGCAATGTTCATTACTTTTTAAGAAATTTACATGATCATTAGTGATTTTATCAGTATAAGGAAGCACATTTAGTAGCTGCCGAGAGTTCCAATGAAACCCGGTCTTATCCAACAATTAAAATATTTATTTGGCCATTCTGAAGAGGTGAAATATAATGTGAAGCATCTGAAGAACTTGGGAGACAAGACTCAGAAGAAAACTGGTAAAATGTATTTTCATGCCACTAAAAGTTTTACTAAAAGTACGCTCCTGAATCTTGATCTGGAACTACTGCATGAAACAAAATTCAAGAATAATGTGAGATGTTCTCACCTTGGTGAATTGGTTAGGAGTAAAGAATAGAACTACAGTGAAATGAGTATGATCAGACTGATCTTCCTTACTGACCAAATCTGTATTGCACTCAAGGTTGTTTAGATTTTCTACCTGCTTTATTTCAGGACCTGAGTTTTTAAAAGGTTGCTTCAGTGAGATTGGTAGACGATTGCACAAATAAATCAGAACAATTAGATGAACATCCTGACTGCTGAAATAGCCCTAGTTAGTGCCAAGAAATGGCCTAGAGGACTGCACTTGCCATACCAACCTATGTAGATACTAGCTAAATCGAATTGCCAATACTTGGAAATTACCTTGTCAGTAACTTTGATAAAATCATAATCTTGAATTAGGAGGTTGGTACTGATAAATCGATTTAACCCAATAAAACCCACTATTACCCGGGTTAAACCCGGGTTAAACCCAGGTTATACCCACCGGGCTGGGCAAAATTAATTTTACCCGGGTTTTTTCCAACCCTGATCTATCTATATCTATCTATATCTATCTATCTATATCCATCTATCTATCTGTCTACCTATCAATCTATCTATCTATCTATGAATCAATTTACCCATCCATATATCTGACTGAAATAGCCCTAGTTGTAAATTTATATAACTATTGACATCTCATCTCAGAAAACTGACTAATACACATCCTAATGTCACCAGGTCAGCTCATTTGCATACACAAAACACAATACACATTATTTTCAAAATGGTGGACAGCTCATTTGCATACTCAAAACACAATACACATTATTTTCAAAATGGTGGAAGGCAAACATGTAAACAGCAAACAAGCAAACACCAAACAAAAAAACTAATAAAAGGAGCACTTAGAATTACTTCAGGTCAACACAAATAAGCTCAAATAACAGCCCTGCATCTCTAGTTTTGGTGAATTTAGCAATTTGGAGAAAATTTAAAACATGCAAAGAGTAATTTCAGATTTTCTTCTCCTATTTCGAATTTCCCGCCTAAAGTTTGCCTCTCTCACCCACTCTCTTAGCCCCCTTTCTCACCCAACTACATAAATGGCGGTGTGTAAACACACCTCCATTAAAAACCCATCCAGAGGTTGTATGTACCGGTACAGTGAAAATTGGTATTATAAAAAGGGGCATAAAACGGAAGAAAAAAATAGGTTTTTTATTTTTACATCTTAATTTTCCAACCTTTACCAATGATTTTTGAAGAAAGTTAGTCATAAATTGGAAACTGGTACATATACGTACCGGTCGGTATACCGGACCTTCCCCCCTGGACCGTACCACCTCATCCTGGACCGGGCGGTTCTGGACCGGAGGGGGGTGGTCCGGTATGCAACACTACCCCCCCCCCCAAAGGTTTGGGAAATGCTAAGATTCAAGATTCCGACTGGGGAAAGTGGAAGTTTTGAACCAACAGGGCAAAAGGCTGAGCTGAATCCTAGGGGGATGCGCAAGCCGGAAAACTTAGAAATTTTGAAAAGTCTTACAAGTATTACAACTACCTTTTTTGGTCAAATTATATGGGGGGGGGGCAGTTCTAAAAGAGAAAAGAAAATCTCAGTCTTGAAACATTGATGATTCAGAATTAAGACCACCTCGATATTAAGACCATTTTGACTGGTCCCATGGGTGACCAGTCTTAATTGTGAGGTTCCACTGTATATGTTATGAGACACCCTATACATTGAGACACTCTACATTTAGCAGAATGCTTTAAAAAGAGATTACATTTTTAATGTTATTACAGGTGATTTCATTACCATGCGATTCTTGTCATTCACACTTGTCTGTGAGGAATCAATGCTAAACCAACACTTGCTATGTTTGATAAATCCAATGTGTGATGTTCTGTTGCTTCTAAACCAATCAGATTAATTAAAAATGTCATGTATTTCGTGGGTCTAGAACCTAAGGCAGATTTCACGAAAAAGCTACAAAACGACTTACCACAACTTGTCCACAAGTTACATTAGCACAATACTGATAAGGCCAGACATAATCGATTCGTAGATTCTCAGATTTTCTCATGGTGCTTCTTCTGAGGATAGCTCACATGACAAAAAAAAGCTGAAATCTAAATCTTTTATTGTGTCAATCCCTTAAATAAAATCATGGGTAAACAATCTTTTCTGTTGGATTGGTAGGTCAGAGTAGCTAAAAATATGGCCTTGTGCTAATGTAACAACGATGAATGATGTAGGACGGAATTTTCTATGCTGATCCTACTGCAATATAAATGAAGTCACCAGCAGGGTACCACCCCTGGCCTGCTCTTGGGAGACCTGGCTTTCAGTTCAGAAAAAAACTGAGATATAATCATATGTTTTTTAACGTAATTTTTATGTACACATTTTGCTAATGTAACACTATGAAATGGACGGATACAAAATTGCAGTTACATTAGCAATAAAGAAACAGGTACCACACCCAGGCGTTTATGTTTTTGGTGATGTAAATAGGCAAATAAGACACGTTTTTCAATAAAATATTATAATAATTTCATGTTTGAAATTGGCATAAGTAGCGAGAACACAGAAAAATTTCCATGTAAAAGTTGCTAATGTAACCTCAGTGTCACACTGAGACGGAATCGAGTTACATTAGCAGTCTTTTTTTATTTTTCATTTTTTTCAATTTTTATAATGACCAAGACAATTAAAAATGGTTCCAAAATAATTTTCAAGGTGTTTTTTACCAATCGCATACCATTACATTTTCCTGAATTGGTTTTAGCAGATTCCACAGAGTGCCAAAGTAAGCATGTCTGATCACCAGTAAGTTTGGTCGTCCAAAATTGTCCTCATAAGGCATAAAAAAATTTCTTTTTAAGAGGAAAAAGCTACATATTTGAGGAATAGTTTATTGATATTTATTCATTACCTCACAGATATACTTAGTAATAGGTTTACTTGCTTCAGGAAGCAACAGAGAGATAACAAAAGGGTTGGAAAGTTTAAGGTACCTTTTTAGAGCACTTTTCGTGAAATCTGCCCTAAGAATCGCGTACTAATGAAATCACCTGCAAGCGTTTTCAGTATGTCAGACATAAAATTCATTTTCAAAGAATTTGTGGAAAAAATTAGAAACGAGTACATGTACATAAGGTCTAATCAATAAATAAAAGTAATAATGGTGTTACATTATCTTGTCAGGCGTTTGAGCCAGATTATGAATAAATATTTCATGAAATAACTAAATCTGGCAAATCTGTTATTTTGCTTTTTTAAAGATGAATTTTGAGATAAATATTATTTACCATGATATCAAATGTTATTGCTCATGCTACTAATTATGTTGTCAAATATCCAGTTTCTTAATCTTAGGTTGTAATTTGTAAACAATCATTAAGGTTTTAACGGTTACTGTTCAGTTAAATAATGTGTTTCATGTTATTTTTGTATTTGAACATACATAAATGTTAGGCCAGGTTTGGCTGCTAAGTAGTTGTTAATTATTAGATACATGATTTATCTGCACTTAAAAGTATTAAAATTAAATTGTTAATTGCTGCTTTTCGTTATCATTTCTGATTTTTTTTGTTAAGAGAGAATTTTCCAAATTTATGTCCTGAGGGGATCAATTATTAATTTATTAGATATCTGGGGTCGGGAGAAGTTTTTTTAAAGTAAATAATTTCTTTGGTAAGGGTAAAGGTAAAGGTGGCCCAGTGCCGCGAGTTGGTAAAATTTCAGTTTTTGACCAATATCATTATGCACCTATATTTTAGGTCATATCTCAGCCACAGGCATTTCAATCATTTTCCAACACTGCTCTATGGCCTGCATGATACTGACCTCCTTAAACAGTACAATTAAGGAAGGTGGGAAAGTCTGGGCAATTCCCTTGAATCAGCCACCCTGCACTCCATTGGCATAACATTACTGCAGGGTGGTTGATTCAGGGCACTTTCCCACATTGGTGTATCTGTACCACTGGTAGTGGTCCAGTGCAGAACTGTTGTGAACAATTGTGATGCTTGTGATCTCAGCCCCTTGATGGAATTTTTGCCTGTGTTATAGATCACATGAAAGGCAAAGATGCCTTCTTTCATGTGAATAGCAGTAATTGGATCCATTGGTCACTGGTCTTGAAATAATGAGTGATCCATGATTGCAGTTAGGGACATTTTTGGTGTCCCGCCTGGACACTGTATGTACGATTTTTACATACAACTTTCAAATACAGGGAAAGAGATGAATTTAGTATCCTAGTAATTGCCTAGTTTTTGTGAATTAAATAATTTCTAGGCAGTCCTGAAACAATTATTTCTCCGAGGATATTTCTAAACAGGGTTTTATTAGATCTCATAAAAGCAAAACAAAGCTTAACAAGAATCAGAGGATTCAATGCCTGGTTAAGCATAGGGAAATATTAAGGTCACAGTGGGTAGTTCAAGAATGGAGGCCATTTTACAGTGGCCATTTTTGTAGCCATCTTGGATATCTTGACATGTTCCCAATCAATACCCACAGGCCATGACCTGCACCAAATTTCATAACTCTTAACCAAACTATTAAGGTCACATTTGGCAGTTCAGGAATGAAGAAAGATGGCTGCTGAAATGGCTGCCGTCTTGGATTTCTCAACATGATCCCAATCCCAAATTTCGTAACTATAAGCCAAATATTGAGTAGGCTATACCCTCTTAGGTGACCACCAGCCTAGTAATATATCTATCAACAAAAAATTTGCGATTGTCCCTTTCAGGTCACCCCCTCAGGCCTTATAAAATATACAATTAGCAATATAACTAGCCAAAAAAAATTATAATCTATAACACGATCAAACCCTTGGGCCTTGTAAAACTAGACGGGAGCACATCAAAAAGTGCAAGACTAGCGGGGGATCTGCATTTTGGATGCTACCAGCACATGCTGAATGCTACTTGCACATGCTGAATGCTACCAGCACATGCTGAAAGCTATCAGCACATGCTGAATGCTGCTGAATGCTGGCAGCACGTGCTGAATCCTGGCAGCACGTGCTGAATGCTGGCAGCACGTGCTGAAATCCACCAGCACATGCTGAAATCCATCAGCACGTGCTGAAATCCAACAGCACGTGCTGAATTCCATCAGCACGTGCTGAAATCCACCAGCACGTGCTGAAATCCAACAGCACGTGCTGAATGCTGGCAGCACGTGCTGAAATCCACCAGCACATGCTGAATGCTGGCAGCACGTGCTGAAATCCACCAGCACGTGCTGAATGCTGGCAGCACGTGCTGAAATCCACCAGCACATGCTGAATTCCATCAGCACGTGCTGAATTCCATCAGCACGTGCTGAAATCCACCAGCACGTGCTGAAATCCAACAGCACGTGCTGAATGCCGGCAGCACGTGCCAAAATCCACCAGCACATGCTGAATTCCATCAGCACGTGCTGAAATCCACCAGCACGTGCTGAAATACAACAGCACGTGCTAAAATCCAACAGCCCGTGCTGAAATCCACCAGCACATGCACCAGCATGTGCTGAATGTTGGCAGCTGGTGCTGAAAACCACCAGCACATGCTGAATTCCAACAGCACGTGCTGAATTCCATCAGCACGTGCTGAAATCCACCAGCACATGCTGAAATCCACCGGCACGTGCTGAATGCTGGCAGCACGTGCTGAAATCCATCAGCACGTGCTGAAATCCGCCAGCATGTGCTGAATTCCATCAGCACCTGCTGAATGCTGCCAGCACGTGCTGAAATCCAACAGCACGTGCTGGGCACTGCAGCATGTGCTGCCAGCATTTAGCATGTGCTGCAGTTCAAGTAAGAAATTATAGAGTCCTCCATAAATGGCCCTACAGGCAGTAAGCTGGGGATGCACATAAATGTCTCTTAAGTCCAGTAACGGTTAATATTTATTATTTTCTTTTGGCCCTGTAATGTGGCCAAGTTCAGCTTGATCCACCATTTCCTGAAAATCACCTTGCCGAAACATGTATTTTGCTGATGTTGGGGCTGTGATTTTTCAGATATCCTTTGATCTTACCCAAATAAAGCCATGTTTGACATTTTTGGATGGAAATATAAGTGTATGGATGACAGAAATTGTGAACGGATGTCCATCCTACAACTTAGTTGATTTGTTGAACTTGTTTTGCGCTAATTTGATTGCAATTGATAATTTCCTTACCTTCCTTGCAGATGCAATATTGAAATGGGATGTGGAGGTTCACATTCTGGTAGCGCTTTGGAAATGTTGGTTCTGCGTCAGACAGACTGATTACTTCATCCCTCGGTGTAGCTCCCCAACTTTCTGCTGTGATCTGCGCAGTGATGTCATCAATAAATTTCTGCCGCTTCTTCTTGGAGTCATTCGCAGGTGAGCCTGTTTGCGTAAACATAATATTATTTGAAATATACTAACTCAGAAATTCTCTATAGAACATTATGACATACGGTAACTTTCGTTTTAATTAAAGTTCATTCTGTAAAATTAGTTTAAATACAGTTCAAATAATGTTGAAGAATATCAAAAATGAGAAAAATCTTATCAACATACCGGCTGGATCATCGTACTGGTTTTGCATCCCGAGAAGCTCCATAGCATGCAGACACACATATGCTTCTGTAGAGAATCTGAAAGTTACACAGCATGGATAATTAGCATTCACTTGCACTACTTATTTATGATATGACACTGCCCAAATCAGATTCTGTACGTTCTCTGGATATGCCGCGTTTTCGGATTTAAATTTGGTTTCAGACTGAGCCTTATACAGTGCTACAGTTGTGCAGTCGATTAGGTACTCGACCAGTGAAGTAAATATTAATTTATGTTAATTTGAAGGCAAGCATTTATTTTTCCTCTATTTTGACTGCTGAAGCCATTATTATTAAATTTTATTGAAAAACTTTTGGTATTCATTCATGACAACAACTTGCTTATTTACTGAACTAAAATGTACGATCATTTTAATTACTTTGAACTGGCGAATGCCCATTACTTGCGGCATCATCAGTGGGCCTAATAATGATGTCTAGTTAACTTAGTTTCTGTTTGATTACTTAATTGTTGCACAAATGCCTTTGAACAGTTTTCAAAAAGATTTATAATGTACTTACTCAAGCAAGTCTCTGCATCTGTTGTAGTCTGACATAACCCTCTTTTGGGCTTGTCGATGGTTGTAGTCATGTTTCAGGCCATATAAAGTCAAAGGGCAGCTGATTGACGCCATGTTAAAGTGCCGATCATAGGTGTCCTGGAAAGAGTTAAATTACATTTTATGTACAGTTTTAGAGTCATTTCTTGGAGTAAGTGCGCTTGTCAACTGGCTTTGAGGGCGTGGGTTCAAATCTCACCCCGGGAACTCACTGAGTCCGAGCCCATGGGACATTAAATGGAGGAGGGTTGTATCCAGTATTCTATGCTGGGGCAACTGAAAGACCCTGGGCATCCCTGAATTAATAGGGTATGTGCCAGACTCACAGTCTTCTCATCATCATACGGCGATCGCCTGCCTCGATATAGCCCACAAAGGTGCTGCAGAGGCATAAAACACAAACAAACAAGTCATTTCTTGGCGGAAGCAGTGGCATTAGAATCAATAGATCAAGTCTGAATTATTATTGACAGTTTCAATGACAAAAAGTTTTATGAGACAAGATTTATGTTTCCTACTGTATCTTTCAAATTTCAAACAAAGGCATTGAAGTATACTTACTTGCATAAGCAAAGCATCGAAGTGGAATTCTCCTGGGGAGACCTTAACGCCTTGAAGTCTTCCCCATGAGTTCCAGCGGCTACTTCTTGCTTGTTGGGCACCCACCTGCCTTTCCACGGCAGCTCCGTCCTCGCATGTCAGGAGTGCAAATGGGGTGCCATCCGCTTTCTTCGGCACATGCTCCTGAAGTTTCTCAGCAATCTTGATGACTCCGGTTGTTGTGGATGGGTTGATTTGCAGAATTCCTAGATTTACCTGTTACCAAAAAAAGAAATTACCTTTACTCGGGCAGTGCAGTATTAGAATTTCCCAGTGCTTTTCAGATGACACTTAATGGTTGCACAGAAATGCAATTCACTAGAAGCCAAGGTTTTAAACAAAGAGGTCTCTGTCACTTATAAAGTATAAAATAAAATAAGTCTTAAGAAGCATTCAAATCTATGTTCTCCTTTGCAAATTCACTTCCAATAGCAATTAACAGATTTTACACATTTTGTGTTGAACATTTCATTAAAATTGTGACAAACTTTGAAGTTATTCGACAACAATTGCGATAGTAATTAAAACCGTCATCCACTCGATATTGCTGCCGATTAATCAATTTTAGTGTTGAGTCCGATTTTGCTTCACGAGGCCTAAAGTATATTTCTGCCTCAAAGGTTGATGACTTCTTCCATAATGTTATGTGTTTTGTGAAATGATTTTAATTTTATTCTGTACCTGTTCCGTTTTGCCTGCAGATTCATTTGCGAACTGATGATGTGGGTGACGGTCTACGCAGTCTGCGTAGTAACTCTGGAAATGAGGCAGGTTATCTACGATGATTAATGCAACATTCCTTCTTATTGCCATTCGGACTCTGGCCTCATCTTCGTTAGATGGCAGTATTCTCTCCAGCGGAATCTCTCTGGCCTGCAGTGTTGGTTGCTCATCATTCAGTGACAAAGTTGGCACTGTGTTGGTTGCGGCGTAGTGATTGGTCATGAGGAGAGTGGTGTTGCTGTGAGTGGTGTTTTGGTGCCTGGCCTGCACATTCAACTGAGTGTTATCCCAACCCAATCTGAAGCCTAAAAGATAGCAGGGGAAAAAATTGTGAAATTGGGAAATACCTTGCCTCCTTCACGTCACATTTGGGCCTGTATCCGGGAAGAAGATGAATATTACATTGCAGGTCTGTCACAAAATTTTCAGATATTGTAGTAATAATTTGATTTTCCTTTAATAATTGATATGGTAGATGTCTATTTACACAGTATTTAATGAAAAAGTTTACACTTGTGTACCTTTCGGTGGATCCTCTTCTGAAGAGACATCCTTCATTTTGAGGTATTTCTGAAAAATTAGATGTACGGGTATGTAGCATGAAGGTAAATGTTAAAAAACAAAAAGGTAAAGGTACTATTATTTAACGTGAGTAGCCAAGCGAAGTCAATGACTTGTTTCCATTTGTGCCCAAGCCACCTCCAATTTATGTCCGAAGCCATCCCCTCTTGGTTTTTATGGGCATTATCCTCTGACTTGGTCCATTTGGTCTCTGCTGTGACTTTATTGTTTTTCACTGGGTAATGCAGTGGGAAAATACGGATATGAGTGATATTTCTGTATGTCAGGCAGCAGACGAGCCCATCTTACTACTTTTGTGTTCATCGGGTTGCAAGTTTAATGACAGCCCTGTTGAATCATTGATCATTATATTTATAAATTTATTGTGTAATTGACCTGCAAATCTATTTACCTCTACTTCTGTTTTCCAGCTGGTGATAACACCCTCCTGGTCTTTCACCAAGGAATCAATCACGGCCAGGGTCCCCCGTCTTCCGAGGCAAAACCCCAGCCTTTGCAGGTCACCAAAAGATTCGGATGTGAGGCCATTGACCCACAGAAGGACCGACGTGGCTTTCGGGACAAAGCTGTATTTCCGGGGATGTCGCCTCTTTAACACCATGGAGGTAAAATTACCCATGACAGGTGCAATGGTTTCTCTGAAATGTAATAAACAGCATGTTGTAAATTGGTGCAGGTATTTTCTTCATTTTAAAAGTAAGAAAAGAAAAAATTATCAAAAGGATATAACTTATACTACACAATGTTGAAATCTTAATTAGCACTTATATTTATTTATGTTACTTATGAATCACCAAATATCTCTATAGCAGTTTAAAATTATAACAAAATTAAAATATACATGTGCAGTTCTTGGCGTTGTTCGATTCATAAATGAGGACATGGCGCACTTGAAATGAATAATCACTGTTGCTGTTTTTAGCTCGCCTGTTTTCTTTGAAAACAAAGAGCTATTGTCGTTGCTCGATGGTCGACGTCGTTGTTGTCGTCGTATTAGTTGTCCCGATTAAGGTTTTTGTCATGCTTGAATAAGTATGCTCGACTAAAATGCCACCCTGTAGATGGCCCATTTTAGCAATTTATGGTTTCAGCATCCAGAAATAGCCACTGATTCACTGTGTCCAGCGATTCACTGTGTCTCCGTTCCCCCTATGTGTTGGCAATTACGAGGGGTGTCCCAAAAGTTCTGACCAATTTTTTTGGCAGACCTTTATATTTGAAGTAGCTATATGAAATTTTCACAGAATCAATTTCAGGTATTTCACTATCCATTTTGAAAATATGGTACTTGTTCGAACAATTTAAATAACTTTTCTGTTGCCATGGAAACAGAAGGTCAGTGCACCCAGCGCAGCTCAATTTTTTAGGCCAAATCCAAGTGTCTAGGCTTGTAAATAACCAAGGAATTTACTGTAAATATGCAATGGATGATCATGATAAATATTATTTGGAAACCTAACGGTATCTCAAAGTTTTTAATTTACATTTAAAGTTACTGTGAATCAGTTTATCCCATGTGCTGAGGCGATCACCTTGGTCCTCAAACTGGGATGTTCCTAAATTGTGGAATTTCAGTGTATTTGGTGACTGCTTCATTTCTCGTTATGACTATTATTTCTTTAATTTTGAACTGGTATATATATTTTAGTATCACACAAAGTTACAGAAGACCAAATCTGGTAATTAAAGCAGATGAGATTGGGTTTTGAACCTAAGGTTCTTCAGCACTGCCTCTTGACAACAGATTGTTTCAGCCAAACCGTCTCAAGCGCTGTCAGGCAATTGCTGGAAAAAGCCTTTGGCAATTGCCTCAGCTGATCTTTTGAAATATAAATAAATGTTTATAATCTAATGGAAGATATCTTGAAAGGCTGCAAGCTTATCAGGAAATACATTTTCTTGCAATCATTTGCTCTTTTACTATAAATTCTCTGACTTTTAACACAGCTAATTTGCTGAATTTCGTCTGATAAATTGAGCTGCGCTGGGTGCACTGACCTCTCGTAACCATGGTAACAGAACAGTAACTTAAACACTTCTTAGAGTCTATTTTTTTTTCAAAATAGATGGTCAAATACCTGAAATTTATTCTGTGAAAAATTCATTTAGCTATTTCAAATAGAAAGGTCTGCCAAAAAAATTGGTCAGAACTTTTGGGAGACCCCTCGTATAATCCCAAATTTTATGAAGATTGAATTGAAATTGTTGGATCTCGATCCTTTCTCCTGAGACTCTTTGAAATTCTAAAAAAATATAATGGAACGATCAATGACCCATGCTCGCGTATGGGTCCCAGGGCTAAGCACAACCTGTTTTTTTAAGTCAATTAAAATGGTTAGTAATGTTCAACACTTAAGGCTATCAACTTAACCAGCTGAAGGTCAGTAATAGTAAGTTGCTTCCCCCAATGCTTACTTTTTTCCTTTCGGTTTCAGGGCACCCTGAAGGGCTGCGAAAAGGTATGGGGCTTCCTTTGCAATATTCTCACAGACTTCGTGCCAACTGAAGTTGCCCAGGTTTTCAATGGTGAATGGCTGAAAAAGGTACAATTTTCTGTGAATGAACACAATTTTTGATGGGTATGTTTGGTGGTGTAATAAAATAGGCTTTATGTTTCAAGCAGGGTTCCCAGAGTCGTGTGAAGTATGGAAAAAGTAGGGAATTTAGAAAATAAGTCATTTTCCAGACATGCAAAGTAGGAAAAAGTAGAGCGTTTTGATTTGAAGAACTTTGTGAATTTTTATATTAGGCCACACCAAAATAATTTTATGGATGACGGAATCGCCGCTCCTAAAATTGTGAATTTAAAATTAATATTAATTTCTAAATTGATTTTGCGCCCGCATGGATTCAGAGAGCCTGGGAAAAAAATAATTTTTTCCAGGTAAAATGAACACAAAAACACAACTATTGGGTACGTACAAAAATGGTAGACCCCGTTTTAGAAATCGCAGATTATGCTCAGCTTGCTCAAAGCAGATTTGTAGTTTTATGGATGTCTTTTAAATGTTTTAGAGGCAGTTAAAAAAGTGGTTGTTGGATTAATCAGAACCATTGTTATTTGTTTCGGGTGGCACATAAGCATTAAGTTTCTCTCTCTTTCTTGCCTTATAGCCACTCTAACTGTACCTAAATCTACTTTTACCTTGGCTTTATCAATTTGAATGCCTGCTGCTGTTAACATTATCTGTTTTACCTGTCTCAGATACCTAGATATGGTAAGTGCAGCCCTCACAGCCCAGTTCTACATGCAGCCCTGTAAGCCCAATTGATTGTTGAGATAAAGAGCCCTCAACATGTTACACAATCTCCTCAAGTTTAAGATCTTTACTTGCCCAATATAGACACTATCACTCTAATTCAATGAGGCTTGAAGAAGCCACAAATATATCCAGGCATTTTGTTCATGAAGGTTCACCTAAAATTTTTGATTCCCCATCCATCAATAACACACGAATGACAAACTGAAGAATTAAATGAAAATATTAATGGATCTAGCCCTATGTAAAGAAATTATTCTAACCAATAGTAGCCATAGTTCATCAGCAAATATGAAAAAAATTCTTTTTTTTCTGGAAAAACACTGAAAAAAAGTAATAATACTGCTAATGTAACTACCAATGGTAAGAACAAGTATGAAAATAAGATACATGGTAATCTTAATATTTGTTTAGAGATGACCTGTATATTTCCTTGAGTAAATATATACCTATTCATAAAAACCATTTTCAAAATCATTTTGGAAGCATGTAAATCTCAAGTATTTCAACACGCAAGACGAGTCAACCATAAGTTTATAATGACATTAGAACAACTGGTCTGGTTGGACAACTGGCAAGCCACAGACACTCACTGCTAAAGACTGTCATTCCCTTTTAAGTCTTCAAGTTGGGAAGGATTGAGCTTCATGAAGACCTTTTAAATTTTTTGCTCGCTCAAAATTTGCGCCTTTTTGAAATGTAAAATTAAAATTAAGAAAAATTATTCGCTCGCTTGCATTTGAGAATCTGTCAAAAATTAATCTAAAAAATAATTTTTTAAAAAATTCGCTCGCTCGCTCCATCTTTTTCTCCAAAAAATCTGTCATCCATAAAATTTATTTGGTGTGGCCTTATGAAGCATTTTTCAATTATTTAAAACGTGGATAAGCCACAATATATAAAGTAAAATGTAGTAATGTCAAAATCGATCCTGTGTAGCAAGTTTTTTTTTTCTTGTTATGGCTAATTTTCCTTATCCAAACAAAACCGAAATAAAATCAACTTTGTCATTGTCATTGATAACTTTGTATTTAGGTCTCATGTTGTATTCTTCCACGATCTGGCATTCGCGAGGTTCATTGCTGTTAGTCAGACTTCCAATAAGTTTTATTATTGTACACAACCTCTATTTTTTAACCGGAGGGTTCTTCTTGATACTGCAGCAAATTTACATAAATTCTATTTCATTGAGTAATAATCTTTAAGGGCACAGACTGGTTGAAAAACTTCTAGAAAAGGCAAATTGCGATTTTTGGTGCTTCAATAATAGATGTCTAGACAACAAATATTATTAGTAAAAATGAATGTCCTTATAATTCCAATCCTATAATAAAACCCCATGACAGTGTAGTTCACAGCTATGAACATCATGAGTGTGAGGTCTGCCCTGAATTAACACGAGTCCGGGAGATAACCACGTAAAACCCCATACCTGTCTATAATGTAACTTTTCTAAGTTTTGTATCATTTCTTTCAGAGGTGATAAAGAACCAGAATATGTTCAATAAGACGCAGAGAAGGTTTGCTCTATGTATGTATTTGAACGTCAAGACAATGGAATAATTGTAATCACTGGAAGAATGTGACCATTTCACGCCAGGATATCCGTGACCGAGGCATGAGCATCCGAGACCGAGGCATTGACTCTCCGAGACCGAGATCTCAATATAATTTTCGCGCTTGGTAAATTATTGTACATTGCATTAAAAATCGATAACCAATCATAGCACTTGACATTAGACAACTGTTATTTGCTCCTGGAATCTGAGTGGTTAGTGGCATATTAATTGTGTTGCTTCCATGTATTTGTGTTTATACTTTTCACTGCTGTGTTATTATCTTTGTACATACACATTCATTTTCTTAGAAACTACTGCAGACATATCATGTACATTTTATCTGTTATACATGTTTATCATATCTTCTACAAATGGTGTTGTTGTACTAATGAAATGGTGCTGTGGCAATTGTATGATATGGTGCTTTATTGTGTGACTGCAGTGTTTTATGGTGCTCTTTATAATGGTAATACTGTTATCTTCTGGTGCTTGTAATTCTAGTATTAGATTATTGCAGTGAAATTGTATTATGGTCTTCATTGCTATAGCCTGGTCACTATTGCATGGACTTAAAGCGGTTAGCACTGTCCATACTTGCCCGCTATTGATTTTATAATGCACATGTAAACACTATTGATTATTTTTATTAGTAACATACCAAAGATTGGACTTATGACTTTAGAATTTTGATAAATTTATTACCGGCAATGTATATTGCCAAGAGGTAGCCTATTGTAGTTACTTTTGTAAAAGAGGGACTATAGATTATCACTGATTATAGAACATATTTACAGGTTAACCCCAATGAATTTCAGACTTGCGCTTTTTTTGGAACCCTTTGACGTGGTATAGGCATATATGTAGAATTGGCTAATTATCAGAAATTGTTGAATTGCGCAGGGAAAAGCTTTTTCAATTCAATGCTGGGAAGTTGGTTCTTTGTTTCAGGGCTATTCCATAAATTTAAAAACCTGGGGAGAGGGGCGGTGGTCGGTTGTTTTTTTTTTGTAAGATATTGTAGGGGTGCCCGCAATTTCGGTTCAGATGGATGGGGGGTACCCGTAAAGTTCGCTTTAGATGTATGGGGCCATTATCACTCCATGTAGATGTACGCATTGTAAAACAAAAAATTTTTATTTGATGCATGTGGGGATGGGTAAAAAATTTGCATTTAATGCATGGGGGTCGAAAATAATTCACTTTCGATGCATTGGGGGGTCAAAAACGTAGCCCGACCACCCCATCCCTAGGTTTTGAAATGGAACAGCCGTTAGTGATTACTATTTTTCTGTTTGAAATATTCAGGATTTTTTCAAAAAAAAATTGTCAAATGTTGTTAAATATACAGAAAGTAATGTTTGGAAATTTGCGTAAATGTTAGTTGAGCAAATATAAATATAGAAAAAAAATGAAAGAAATGTTGGCGTATCTGTAAAGGTCAGGTTATGTAGTTGGGTTAATAGTCTGTCAATGTTAGTATTTAATTATTTTTGTAGCAAGATAGCAATTGTATTGCCTGTTAATGTATTATACAATAGGCATATTACTGAAACAATATTCAGGTTTCCCACAATCCTTGAAAACATGAGTGGTCCTTGATTAGGGACCGTTCAGAATTTATGACTGGGGGGGTTGGAGTTTTGGCCGAGGGGATACTAACTTTTCACACGTGTTTCAAGGGGGGGTATTAATTTTTCACAACACTTCCCGGGGGGGGAAGAAATTTTAACAATGGAAACATTTTTTAAAACATGCATAAACTCATTTTATTTTAGCTTTTTACGCGCAAAAGTCCGCGAATCGATGCGAATCTGTATGATGCATTGCCATGTATAACAGTATATATATATATATGTGTGTGTATTGATTTGTATGTCGAGGGGGGGGAGGGTTCTAAAAATACGCATGAAACCTAAGGGTGGGGTACTAAAAATCTGCATGAAACTCAAGTCATAAATTCTGAACGGTCCCTTAGCTAGTCTTACTGTCCTGATTGCCCGAACAAATTCCATAATTGCGATGTCGAGTCATGTCGATTGCAAGGGCAATGTTCTTTAAAACAAATGGGGGGGGGCACCGGGGGCCCCTCTTCTATGGTAATTTGAGAAAAAAGGGCAAAAACAAATGGGGGGGGGCATGTGCCTCCAATGCCCTCCCAGCCTACGTATTTTGTATTATTTTTGTGTAATTTCTTTTTCACCTACATATACATGTACTACAGTAATTTAGGTTTAAACTAGTGTCATTATATCAGCTTGACAAATGGCTCTTGCCTGTTTTAAGGCCTATGTAGACTTTGCAAATTTTAAACATTATATAGCCTTTTTGCTGGTAGGTCATTTTTACATGTGTTTTACCTATGAAATGGACGAGAAAAAAAATCAAAATGCTGAGAAGTTGGTTATTCAATTTAGTGATTACACTGTAAGACAGTTAATTTTGAACTCAATATTTCTCTCTTAAATAACTTGTTATATTCAGGATTTTTCTTCAAGTGACACTGTTTGAGATTTTTTGTTTTAATTGAAATTTAGAATCAAGCTGGAGCATGATTCATGACAGACTGTGAATTATTTCACGTTATTTCATAATAAATTTAATGTGTCTATATGTATGATGTCTTCTTGTTTTATTTTGGTTTTATTAAAAAATATATTTACCTTTTGCAGCTGTGGAATTTGGACATTCTTCACTTCTTTTGCCACTTCCTTTGTCAGCACCTTGCAAAAAGCCTGTTTTGCAGATTTGCTCTTTGCTAACAGTAATCTGAATAACCTTTCAAATTTGGAATTCGCTAGTGCCTGGGTGGCGGCAGTTTTAAAATCCGGCCTTGCCGCTCCTTTTCGTGGACTTGTATTTGTTTTCCTAAAAAATTTCTTCCGGGGGGGAGACTCGAATACCCCACTGTCATCCATGATGTTGCATCAGTGAGGATGCAGTTGCTAAGCAATGAGCGGAGCCCCATTTTTTTTGGGGGGGGCACAGATTTCCTAAATAGGAATACTTAATTACACTAAGTAGTTGAATTTATTTAGGCAACACATAGGCCAATGTGCCTGTATTTTCTGTAATGCTGTGGAAATTCTGTATTTTTAAATGTCTTGAAACTGACAGTAGACTTATATACCTCAGAAACAGATTATATTTTATTGAAAAATTAATGGGAGTGCCTCCCTGTCATGGATCCTAAAAGACTTGATAAACTACAAAAAACAAATCAAATGCCTTTGATAATGCATATTTATTGATACATAGTTGAAATCCACTGGATGCATTTAAAGAAAGTGTCAAAATCATCATCCTCGCATGCCGACGAACAGCAATAATGAAGAAACTTGAAATTCGCGCCATCTTCTCTGCACAATCCAGCCTCCACCACTGGAGAGTTCCACCACGTGACGATGACGTCACACCGCGACGCACCAAAATGGCAAATGTTTTGATTTGGCTGTCGACTGAAAGGGATTCCCCTGTGCTCTGGAAGACAAAACGATACATACATGTATGATTATTCCTGAAATCAACTACTAAAGTCGTCAGCCAGTGATTCTGAAAGTAAGTTTTGCGAGCGTTCACTGCCTGAATTGATTACGATTTTTGGATTCGTAGGAACTGTGGCTACGACATGTTATGGCTAGTTCTCACGACGGCGATTTGAGAGCGACGCATCAAGAGAAGTCATTTCTTGGAAGGTTGTGGCGTAGAACGTTGGTTTTGGCACATTACGTAATCAATTAGTGTCATGTGCGACGCTTAAAGTTAGTAGCCGCGGTGAGTCTTGAGGTGTCCGCGGCGCTTCTTAAGCTTTCTTCGCCGCGTTACGCCTCTCTTTCCTCAGCGCAGTTCCAAACAGACGCGTCGCACTTTGTTTTGGAATTCGGCGAGGCTGCTTTTACTTCGCCCAATGTTGTTTCCTCTTACGCCGCTGATGGTTGTGAGGCAGCTACGTCTGAAATTGGCGACCTGCGACGCATCAGGAAACCTTCGGCGTACACCCGAGGTAAGATGCGTCGCTGAAAATGACAGCCTCGCCGAAGACTGTAAGGATGCAACGCCGCATTTAGGGACTTGTTACTGCGTAACTTGATGGTTCATCGTCGCACATGCATTCATAAAGCGCCGAGGACATTACAGGCGCGTCGATGCTGACCTTCTTCGTCGTCCTTGCCTTAAGCAGCGACGAAGGTCTCTTAAGCATCGACGAACGTCTGTTGTTGCAGCGCTGCGGCAAAGTGTGTTTGGCTGCTGCAGGAGTCACTTTTGGTCATTATAAAAAGGGACACAGAGGACCTCCTTGCTTCATTTGCTGATTGCCCTTCAATGAGAACACAACGACTACTGCCTACTGAACATATGCATGATGAATGAAGAAGAAATTATTGTTGTGGCTGGTGCTGCTGCTGTTGCTATCGGAGCTGTCTATTTGAGACAGAGGAGGAGGAGGGCCAGGAGACAGAAAAGGTGGTGGATTCGCAACTGGTTGCTGCAGAGGGAACAACATGGTCACTTCCATCAACTGCTGCCTGAACTGCAAGTGCGTGACGTGTCCGGCTACTACAACTACACTAGAATGCCCCCTGCCATCTTTGCTGAAATCCTGGAAGCTGTTGGACCACTCATCGCTAAGCAAGACACCAACATGAGGAGGGCTTTGGAACCTGGTCTGAAGTTGGCTATCACCCTGCGGTACATGGCAACAGGAAACAGCTACAAGTCCCTAGCTTATGCTTTCCGTGTGGCACCCAACACCATCTGCAACTTCATCCCTGAGGTCTGCCTTGCCATCGTTCATGCCTTCGAAAGACAGCTGGCACTACCCACACAGCCTGAAAGATGGAAGGAGATAGCCAAGGCTTTTGAGAGGAAATGGAACTTGCCCAACTGCATTGGAGCTCTGGATGGCAAGCACGTCGCAATCCGATGTCCCAAGGCTGCAGGCTCCTTGTTCTACAACTACAAGGGATTTCACTCCATTGTCCTGATGGCCCTCGTTGATGCCAACTACAAGTTCATCTATGTGCAGGCTGGCTGTCAAGGAAGTGCATCTGATGGCGGCGTCTTCAGGGACACAGTACTTCGACAACTCCTGGACGAGGAAGATCTAGGCCTACCACCTCCAGAACCTCTACCTGGCACAGAAGACAATTTCCCATATTACATCGTGGGTGACGAGGCATTTCCCCTGAAGACATGGCTGCTCAAACCAGTGCCAAGAAAGAACCTTGACATTCCTTCCAGAGTCTACAATTACAGGATTTCAAGAGCCAGGAGAGTGGTGGAGAATGCCTTCGGTCTGCTGTCAAACAGGTTCAGATGCTTCCTGACCACCATGCCCCAACGACCTACAAGAGTGACATACATCACAATGGCTGCTTGTGTTCTACACAACATTCTGCGAGACAGAGTAGGCGTCCACCATGCCCGTGACAATGAAGTGATGGACAGAGAAGATCCACAGACACATGACGTCACTGAAGGAGTTTGGAGGGGAGACCGTCAATTGCATGACCTAGGAGAACCACTTCGACACGGAAATGCCTCCAGAGATGCCAAGGCTGCTCGAGACTACCTACGTGACTGGGTCAACAGTCCGGCAGGAAGTGTCCCTTGGCAGTTGGAGAAAATCTGAAGAAGATGCATTCAAAACAACAAACCCCAGGTCCTTTTAAGGGCCACCAAATCCTCCCAATTGAGCTGGCCATGTACACATCCTATGTTGACAAAACAAGCCCAAAAATCAATCAATCAATCAATCCCTCCATCCATCTATCTATCTATCTATCTATCTATCTATCTATCTATCTATCTATCTATCTATCTATCTATCTATCTATCTATCTATCCAAGTCCAATCCCTGCAAAGTGACGACAACTGCTTTTCTTTTGCTGCAGTGTATATATGTAACGAGCATTGTGTTCCATCTATCAAGCTATCTATCTATCTATCTATCTAGCTATCTATCTAGCTATCTATCAAGCTATCTATCTATCTATCCAAGTCCAATCCCTGCAAAGTGACGACAACTGCTTTTCTTTTGCTGCAGTGTATATATGTAACGAGCATTGTGTTCCATCTATCAAGCTATCTATCTATCTATCTATCTATCTATCTATCTAGCTATCTATCAAGCTATCTATCTATCTATCCAAGTCCAATCCCTGCAAAGTGACGACAACTGCTTTTCTTTTGCTGCAGTGTATATATGTAACGAGCATTGTGTTCCATCTATCAAGCTATCTATCTAGCTATCTATCTAGCTATCTATCTAGCTATCTATCAAGCTATCTATCTAGCTAGCTATCTAGCTATCTACCTGCCACTTGAGCTAGACAAGTGAAATTACAAAGTGATGCACTTGTACTAGTGCAACCAACCAACACAATTTTTAAAAGCAAAGCACTTGTACTAGTGCATTACATTTTAATTAAGAAATTCATGCACTTGTACTAGTGCAATAAAAATATGTTTATACCAAAGAATGCAGCACTTGTACTAGTGCTGCACTTGGTATGTTTTGGGGCAAAGAAAGGGGGAACTAGCACCTTGCTTTTATGAAGGTGATTACTTTTAATGAAGGCCAGGACCGGACTTTTGTTTTGGGGGACTTTTTTTTTGGGGGACTTTTTTTTTGGGGATTGTCAACGTTTTTTTTGCTCTTTTTTGGCTCTTTTCGGTCAACACAAGCTCTTTTTTTTTTGTCAACATAAGATGTGTACGTGGCCTGCCCTTTTGGGAGGATTTGGTGGCCCTTAAAAGGGCCGAGGTTTTTTGTTGTTTTTGCTGCATGTGGTCTTCTACTTTCGTGGAGAAAGGAGACCTGAAGTCCAACTGGGCGAAGGGGAAGGCTGGTGCTGGTGATGGGCGGCCGGTTGACCAAAGCTGGGTCCAGGGGGGTAGCCGTATTTCTCGGGGCTGTCCTGTGCATCCATCATCAGTGTCATGGTGGAGTGGCTGGGCTGCATCGGGGTGTAGCTGGGAGTCTGCCTGGAGGATCCTCCTTCCCTGGGCTGGTGCTGCTGGTAGTGATGGCTGCTGGAAGCCTGGGGATGGTGCTGGTGGTGTGATGGCACATACGTCGAAGAAGGAGGAGGATGAGGAGGAGGTGGCATCTGCAGGCGCTGAGGAGGATGAGGAGGCTGGAAGGTGTGCTCCTGATGCTGTCTTGACTGGCGGGTGACCTCATCATCCCAGTAGAGGGCGGCCTCTGCAATGGTCCTGACCATCTGCCTCCTGATTTCATGGCTGGCGTGCACTCCCACGTGGTAGAGGTCCTGGCACTTCATCCTCCAGTACTCCTGGTCGGGTGTCAACTCCTGGTGGTCGGGGCACATCTTGCAGCCAGAGCCTTTCAGGATTTTCTTGGCGGAGGACATGGCTTGCATGCTGCCTGCGATGACGTGCATGGCGGAGTGCATGGCTTCATCTCCTGGGGCCTTCCTCTTGGTTCCCTTGGCAGCGGCTCCAGGCTTTGGTGCTCCAGGGAAGACTTGGGACTGCTGGCTGTCCTGTGCTGGCTGTTCAGGTGGCAGGTCCGGCATGTCATAGGAAGCTGGCAGGGAATCCTCAGGGTTGTAGCTTTCATCATCGGAGTCTGAGGCTGGCCGGTTGGCAGACAGTTGAGAGATGGCGGACAGCTCCTTCCCTGGCTTGTGCACGATGGAGTCCTTCAGGAACCGACAGTTGTTCAGGATGTACTCGTCCCTCTCTGTGAGCTTTTCCTTCCTGGCGGCTCCTGAAGCTTCAGGCCTGACGAGTCTGGAGAAGTGAGTGCGCACTGTCTTCCTCCAGTTGAAGATGTCCTGGGAGGTGTACTTGGGGCCCAGCTCCTTTGCTTTTTCTGAGTCCAGCAGCAGCTTCTCGTTCCCCTTGTAGCCTCTGGTCCCCTTCATGTACAGCACAGGATGCTCCTTGTACCAGTTGATGAGGTCATCTTCTTGTTCAGCTGTGATGCCCAGGTTGTTGCGGATGTTTGGCTTGGGGGCCTTCCCTTTGCCCTTCTTGCCTTGGACTTGGCTTCAGCAGCTGCAGGGGTGTCATCAGCAGAGTCTTCTTCCTCCTCGAAGGTGTCCTCATGGATGGCCACTCTGTCTAGAGCAAGAACAGGCTGGCTCTCTGCTGTTTTCTTGGGAGTCTGCTTCTTCGGAGTCTGCTTCTTTGGAGTCTGCTTCTTTGGAGTCTGCTTCTTTGGAGTCTGCTTCTTTGGAGTAGACCTGGCAGTAGGCTCTGGAAGACCCGTGGAAGACTTGGCAGCAGGCTTGTCAGCAGGCTTGGCAGCAGGCTTGTCAGCAGGCTTGGCAGCAGGCTTGTCAGCAGGCTTGGCAGCAGGCTTGGCAGCAGGCTTGGCAGCAGGCTTGGCAGGCTTGTCAGCAGGCTTGTCTTCTTCAAAGAGTTCAACTGAAGAATCTTCTTCTGTTGTGTTGTCTTCTGGCCGGCCCTCGAAGATGGTCTCGCTGACGACAGTGGCTTTGGAGGTTGAAGTGGTGGTCTTCGTCTGGCTGCCAGCTGTAGTGGAGGTGTAGAGCCCAGGTAGAGAGAGGTCTGCCATGGCTGTAGTGAAGAAGGCAGTCACTGCAGCATCTGAAGGTTCATGGAGAGGAGTTGCAGCTGGAGTTGTAGCTGGAGTTGTCACTGGAGTGCTCCCAGGAGTGTGGAGTGTTGACCTGGTGCTGAGCTTGGTTGGTGCCCTGGTGACGACGGTGCCCTTTCTCCTCTTTGGTCCCATGTTGTAGCAGCAAAAGTACAATTGTAGCAACAAAAGTAGCAGCAAATGTAGCAGTTGATAATAGTGTCGTGGATTCTAGGTGTGTTCTGGTCGAAGGTCTGAGTGGGTATGGTGCTCTAAACTGGCCTCCTCTATATATATGCAGGGTGCGGACCGCCTCTTTCCCCCTCCTTCGCCCCCCCTGCTTCGCTGCTGCTGCCCCAGCCGCTGCGCAAAAAGAGGGTGACACGCAGACAAAGGGTTGATGCTAAAAATAGAACAACGCATGCACTCAGGCGCCACTCTGTCTGCTGCATTGGGGGTCCAAAAGACGCGGCGCGCACCCTCTCACGTGCGTCGAACATGTGTCTTTCTGCGACGCGTGTCTGAAACATGTGACATGAAGCAAGAGCTTTCTGCTACACTGCTGTTTCTGCGTCGAAGCTCTTCTTTGTGCGTCGCAACTTTAAAAATCTGCGGCGCGCACTGATTTCTTTTTACGCTTCTTCTTGCTTCACCACTTCTTTCCTCGCAAAGATTCAACCGGTTGAATCTTTTTTTCCTGCATCGTCAAATTTCTAGGAATTGCGTAGAAAGACCTCTTAAAGCGACGCATGCTGTTCCTGTTGCGCCGTAAAGCCTAAATTGACGGCGAACATGCTCAAATCTTTGCCCTTTCCTGGAAATATAAGAAACGCCGTCACTTAAACCCTCTGTTACGTCTCCGTGAGAACTAGCCATTAGCCATCAGAAGAGTAGCCACGTTGCTGGGGCTAGAAATCATCTGGTAGGGCCAGCTGGGACGACCGTAGAAAATTTAGAATGTACAAAAACATCTGACCATCTCTGTCGATGAAATAGCGGCCATTTTCATCTTGTGTGGATGGCATAGACCCATTTATCATAGCACCCAGCATTGATTCTGGATAGTGACTCAGCGTCATCTTCGTAGTGGTGTACAGGACACCCCCAACGTTTAGCTGGATGAGATCTTGAGACATCACTTTCATAAAATGCAGAGCAATTCCGACAGACAACCAGGGATCGAACTGGAAAAGAAACAACAAAAATTGTATGTACCAAATATAATGACCTATATCACAGCACTCATTTTTAAATAATTTACAGGTGGATGGCATAAGGAGCCAAGTTACTTTGGGTCAAAATATGACTTTTTGAAAGTTGGACACACGGATTATGAGACAACTAAACTGTTGTTTTTGTTGTCATATTTTCACACATATTTCTGATTGTGAATATCGACAATTCTACAAAATAGCCAAAATCATTTTCAGATGAACAATGGAACCGTTTTTGCATCCCCAGCTTACAAATAACCCAGAGATGTAAAACAGTTTACAAGTGACTCCTTATTTTTAAAAAATGCTCTGATAAGTGTTGATGCCTTTTATGGTCATGTAACACAGATCCATTGCAACATTGCTCTGTCTGTGTTGCATAAGGAACAAGTTTATTTCTCTGCTGTGGTCGCAGAACGATCCAAACTAATGAGGCTCTTTGTAGAAGTGTTACTTTTACTGCATTTTTGTAGGGACCATCTCCGATCTGTGTTATAAGCTCCAAATGAGGAAAGATTTTTCAGTGGACGTCCCTAACTAAAGAGGCAAAAAGAATCAGCCAAGTGCTATTTGTCATCAATTTATGTGTATTGCAGTGGTGTAGCTTCTTCAGTTTCTGGAGGGGGCCACTAGGAAGTTGGCCTTGGAGATATACTTTCCCTATAGCAGGAGTACCCTCCAAATTTACCTCCAATATTAGGAGAGTACTCATGCTACAGAGAAGGTAACTGTGACTATAATTTGCAAATCAAGTATATATTTGCCCCTCTTGATGCTCAGTAGCTCCTTCACTGCATGACCTTGAGAGCCACTCAACCATGACTGTCATGGTTGAGTGATTGGGGACCATACCCAAAGCACACCTGGAGCATAATATTATCCATAGAGATTTCCTTCAAAAAATTATATAGCCTATAAGTGTATAAAGATTTGAGACCATAAGACAAGAGAAAAAAGTAAACATTGTTTGAGAACATTAGATATTCAACTTCTCTCAAACTGACCAGGCTAAAAGTGTAATAATCCAAATATTATGCAAGCCACAATTAGTATGTCGTTATGGAAATAGAAATTTCATGTTCATGACAAAGAATATAAAAGGGATTCTCATTGCTTGGTTTGCTGTCTATGTTAATAACACCTGTAATTAGACATGCCTAATCATGAGGTAACGTGTATTGGTTGTTAATTCACACACTCACAGTGGTACATTGGAGGTATAGATGTAACCACACATTCATAAAACATTATTCTAATATTTGGAAAATAAAATATGTCTTTGAAGAAACCGCAGGTCCCACCAATTCTTTTTTTTAAATAATTTCTTGTTACAACTTAAAGTGATCTGCTGTATTTTGGATCATTGTGTGCCACGACATAGATTCATGCTACTTCTGCATTGTAGTGTTAAAATGTGTCAAAGTGCAGAATTCTGACGTAATGGCCAATAAAAGTTAAGGATTTCTACAATTCAGACATGTCCTCATTATCATGAGTTGCTATGGTGATACGACAGGGCATTACTCTGTGGGATATGATATACTGGTGTATATCTTATCAGGGAAAAAACAGCAGAAAATCTTTGCAGAAACACACATTTTAATGTGAAAAACATTTTGTGATTTGATAAACTTCAAAAAAAGGTCCATTTTAAAATATGTTATTTGTTTACAGTCAGAATCTTACTGCATCTTGGTGTGCTATGATTGCAGGTAATTATAACCTCAAAAGAAACATTTATGGGCCGTTCTCAAATTTTGGGACAAAGTGTCCTTGAAAATGTGGTAATGGAGGGGACTTTTGATGCAAAAAACCTTCTATTTGAGCAATTTAAAAAAGGAAAATAGGGAAAAAGTTGATATTAGTCGTACTTTCAGAAATACTTCATCTCAGATCACTAGATCTTTAAAATTAAATATCAATTTTGTGCTAATTTTGTGGTAACGGAGTGGACAGGAATGGTTTGGTTTTCTCTTGATACTGCATTCTATTTGAAAGATACGATATAATGATTGCACTCTATCAAAAACTGCCACCTTCAGCAATATATACATTAAATTTCTTTGAAAAAGTATCATTGGTGAGCTCGGAAATGAAGGGAACGGAGTGGACATTTTGGTGGGACCAAACAATTTTCCAATGAAAAGTATGCCTTTATTTGTTGAATACCTGATTAATTAAATCTGCAAAGCTGTGGTAAGTGTTGCGCATGTGCATCCAACGATATTTAGTGGAAATTGCTCATAAAAAACAATAGTGAGCCGAGCTATGGCAAGGAACGGAGTGGACAAAAAAATAGACATAAACTAGTGACATGTCTTTTACATAAATTAATTCAATGAAATGAAACAAGAAAAAAGTTAAATATGATGTATATATTAATTAAGTCTATATTCACATAAATCGTGCAAAAAAACTTTGAAAATGATGGTACATTACGAGAAAAATTAACACTTGATGTTGTCATGTCAGGTCCAGTGACAGGGAAAAAACATTGATTTGGCATGGGTTGCTGGACATAATGCATCAGAAAAAGGTCTAATAAAAGAATTTTTGTTCCATATGCAGTGGTTCTAAATAGAAATATGAATAACAGATGTAGAGTGATTCTTCAGATATTAATTTCATTCAAATTAATGTCAGGGAACTGTAGTGACGCAAATTGTCCCGAAATTTGAGAATGACCCTTATGTGATGGGCACATATCTGGTTATCAGTACCTACTTGGACGATCTTTACAATATGCAATTTGTCTAAGACCTAGTAGCTGCCTATCCGAAAATAGAGGCTGCGCATATTTGAGCAAGATGATATCATTCTCCATAAATGCACGATTTATAAAATTGACATCAAGTAAGATGTAACAATACCCTAAACGGGATTACTTTGGCTGTTTCGGAGCACCAAATCTGTGTTCTGAGAAAACTTTTCATTGAATATCAACAGTTTTGTGCCATAACACAGCTAGTACATTGAAGTTTCATCTATCAAAAAGCTTTCCAAAATCATTGCTGGTTCTATATATTACGTAATGGAAGGGTTGAAGTAAATACAACTAATAAGAAGGTAGTCCACACTGTGTCTATGTAGTCACACTAGTCATTGACTTAACTTCTATTTTTTAGATTTATGATAGATAAAATTTTTAATTCTTATCTAATGTATTAATTGTATGGTCATGTACTCAGAAAATGTAATCCTTGTCACAAGATTCGAGATTGTATATTCACGTAGATTGTCTTTTTCTATTTTTAGATTTATGATAGATAAAATTTCTTTTTTTTTTTTATAGTGTTTTAAATGTATGGTCATGTAATCAGAGAATGTAATCAGTGTTATAAGATTGTAATTATCTAAAAGCTTAATTAGATGCTGTTTTTGTAGTACTAAGCAGGAGTCACTCGCAGTTTTTGTCAAAACTATTGGCCCTGCTGTGCCTTATGATTATATTATATTTATGTATTCATTTTGGTACAAATAAAGTTCAAGTTCAAGTTCAAACTTAGAAGTTTTATATCATCAATTCCATACTATTGTTCCACTTTTAGTAATCTCTGAGATTATTTTTCAAATACCGGCTTCTTGCTGCACTGTGATCCATCTAATATCTTGAAGAAAGGCATCCAAGTTAGGGACGACCATTTTATTTCAAGGGGGGTTGGAGTTTTTGTCAATGGGAAATTATTTATTTCACGGTAACGGCAGCAGTATATGGTTATTTATTTCAAAATGCAAGGTCGCCATATATTCATTCCTAAATCAAGCACCACCTTGTCAAGAAATACCCCTACACGAAATTATCTATTTCAAGACTGGCCAAAATGAATTTATCTATTGCACTAAAACCGAGTGAGAAATTATTTATTTTAAAAAACTCCAAGCTCCCCTCCTTGATACTAAATGGTCGCCCCCTTAAAGATCCTGGCAAAACTTATCATCAAGAACCTGGAAGTAAGTCTTTCAAATTGACTGTTTGTTTTAATGACGCTCCAGAAATCAGGTTTCCCTCTTTAATATGCTATAAAAGGGACAGGGAGACGTTAATTGTCCTACGTTGTGAAGATACGGCCGGTATCGGTTGTATCAATGCTTATAATTACATACTTGTATCATTGATGATATCAAGGTTTGAAAAATGTGTCGATAAATTACTTGATCTAGTGATATTGGGTGAGATGTGGAGTGGATGTGTGATAAATGGTTTGTGGAAGGTTTGTCAGAGGAAAATGTTTGGAAGCACTCTAAAAAATTTCAGACAAAATTGGTTTTTTAGATTCAAAATGGTTTTTTGAAAAACCAAATTTCAATGCAAAAAACCAACATGGATTTTTAGGACAAAATTGGTTTTTTAGAAAAACCAATTTTGTCCTGACATCTTTTAGAGTTAGGGCTACTTATATTGACGATTATTCTGGTTTCTTTCCTGAAATAAATCAAAATGTTCACCTGAAATATTCAATTGCTCTCCATTAAAACACAACAAAATTTAATGTTTGGATAATGCATTATAGTTTATTGATTTATTTTATTTTGTTCTGTCATTTGGAAGTTACACTAATGAATAATAAACATATGAAGTAACTAATAAATAAAAGATCAAGAATAGCACAAAATACGGGGGTGGTTCATTTGGAAAATACAAGAAGGCGAAGAGGCGCAATGTTCATGATGCGCAGTCATTTTGAAGTTACAATAATGAAAAACTTATTTTGACAAAAATGAAAACAGCCACCAAATTTAGAATTTTTGCTGTTTTGAGCCAAAATTGCTGTGAGTGATACAGATGATGCTCATTTTGCATGTCATATCTCCTAAATATCTCAGAAGTATAGCAACAGTAATTAATTGCATTTTGTTTGGAAGGTTTGATAAAACACCTTTTGAGGAGGGGTTTCACTGCCTCAAGTATACACTGTCTCGTTCATAGGGGATGATTATGGTATTTATTTTAAGACTAAGCTTCATCAATAGGACTACACCAATTTATGAGCGGTTTTCAACATTAAAGAAATTTACAGAGCACTTTAAAGTTAGTAGATTGAAAAGTTTAGCATCATCATCAATTCCTGTAGAGAACTGCCTTTTTAGGCGAACCGCATATCTGCGTAGTTTTAGCTGTCTAGGAGCAATCCAATACATTTGATAAAATAATTCATATTAAAATCCACACATCAGTTAAAATTGGTACATTAAGAATACTTCTGAGATATTTAGGAGATATGACATGAAAAATGAGCAGCATCTGGATCACTCACAGCTATTCCAAAATATTTCAAAACACATGTCTGATAGTGACAAGACCTATACTCAGACTATAGCGAACCCTTTTTGTCATCAGACAGGAAAAAAGTAACATTTGTCAATTTCTGTGTAGAGAAGAACCTTTTGTCAAAATAAGTTGAACACCTCTTGTAGAAAGAAAATTGTTGTTGAAAAAATTTGTTGGCTGCCATGCCATCGACAATCTAATTTCGTCGTAATTTGAGTTGGCTTATGTAATTATGTCATAATTTTGAGTTGGCTGTTTAGAATTTCAGACACACGTGTCTGTGGGTGTTTTTTCATCCACCAGTCACTGTAAGTCTACACAAGTGTCTGTGGGCATTTCTTCATTCACCAGTCACTGTAAGTCTACACAAGTGTCTGTGGGTGTTTCTTCATCCACCAGTCACTGTAAGTCTACACAAGTGTCTGTGGGCGTTTCTTCATCCACCAGTCACTGTAAGTCTACACAAGTGTCTGTGGGCGTTTCTTCATCCACCAGTCACTGTAATGCCTAGATCACACGGAGACGTAACAGAGGGTTCTTGTCGCGGCGCTTCTTTCTTTTCCAGGAAAGTGGGAGGTTCTTAAGCTAGATTCAACAATTCGGCGACGATATTTTCGTCTACGGCGCTTCTTAAACTTCCTCGCCAAAAGTTCCTAGAAGTCACGTGACCTTATAGTGAAGCAAGAACTTGCTTCACGAAAGATTCAACCTGTTGAATCTTTACGAAGCAAGAAGCCACGATGCAAAAGACCAGAAAGACCCCCAAAATGATTGGGCGAAGGTAGAGACAGCTTGGGCGAAGTTAGAGGCAGATTGGGCGAATCTAGAGAGTGCTTGGGCGAGGCTACTTATCATTGAGTCAATGGAACTTCGCCGAAAAAAGAGAACAACTCGCCGACGCAAACAAGCTGTTGAAACGCCGAAACAGCTACTTACTTCACCGTAACAGGTATTTGCATGGGCGTAATAGAGTATTTGTCAGGTGCTTGGGCGATGCTAGAGCCTGCTTGGGCGATGCTAGAGCTTGCTTGGGCGATGCTACTTTAACATGGAAGCAATGGAACTTCACCGAAGCTCCTGCCAACTCGCCGACACAGTCCTGCTCCTCTTTGGGGGTTGCTACGGCTCCAATTATGAGCGATTCGGCATAGAAAAACGAGTGCCTCGTCGTCCTAGGATCCATCCACGAAGATGTATAACCTCTAATTGATTATATAATTGTCCAAAAATGGCTTGAAACGCCGAAAGTTGGCAAAACTTGAGTTCCTGGCACCTCTACAACTTCGCTGTCACTTAACCACTCTCGTGAGACACTAGCATAAGTCTACACAAGTGTCTGTGGGCGTTTCTTCATCCACCAGTCACTGTAAATCTACACAAGTGTCTGTGTGTTAGGGTGGTCCAAAAACACTTTCTTCTGAATTTCTCTGATTTGAATCTTGCATTCTGATCTTATATGGACAGAAAGTATTGTGTAAAAATTTCAGCTAAATAAATTAATATTTAAAGGTGGCACAAAGCCGCTGAGCTTTTAACATGTGATTGCCCGTCGACAGACTCAAAATCATCGGTATTTCCTCATCTTGCTACAAATGCGTATTATTTTGTACAAGTAACCTTTTTCTTAGCATGTCCAGGATGCCCAATCCAGGGCAGATATTCTCTGTGACTTACAAAGTGTTTTAGCAGGTGGGCATAGATATCACGTAGGTTAATTATCAAGGTTTTTTACATAAAAACTGGCTAATATTTCACTAACTATAATAATAAATAATAGACAACCCCCAGATATTACTTTGCCATGCCAATTTTATCATATATTAAAAAATCAGGCAAAAATATTCACTTCTGAGAAAGATCTGGCAAATTGACCAATTTTTCAGTTGCGTGATTGAGGAATTACATTATAAACTTCTACGGTTTTGTGCCACCTCTAAATATTAACCAATTTGGCTGAAATTTCGCATGTGTTTGTTTTATTCAAGTGGTCATCAATTTCCACTTTCAAATTGGGGGTTTTAGGAGATTTGATTTTTCCCATTAAAATGTGGACCAACCTACTGTGGGCGTTTTTTCATCCACCAGTCACTATAAGTCTACACAAGTGTCTGTGGGTGTTTTTTCATTGACCAGTCACTGAAAGTCTGCACAAGTGTCTGTGGGTGTTTCTTCATCCACCAGTCACTGAAAGTCTGCACAAGTGTCTGTGGGCGTTTCTTCATCCACCAGTCACTGAAAGTCTGCATAACAAAATTGTTCGCAGGAGTAGATAAAGACACAGAGGTGTCCAACTTTTTCCAGCCATTATTCAGGAAATACTCAGCAAGACGAAGCCTCACATTGCTTATCTCATCTGGTGCAGAGACTTGTATGAACTCTTTCTTGCCGGACTGTTTCTGCATGTCACCGACTAGCTCCTGGGGCAACAAACTTATCACATCCTCGGGACCAGAAACGACTGTCCTGAATGTTGACCAAGTTGTGTCAGGGTAGGATTTATTTTGCACTCCAGTAACCTCCACCAGGTGGCAGGGTAGTTCTTCAGATTGGTGAACTGTCGGACGAGCATTGCTGACAGCTTCGATCAGTGGCTCGATTTGATAAAAGTCAGCTTCCATGGCCAGTTGGTCATAATGTTTGAAATCATCTGGGAGGGCCAGCTGGGAAGACCGTAGAAAATCAAGAATATACGAAAACATCTGACCATTCCTGTCTATGAAATAGCGGCCATTTTCATCAAGTGTGGTTGGCATAGTCTCATTGAACATTGCTCCAAGCATTGAGTCTGGATAGAGACTCAGTGTTGACTTAGTGGTGGTGTACAGGACACCCCCAACATTCAGCTGGATGAGATCTTGAGACATCACTTGGACTGGACTGAGTGACTGTGACAGTTTTCCTTTTAACTGGAAAAGAAACAACAACATTTTTACTGGAATTCTATAACTAGACTCAGCAACATTAAAAATGCACTATTAAAGGTGAAAGTTTGCACACTTCTAGAAGTTGCCATCAGGTATATTCAGTGGAAATTTCAAAGCTCTAATTTCAATTTCATCTGATCATTAATGTCAAGAACTTAACTGTTCTTTCCACAAACTTTTTTGATAAGCCCGGAAAGTTTACAATTTTAATTGCTTGATGAGTTGGGGAAAAGGGATATTTGACCCAACCACAATTAAAGAAGATGAAATTTTTAAAAATTAAGTGTCAATGATGACCCGCCCCCTACTGGAGCTTTTTGTCAAAATCTTAAAAAATGATGTTTTATTCAGATTTTTGAGACTATTGATATGGAATAATTGTCTGTGTATGTGTTTCTACCCTGGGAATGCATAAAACCCCCATTATTTAACTGTTTCGGTTCACATGCTTCATTTCAAGATGCTAACTCTCAAATTATGAGTTTTTAATTCAAAATCTGCTTTATCGTGGAATTTTTTTTTCAAAACCTTCCCTGGGACCGCTTTTGGGAGTCTTGTCCCTTTGATGTGAAAATTTCATAAGATTAATCCTATCCAGTATGCCTCAAAACCAATATTTCCATTGGTACGTTTTGTGTTGAATTGCAGTTTGTGACTTGCATTTTTGACAGTTACCACGGCGATTTAATGTGACACAAAAGTACTACACTTAGAGATTAGAAAATTTGCGTTAACATACCTGATGGCAACTATTCTAGAAGTGTACAAACTTTCATCTTGATACTTTTAGAGGAAGTAGTATTCTAAGCCTTTTTAGAATAGTTCGTTTTTAATGTTGCTGAGTTTAGATTTAGCTTTACTACATCAGTTTTGCAATAAAATTTCTGCTATTGCAACGCCTTACGGGAAGTAGGAGAACTGGGCCACTTTTTGCGTTTCACCTTTTTATGAATACAGTTCAGTATCTGTATTTCCTTTTAGAATAATTAATTTTTATGACCAAGTTGCTCAGTTCTCCCTCTGGTAGGAATGGGCCACAGGTAGAGGAGAACTGGGCCATCTGTTTAGTTATTGACTGAACACTTGGGTTTTATTTTATCAACTGTTTCCAGACTTGCACTTAGTTCACTGAATCCAACAGCATTCTTCATATATATTTTTTAATTTTGGTTGCCATGTATACCATGTGGACACAGCAAAGTGAAAAGTCAATTTTGCCACATCAACCAATTTTCTCGAAAGGCATCAGACTGCATTATAGATAAGTCACAGTTTGAGTCATTTCATTTATTCCTATGCATACCTTCATTTCTGAATTAATCGCCGTCTCCTTATCGATCGGTTTCATTGTCATCTCGACAGTGCAACACTTTTTTTTTGTATTTTATATGCCTACAGCTGTTTCTCATAGCTTCATAGCTCCACAGTACCCAGCCCACATAACCCTGATTTCAATAGTTGAACATGAAGGGTGAACTGTGCCACAGGCCCATTTCTCTCTATGTAAGGAGTTGCAGCCATTTTTTCCTACATGCATAAAATGGCTCAACAATAACGCGAAGTTAGGTACTCTAATTTTACAGATATTTTAGCAGCCCTTTCATTTTCAATCTATCCCTGACTCATCATACATATATATACATTTTTCATATAAAACAGAAATTTTACTCAATAGCACCAAAAAGTTACAATTTAAGTTTCTCAAAAAATGAAACAAGTTATCTCCTGCCTGCCTTCAATAACACTCTTGGGGATCACACTGAAGCCATGGGACTCAAATTCAGGGATATCCCAATGCTGTATTTACCCGAAAGCATGGTGGCCCAGTTCTCCCAATGGCCCCCTACTTTCCCCTACAGTTTTTGCTTTCATTTTTTATCTCATGACGAAGGCGGGAGGATACAGTGCTGGTGTGACCGATGTTATTCAGTGAGTATTCACACTTTTGTTTGAATTAATTTAATTCTCTCAGTCAACATTTAGTGAAGGGAGAAGAGGCTCCTTTTCACTATCAGCTGCAGTGGCATCCCTATTGGGGGGCAGAGAGGGGCACGTACCCCCCCCCCCATATTGGTACAGTAGCCCCCCAGGTGCCCCCATATGAAATTTTCAACTCTGGCTAAAATCTACAATTAGTAGTGGGTGCCCCCCCCCCCAAGAGAATCACGTGCCGCCCCTGCCGGGTGCAGCCCCCCCCCACTTAACACCCCCCAGTTATGCCACTGATCGGCTGAGATAATAAAAGATTCACACCAAGTGTGCATAACGACAATCTGCCCATTTCCTCATCCTTATTTGACTGTAGCACTAGGCCTAATCAGCTTGTACATTTTAACATAATTCATAATAGAAGGCACCTACCTGAATTTGTGTACTGGTCTGATATGAGGTAGGAAATTCTCATTCCCGCATATATATGTGGGTCGTAGCGATGCCACTTTTAAAAGCTGCTTGACTGTCTGTCCAGTCCTAGGACTACCTACCAAGGAGCATTTTACCCCTTTTTGGACCATTACTTAACCATGAAATTTAATGGTCTTAAAAGATGATAACAGCCTCATCAGTTGACAAACCACAAACCACAAATGTTTCTGGGGCATTTGGGCTGCCAAATGTACTTCTGCAGATTATATACCCTTGAAAGCAGATTATACAGCACTTGATCTGCAGTTGCAAGTTTAAACTCAAAATGAACACCAAAGCTCATTTCATTTTCGAGGAAATCTTTTAAAAAGGGGGGGGGGTTCAGAATCTGTGAAGGAGAGGCCCAATTCAGATTACCTATGTTTGACAGTAATTTCAATCATCTTGTACCTTATCAAGTCCTATGTTAGACCGCATTTTCAATTGTCTGTGCCTTATCAACTATGTTGGACAGCATTTTCAATCATCCTGTGCCTTATCAACTATGTTGGACAGCAGTTCATTCGTCATGTCCCTTATCAAGACCTTTTGTTGGACATCAGTTTCACTCATCTTGTCCCTTAACAAGTCCTATGTTGGACAGCATGTTCAATCATCTTGTCTCTTATCAAGTCCTATGTTGGACAGCAGTTTAACTCATCTTGTCCCTTATCAAGACCTATGTTGGACAGCAGTTTCAATCATCTTGTCCCTTATCAAGACCTATGTTGGACAGCAGTTTCAATCATCTTGTCCCTTATCAAGACCTATGTTGGACAGCAGTTTCAATCATCTTGTCCCTTATCAAGACCTATGTTGGACAGCAGTTTCAATCATCTTGTCTCTTATCAAGTCCTATGTTGGACAGCAGTTTCAATCATCTTGTCTCTTATCAAGACCTATGTTGGACAGCACTTTCAATCTTGTTGTGCCTTATCAAATCCTATGTTGGACAGCAGTTTCAATCATCTTGTCTCTTATCTGGTTATATGTTGGACAGCAGTTTCTATCTTGTTATGCCTTATCAAGTCCTATGTTGGACAGCAGTTTCAATCATCTTGTCCCTTATCAAGACCTATGTTGGACAGCAGTTTCAATCATCTTGTCCCTTATCAAGACCTATGTTGGACAGCAGTTTCAATCATCTTGTCCCTTATCAAGACCTATGTTGGACAGCACTTTCAATCATCTTGTCCCTTATCAAGACCTATGTTGGACAGCACTTTCAATCACTTGTCCCTTATCAAGACCTATGTTGGACAGCAGTTTCAATCATCTTGTCCCTCATCAAGACCTATGTTGGACAGCAGTTTCAATCATCTTGTCCCTTATCAAGACCTATGTTGGACAGCTTTACGTCCTGTATTTATGCACTTGGTAGGCTAATTAGGACAGGAGGAGGACACAGCAATGAGACGAAGGATGATTGAAACAGCCATCCAACCTAGGCCCAGGTGACCCGGCAAGAGCTGGATTCGAACCCTGGACCCAGCGACTGGCAGTCCAGCATGCTACCACTAGAACAACCCTCCCCCATTGGAAAGCTGGGAATTTCCTGGTCAGATCCTGCTAATCCTCAGTATTTGACTCTGGATAATCTTGACTTCCATCACTTTCATTGCTGAATACTGAATAGGGGGCCTCCCTGAATAGCCCCCCCCCCCAACACTATAACGAAAAGGGGGAGGGGGGCACATAATTATGCTTGAAAATTAGAATATAAATGAATATTATGTTTATCATGCACGTTTCTTCATAAACAGTAATTTATCAATTGTTCATGTAGGCCTACATAGCAGAGAGACATCTATTCAAGCACCCCCCCCTCCTGCTTCTCCTCTCTGTGGTTAGGCAATCTTGAACTTAAAGATTCATGGAATATACAAAATATAACTTCATCATCACTGACTCATGGATTTTCGTAAAGGGGTTTTGTAAGTGCAGTACTAATTGGGGTGGGAAGTACTGACCCATATACATGTTTCAGAGTCTGAAGAGGCTGTGGTTTTGTTTTTGGTTGCACACATTCTTCATCTTATTAAAATGCCATTTAGGGGGCAATAACTGAGATTTGGCAAAATCTGACCACAGCTCACACAGAGCTTTACCCCGTAGGTAGTCCTAGGACTGTGTCGTGTATTTCACTTGTTTGCAACGGAACTATTTGATTAATTCTATGAAATCCTTTAGAACTAAAACTTTCGAAACTTGACAATTATTAATTCTATGAAATCCTTTTTAAAACTTTCGAAACTTTACAATGTCCAGAAGCATGGTGACAAACCAACATAATATTAGGTTTATTTTTAATGATTGTGCTATTTCTATTGTAGATGTAATCTGACATCAGGGCGTTCATTATTACGTGATCGTCCAATTTCCGCTTAACGTAGACATTGTACAGACCTATCACTGTATAATATCCCTCGGGGGGGGGGGGGGGGGGGTACTCACTATGTTCAAGTGTACAGTGTACCTATGCTCGGTTCAGTAGGCCCCCTTTTTCAACTGAAAAATTCCTAGAGTTGGGCCTGAAAATATGACATAATTCCTAGAGTTGGCCCCTAAACTTAAATAGGAACTTCTATCGAATCGCGATGTTAATTTTTGATGAAATTACAGATTAATACCTGGGAAAAACAGGCAAATACCATTGCAGCGACAAAAAAAATCCTAGAGTCGGAGGGTATTTTCCCGACGACCGACCGCCTAGCTACGGGTCTGGTCGCCGAGCTTCCAGCCTAGCATACGTATCAGAGACAATTTTGAGTACCCCCCCCCAGGATAATATTGTTCAATCCCATTCAAGGCATGCAGTATTATACAAAAGTTTTAAACCATCCCACTTTTTTTGTGTTTCATTTCCAAACTACAAGCTTGCTTTAAAAATACAGCTTTCTGTGAAAACATTATAAAGGTCATCAAGAATTACAAAATTGTTTTTCTAAATATCTTTTATGGAGACCACAATGTAATGTAAAAAAGGATTCATGTACATTAATGATCAATGGAATAAAAGGCATTTTCATCAAATAAATATCTAATCATAATAAACACAGGCCTGATACCCTCTCGAATGCATGCCCCCGGCTACCCCTCTCCTTTACTTGTGACCACCAAGTTACGGCCAATGTTTGGTACATGTTCATTTATACATGATGGGTATTATATTGCAAAATACAATAGGTGAACTTAACCACCTCTTTTCTGCAAAAGTGAAAGTGAAGAATCTGATGTAACATGAAGTGCTTGTTCACCAAATTATTCAAATTTAAAACTTCCTGAATGGTTTTATTGCTTATAACACATGCATTATATATTATGACGTATAAGACAGAATTTTATGAAAATATTCCATGCTAAATGTCTGTACACTTAAAAAAAAAAGGATTCTGTAAAACAGGCAAAATGAATGTTAGATGATGTCCGTTGAAATTTTCTGTACATCAAAAGAATTTGTTAAGTGAAAAAGACAGGAAATTGTAAATCCTGATGAATAATTTATATTATTTGATCAATATATTGTCCATAATACACATACATTTTAGATATATAGATAGACAGATAGACTTTATTTAGCCACATTAAAAGAGGGTACAGACATATATGAACAGTTCAAGAAAAATAAGTCCCCCTTTGAATACACTTGAATATCTCAAAGATTCCTTTTCCGATTCTTATGAAAGTTGGATTGGATTATAGGCCTGTAGGGGAGAGCGGGGCACAGTGAGACGGCGGGCACAGTGAGACAAAGCCCGCAGCATCTAACTGGTACTGTTTACAGATCAACCCTTTTTTGTATAGCACAAAATTTCAATATTTTGGTTTTTAGCCTGTAAAAGTAAATAATTTTGCTAAACGACTTTCTGTTATAATTCCCAAGAAAAATGGCATAATGCAAAACAATTGCCAGGGATTGAAACCTTGGTTGTTTGTCTTAGTTCAGTGAGATGACGAACCACAATGCAGGAATCTGGTCCGCAGGATTAAAAAAATTTATAACCAGAGCTGCGTGGGCACAGGGAGACAGCTTGAAGCGGGGCACAGTGAGACATCACAAAATACACTCCAAACGACCTGAATGTAATGCATGGCTCACAATTCACTATTCAAAACAAAATACCTGCTATAAACTACTGATTTTAATGAGTAATATTCACAGGGAAGCGTCAAAGAAGAATTTTGATAAGGATGTAACAGGTGTGGCAGGTTAAATAAGTCGTGCATGTGTCCCGTGCGATGAATTTTCCAAACATGCTCATAAAGGACCTCAAAAATCACCCAGGCAGCTGCTTTTGTTATAGTGTTGTAGGTTTTGTTGCAACAATTTATAGAACAATTCGGCAGGTCCTGATGATTGGCGGTTATGGTAGCAGATGCCCTGTCTCACAGTGCCCGCCTGCTGTCTCACTGTGCCCCGCCCACGGGGCACAGTGAGACACTTAACGAGCACGGACATAACTCAAAGTTTCTCCAAACCTGTAAAAGGTAGGAACCTGAAACTATGTGACAATTTACCCTATGTCTTATCTATAACGTGGACCTGATCTCATTTAACTCGTTTCTGCCAACATTTTGGAAGACTTGAAAATAAAAAAAGTGTCTCACTATGCCCCGCTCTCCCCTATATCGACCCTAAATGTGTGTATTTATAGTTCAGTGGCATTATTCCTGGCTGGGCCAGCAGTCTACGAGTGAGCCTACCCTCACTTTTTTAAAAAGCTGTGGCTTTTCCAATGGATATGAAAAATTTGACCTAGCAGGGGGGCACCAGCATACTTCATCATGACACTGGAGAAAATTTGTTTCTCAGTCATATTTAAATTTAATGGACAATTTGAGGACTTCTTTTGTAGCCATTTCACAGTTAAGGTTCCTTGGGTAACATTTTGGAAAAACATTTTTGGAAAAGTCAAAACTTCAAAAGTCGAAACTTCAAATTTTTGAAAAGAGGAGTATGTGAACTCATGGTCGGCTGGCTCAGACAATAATGAAGCAATCAGGCTACAATTACAAAGGCATAATGTCAGGCAAATACAATAGCTTTAACAGAAATCAGAGAAGAGGTCTTTGAGATATTCAAGTTTTCGTAAAGGGGGACTTATTTTTGTTGAACCGTTTACATAATAATAAGCAGTACACTGTTTGAATGCGGTTCAGATTGCACACTAAAGTTAAACACTCATTTCCAGTGTGGTAGGGACAAATTTTGTCTGAATTTACACAAGCCCTTTTCTTTCCAACAGTGTATGTCGTACAAAAAATAGAAAGTATTGCACAAAATTCTGGAAAGTTTCACGGCAAAGTTTGGGTGAAGTTTCAAGATTTCGGTTTTTAGCCTGAAAAATACAAGTAAATTATTCTGCCAAATGACTCCTTCCCATCATTTCAAAGTATATTGAAATCATACAAATTATATACAATCGATCACCAGGGATTGAACTTGTATTTTGGAGAAGATGGGAAAAGCTGTGAAGAACCACCTGTTCACCTATGTCATACCCCCACCCCTATCAGACCATAACTAAATACGCCCCTGATTAAATACTTGATGCATGCCTCTCATTCACCTCGGTTTTAATTGAGCTATATAAAAAAGGAATAATTGTGATTCATAAGTAGGGGATGGCAGTTCACAGTGAAACAGCAGACAAGTAAACGGACCCCCTTTTATCAAAATGGTACTCTTTTAATCTGCTGCCCGCTATTATGTCGTAAAAAAGTAAGTAATCCAGATGTAACCATATCTCATTTTGGCATTTGCGGGCCAGTGTCGCTGCTATTTTCTTCAAATTCTATTTTGCATCTCCTGCATGTACCATTCAAGCAGACGATCGAATACATCTTATTGAAAATCAATAGTTCACAACAGTAGATAGAGTAGCGTGGGACATGCAGCCCCCCTAACTTCGAGGTGAGATTTGACCTACTTTTTGTGGTCGATTATTTAAATGCTTATATTGTCACGAAGGGGTCACTTGACTCGACTGATAACTAGTGAAACAAATGTCTACCAATTTTAATGAAGGAGTTACGGCCCTTTTTGTAAAAAATGTAAAATGTAAAATGGCCTTCTTACCCCACCCATCGGGCAAGAAGCCCCCCTATTATAATCCTATGGCAATATTTTTTGCGAGTGCATTCAGCTTGAAAGTTATTTTTTGGTGTTATTTCGATTTCAATTAGCTGTTCTATCAAGATTTAAGATAAAGTACACATTATGAAATGGTTCCTGAAGCAGCTTCGAGGCCTCAGTGAAGGGGGGCCTCATGCCCCATACCATGTGGGGCCTCTCGCCCCAAACTCACATATTTTAATTTGACCTATATATTTTGAGCTAAAATGCAAAAAATATGATCCAAATCATATCTATGTAATGGTCATAAAGTGAAGCAATGCAGATATTCATTATACTTTTAAAAATTTCCAAAGTTATATTTGACAACCACTTTCAAAGAATTAATCAAAGTTACAAAAACCATGCACCTTTTTTGTTTCTTTAATTACGACTATAGTTTGGTGCTGTTTGTCCTGACAATTTGTGACGTCACCTAAAAGGCCTCTAGCTTCAATCCTATCAATAAGAAAAAGCACCAAAAATGAAAGTTTAGATATAAACCTGGGGGGGGCCTCTCACCTAACCCGGGCTTCTTGCCCCGACCCACTCTACGGCTTTTGAAATGTATGAAATATGGATCTCAAAATTCGGGGAGATGTCACTTACCCCCCTCAGCAAAAGTTTGTGTACATCTCACGGTGCACAGCAGTTCTGTGAAACGAAATTCCCTGACTTTTCCCTGACTTCTCCCTGATTAAAATGTGAAATTCCCTGACCAAATTTCCACGACAATTCAAGCGGTTCTGTATAATCAAAATATTTACATCCTCGTCTGGGATTAGTCATTGTCCCATAAGTATATGGAGCAGTGTCATGGAGCATGATGATCAGTTTTTATCTTGGAATTGTTTCCCTCAGTTCTTTTCTCAGCCTTCAATTACTCATTTGGTGACTAGTCGCGCAATTTTGGAAATTGCGCAATACCATAATTTCAAAATTCCCAGACTTTTAAACATTTTTTCATTTTTCTCTAACCAAAATCAAAATTCCCTGACCTGGAAGAAATTTCACTTTTCCCTGACCGCTGGACGCACTTTAAAAAATGTCGGGACAAAATTGGTTTTTTAGATTCAAAATGGTTTTTTGAAAAACCAAATTTCAATGCCAAACCAACATGGATTTTTAAAAAAATCCATGTTGGTTTTTCGCATTGAAATCTGGTTTTTCAAAAAACCATTTTGAATCTAAAAAACCAATTTTGTCTGAAATTGTTTAGAGTGGGCATCTCTATAAGTGGAACTTCCTAGAGAAATTGTGCTCTGTGGCCTGATGTCAGACTTATAATTTTATCTTATATAATACAGACCCATCTGCCAACAAACTGACAAATAAAGTGACCGTCAGCTATTCTAGCTGTATAAGTTCTGCTCGTCAATTTCTAAAAAAAAAATCAAGAAATGCAACTGTCTCTTAATAAATATTCACCTACCCCACTGCTGATCCAATGAATACACTGACCTCCATGCCTCTGTAAAATTGTAGGCTAGCTGTTCAACTGACCTACATCCTGGTGCAATTTTAACAAACAAGGATGTAGTGTATACTATACACTAACTTATCAAGCAGAGCTCAAGGGTAGCCAAACATTTGAATGATTCTTATTTACATAGAGAAAATATATGATATTTCAGTTCAGTTCAGTTTATTAGCACCCAAAATACAAGTACAATTCACAATTGACCTCTGTTATTGTAATACTATTCTCTTATTTCTAATGTTACTTCTTAAGATGTACAATAATCAAATAAAATTTAAAATAAAAATTAAAAGTAATTGTCAAAAACGTGTATATGAAACAGAGGAACATGGAGATGATCAGGTTGATACATTACGCATATGTACCTTACTTATAATAAATATACAATAATGGCCCTCTGGTATTCCTCTCATCTTGGTACTTTTAATCTTCTTCTTCCTTTCGTCTTTGTGTCTTCTTCTTATATTTGGAAAATTGTGCCTCTACCATGTTGAAGTAAATATCCATTTATTATTTATGGTCATAATATTTCGTTTGTCCGCTGGCAGATAAAAAGGCCTTTGTCAAGTTGTTACTGGAAAATGATGACCTTGTCACCTGTTTTTTTTTTATCCCTCTGCTTTTGGCACCTGCCATCAAAAGTTCTGTAAAATGTTGAAGTGTAATGAACTATAATCATCCTTTCTAATATTTTGCTGATATATAAATACATGATTCTATACTTGTTTGCATTGTTGGAAATTGGGGGAGAGCTTGGGGGAGCTGAGCGAGTGGAGCTCCATTTTGATCATAAAACTGGGGGAGATGAGCTCCCCCAATGATTAGTGGTGAAATTATAATATTTTTATGTTCACATTTTCTGTTACTCCAGGTATTTCTAGCCAAATTTATGCTCTGGTGGCAGAATTGTTTCCCTTTTGAAAATTTGGAATGGCTTGCTGCTCCACACCAGCCAAGAGCTCCCCTGCGAAAATGTTTTCCTTTCCCGTCACTGACTGTTTGTGATTTTTCAGAAACGAAAGTCACTGAAACCGAAAGCTGCGAAACTGTTATCCCCTGTATTTCTGTTACTGATCTGAAACTTTGAACATAAGATGGAGGATAATCTTTTCTTTGACAACTAAAGAAAAATATGTGATTAAAAAAATGTAGTGGCCATAATTTGTCACGGTGTCCTTTGCACTATGCACTCTACCTTCTCCAAGTGGCCTGATTAAGTTGTTTTTCCTTTTTGCTTGTTTTCCTTTTCGAGCATTCAACAAAATTTGCTATACACTATTACATATAAAATTACAAGAGAAAAAAAATAAAACAAATTGTCTTGTGCATTACAAAGTGTTGAGATCCAGAACCTTACCTGGCAAAGGGCTGAGGAAGTAAACCAAAACAAACCAGAGTTGATCAAAATGCTGGAATAATTTGGATTATCAAGGTGTCAGGACTAACGAAGCCAGTGTGCTTTATCTATTAATACTTTGTGTATTGAGCATTAAATAATTGGCAATCCAAATATTTTGTGATTATAGTGAAAAAAAAATGCACTAAACTAGAGGGTGCCAAGAAATATGTTTCTCCCTCTTGCGTCAAATTAACCTCTTTCTTTTAAAAAGGAAGTCAGTGTGATCTGTTGGCAGACATTCACCTGAAAATACCATGCGTCTGGTTGTTCAAAATAGGAAGAAGGAGAAAAACTTATTTTGTCACTGTTTAATAATCATTTTGAAAAATGAAGGAGATCACCAAAGATTACAATAGTCAATCCAGGTACAATGTAAATTTCAAACACTCCATGTGTGTTGTGATCTGCAGCAGAATAATTCATTAGAGAGCAACCAACATTAGATATCAAGGAGGGGGGGGGCTTCCAGTTTTCCTGAAACAAATTATCAATTTCTTGCCTAATTTGGAAGATGAAAATTCATTCTTTAAAACGAATTCTTTCCAGGCAGCCTAGAAATAAATAATGTCTGTTGAATTTTTCTCAACATAAATTTATATAGGCCTACTTAATGTTGTTTAATTTAGAATAAAAAAGGAACTGGCATGCTCGAAATAAATTATTTAGTTACATTATAATTTAAATCAAAGGCTTGCTATTCGGACATACATTTTTCATCCAACGGTCTCTGTGAGTTCGTTCAACTAAAACACTATTTTGACCAAAAGGCTCAGGATGATTGACAGAAGAGGAAGACAAGAAAGTGTCAACCATTTTCCAGCCATTGCACTGAAAATACTCTGCAAGAAGAAGCCTCGCATTTCTCTCGCTCACTTCAACAGAAGTGAACTTCTTATTGCAAGAGTTTTGCTGTATCTTAATAGAACCTACCAGCTCCTGCGGCAACAGATCTATAACATCTCTGGGACCAGAAATGACTGTACTAGAACTGACTGATGATATAGAATACTGGGAGCCTACTTGCACTTCAATGACCTCTACAAGATGGCAAGGTGTTTCACCAGGTTGAGGGCGTGCATTCTTGACTGCTTGGATCAGTGGCTCGATTTGATAAAAGTCAGCTTCGATGGCCAGTTGGTCATGATGTTTGAAATCATCTGGGAGGGCCAGCCGGGAAGACCGTAGAAAATTAAGAATATACAAAAACATCCGACCATCCCTGTCTATGAAATAGCGGCCATTTTCATCAAGTGTGGATGTCATAGACCCATTCATCATAGCACCTAACATTGAGTCTGGATAGAGACTCATGCAGCGTGGACTTAGTGGTGGTGTACAGGACACCCCCAACATTCAGCTGGATGAGATCTTCAGACATCACTTAGGACACAGAGAGACTACCTCTAACAGCTATCCTCAGAACTGGAAAAGAATCAAAAACATTTTTTTCAGAAACTTCAGACCAATTTTTCTGTCAGACCTTTCTATGTTAAGCATCTTAGGCCTATATAATTTTCACACCATGATTTTCCGGTATTTTGTAGTCTTTTTTACAAATATTGCACATTTATTGTCCCGTGTTTCCTTGTATACATCTCTAGTAAATTGTACCTTATATACCTGTTATCCATATTTATCGAACAAACAATCCTTGACCTACTAAGGCGGCCACCATTTTATCTCAAAGGCTGAGCTTTTTTTAAATAAATTTCCTGCTATGTTTTGGTGAAATAAATAAATTCTAGTTTGGCAGTCGTAAAATAAATAATATCTGGAGGAGGTACATGTACACTGTACTTCTTAACAGTGTGATGCAAAATTAGAGTAGCAGTTACAAGGAAATAAATAAGTTCCCGACAAGGAAAACTGCAAGCTCCCCCCTCCCTGAAGATTTAATGGTGACCCTCTTTCTGGAATATAGATCTGCACAAAACTATTTACTCACACATTTAGGGTGACTATCCAGTGTTTATGGTGAAGAATATCCAGTTGTTCTAGGTGACCATCCAGCTGTTTAAGGTCACTATCAAACTGTTTAAGATGACTATCCAGCTGTTTAAGGTGAATATTCAGCTGTATAATGAGACAACCAAGCTGTTTAAATGACTATCCAACTGTTTAAGGTGACTATCAAGCTGTTTAAGGTGACTATCCCACTGCTTTAGGTGACTATCCCGCAGCTTTTGGAGTTGTATGATTACACCTCTGCTTCCAATCTCAAAGCAATGAACGGGTGAAGCGAAGTCTTGAATCTTTATACGCATGTATGTCCACCCTTCTTCTTTTCCTAAGTCTTTTCCTCGATAATATTAATACACTGTAAACCAAACTTTTGTCTATATATAGACTTTTAACCACAAACCTACCCAGCTTGGTTTACAAGTGCAGTTAAGGATATAATATCAGGAAGTAATGTAAGCACCAGACCCAATATGTATTTACACAGTCATTGACCTGTGTTTTGTTTTGTCAATAGGGCATGCCAACAAAACATTGATCTTAACACATTGTTGCCAGGTGGCAGCACTGATAGTAGGTGCAAAGGAGAGGATTGTCGCAACCTAAAAGCATGGTTTTCAGGACAAAAACCGACCTACAGACTTTACTATTTGACCGATCTGCAAAATAAAAAAAAGCATCAAGGAGCAAATTACATTTTCTACCACTTAGAATAACAAAAATTGTTACTTATACAAAAAACTTTTCTGCAGTCATTGCCATTCAGCGAGTGAACTTGGATTTTGCACATTTTCACTTTTGAAAAAAAATCGCTGCTCTGAAATGATTAAAGATAGAAAGATGGTTTTGATATTAAAAGATGCCTATATTAAAGGGCAAGCCTGAGTAAACATTTCATGCTCCTAACTGTATTGGTTTTTTCAGGATTAAGCATTAAGTAAGCCAAAAATGCCAATTTTCGCGTTTTTTTTAGATTTTTTTGTCTTCAGAGGAAAAAAGTCTGCTATGAAGTTTCAGTAAAAAATCCAAAACCTAATCTATCATCAAGGACTATAGTTGCAGAGTCTAGAACTGTAAAAAAAATGTTTGAGAGTCCAATGATTGCTGATTTATGATGAGATAAGTTTTAACATGCACGAACTGAGTTATGACGTCAAAATGCCAATATTTGACATTTTTCGAGGTATTCTTGTTTTCAGAGGAAAAAAGACTGCTATGAAGTTTCAGTAAAAGATTCAAAACCAAATCTATCATCAAGGACTATATTTGCAGAGTCTAGAACTGTAAAAAAAAATATTTGAAAGTCCAATGGTTGCTGATTTATGATGAGATACATTTTACAGGAATTCGCATTGAAGTAGACTTCTGGATTTCACAGATGTGTATTTTTGGAAAAATGTTGTTTTTGCTGTTAGCAACAAATGAGAGAGTTAATAATATATTATTTTGCATCCAATATGATGGCATTTAAATTTGGAAGTGATCCCGACCATGAAATATGCAGTAAAATGGGTAGTGTATTCATAATTAAGAAAAATATATAATTGAACACATCGTGTGGTAGTGTACATGAAGTATGGTAGGCCAATGTTTACACTGGAATCCAGTGAAACACACTATTATCACCTGGTTGACTGTGAATATCACTGTTTACAGTCAAAATATCAGGGCCTATGATATTGTAAAAAATACCACCCTTCAAGGGCCCCCACAGGTCTCGGGCCTCCTCGTGGCGGTGGGTGGTAACACTATGGTGAAGACCTCTATCCTTAGTGGCCAACACGAGACAGTGCGCAAGCACACGTCTCCCCGACGGAAATGGGGCAACCTGTTTGCCGTGGGTTGCGACCCGTGTTGGAGGATGAAGGGGTCCTGGTAGTTGAGTTGGGTGGGACTAAGTTGGCCCCTCCCATACAATACACTACTTTGGCCTGGATTTCTCCCAGACGGGAGGCTGGATTGGCCCGGTCCAGTCAATCGGCTTGTCATGTTGTCATTAGGACTTAGGTCCTATATGGCCATGGCTGATGGGTCAATCAAGGAAGGTTAGAAACCGAGTATTTGCCTGCCGTGATTACTGTTATCATGATTTGAGGCTATATTTTAGGCCTAGCCTTTTAGAGTATATCCTTCATGTATCCCTGGGACCAGGGTACTGGGCTCAGCCCTACCCATGTTGGTCTCCCCGTGTTGGGCTCCGTGGTGGGTGGGGACCATGGAGGATGAAGTCTAGAAATCTGTATGGATTTTTTCAACCGAACTGTTTCTAAAACCGGATTCTTTGATTGTGACACAGAGCATTGGCCGAAATTCATTGTACTGAAAGGAAAGGATGATGAATACAGAAGAATATCCTCGTTGACCCGGGCGAAAGCCCTTTTTAAGGCGATCGGTGACCCTGGAGACGTCAGACGACTCCCTGGTTCACTTCTTATTAAATGTCGGGACAGTGACCAGTCAAAGAAACTACTAAACATGACCAAACTGGCTTCAGCGGAGGTGGAGGTGACTCCCCATGAGAGACTGAACTCAATTAGGGGAGTCATATACTCGTATGACAGTCATGAGAGCTCGGATGATGAGCTACTCGAATGGTTCGCTTTCCGGAGGACTCCAGTTATTTCCATATACAGGATGGGGAAGAGACAAACAAAAGATGGTTCCACTGTTGAGACCCTTAGTCTCACCTTCAAAGGTAATCGGCTTCCGGAGGCGGTAGAAATAGGTTTTGAGGCCTGCAGGGTACGTCCCTATCTTCCTAACCCTCGAAGATGTTACCGATGCCAAAGATATGGCCACATAAATAAGACCTGTAAAAACCGAGTGGAAGTATGTGCCACCTGTGGAGGCATAGATCATGTCCATACAAAGGACGCGCCATGTGGCCATGCGCCAAAATGCATCAACTGTAAGGGCAATCACCCCGCATTTGACAAATCGTGTCCGAAATGGATCTACGAGAAAAAAGTCCTTGAGATCAAGGCAAACTCTGATGTTTCATTTCCAGAGGCCAGACGAATCGCCCAGTCCCAAATCGGGGCTGCTAGTTATGCTCAGATCGCTGGTGGAGATAATGTGAATCCTCAAACAGGATCACAATTCTCCCAGCGATCAGACATGCAATACTCTCCTGGACCCAGGTCATCCCCACGAAATACACCAAGGCTAAGACTTAATCTCGATCCAGCATTTCACTACTCAAAAAACAGTGACAACTCCCATACAGACAAAAACAAAGAAAAGTTCTGCACACTGTTCGCTCAAGCAGGGATGGAGGAACTCCTTGCAACACATGGGCAACACATTGATAAAAAAGAAGACAAGATCAACAAAACACCACAAATTGACACACAGACAAAACCAACAAAAAGAAAATCAGATGGAAATTCTGATGTGAGAACACCTGCAAAGATACTAGCAACAGAGGTCATCGAGTCGGATCTAAACGAAAGTTATGAAACAGTCGACTCTGAACTCACAGAGGGAGAAGAAGACATGGATTCTCAATCCCCTCCCTCTGTGCCTGAGATAGTTCAGGACAAACCTGACAACAATACAAGCCCTCCCGCCCTGATCCCATCCGCTTCTCCTGCAGGTGAACAGCAAGGTCAGGGGGGCAAACCAGACAAAACCGAATATTCTGCACAAGACCGGACATCACAAAAAACCAGGACAAATCAAACACAACAAAAGGAAACTCCCAAATTAAAGAACCCAAGCCAAAAACACCCTCACTCGAAAAATCCTGACCCACCTGACACCAGTACAGGAGGAAGGGATACTAACACAAAAGTCATTCTTAAACGGGACAATCTAAAATTTACCTTTAGAACCCCGTTAAACAGATAACCAATTTCATGTCAGAACAAAATTCCATGGACAACATTGTGCAATGGAATTGCCGAGGTTTTAGAGCAAACTTTGACGAATTGAAAATACTTACATCTGAATATAAAGCAAGTATCCTATGTCTCCAAGAGACATTTTTAAAAGCCTCGGACAATATTACTGTGAGAAATTATCACATATATAATTCTTATGGAGAAATTGTCCATGATAGGGCAATAGGTGGTTCTACCATTATGGTTAGGCACGGTATAATTCATACGTGCCTAAATCTTAACACCACCTTACAGGCAACTGCCATCCGCCTTACTTTACGTAAAACGATTACCGTGTGCTCCCTCTATTTGTCCCCGAGTGTTCGGGTGACACTACAAGATCTAAATAACTTATTTAACCAATTACCTGCCCCCTCCATTATTCTTGGGGATTTTAATGGTCACAGCCCTTTATGGGGCAGTACGGACCTGAATGGTGAACTTATTGAAGACTTTATAAATGGAAATAATCTCTGCATTTTCAATGATGGGTCAAATACATTTCTACATTCAGGACATGGCACGTACTCTGCTATTGACCTAAGCATAAGTGACCCAAATTTGTTTTTAGATTTTGAATGGAAAGTACTAGAGGATACTCATGGAAGTGATCACTTCCCTATTCTATTGAAATTGTTAGATGTTGGACCTAACTCCGGTTTATCAAGGTGGAAATTCAATAAAGCAGACTGGAATCTCTTCTCAGAACTCTGCAACAAAAATATTACCCAACAGAAATATGCAGATTCCGATTCCCCTGTAGACAATTTCACAAAAGATATTATAGACATAGCAAATAAAGCAATACCGAAATCTCAATCCAATCCTCACCATAGCCCTAAACCTTGGTTTGACACAGAGGTCAAAGAGGCTATCAAAGCCCGCAAAAAAGCGTTACGTGCCTTTAAATCTCGCCCAACACCAGAAAATCTAAATCAATTTAAAATCTTCAGAGCAAGAGCGAGAAGGATAATAAGACAAAAGAAAAGGGCTACCTGGCAAAACTATGTCTCTAAACTAAATACCCGTACACCCAGTTCCAAAGTATGGAAAATGATAAAGAAGATACAGGGCAGAGATACATCCACACATATTCAACATCTTGTCATCGATGAAGAGGAGATAACCACAACTGAGGAAATTGCAAATAGAATAGGCGACCAATTCGCATTTAATTCCTCATCGAACAATTACACCCAAGAATTCCAACAATTTAAAGAGAGGGCCGAACGACAAAATTTAAATTTCCAGTCTGATAACTCTGAAGCATATAACATACCTTTCTCCATGGAAGAGCTCATAGCGGCATTGAATAAGGCTAAAGACTCTGCTACTGGAGCAGATGAAGTTCATTATCAACTACTAAAGCATCTACCGGAAACAAGCCTTAAAATTATGCTTCAGATTTATAATAGAATATGGGACTTTGGTACATTCCCAACGCTGTGGAAGAAAGCGATAGTAATACCAATCCCAAAACCTAACAAAGATCACAGTGATCCGCTTAACTATCGTCCGATTGCACTTACCAGTTGTCTTTGTAAGACCATGGAAAGGATGGTCAACAATAGACTAGTATGGTATTTGGAATCAACTGAAGCCATAACAGAATATCAGTGTGGTTTCAGGGCCAAAAGAAGTACCTTGGACCATTTAGTATCATTCGAAACCTACATAAGAGATGCCTTCATTAAGAAAGAACATGTAGTTGCAGTATTTTTCGACTTAGAAAAAGCTTATGACACCACTTGGAAATTTGGAATTATGAAGGACATTCATGAAATGGGTCTACGGGGAAGGCTTCCTCAATTTATAAATTCATTCCTTCAAGATCGTAACTTCCAAGTTAGAATAGGAAGAACACTATCCAACAATTTCAACCAAGAAATGGGAGTTCCTCAAGGAAGTATTCTCTCTCCGACATGTTTTAATATTAAGATTAACAACATAGTCCGACATATCAAGGAGAATGTCAAGTGTTCTTTATACGTAGATGATTTCCTCGTTGCTTTTAAGTCAACCAAAATGACAAGTGTCGAACGACAATTACAACTTAACCTAAACAGGCTGCAAAAATGGTCATACGAGAATGGTTTTAAATTCTCCAAAAATAAAACGGTATGCATGCACTTCTATCCTCCCAGAAGCTTTCAGCCGGATCCAATCTTAATGTTAGAAAATTCGAAAATCAAAGTAGTAAACCAGTACAAATTCTTAGGAGTTTTACTGGATTCTAAATTCTCCTTTATTCCACATATCAAAGAACTTAAAGCTAAAGGTTTAAAATCTCTTAATCTTCTCAAAGTAGTCAGCAAGCTCAGTTGGGGTGGAGACACCACTGTATTGCTACGACTATATAGGGTTATAACCCGATCACGTCTCGATTACGGGAGTATTGTATATGGATCAGCAAGACCGTCTTACCTCCGATGTCTAAATACAGTACACCATCTGGCATCCGCCTGTGTCTTGGGGCATTTAGAACGTCGCCAATAGAGAGTCTATATGTCCTTGCGAAAGAACCACCATTGTCACTACGTCGTATAAAACTTTCGCTGCAATATTTCGTAAAACTGGCAGCATGTCCAACAAATCCGGCTTTTTACCCGGTATTTCAGCCAAAGTGTTATAAAACCCCTAGGGCTTAGAATGAAACCCTACTATGACATAATAAACAAAGACAACTGCATAGTTGCTGAAGTGCAGGTTCCATCCATTGCTCCATGGACCCTTCCTTTACCAATTTGTATTCTAGACCTGACAAGTCTTAGAAAATCTTCTACAAGTCCCCTGGAATACCAGAGTAAATTCCTCATAATAAAATCCCGGTATCCATCATACAAGTTTCTTTACACGGATGGGTCCAAAGATGGACTTCTGACTGGTTACGCAGTCACCTCCGCAAAGACAAGTTATTGTAAAGAACGTATACCTGATGTGTGCTCGATATTGTATTGGGAGACACCGATCAGACTAGAGTGAACGTCAGACGGAGAAAAAGGACGATACCAGATGTTCAGATGTAAATCGTTTTATTCGTCATATTCTCGAATCTTAAAATTTCCATAAATTTTCCGTTCCCTAAAAACATGAAACGTGATAAATTACTAAAAGACAACAAAGTACAAACAAAAGACTAAATAACATAAACTGAAGATATATCAATAATATTAAATAATCAAATATATTTTTTAGGTTTTTGTAATAGACAAACAAAATAATACAAGTCCAGATTCTGAATTATATCAATCCAGTCAAATAAATAAATCAATAAAGATGAACGCCATGCAAAACAACTTACAATCTCTGTGAGATGCAGTGTCACCAATATGTGCTAAGCACCAGTTTGGACCAGATTCAGTTCACATTCACATGTTCAAGTCCATATCCTATAACAAGGATAAAATTGCAAAGTTGTATTTTCAAACATAATATTTAAGGACCAGTGAATAATATTTACAGAAAATATGCATGAAATAAATAAGCTACATAAAATAGACATAACTTTACATTATCTCATTAAATAAATCAATTAAATTTGACAGGTGAATTTCAAACCAATATGGCTGCTCAAAAATGACAGATTGACATCTGAATGACAAGAAATTCACAAGAAATACACAAGTAAAATAAAATGAGCATAAACTTGCTCCATACAAAAGATAATGCACTATTACACTCAAAATGATTTTGTAATAATGAATTTAGAAGAATTAGATTATATAAAAAGCCATACTCACAGCTAATGTTACAGATAAAATCAGATAAAAGTTTTCAGGCCTCCTGAGGAGCTCATGGCATGACCTGGCAGTTTGATGAGACAGGAGGAAATAACTGGGTTCCACACAAACTTGCAGACTGAGATAAAAACTCACAAGAGGGCGAACCAATCAATTTAGCCAATTAAGCTCCACCTTGTGTCAATCCAATTAAACAAATATTCCAGCCTGCTTTACACAGTCCTACCAAATTGCCAATACACCGCATGGATGATTGGGGATTTACATCCTGTATGTATGCCCTTGGCAGGCTAATTAGAACGACACGAGGACACAACAATGAGGCAAAACAGCCATCCTATACCAATACAGATATTCACAGCAGAACTGACAGCTATTTACAAGGCGGTAGAAATGGCAGTCAACTCGGAAACTAACAATTTTGTAATTTGCTCTGACTCAAAGTCTGCATTGCAGGCAATAGCCAACAAGCAGGTGGAAACCCCTCTTGTATTAGACATTCTTTTTACCTTAGCAGTGATGAAAGAAAACAAGGAGATTATATTTTGTTGGATTCCAAGTCATGTTGATATCAAAGGAAATGAGATGGCTGATCTTCATGCGAAGAGAGCCTTAAGTAAAAACTTAACGGACTATGTTGTCCCTTATACGGATTTTAGAAAGCATATCAATGACTTTACCAAGTATAGTTGGCAAGTACGATGGAATGCTTGCCAACGAAACAAGCTACGCACAATACTACCACACGTCATGAAAGATATAAAAATTGATGTGCACTCACGCAGAGAGCAAATCGTAATTCATAGATGTCTTATAGGGCACAGCAGATTAACCCACTCACACTTATTAAACAATGACGCAGCACCAATATGCGAAGGGTGTCAAGTACCACTTTCGATCAAACATATCTTGTTAGAATGTAATAACAATCTATATCACCGACCCTTTCAATCAGGTAATCTCAAACACTTATTCTTAGAAAATTCAGCGTCCAGTATAACACAGTTCCTCAGAGATAACGACTACTTCTACAAATTATGAGAAATTAGTTCCAGGATAATCTATCTAACCAATGTTGCCTCTAAATAGCCCACACTGGTGCTGATGGGGCGTAAAACACAAACTCACTCACTCACTCACCACCCTTCAAGGGCGATATTTTTTAACAATGGTTATGACATCACCAGCATTTCAGATGCCTGATGACGTCACAAACCAAGCAATGGCCAAAACAATAGGATTGTGACGTCACCTCCATTGTTGCTCCATGGTGACGTCACATTTTTGTAATGGCAGAAAATAGTCCCTCTTTATAATTGAAAATTTGAGGTAAAACCAAGTGATAAAAACAAAACAACCACGCGTCAGGGCACTTCATACAATATCACTCGCTGTTGTGTGAATTAATATCACTCTCGCCCTGCGGGCTCGAGTGATATTAATTCACACAACGGCTTGTGATATTGTTACTCAGTGACCCTGACTTGGGTTGTTTTGTTATAATAACTGACAGAACCTAAAACTAAGAAACTGTAGGAAGTATTGTTATTCACAGGTTTGGCTTCTTTGTCAAATCACCTGTTAGCCATTCAGTCGTCTTGCAGCTGATTGGTGGACAACTGGGGGATCATAAGAGAGAATTATCCCATAATTGTGATTTACAATTTATCAAGGTTTCATTTTGTTTATAACAATGTAAGTTTGAATTAACTGAAATAAACTTGACAAACTGACAGAAATGCTTTCGGGTTCACAGCTTCTTCACACTCGCAGTACTGAATGAAAATTGGTCATACATGAGTAGCTTTCTACCATACGTCACATAGATTCAAATTGTTTGGTGCTTGTGACTGTGAAGTCTACTTCAACGCAAATTCCTGTAACATGCACAAACTGAGTTATGACGTCAAAATGCCAATATTTGAAGTTTTTCGAGACACTCTAGTTTTCAGAGCTCTAAAGTCTGCTATAAAGTGTGATAAAAAAATGTCAAATAAATCAAACATCAAGGGCTATACTTGCAAATTCTCCTACTCCCATCTCCTCCCCTATCTTCTCCCATCTCCTCCTACTCATCCGATCTCATCCTCCTCCTTCCATCTCCTTAGTCCTTACATATCTCCTCCTCCTCTACATATCTCTTCTACCTCTCCCCCATCTCCACCTACTCCTCCTGTCACCTCTTTCTCTCCCTCCTCCCTTCTCCCATATCCTCCTCCCTGCTTCTCCTAACTCCTTCTTGTCCTACAATCTCCTTCTTCTCTCATCTCCTCCTCCCTCTTCCCTTCTCCTCCTTCCACTTCTCGCATTTCTCTCTTCTCCCATCTGCTCCTCCCCATCCCCTCCCCTCCTATCTCCTTCTACTTCTCTTCCCATCTCCGCAGGACTACTCCTCCCATTACCTCCTTTGTCCCCCTTCTCATCCTCTCCCATCTCCTTCTCCTTCTTCTCTTTCTTCTCCCATCTCCCTCTTCTCCCCATCCTCCCATTGCCGGGTTCGTTTACACTCACCCTGCCAACAAGCACTATAAAATGACGGGAGTTTTATGAATATGCTAATCTTTTTACAGCTTTTTTCCGGCATTTAAAATCTGTGATTTAAAAAATTGTTTGTGGTTTTTCTACAAAGAAAATACTTAAAACAAAAAACAAGACAACAGTGACAATATTCAAACTTTCATTCAGCTGCTTTTAACAATCTCAAACTGTGAATTATGTTTTCACACTGGAGATTTGTTAATCTTTTAATGATTACTTCACTGAAACACAACCCATGTGGTCAGGGTAGCTTGCCCAAGGCTACACTTAGAGATGAGGATGCTTCTCCCCTCCTCTTTTAACCTCTGGAAACAAGAATTTCTAAAAAAAAAAGTAAATTGGAATTCTTGCGTCATAACTAAACTTGTGCATGTTGAAAAATATATCTGATAATAAATCTGCAACTGGAAGACTCAAATGATTTTTTTAAATTTTTAGAGAATTTGCAAGTATAGCCCTTGATGTTTGATTTGTTTGACATTTTTTTCTCACACTTTAGAGCAGACTTTAGAGCTCTGAAAACAAGAATACCTCGAAAAATGTCAAATATTGGCATTTTGACATCATAACTCAGTTTGTGCATTTTAAAACGTTTCTCATCATAAATCAGCAACCATTGGACTTTCAAACCATTTTTTTTACAGTTTTATACTCTGCAATTATAGTCCTTGATGATAGATTTGGTTTTGAATTTTTTACTGAAACTTCACAGCTGACTTTTTTCCTCTGAAAACAAGAATATCTCGAAAAACGTCAAATATTGGCATTTAGACTTCATAACTAAGTTTGTGCATTTTAAAACGTATCTCATCATTAATAAGCAACCATTGGACTTTCAAATATTTTTTTTTGCAGTTTTAGACTCTGCAAGTACAGTCCTTGATGATAGATTTGGTTTTGAATTTTTTACTTAAACTTCATAGCAGACTTTTTTCCTCTGAAAACAAGAATACCTCGAAAAATATCAAATATTGGCATTTTGACGTCATAACTAAGTTTGTGCATGTTAAAACGTAAATCATCATAAATCAGCAACCATTGGACTCTCAAACATTTATTTTACAGTTCTAGACTCTGCAAGTACAGTCCTTGATGACAGATTTGGTTTTGAATTTTTTACTGAAACTTCACAGCTGACTTTTTTCCTATGAAAACAAGAATATCTCGAAAAACGTCAAATATTGGCATTTAGACTTCATAACTAAGTTTGTGCATTTTAAAACGTATCTCATCATTAATAAGCAACCATTGGACTTTCAAATTTTTTTTTTGCAGTTTTAGACTCTGCAAGTACAGTCCTTGATGATAGATTTGGTTTTGAATTTTTTACTGAAACTTCATAGCAGACTTTTTTCCTCTGAAAACAAGAATACCTCGAAAAATATCAAATATTGGCATTTTGACGTCATAACTAAGTTTGTGCATGTTAAAACGTAAATCATCATAAATCAGCAACCATTGGACTCTCAAACATTTATTTTACAGTTCTAGACTCTGCAAGTACAGTCCTTGATGACAGATTTGGTTTTGAATTTTTTACTGAAACTTCATAGCAGACTTTTTCCTCTGAAGACAAAAATATCTAAAAAACGCGAAAATTGGCATTTTTGGCTTACTTAATGCTTAGTCCTGAAAAAACCAATACAGTTAGGAGCATGAAATGTTTACTCAGGCTTGCCCTTTAATATAGGCATCTTTTAAAATCAAAACCATATTTCTATCTTTAATCATTCCAGAGCAGTGATTTTTTTTCAAAAGTGAAAATTTGCAAAATCGAAGTTGACATGCTGAATGGCAATGACTGCACAAAATTTCATGAAGAAGCAAAAATATTTCTTAGTCTAAGTGGTAGAAAATGTAATTTGCTCCATGATGCTTTTTTTATTTTGTAAATCGGATATATATTGTGGTCAGGAGAGCCAATTTTGTTTGACAGGTCACTACTTCTCCCATCATTTTGAACAGGCTTTGTACCTACTAACAGTGGCGCCACCACACGAGTTTGTCATGTACTAAAAGATGACCTGCCCTATTGTTCTATTTCTAAGAATGAAACTTGCAAATTTGATAAAAGGGCCACCATTATTAGATATCGGGGGGAGGGGATAGTTTTGTGCCTAGCTTTAGTGAAAGAATAATTTTATTCTAGGAAATCTTGAAATAAATAATTAAGGAAGACCCTAACACCAAATCAGAGGGAGATCCAGTTGATTTCAGTTGCGGGGATGGGGGGGGGGTCTATCGAGTTATAGCATCATGGAACACATACATGTATGTAGCCCTCGACCTACCTGCTGATGTCAAATACAATATTATGGATCAATGAAAAGGAAGTGGAGCAAAATCCTGTGTTTATGGCTGTTGAATATGTAGGGAGAACCGGGGAGAATGCTTTTAACGTCTACTTATTTGGCTCAATGCTGAAAGCACTGAGCAACTCAGAAATTTACATTGTTCATGGTTTGTCACAGAATAGTTTGAATTAACCCCTCTGAATTTACTTTAGTAGTAGGAAAACAAAATTTTCCTCACCATACTTGTGCATGTCATGCCTGCCATATATATATTGTATTTTGGTGATGGAAAATGTAAATAGCATTGTATATATATATGTAAATATGCTCAATAAATACTTTACTTATGTGGCTGCAATTTGTCAAATTATCAATAGAACGATAGAAACATCAGGATGTGAAATTACAAGATATGATGGCACTACAATATCATATACCTTGCCAGGAACCAAGAAAACCGCACCATCCAATGTGGCCTGGCTCCCCCTTAGGGTGCCAATGAAATGCATTGGAAAAATAAAAACAGAGAAATGTCAAGGTCTTACCCTCTGAACTTTTTCTTTTGGATCTTAGGATCACCTGTGCCAAATTTCATGAAAATCAATTGATTTTTAGAGGTTGCTCAATGGCATTGAAGTTTATAATGTAAATCCAATGGGGTTCGGAATCAAAAATTCACTTACGGGTTCCAGTAGACACACCAAAATGAAAATCTATTGGAATTATTGGTTTTGGGATCGTAATAGTGTCCTTTCATCAAAATGTCATTTTTCATTGACCGGTGTTATTCCATAGGCTTCATATCAAAAGATCAAGAAAATACGTGACACTATAAACCTTGATGCTCCTGTTCCATGTGTTCCTTCATCAGCTATAGCAAGTTCATTTACTGTTTTTGAGCCAGTAACTGTCAAACAGGTCACTAATCTGATAACTGCATCACCTACCAAAAGCTGTGATCTTGACCCAATGCCCACATCTCTTGTGAAACAGGAAGTGAAGTTGCTGGCCCCTGTAATAGCATCCATCATCAACAAATCACTGGAGAGCGGCGAATTTCCTCAGATATACAAGTCAGCTGTTGTAACACCATTGCTCAAGAAATCATCACTTGACCCTGAGCAACTTAAGAACTATCGCCCAGTGTCAAATTTAGCCTTTGTGTCTAAACTGGTTGAAAAAGCTGTGGCATCTCAGCTGAATACATACCTCAAAGTGAATAATTTGAGTGAAGTGTTCCAGTCAGCTTACCGCCAGGGCCATAGTACAGAAACAGCCCTTGTACGTGTCCAGAACGATGTCATCTGTGCTATTGGCCAGCAGAAAGTTGTCCTTTTAGTGCTCCTTGACCTGTCGGCAGCATTCGACACCGTGGACCACCGTTGCCTTCTTCTAACACTCCAACAACTGGGTATTAGTGGAACAGCACTACGCTGGTTTGAGTCTTATTTAGACGATAGGTCTCAAGTCATTAGAGTGAATGGAACTAAGTCGGAGGCCTCTATGCTAGATTGTGGGGTGCCCCAGGGATCAGTCTTGGGACCAATCTTGTTTACCATCTATATGTCATCTCTAGGCACCCTCTTACGGCATAGTAGTATAGACTACCCCTTGTATGCGGATGATAGTCAACTATATCTCAGTTGCAAAGTCAGTGATCTGGGTAATACCATCAGTCATATGGAATCTTGTCTCTCACTGGTCCAGGCCTGGATGTCGCACCACTATCTTAAAATGAACAATGATAAGACTGAAGTTCTGTTGATCTCATCGAAACAAATGGCCCACAAAATCACTGCACCCTCACTGCAAATTGGAAACAACAACATCTCTCCAACACCCTCAGCCAAGTGTATTGGTGCAATCATTGACTGCCACATCTCCATGGAGACTCATATATCATCTGTCTGCAGAGCAGCGTATCTCCAGCTTCGTAATATCAGTCAACTTAGGAGGTATTTGGACCAAGAGTCCCTTGAGTGTGTGGTACATGCTTTTGTCACTACAAAACGGGATTATGTGAACTCTTTATTCTGTGGTTTACCATCTACACAGATCAGTAGACTCCAGGCAATACAAAACACAGCAGCCAGGATATTAACAGGCACCAGGAAGTATGACCATATTACACCTGTTCTTCGTTCGCTTCATTGGCTCCCGGTCCAACAACGCATCAAGTTTAAGACACTGGTCCTCGTTTTCAAGACGATCAACCACATCGCCCCCAGTACCTTTATGATCTCATCACACCATACTCTCCATCAAGAGCACTCCGATCTGGTCAGCGGAACTTATTGAATATTTCTTTCACCAACTCTAATCTAGTCAAGAATCGTGCTTTCAGTGTGAATGGACCCTCTTTGTGGAATAGACTGCCTGATGATCTCAGATCTGCTGCGAGCCTCAATATTTTTAAGTCAAGACTGAAAACTCACCTCTTTAATGAATATTTTAATTGACATTGATTATAATTTGACAACTGCTTTTATTTTTACTATATTTACATATTATCATTGTATTTCTAGCGTTTAGAGCTCAGTGGATTTTACGCTTTACAAAATAAATTTATTATTATTTATTATTATCATATGACCGCCATTTTGAAAAACGGCTGCCGAAATAAATTTTTGACTAGATTTCAGCTCTAACTGACCTTGGACTAATAACATTTTTATTCAAAGTGACAAAGACACATTAATTGTGGTTAATCTACATAAAACATATTTTTATTTAAAAATTTGGTGGTCTTATGACAATTTAAGTCAGAATTCTGGGCGAAAATTGGTCTTGGCAGCCATTTTTCAAAATGGCTGCCATATCCCTAGTCATTATTATTTTTGCGGAAACAAGATTGTTTTGTTGAAAGGACACTATGGTGGTCCCAAAACCAATAATTCCAATAGATTTTCATTTTGGTGTGTCTACTGGGACTCGTAAGTTATTTTTTGACTCCGAACCCCATTGGATTTGTATTATAATCTTCAGTGCCATTGAGCAACCTCTAAATATCAATTAATTTTCATGAAATTTGGCACAGTTTATCCCAAAACCAAAAGGAAAAAGTTCAGGGGGTAAGACCTTGACCTTTTCAAAGTTGACATTTCATTTCCCCCTACACTTGAAATATTTTGCAGACACATCCGCATCTCCGTTACCAGTGGTCGAAATAGCCCATGTCATTTGGGGGGGTCTGTCACTGGCAAGGCCCGAAGGGTCGAAGCTTTCGGGGCAGGAGGTCCGCGAGCCGCCGGAGGTCCGCGAGCCGCCGGAGGCTCCCCAAAAGCTGAGGGGCTTTAGAGAGGACTACATGCACTCTAAAATGAATTCTGAGTGTTTTAAGCATGTATTATTCCAGAAAATTACTTTTGAAAACCCCATGTCTGGACAAAATCCTGCACATTTAGTATTTTGGGGGGGTTTTTTCAGGACCCCCCCTGGGTCCCTCTAAAAAATGCATTTGAGGGGGTCCTCACAACATTTGGGGGGTCAAGACCCCCTTGACCCCCCCTTATTTCGAACACTGTCCGTTACACGTATTTCACGAGAACAATGGTTTGGTCATTCATTCGTTTCCCAGTGACAGACAAATTACAGATGATTACATAATTGTAGACACAGCGACTGAATGTGAATTTGTTTCTCGGAAATGCATTATATAGGGAAAAGTGACACCAAAAAACTTATGACATCACATTTCCCAATAGAATAGCATGTGTAGAAAATATTCACATTTGGTCTAAAAATTACATTAATTTTATTAAAGCTAAAATGTAGAAAGAAAATTAATATCTCAGTTTCCGAAGTTGTTTACTGATATATGCAGCCTTTATGAGCAATTACAGCAATTTAAGTATTTTAATTAAAAAATTATTTTAAAAAAAGGGAATTGTAGTTTGCAGTTGTGAATGAAGTCGTATTATTATTTTGAAAGCTCATTGGTAAAATTACACAATTTGTAACAGTCAATTAGAAGTTTACTTTTCATGTTTATTGATTACATGACACATTATCAATTTAACATATGCCAACAAAAGTTTACTGCCCTCACAATATATTTTTTTAACGTTTCAATGAAACAATATAATTTTCTATCAAGCAGTAATCAGATGAGGTAAAATGAGACATGAAATAATAAAGAATAGAAATATCAGATAAGAAATAATCCAACAAAAACTGATTTGACGGATAATTTTGTGGCTAAGATTTGTTTGCGTGTCTTATTTTGGCTTGTCTGATCTTTCATAGCCTGATTATTACTTGTCTGACCTTCCCATGTCTGATTATTCCTTGTCTGGTTATTGCCTGTCTGATTGTTGCTTCTTCGTTCTTTCCTTAAGTCTGATTATGTTTTTTATGATCTTTCCTATTTTACATAAATGTATTCTTCTACAATCTTGTTGTCAGAATATCTCTTGTCTGATTCTATTTGTCTCATTATTACTTGTCTGAATTTCTCTTGTTTGGTATTCCTTGTCTGATTATGGCTATTCTGATATTTCCTTGTTTTATTATTACTTGTCTGGTTATTGCCAGTCTGATATTTCCTTGTACATCTCTTGGGACCTTTCCTTGTCTGATTATTGCCTGTCTGATTTTCTCTTGTCTGATCTTTCCTTGTCGAAATATCGTTTGTCTGATCTTAACTTGCCTGATTAGTCTCCTGTCTGATCTTCTGTCTGATCTTCTCTTTTCTGATCTTCTCTTTTCTGATCTTCTCTTTTCTGATCTTCTCTTTTCTGATCTTCTCGTGTCTGATCTTCTCTTGTCTGATCTTCTCTTGTCTGAATTTCATTGTCTTATTATTGCCTGTCTGATCTTCTCTTGTCTCAGCTTCACTTGTCTCATCTTCTCTTGTCTCATCTTCTCTTGTCTATTATTTGCTTGTTATATTATTACTTGTCTGATCTTCCCTTGTCTGATTTCCTTGGCTGTATATTACTTGTCTGATCTTCTCTTGTCTGATCTTGTTTGATTTTTGCTTTCAAGTCTGATTTTTCCTTACAAGTCCGATCTTTTCTGATTATCTCATGTCTGATCATTGTAGACCTGATTATTTCTTACTGATCTTCTCTTGTCTGACATTTCCTTGTCTAGTTATTGCTTGTCTGTTCTTTTCCTGTCCGATCCTTGTCTGATCATTGCTTGTCTGATCTTTGCGTGTCTTATTCTTACTTGTGTGATCTTCGCTTGTCCGCTTTTTCCTTGGCTGAATATCGGTTGTCTTATTTTCTCTTGTCTGATCTTTCCTTTTCTGATTATTGCATGTCTGATTTTTCCTTGTCTGATCTTGTCTGATTTCCTAATATTTGATCCTTGCAGACCTGATTATTTCTTTCTGATCTTCTCTTGTCTGACATTTCCCTGTCTGGTTATTGCTTGTCTAATCTTTTTTTGTTATATTTTTCCTTGTCTGATTTTTGCTTCATGATTTTCTTTTGTCGGATGTTTCCTTGCCTGATTGTTGCTTGTCTGATCTTTCTTTGACAGATTATTACTCGTCTGATCTTCTCTTATTTAATATTTTCTCGTCTGTTCTTTCCTAGTCATTTAATTGTCATAAAGGGGCTCCATCTTTGAGTGTAATTTATTTATTATATATATTTTTTAACCCATAATTGCTAAACTAATGCCTCAAAGAAAATAAAGAGAATATGAATCTGAATCTTCGAAAATGCTGTAAGTCATTTTTGTAACTAATTACTATGTGAAGGCTCTTCTTCTTTTCTTCCCCTCTTCCTCTCCTCCTCTTCTCCTCCTCTTCTCCTCTTCCTCTCCTCCTCCTCTCCTCCTCCTCTCCCACTTCTCCTCTTCTTCTCCTCTCCTTCTGCCCTTCCTTCCAATCTCTAATGCTCTTGCTAAATCTTCTCTCAAGCACAACCCTCCAGAGGGTGTAAAGTCTAACAATTTAGGCCTATACTGTTGCTACCTCTAGTGTTGAAATATTCTCCTTACAAATACTCTTTGCTGCAAAGCTTCTCTGTGGCCAATGTAGCTAGTTTAAGGTAACATTCAACATTCAGTCTGGTGAAAAAGAGAACTGCATGCTGCTTCCACCTGGCAAAAAGTTATTTTTGTATGCTGCAGCATTGCAGCTCCAAAGAAATAGTCCCAATTTCATGGCACATTCACCAAGTTTCGTTTCAACATTGAGGTAAACCAGAGTAAGACTCTGCAATCACATTCTCTATAAGGAAGTAGAAAAGGCTATCAGCATACTCAGAAACAGCCCTGGTTTCTTCCAGACAGAATTTTGTGAGTTCCTCATACTGAGTTTATGTGGACCGCTCGATGAAGCTCATGGAATTGCACACTTGCCACTAGGTGGCCACACATGACAGCATACATTCTGCCAAAGCTGGAAAAAGCAGTGGCAATGAAACAGGTCAACTTGTAGACAGGGTAACACTGATATTAAGAAATGTTCAAATTTCAGGGTATGATGATTTATGATTTGAGTAGCCGAGAGTGATCCGCCACATTTCTGATTTGGAAACTGTAATAGGAAATTTTGAAGAACAATGTTGGACGTCTATAACTTTGTTTCTTTTAGGCAGTGCTGCACTAAATAAAATATTCTTAAATTTATAAGCACTGGACTGCATGACAATTTGAACATTGCTGACTGATAAGTTTAAATTTGAAGTGGTTAGCTCAAGGTGTCATGAGAGCAATATTCGTAGAAATATGTATGACTAGACCAGCACTTTAAAAAACGCAGTTCAATGGATCTCAAAATTGTTATGCTTTCAGAATTTATTTGAGTTTGCACCCTTGCTAGGATTTTCATGCCTTGTCACTTCATTAAAAATTTTGAAACATGGTCAGATGGTTATGACCAGGCCACAGTGTTTCCAAACTTTTGGCTGGCAGTGTATATACTGAAGCTGCATGAAAATTTTGTCGCAAAAATAGGAATTGCCCTTTCCTATCAACAGTGGCGTATTTAGGGGTTGGCCATTGGGCCATTACCCCCCCCCCCGGCCCAAAAGTAACATGGAAGAGATAGGAAAAGCCACAGAGCGGACCGTATTCACCCCAATGTAATGCCAAGCCATTTCCAGATATATGTCCCCGCCCATCAAGCCAGTTGTAGCCCTCATTTCTTTCAGGTCCTCCAGTACAAATAAGCCCTGATTGTGAAGGACTTTAAATTCTTGCTTCTTTTATCCCAATCATAAAATCACCAGAAAGCATTCTTTGTTTTGTGTCGTTCGACTTTGATCAAGTGTTTCATTGATCACATCTATCACATTCTTTGCTGCTGAGTCTCCTTTGTATACATTGAAGTATAAAGGAAAAGAACAGACCAGGAAGACGCCTTTTGACCTCAAGAACTTTTATTGCCTCTTTGAGGGTTTCCTTGAGTTTCAAGATGATGGGAAATGTTGTTTGGGAGCCAAAAGGAAGAAGACCCATCTGTAAGTTTGTAAGTCAAGGTTTTGTATTTAAAACATCAAGGTTTAATGCAATACACCATAATCTACGTTCAAGTTTAGGCAAGGGGGAGACCATTTAATATCTAGGGGGGCTTGGAGTTCTTTTCAATAAATAATTTCTTGCTCAATTTTGGTGAAATAAATGAATTCTTTCTAGTCTTGAAAAAAATTAATTCTGGTGGGGGTTTTTCTTAACAAGGCGTTGCTTGATATTGGAATGAATATTTGGGGACTTCACACACTTGAAATAGATAACTACGGCCGCTTTTACTGTGAAATAATAATAAATAATTTCCCGCCGAGGAAAGCTCAAAGCCCCCCCCCCTTGGAAATTTAATGGTCGCTCCCTAATAAAATAATGAACTGCTTGCATAAAATTAGTTCCCAAATGTGCATATATTATGGTCAAATAAACTTAAACTTAAACATAAAAGAGTGGCATCATGAGACCAATGCAAGATGCTTTACTTTATATTAGGCCTGACATACTTAATTTTTAGCTTCTCAGATTGACCAACCGACAGATTTTCTGAGAAAAAAAATTGGCTGACCCACATTTTTATCAAAATTGGCTGACCCACATTTTTATTAAAATTGGCTTACCCACATTTTTATTAAATTTAAATTATAATTATAAAAAATTGAGATGATTTGTTTTTGTCCCACTGACCCACCGTAGAAAAAGTGCCTCGAGATCCCAGAAGATAAAGATAAATTATGTCTGGCCTTAAAACGTACAATTATTGAATAATTTTATGAGCATTTTAATGCTCTAATCTGTTTTAATCAAAGCCCAATGCACACTGCTATTATTCCTGCGATGAGATCGCATGCGAATGATGCGATCACGTTGCAACCCTTTTTTCTCTAGTGTGCACCAACTTGCGCTGGTAGTTAATTGACTTGCAATCCTGTCGCAGAATATCCAGCACTGCTAGATATTCTGCGATCCTGTCGAAGGTTTTAATGGACTTTTTATGACTTTTCTGGAGTTTTCTGAGTGTGCATTGACTTGCGATGCTGTGGCAGCCCAAAAAGGGGTGAAAAAGGGAGGAGAGCTTGATTTTACCCCATTTTTGTATCGATGTCTTAACCTATAAAAAAAACTTACAAGTAAGTATTCTTAACATTAAATCGATTCAACAAGATGAGGGATTCGTCTGGCGATATTTTTTGCGTGTAAAACGTCATCAAAAAGTGTGTATTTGCAGTGGCGAAGCTAGGACTTTTCCATAGGGGGCTCAATACAAAATTTCGGCCACAGACCTAAATACAAGTCCGATTTCCAAAATTTAAAAACCTGCATATATATATCAAGTAAACTACTCCGAATCCAATGGGCTTATCAATTCTGGTCTATTTGCAATATTAAGTTCGCAAATGGCTTTTCGGCGCAGGACGTTGTAAGGATGTAACATTGCTATTTAAATCCCAGTGACCACGACAAAACCAGTGGCAGATCCACGTTGTTTTTGTGGGAGGGGGGGGGAGGTATTTGCTTATCAATCTATGTATCTGCCTATGTTTTCCAGTACTGTTTAATTAAGCCAGACAAATATAGGCTTTGATTTTGTAATGCGATTGACAGAATTATTCATATGTAAGTAAGTTTATTTTTATTCTACACAATCCTTGGTTGTGTACGATTTTCATGAAACAAGAGGATAGGGCTTGAAATATTTTCTTTGAGCTTTATTTCATAGAAAGTCCTACTTTTAGAGATATTAAAACCTTTTTTTACACGCCACATGCCCTGAGGTTAATGATAAGATCGATGCAGTACCCTTTTTAAGGGTACTTTTCTTGTTAATGAAGGGTTGCCACAAGATTGTAGGCAGGGAATACAGTGTGCACCAACTTGGAATCCTGGGGTTGCAACAGTCTCGCATAAGATGGGATCGCATGCGATTCTAGTGTGCATTGGGCATAATGGTGCTTTCATCTTGTTATCTATACATCTTTATTTCTTTGTAATCTCATGTCCAATGAGGCTAATAAAATCGTATGTCTTATGTCTTAGTCCTAAGACTACTAACCTATCATAATTTTGTCGAACAAAATTCTGTTCTTCTATTTGGAAATAAATCAAATTTGATATATTCACCTTCATTGATTTTTTATTGAAATAATGGCCAATAAACTTGTTTCAAAAGCAAGAAGCTGAGATCATTGTACACACTAAAAAATTTCAGACAAAAGTGGTTTTTTAGATTCAAAATGGTTTTTTGAAAAACCAGATTTCAATGCAAAAAACCAACATGGATTTTTTTAAAAATCCATGTTGATTTTGCATTGAAATTTGGTTTTTCAAAAAACCATTTTGAATCTAAAAAACCAATTTTGTCCCGACATTTTTTAGAGTGTAAGTGGTCAGATCCTATTCTTTTTCTTCAAATTTTCAGCATCTAAAGCATTTTTCTCATTGCCTGCATACCTCCATGAAGCGTATAAATTACTTGGTGTTGATTTGACACAAACATTCGGTCCCGCCCACCAATCCCACAAGTTGCGGTACCACCGATGTCCAGCAGAGGATGCTGCATGCACCATTGCACAGAGGCGACACCAAAATTTTGTATTAATAAATTCCCCAGTACCCTTCCACCTAAAATATTCATTATATAAATCATCATTTTGGTTCAATTTCTTCAAGTATTCAGCGAGATCCTTTGGTGACTCGAAATCATCGACGTGGATAAAAGACTTCTGTGGTGCGACTAGTTCATACTCTTCCCTCCGAGCTCCCATCACAATTGGTATCACATCATGCCTGAAAAGAGAAGTGATATGGATCAGTCAGTTTCAAATACAGTTTCATAAAATACACTAGACGAATGACAAGTGCTGACAAAAATTGACTGAAATGTTCCTTGCGAGGTCATATCCCTATCCATGCCATGTTAAACTCTATGACGTGCATGTAAGCAGCCAGTGAGGTCATACCCTATAGGCTACTTTCTATGTTGTTAGCCAGAGTCACTGACCAAGTCATGCCACTCACCAATGAGGTCACAAGTTGTCCAATGACAAATTGGCAGTTCATTTCAATGTGATGGAGAGGGCCTGTTGTGAGGTCATTGACATACACTATTAGCGAATGTAAGTACTTGTCATTCGTCCACTGTGACGTTTAAACACTTTAAGCAGCACAAAGTCAAGTTCCAACATAGGCACGGATACACAATGGAGAAGAAGAAGAAGAAGGCATGATTGACCTTTGACCCGGTGAAAGCCAGTCCATTTACTTTCTTTATTCATTTTTCCATCACAAAAGAGCTCCAAAAGTGACTGGTCAAAAGCTAAAAACTTGGTGGGAGTGTATGGTAAGTTTGAATGAGATTAGTGCAAGACAGAGACCTCAAAAGTGCTAAGAAGATTGCGGAAAATTTTTGGGGTAAGAGCAGCTGCGCTGCTAAAAAACTGAATTCTTTCAAAAGGGGTGTGTCATTGAAATGTGCAACGAAATTGTCTTGGGACTGTGGTAAGAAGGGTGATATCCCCGAAGTTCCTTGACAGTGAGAGCTGCACGCTGCTGCCACCTGCCACAAATTAGTTGAAGATCAACCAGAAGTCCCGGGGGGGGGGGGGGCACTCACATTGAAGTCATACCACATATGTGCCGCTCAAAAGATAGGGTTTTTAAGAGGATTTCCTGACCATAGGGTCATTTTTGGAGGCCTGGGGAGCCTGACCATAGGGTACACTTCTCAATTGGACATCACACAAGGGTTTGGGCTTTGAAATTGCAATCAGGCAATGCCTAATTAGCATTGAACTTTCAAGTGTCAGGTGTCATTCTTAATTGCAATTTAGTTTTCACACCTTTTCTGGCGACTTTTTCTCTTTATTTCAATATAATAGGCTGTAGGGCCTATATAATAATCTGACCATAGGGTATGAAATTCGGGCTCCGAAAACCTGACCATAGGGTACGAATTTCTGAACGCATGCCGCACATCCGCATCAAAATCCGGCTGAGTACCCCCCCCGGGCCAGAAGTCAGACTGCCAAATCATGTTCTCTTGAAACAGCGATGGTTTCATCGAGACAAATGTTATTCGAGCCCCTCACACTCAGTTTCTGTTGAATAGCACCATTACAACTTGGCATGCATATTATACGAGTACATGCCAATGAATTCTATGAATGTGATGAGGAAAAACCAATGCACACTTTTTGATGAAAATTCTGCAGGAGTTTTCCAACGCAACGGAGAACAAATTAGAAATTTTTGGATTAAGATCAGCATGTTCCGTATAAACAGCACAATGACTGGATACAGCTTCTTATTATAATATATGCAGATAGTGATAACTATCGATTCCCTGCCAGGGTCATGTACGTCATGCATCACTGATCCTGAGCTAGAAATAGCACATGAAATAGTTTTCCTGAAATCTCTGGGTGCTGGGACAAACACTTTTGTGGAAGTGAACAAAAAGATGTAATTTTAAACATTTCATATCTTCTTCAGCAAGAAGGAAACAGAAGTAGACCTATACATGATAACAGACAATTAAATTTCACAACCTTTCTGATGTAAAACTGTTGCTTGTGGTAGGTTGCAATGGCGACAAGCCCATGCGCTCTAAAGAGTGCTAGCATCTTGTTGTTAACATGTTACGCTACCAGACAAACAATCTAAATTGCCGTGACAATTGTTATCTTCAGGAAAGTGTTGTCAGTCCATGTTTGTTTCAATATTCTCGGCTTTAAGGTATTTGTCACATTTGACATTTCCTGGACTATTTCCATTATGACTTTTCTTCATCGATCTATCTTCCAGCTTATGACTTGGAAACATAATATTATATCCTCCCCCTGAATGAACAAAATTCTTCACTTTCAAGTCTTTACCCCTTGGGTCAGATCTCCTTTCTTCAGTTAGGTTTATGTCTATATAAGACAAGCCACATACGCACATAATCATGCCTTACAGAAGGGCTTACATAATGATAAATCTCTGATATACCCTGAGGATGCATAGTTGCATACTACTCCATCATCATTGAGCCAGGGGTTGTCTTACACTGAGTCCTTTACAAACGCTCTACATTATGCATTCTTCAGATCTATTAAATTAGTAGTTCTTCTTGCCCTGTTCAGACGATCTATTGTTCTCTCTATATTTCACAAGAAGGTATAATGAGCTCTCATGTCATACTCATTGCAAAGTAGTCTATAATGCAAGTCTTACCATACCAGGGTGCAGGCTGCAGGGTGTGAGAATGTAAAGGTGCAGCAAGAGTATAAGCACTGCTCCATCACTAAAGTATGGTAGGGGAACATGGGGACCGACGGGCCATCCTCTTAACTCCACATCAAAAACGTTTCATTACATCTAATTAGCATTTTTAGTATTGTCTATCACATCTAGGAATACCATATCGACCACTGATCAATAAGTGATAGCACAAGCGTGTAGGAGGCAAAATGAAATTGTCAACATCTAAAATTTTTTTTTTTGATTCAGAAAAAGTTTAATGTCTCGAAAGTGTGTAGACTCAACGCAATATATTTCTATGATAATTTGTCCTATATATTGGTGACAATTTACACATTGAATTTTAGGAACAAGAACCATATTTCACCAAAAAAGAGGGGTTTAACTGTTCAGAAAGCTTTTGGGGACCGATGGGACACCCAACATGGGGACCGATGGGCCACTATTTCTTGAGATTTTCTATAGGTGGCGTATTGGCATGGGGCTGGATATTAAAGTCTTTTATGGGAAAAAGCACAATAGAACTTCAGCTTGCATCTTTAAATGATAAGTTTTGACTTAAATGAATGCCCTCGAATTTACAGTGATAGATTTGCCATAGTAATGGCTTCAAACACAAAATGGTGGAAATTTAAAATATCCATAATCACAAATTTTCAATCTTGGTAGTATTTGGGATATAATAAACATAAGGACCCCGTTAGACATTGATGCAATATTGAGTGTAAGTTAAATTTTCACCAAAATATAAGCTAATGGATGGTTATTGGTGAATTTCATTGTTTTGATTCAAGATTTCTCCTGCAGGTGGCATACTAGTACAGTATCATTGGAAAATTTTACTTTTCCCCTAAAAATCTAAATGATTGACAGAAATGATTCATTGATGGAGAAAAAATTAAAATATTCTCATTTTTAATATTCATCAACAAATTTGAGGTATTAGACAAGATTTTGATGATCATGGTGGTCACCAAACTTCTGTATCGACCAAATATCAAATAATTTTTTTTTCTTAGTGACCAATGAACCAATCGCTTTGGAATTTTCCAATATAGTTTTTAATGCATCTGTTCATGTACTGCTAAAATATCATCTCAATAGATTGACTATAACTGCAAAAAAGTAACTCATGACATTTGTGAAAATCAAACTTTTTTTTCAAAGTGTAAAATCTGGACATATCTATATTCTTTCGATCTCTTATTGTCCAAAACACTCAGATGGATCAACAAAAACATATTGGAAACAAATTTTGAATTCTTTATCCACCCTTTGGCAAGTTAATAACATGGTCCATCGGACCCCATGGGATGGCCCATCGGTCCCCATGGTTGGGGACCGATGGGCCACCATCTTTCTTGACCGAAAATGTGTTTTCTAATCTTTCTTCCTAGGTTGATCTATGTGAATCTTATATCATTTTAAAGAGAATTACACCAGCTAATAGGGTGCACAGTATGAATCCTTTATCTGGAGCTGATTTGTTCCATAAGTTGAACTTATTCTTAAAACGTACATGCCATTTTACCAACAAGTGCTAATTTAAAACATTGATCACTGCCTGGCACAGGGCATTACATCAAATGCAAAATGCAGAAGAGGATAGAATGCTGGGTAAACTGCTTGGCAATTTTAAGCCCCAACATTGTAGCAAGAGTTTCACTACTGCCTAGCACAAGTATGCAGATCAGCAGTGTGACATGATGCATTTTTCACTGGGATGTTTGCATTTCTACCCAGGGTCTATGAGAAATACTGCAGTTGAACCTTTGTTTTGGGTCATAGTAAACATCATTGCAATTGTATTTAATGCTTATTTGATGCCAAACTTCTTAAAATTCTCCCTCTTTTTCACACTATTTGAATTTCATCCTACTATTCTGGTTCCTGGGCCTTTCATTACACAATTTAACAGTGACTGTAATTGAGCTGAACCCAAACAAATAGTCAAGGTGGAGATAACAATGTTACAAATTTTATACACAATTAAGAGTGTCGTACAAACTTGTGAAGTATAACACATTAATAAAATGAAAACAGACAACATCAAAGAGAATTATTCACCTAACTCTGCTCAAAGAATGAAATGACAATGCCATCAACAACATAAAAGCACTCTCCACAATGAGATATATCAGACAAAGCTCTTCCCTTCACAGAGTCACAAAGCTACAGTCACAACTGCATAACACGCCTCACAACAAAGCCTAGATTGAAGCTGATAGATCTGAGTGGACAATACAATGTCCTCAAAGCCCAAATGACGCACCCATAATTTGAAGAAAAGTGGCCTTGATCTCATAAAAAAGAACTACACATGAAGTCCATGGTGACGGAATGACAAAAATGAACATCATTTGTATCTTCTTCCTTTAAAAACACAAAAATAATGTGAAGGAGGGCTGATAAATATGCATATTTTGTTGAGACACACTTGATAGTTAACGTTTTTCCTGAATGCAAAATCATATAAAGGGCTGTAAAATATATATGATGCGTATTCACTGCCGTGACGGAATGACAGTGAAATGGACATTAGAATTTCATCATCTCAAATAATTAATTTTTACTGCTTATCTTATGTGTTTTTACCATACATTTTGGTTAATTTTCAAAGCACATATTCTTAGGTTGTCTTTCATTCAGAAATTGTGAAGTTTCAATAGTTTCTGTGTTAGAGCAATGAGATATACCCACCAGAGGTAGTGTGACGGAATGACAGTTGCCAGATCTAATTTGTGACGGAATGACAGGACCAATAATACAAATAAAAGCATGTATATATTTTATATTATTGCATCAGATATTCTTGTGACACACACCAAACTTGGTATACTTGTAGATTAGCTATAGTGGAACATATTCCAAAGTTAAAATTCAAACAATATAAACATTTGTATATCTTGCTATATGTTTGAAATGTATCTGCTGCTGTGACGGAATGACAGTGAAAGAAAATATGTATTTTATTTGAATTTGTTGCGCATATTCTTCCAATACTTGTTTTACCACATAGATTTGTACATTTTACAAAGTCTATAATGTGAGCTTGTCTGTCATTCAAAAATTGTGAACTTTTCAACAGTTTTTGTGTTGGTATCAAGATGTACACCAGCCAGGGGCACTGTGACGGAATGACAGTTGCCATGACCTATCAGGTAATTGTGGCTTGAATAGCAAAATATCAATAGGAATAACTTTGCACTTGCAAAGGGACAAATAAGTAATTCAATTGCAATTACAAATATTTAGATTCCAATGCATACATACACATGTACTAACTACTATTACATGTTGTGGAGTGACTACAAAATTTTGGTGTCAATTCTGCTCAGTCAATTGTCAAAAATGTGAAATTTTGTTATCTGTTTATTGCTCAAATCTGTTCCACCAACGTCATAAATGTTTTTCATTATCAAACAATATATCATAGGAGGTTTAATTCATGTCATCATTAGTGGAATTTGCAATTATGTTTTACATATACAGTAGTTTTTCAATTACTCTGTTTAGTATTGCGTCATTCCGTCACAGCCATAATGGCATCTCATTTGTTGTAGCTAGGCATACTAATTGACCACAAATTTGAAAAAACGAGAAAGAATACTTTCCTACTTCTGCCTCGTTGTAGAATTTAGCTTTGATGCACCCCCAAGTATTGCATACTTCACAGAACAGCAAAAAGAAGGTTAACATTTTGGCAGAATGATATGATTAGAATATGTCATTCCGTCACACAAATTGAGTTGTATTTAAAGAAAGTTTGCTGTCAGCTTTATTCATTAAATTTCGAATCAGACATTTCAGAAATAGTTTGCTAGAGCAATATTAGTTCATACACATGGCCATGGGAGATATGGACCACAGCAGGCCTATGATTTTCAGCTATGGTGTCATTCCGTCACATTTTGTGTCATTCCGTCACAGCCAAAATGTCATTCCGTACAGGGTAGCTAGGAAGACGAATAGACCACAAACTTAAAGGAAACCAGCCAAAATATTTTTCTGCTGTGGTCTCATTGTAGAATTTAACTTTTATACATCTCTAAACTATACATGCTATACATGACAACAATAATAAGGTTATTATTGTGACGGAATGACATGACTATAACTCATCCAGGACCCTTTTTGAAGTGGGAATAACTCATTATACTCCATGACACGGTTGAGAAAAATATTTAAAAATGATAAATATTGTCTTTTTGTACAAAATGATATGCTGAGTGACCATGAGAAGTGAAAATAACTTAAGTTATCCTTCATTGAAAGATGATGTATCCATCCCCTTTTGCTGTCGTTCAGATTTTGGTGTGATGTCATGTACAATGTTGGCTCAAAAACAGGGGATCCCACACTCCAAATTGATTAAAACTGCCCGAAGTCCGAAATATAGGTTTTTATCTATCATTTAACACCGGTTTCCATACAATTACTTATATTTTAATATTTCATTGGTTTGTCCACATTTCTGTGGATTTCATGTACAGACCTGTATCTAACCTGTCTTTTTTGAGTAAGGTCATAGAGAGTGCTGTCATCAAACAATATACAGATCACATCGCAAAAAGTCATCTTGACGATGAAAAACAATCAGCCTACAAGCAACATTTCAGTACAGAAACACTTCTGACAAAAATCCACAATGACGTTATGCTGAATATGAGCCAAGGTGAAGTGACAATGTTAGTGTTATTAGACCTGTCTGCAGCATTTGACACAATTGACCATGACATTCTTCTAGAAAGGCTGAGAGACATTTATGGTGTTGATGACTCGGTTTTGAACTGGTTCAAATCCTACATCTCAAGCAGATCGCAGTCAGTACTCATCAACAATACTGAATCTGGCAAGTTACCTCTACGATATGGCGTTCCTCAAGGATCAAAACTGGGTCCAATCTTATTCAATTCATACATTGCACCAGTAAGCAAAGTAGCTGAACAAAACCAGGTCGAGGATCAAAAGTACGCTGATGATGAGCAACTTATTCTGTCCTTCAAACCAACATTTCTTGGACAAGAACATGCCAGAAAGAAAATGGAAAAATGCATCACAGAAATAAGAGATTTTCTACACAGAAACAAGCTTTGCAACAATGGTGAAAAGACAGAAGTTCTCCTAATTGGTTCAGCAAATCAACTCAAAAAACTTCATGTGTCAGCACTAACTATTGAAAATGTTGAAATCAAAGTGACCGATCATGTCAGAAATTTAGGCGTGTTCTTCGATAAACACATGACTATGGAAAAGCAAGTGAACAAAATGTGTCAAAATGCTTACTACAACTTACGGAATATCTCCAAAATTCGTAAATCGTTAAGCAAAGAATCAACTAAAACAGCTGTTAATGCACTAGTCACCCCTCACTTTGACTATGGAAATGGACTTCTAAATGGTTGTTCCAAGCATGTGATAAAGAAACTCCAAGTGGCTCAAAACTCAGCAGTGCGATTGATTGAAGGACTCAAACGACAAGTTCAAGTGAGTGTATACAGGAAAGAGTTACACTGGCTACCTATTCCTGCTAGGATTCAATTTAAACTGATGACAACCACATGGAAGTCTCTGAACAATCAAGCACCAAAATACATTAAAACTCTCTGTAAACTGAAACCAGAAAATGACCGTAATTTGCGTAGCAACAATAAACTGCTGTTAGAAGTGCCTGCAATGCGGAATCAAAACAAGTTTGAAGATCGAGCCTTCTCTCACTCAGCACCAAAGCTATGGAATAGCCTACCAGAGAATGTGAGAGTATCCACAACCCTGGAGAACTTCAAAAAAAGACTGAAAACATATCTATTTGAGAAGTTTTACAACTAACACAATCATACCCCACAAGCGCTAATGAGCAGTTTACTGGAATTAGCGCTATACAAGTAACTAATTTTATTATTATTATTATAATTTGGTGACCACTTTGTAACAGCTTCATTTGTTATTTTTCTATCTATCTCATATTACCTGGAAGTACAAAGTAATGTTGGGAATTCCAGGACAGGATAATAATGAAGAAATCTAAGAAACATTCGTCTATCATGTTCTTATACCATGTCCCCCTCCAGCTGAATGTGCCAATGTCATAGTTTAAGGGTTGAACGATGCAAGGACTGAAGGACATGAATATGTATTTAAGAATTGCCTACCTTTATACCAGATATCTGTCAAGATACATTGTGCCATGTATAGTATACTTATACGCATGCAACTAGTACAACAGGCCCTATGTTATGGAATCCTGACTTAATTGTAAAAAACAAACAAAGGTCGTTTTTCACTACTCTGTAGCTATTAAATTTGTATTGCTAAATATATTATCCTTTTGAAAGCCTAAGCTAAATTGATGCTATTTGTCCTGAGAAATGTGGGCTTCCATCACATTATTTTTCATCAATCAGGGAGAGTATTGACTTTCAACATTTCTATAAAGGCTACTCCGCCAATGGATATAAATAGTTGTTTATTTTTTTGGCAGAGTATCTAAATTTCATCAATATATCATGCACATATTTTGATACATGGGGGAACAGGGGCACATTGGAACGCTTTTTATGTCTGCTAATTTTTTTCAATGCTGTAACTCAGAAGTTTTGCGTGAATATCACTAATACTGTTGAACTCATATCCAAGGCATAACAAATTAGGCTGCACCTACCCTTTTTCAGCCAGACAGCAAAATGTGAGTCGTGATGATGACGGGGCACTTAGGGAAACCAATTAAAAAATCATTTTAACACTCCATGTGCTATAGATATTACATAATATTTATAAGTAGTGTGTAAGACTATTTAAAGTGCATTAACACCTTTTCATGTCAATAATTAACTTTAAACAGTTTTAAACATTTAACATAAACTGTCCTGGGTGTCGACATCTATGTAAATAAAACACATTGCTTTGCGATAGATTTGCTCACAGAGCATGGTAATCCACTATGCTTCTATTCACTGTGGTTGGAATACCTATATTGTGTGCAGTCCCAGGTCATTCAGTTGACTTGGACACTTACATTCTGCAATATAAAGTGCGTCCCAATGTGCCCCGTGTTCACTGTCCCAATGAGCCCCGATATGACTTTTACGCCAAAATGCTAATTTCTCAGGCACCAGTGAGTGCAATTCATAACAGTTTGTTACAATATATAAAATTCATATAAGCATCGAGAAAGCCTGATTTTTCAAGGTTTGTCCACAGAATGGTTTGAAGTGACCCCCTCTGAATTTACTTTAGTAGCAGGAAAACAAACTTTTCCTCGCCATACTTCTGCATGTGGCTGTAATTTGTCAATAGAGACATCAGGATGTGAAATTGCAAGATATGATGGCACTACCATATCATACACCTTGCCAGGAACCAAGAAAACCCCACCATCCCATAGTGCCCTGCGTCCCATTGTGCACCGGTTCCCGCTATGACGCCTGACCGCTTTGAAAAATTTTATTTTAAAATAATTTCTTGTTAGATTTACTGCTGCTTGACAATTTCGATTGATAGCATTGCACATACGCTACAAGACGATTTGAAAGACTGATAGACAAATGTATTATAGCGAGCGCTCGCTCGCTGGCTGCGAAGCAGCCAGCCGAGTGCGAGCGTCTATGTCTGGCACGTGACCTTTTTGTCAAAGGGACTTGATCAAAATTTTTTGTACATCTGCGCAACCGCACTAGCTTAGCGTCATTTGAATCCTACGATATTCTCGGTGGGTGGGCAGATTTGCGCGACTTGATTGACAATGATTTAGTGACGTCATAACAAAAAAAAAAGCTCTGACGTCATCCTATTCTGACAGCTGTGACAGCTACGAAAAGTGACGTGACGCTAACATTGATCACAGCAGCTGCAGGAATTGGCAGATCATCCGTGAAGCCAGCATGCCTGGGAATTCTTGATGCAGTCTGCAGCACAGATTTAATACACTAGTCTTTGGTTGTGTAATGTGTATCAAGTCCAAATTCGTGTGTCTGCTTTCACTTAAATGATGAAATACTAGTATATAACTCCAATATTTGGGCAATAAATTCCAATGCAAAAACGAAAACCCATGGCAGGCCCAAACAGCCAAATCCAATATGACTGCAAAGTGAGCCATTGCCCAAAGCCAAGGCAAGGAAAACAAACTGCCATGTTTACCAAAATAGTCTGTATTAATTATCGTAGCTGTGTGTAAGACAGATGACCAGGTTTTCACCAGGGACAAACTCCCTTTTTTCACTTTTAATGAGAGCTAATTTGGTGGGGGTTTGGGGCAGCAGTTCCCAAAATGCCCCCCCCAAAAATGCATGTTTTTAGTTTGGATCATGAGAGTCAGGAGGTGAACTGCGGATATACTACATGTAACAAAAATTGATACCAGTAACTCTCCCACACACTTACTAATTACTACAGAACAATAGCCATTGAAATAGACCAACCTTGTTTGCTCCAATGCAAATGAAAACCCATAGTACATCCATTATGAAAGCAAAGAGAACAAAATCATTTTTCAAGTCAGAATGTTCAGACGAAAAAAAAAATCAAACTGACATTGACTGACACTGCACCGAATGACAAGCATTCGTTTTACTGACGTCACCTGAGCTTCATTAAATTGCTACATTGGTCCAGGCACCTATCAACACAACCCAGACGTTTTTACTTACATCATAACTATTTTGCACTTGATAAACAAGGAAAGTATCACTTTCTATCATTGCATACAACTTAACTATTTTCAATAAGTAAATGAGTGCATAGGTCAACTTTATTGTTCAGTTCAATGAACTGAGTACGTCACATGAAATTTTAAAAATGACGTCACAAAGATCAGCTAGGCTGTTGCCAGCTAGCAGGTGCACCAAACCAAAAAAATGCGAGGGTGGGGTGCATATTGACAAAACAAATAATAATAATAATTTCGTTGGATCTCCATATAGAAAAAAAAAAGGGTTGTTGACAAGTGTTGTTGTTTTTATCTGAAAAAAAAAATACCAGAGAGACTCATTGAGTATATGGCAGTGATAATGATGATGTTGGCCCTATGATGTCATTAAACAATCAGACTGATGACGTAATAGGGCCTGCAATAAATTTAAAAAATAAGTTGTCAAAACTTTTCAACTTGCCAGGTTTTTTTTTTTTTCTGAGGCACCTTGGGATTGTCCACTAATGTTTAGAGCAAGTTGCTTGTGAAGGACATGACATTTTTGTGTTTTTTTTTCAGAATTTATGAAAATAAATTTTGCGAGGTTTTGATAAGAATTAAACGTATTCATCCTCAGCTGATCTGGCTGCTAGCCAGCTGACATTTTGGTCAGCCAGCCGCCTTTCCTCACAGCAGCTGGTGCGAAAGTCTAGATAAGGGCCTCTATTTCACGGGGTCTGTACTCTGTAGTCAAGAGGGGGCAATTAATAAAATGAGGTGGCCTCTGCAGGGGCGTATCCATAAATGGCCTGGGGGGCCATTACATGGGGTGAATATGTGACCGACGCTCTGTGGCGTTTCCTATCTCTTCCATGTTGATTTTTGGCCTGAGGGGAGCATGGCCCAATGCCCCCCTAAATACGCCACCGGGCCCCTGAGAAAAATGGCTACATTGCCCTTGGCAAAAAAGCTGTGTCTTGGGTATCTAGGCTTCGAGTGATAAGTACTGCAGTGAAATCCTGTAATGTACGCCTAATGATAAAAAAATTGGTCTCCACCAAAAAGGATTACTCGTGATGTCAAGGAGATAACACATTCATATTGACTTTGGCTGGTCTGCAGTGAATAAAAGATGTTTGGCTTATATTTTGCAATTACTTTAAAAATAGGTAATAAGTTTTTACATAAGGTGTGAGCTTTTAATGAACAATTGTCAATCTCTCTATTGTAACTTAGCGAATGAAACAAATTGTGTCACTTTTGCCGCAAAGTATGCAAAAACTGTCCTTGCTTAGGATGCTGTAGACTGTAGTATATATCAACCAGGGCTTTAGCCTTTAGAGTCGGGTATTAAGTGAACTGACTCCGACTACCGACTCCTTTAGCATTCTGAAAAGCGACTCCGACTCCTTAGGTCTCCTGAATTATGACTCCGACTCCTCTTATCGGCATTATTGCACACATATATAACATGGTTAGCAGGGAGAAAAACTAGAAGGCAAATTGGAATTTGCATATCTGGACGGTGATAATCGACCTGACTATTGTAAAACAAGCAAGGGCTAGTCGTTTGGTATGCTGAATTGTAGTAGCAGGGGTCCCATTTTATGAGGACGTTAGCCATAAGTGGCCTTGAGAGGGAGAAATGCATATTTTGCTAGACATGCGGCAACGCACTAACGTGTGTGAAAGTCTGTAGGGCTTGAGTTATGTAGAGTAATATCATGATGCATTTTTTTGCAATGGCATATGAGTGTATATTATTGACAAAACAAGTGAAATCTCTAAGCAAACAGATATATTGCACTCATCAGGCACTTTCTTGGAAGAGCCATTGATGACATTTAGATTTGGCAGCAGATGTGCGCCCCCGAGGTGCGCCCCCGAGGTGCGCCCCCGAGGTGCGCCCCCGAGGTGCGCCCCCGAGGTGCGCCCCCGAGGTGCGCCCCCGAGGTGCGCCCCCGAGGTGCGCCCCCCCTCCCATTGTCATTTATGACAATAATGAGATAATCATAATTCATTAACTGTATTTGGTTAGCACAGAATACAAATCCACTAGCGCTAGTACGCGTTTTGCACATTAAATGGCTACGGAGAGCGTCCCCCTAGCGGGAAACCCAAGAACTACTTGTTAACAGCAGCAAAGACTGTGGGAACCAGCCAGATGACCTCAACCAATCACATCGCTTCATTCCAATGGCAACCAGCTACTCTATCAGAGCTGATGTACAGGCTCTGACTATGTATCGATGGACTGGTCCCCCCTAAGCTACAGACAGGTGGGCCAGATAGCAGTCAAATGCATCAGATTTAGTGATTTCTGCCTATTCTCCGCACTGTATGCATCTATCTACAGTTGTTACAGATAGATCTAGCCCTTATCTATCTGCTACATCACTCTGACGCATTAGGATGGCATGTGTGCAGAGGTGGAGGGTGAAATAGGAGCTGAGTGGAGTAAACCACTATATGTCATGTTTAATGCTGGCAAAGTTGACAGGAAGTCAAGGCTGACAGAAGCAGTAGTGTAGCCAAACAGTATCTGGACTCCGTCCAGATAATTAAACGAAGTTTTCATACAATTCTGCACATGAAAACTTGTGTATTAAGTTAAATGTGTAAAATTTGAAATACATTTCACAATTTCGGTAACTGTGTCTTTGTTGATTATGTTCATTATTTTTAGGAGTCAGGAGTCACCATTAATTTTCGACTCCCAACTCCCACACCATCTGAAAATCAAAGTTCAACTGAGACTCCGACTCCACCCAAAAACCTCCGACTCCACAACTCCCGACTCCTGACTCCGACTCCAAAGCCCTGATATCGACTGATCTGTGACATAAAGTTTTGAGTAGAGACTGAACAAATACGAGTCCAATGACATTGTTGTTTGTAATATTAATATAATATTATAATCTTTTTTGCGCTAGCTCTTATGCTGTGGCATTTACATATTAGTATGATGATTTAACAGCAAAAAATTGAAATGTTATTTCAAAATGTCTGAATGCTTTGGAATAAAATGAATTTTAATAATCCATTAAAATCAATATTTATAAATAGAACAATAGATCATCTGAGCCGGCCAGGATTTAGTGCACCTTCAAGTAAGCTATACTAGAATTCTATCTATCTGTCTGTCTATCTACATGTATCTATCCATACATCTTTCCGTCAATCCATCCATGGCTTAAAGATCTATCTATGACCTATGGATTGACCAATTGATCGATCGACTAGTCAATCTGTCTATCCAACTTTATCTATCTATTTAGTTTATCAACAAATCTTTCTTTTCTAAAAATTAAACATGCTAGGATGAGAAACTAAAAGGTAAATATGATGATTACGTACCTCTAAAAATATCTATCTATCTACTGTGACCCTTTGAACCATCTCAACATAGAGCACCATAAGAGGATGATGACTCCATAAGAGAGTTGGTTTTTGGGACCTTGTGACAAATTATGATTGATGTGGGCCAATGGGGATGCTTCATCTCCACAGCAAGGAATCCTTTTGAAAGGAGAATAAACAGAGACAATACAGGAGATCAGCATCGCATAATGTAGGAAACAAAATGTCACACAACTGTTAAATGAGGGAACTTGTGTCAAAAGACTGGTTTCTTGTTGACAACTGTTATTCAGTAAAGTGCTGTCAATCCATCCATGCTTGTAGCACATTTGAAATTTCCTGGACTATTTCAATTATGATTTTTCATCATTGATCTGTCATTCACCTTATGACTTGGGATCTGATATCCTACAGAGGAAAAAATCTTCATCGCCAGGACTTCACCCCTTGGGCCAGACCTCCTTTTTACATAGGTTTAGTATGTCGAGATACAGACAAGCCACATATGCATTATCATGCCTTACAGAAGGGCTTACATAATGATAAATATTGTTGCATACTACTCCATCATCATCGAGCCAGGAGTTGTCTTACACTGAGTCCTTTACAAACGCTCTACATTACGCATTCTTTAGATCTATTAAATTAGCTGTTCTTCTTGCCCTGTTCAGATGATCTATTGTTCTATTTATAATTCACAAAGAGGCATTACAGCTGCTCATATCATACTCATTGCAAAATATAGTCTATAATGCATGTCTTACCATGCTGGAGTGCATGGTGTGAGAACAATGATTAGATATACAAGGCTGGGTTTGGAGTTGTTTTTTTAATAAATCACTTGTTGGCTAGTTTAAGGAAGTAAACACATTTTTTCAGTCTTCAAATAAAGAAATTAAATTCAGCAGGGGATATATATCTTAACATGGTGCTCTCTTGTTTTAGAAATGAATTGTAGAATACTCCAAGCCCTTCCCCACTGAATAGGTAATTGAAGTTGCTGTCCACATCCAAGTTAGTGCTGATAGCAACTTACAGACTTCTAAGCAACATCATTAAGCTTCTACTGATAGATTACAATTAGGGGAGACCGGGGTTAGTTGAATCGCGGGGTTAGTTGAAACTTGGCCTAAAATCAGCTTTATTTTAAATTTTTGGCCAAACTGGTACTTTTGGTAGATACCCTGTTTATTGGCACATGTTATCATACCTTTATTCATTCAAAATTTCAAAATGCTAATTCTGTAGGCAAGAAAGTTTGTTTTTTGGGTGCTCTAGTAAATTGTTTGCTCAATTTTCGAGGGGGATTATTGTATAGCTTTGATTTTAATCCAGGTGAACTAACCTTATTTCTAAATAAGTAAATCCATGCCTAATCCACACCCAGAAGCTTTTTGTTGTGTGGCTTTGAAAAGACTGAAAAATAAGACAATGTTGTGTTCCAGGTGTGATGGGGTTAGTTGAATCATGCGTGGTGGAGTTGGCCATAACATATATTTTAAGTGTTAAAATTGCCTTGCAAGTCATTTTTAGTTGGAGTTACTGTAGTTTAGAACTACTACAGTACATGTCTGCATTCCTGAAAGGGAAATACGGAAAAACCAGAATTTTTGCCAAAAATAGACAAAAAATTTTGTAAATTACAGTATACAATTTCTTTTCAAATGAGTGTTGTACTGAAGCTGGTGGTCATCATAGGGATATCAGTTATGCAAAGGAAACCCCTTTTATAAGAAGTTGTCTCCAAATTTTTATGGCGCTTCAACTAACCCCAGGGTCGGGGTTAGTTGAATCAAAATTTTTTCTGGAAGTTTGTGTCTGTGACACAAATTTCAATAATCATTTACAATATCTCTTGGGCTGATCATTGAGTTAAACACGCTCACTATCACATGCTAAAATTTGGTGTGAATATCTTGTACCGTTTGCTCTCCAGAGCAAAAATAAAAATGAGTGTGCCAACTAACCCCGGTCTCCCCTACTTCTCACCTTGTCTAGGGAAGAGCTCAGTCTTGAAAGTTCCTTGAAACTGAACGACACCTCATGGACTGCTCGTGAAAATTAATCTTGAACCGGTGCAACATTTCTGAGCCAGATCAAACGAGTCTACCTCAGGAGCTTCCCACTTCGCCAAGACCTCAGCACCGTTCCAAAAGACCATTTTAGCTACTTGGCAATCTCCCTAAAAAAACCTGATCGGTGGGTCAAGGCTTTTATGAATCACCATCAATAAGACTGTATCACCTTTAACAATAATGATAAGATGAATGTAAAGCCTAAACTATTCACTAATTTTTCATTTGTGTATAACTTCCCATCTGATTTTTGTTATTTTACTATAATAATTGGTATGATTGCCGCTCAGTATGGTGAGCACCGGTGAGCAGATTTATCTGGAATGGGCACTATATTATATTACTATATTATTTAAAAACAATTGTTGGCCGGAAGCTTACAGCGTGTGTTAATCGTTTGTACCCTCATCACTGACGGTTTATCTTAGCTTATCTCAACAAATTTTTTTGGTGAGATACCCCTGCTGGTGGCTCTTGCTCACTACTAAATCATGGGGCCAGTTACAATAATGAAAAAGTAAAGTTCTGTAAGTCGAACTTTTTCAAAAACATCAATGCCATTTTACTAACAAACGCAAATTTACACCATTGATCACAGCCTGACACAAGGGATTCCAGTAAATGTAAAATGCAGAAGAAGACAGGATACTGAGTGAACTGCTCGGCATTTTTAAGCACTTCCATTGTTGCAAGAGTTGAGCTACTGCCTGGGACTTCAGTAACTGACAGTATGCAGAGCACACGTGTGACATGATGCATTTTTCACTGGGGTGTTTACATTTCTACCCAGATCCTATGAGAAATGCTGCAGTTGAACCTTTGTTTTACGTCATTGTAAAATCATTGCAATGGTATTATTTGCTTATTCAGTGTCAAACAATTTAAAATTCTCCCATGTTTTCAGAATATTTGCATTTCACGTAACTGTTCCACTTCCTGGGCTTATTGCACAATTTAACAGTGACTGTAATTAAGCTGGACCCAAACCAGCTGTTAAGCCGGAGAAACCAATTTTATACGAAAATACAAATGTCATAAGAATGATTGCACCCTGTAAATTTTATAAGCAAACAGAGTGGACTGTGGCACTGTGAAAGGGCACTTCATGAATCATCATGTATACTAATGATTTGTTGTGATCATACCCCCAATACTTTCAAGGTTAATTTAATTTAAGGAGACTAATCCCACTTGTTGGTGACCGGCAAACGAAAGGATTATGCATCTGATTTGTACACTAAAATCAGTTATGACATATCATATGGCCTTCTCTTGATCATGACAAATCACACAGCCTCTATGTTTCCCATGTCGAATGTAGAGAAGATGATACTTCTTCGGCTATTATGACTCACAGAGTGCCAAATTCTGTGTAAAGAAACACTCGTTTTTGCATATCAGAGAATAATTCACCAAAGAGAATAATTCACAAAACCCTGCCCAAAGAATGAAATGAAAATGCCATCGTCAAAGGAACATCATCCTCCACAATGAAATACATCGGACAAAAACCCGCCTTTCAAACTCTTCTCATCTTCTCATAACAAAGCCCTAAAGCTATTGTCACCACTGCAGAATACTTCACATAACACTGCCTAGATTGAAGCTGATAGATCTGAGTTGACAAGACAATGTCCTCAAAGCCACAAAGAAGCACTCATAAAGGGTGGAAACTTTGTAATGGCTTCATTTGCTATTATATTAGAAATGCTAGAACAGGACAATGGCTGAGGAACACAGATAAAAATTGTTGATCATTTAGAGTAGCGCGGGGCATGGCCTTCTTACCCCACCCACCGGGCAAGAAGCCCCCCTACTATAATCCTATGGAAATTTTTTTTGCGAGCGCATTCAGCTTGAAAGTTATTTCTTGGGGTTCTTCTATCATTTTTAAGGCATTCTATTCACTTTTTCTGAATTTCAAAATTTTTCTGTTCATACATTTATTTTTTAATATTTTTTGCCCATTTTCAATTTCGGCCAAAATTTTTTCTATTTCAATTAGCTATTCTATCAAGATTTAAGGTGAAGTACACATTATTAAATGGTTCCTGAAGCAGCTTCGAGGCCTCAGTGAAGGGGGTCCCATGCCCCATACCATGTGGGGCCTCTCGCCCCAAACCCACATATTTTAATTTGACCTCTATATTTTGAGCTAAAATGCCAAAAACATGATCCAAATCATGTTTATGTGATGGTCATAAAATGAAGCAATGCAGATATCCATTATACTTTAAAAATTTCCAAAGTTATTTCTGACAACCACTTTCAAAGAATTAATCAAAGTTACAAAAACCATGCACCTTTTTTTGTTTCTTTAATTACGACTATGGTTTGGTGCTGAATGCCTTGAAAATTTGTGACGTCACCTAAAAAGCCTCTAGCTTCAATCCTATCAATAAGAAAAAGCACCAAAAATGTAAGTTTAGAAATAACCCTGGGGGGGCTTCTCACCTAACCCGGGCTTCTTGCCCCGACCCACTCTACTTATTTCATGTTCCTCTCCTAGGGCAAGTGGCAATGTTTAAAGGGGTGTCGAGTACAGGGCAACAAGAATTCAGGACTTACAGTACAACTCAAAGAAGCAGCCACTACTTTACCCTTTCACACCTTTTGGCTCCCCGTAAATCACATCCTACCTTCATCTACCTTAAATTACCTGCACATAAAATTAGCTCTGTTATTCCTATTTGGAATCATTAGTCCTTTAATGTGTGTTAAATATGCAAGTAAGGAAGTTTGGTTGTCAGAGATTTCACCTCATTTAAACTGTTACCACTTGTCACCAAGGTTACCCAAAACACGACAAATGGGATTTTGAGCCTCAATATGAAATTGTTGAATATTTGAACACTCTTAAGCTGAGAATGTATTTCATGATTTAGGAATAATGGGTTGGGATAGCAAGTCGGCCAACAGTTCTTTACTACTCTCTGGCTATTTATATTGCTCAATATCTGATTCCATTTAAAGCCTAAGTTAAATTGACACCATTACTCCTCAGTGCGAGACTTTTGTCACATTACTTTTCAGATCAATTTCCAGAGAATTCAGCCATGTTAATAGTACAACTAAAGTTCATTCTTCAATAAAATGTAATGCTCCAATGCCGACAAAAAAGCAATCATCATACATTTTAAAAAAGCCTTGTTCAAATCAATAGCAAAGTGATAACGTTTAATTCAACTTCATCAATGATTTTTTTAAAGTCTGAATAAATTGAAATTAAGTTTTGATGAGGAAGAGTATTGACTTTCAACACTTGTACAGAGACTATACTCTGTCCATATCCAGGGGCATATCTAACATTGTCTGAGGGGGGGCATAACATACGGCAAATCGAGTTATATTTTTTGCCAGAAATTACACATACACGAGTAAAATAAATCACACATACACAAATTGCCCATTTGTGGATACATTTCTAACACTTTTCTGACTAGTGAATGTGTCAAATATACCACCATCAGGTCGTGTATATGATATATATTGCATATACAAGGCTGGTTGTGTATACACTGTAAAATTTTAAATTTTGAGTTAGCTCAAATGATTGAGTGAGATGGTTGCACAATTTGCTTGAGCCATGATAGCTTGTTGTTTTGAGTTATGATAATCTTTGTTATAACTTGCTAACAACAAGCCATCTTGGCTCAAAGGAATTGTGCAACCATGTCACTCAATCAAATAAGCTAACTCAAAATTCAAAATTTACAGTGTATGAGAGAAGTAGCACATACTACAAGAGTTGTAGTGTACATGGCTTATTGCGATACATACACGAATGATAGTGTATGTGTCTGATGTAGCACATACACGGCCTATTCTTGTATGTGCATGACATGACACATAAAGGACTCGTGAATGTGTCCTATCTTACACATTATGTTATCAAAGCTTTGATCTAACTGCTCATGTTTGAATAATATATTACACTTACTAAAATACATGAAAGTGAATTATCCTGCACTTACACAAGTTTCCACTGTCCCATTAATTGTGGGCATGCAATATGTTGCACATTCACTAATTTGTGTAACTGACAGTTATCACATATTCACCTAGGCCTGTGAGTGATAATTTTAAAAATTACATTTTCCCTAATAACTGAAACCTCCAACATTACATTTTCAATACATGCATTGTTGTTTCTTACAACCACGAACACAAATGACATAAAATAACAGGCTAATAAATAGTTTATTAATTTGACAAGTGACTGCAATAAAAAGTACTGAAGTGCTATTTATGTCACATACAAGACTGTTAGACAATGCACATAGACGAGTCTGATTTATATGTAAGATATTTCATATACAAGAGTGTTTTATAATCCACATAGACGAATCTGATGTATATGCAAGATATTTCACATACAAGAGTACACATACATGAGTTCAGTGCTTGTGAATATGTGTGATTTTATACATTCACAAATTCGTGTATGCGCAGTTTCTAACCAAAAATATATATAGCAAATCAGCGGCGATCCATGGTGTCCTTATCTCTCCCATGATAATTTTGAGCCAAGCTGGTGTTTGGGGGGAGGGGATGGCCATCAGTGGCGTATTTAAGGGGGGGCCATTGGGCCATACCCCCCCCTGGCTCAAAATTAACATGGAAGAGACAGGAAAAGCTGCGGAGCGCCCCGTATTCACTCCATGTAATGCCCTGCCCCTTAGGCCATTTCTAGATACGCCCCTGGTGGCCATCTCTGAATATGTCAGTGTCCAATGTCCATATGCTGTCAGCCAACCTAATTGCAGAATTTTCAGTTAGATCAAAGCTGCTATTAGTATGAAATATAGGAGTGTGGTGAGATCTAAATGACATTATGTAAATACATTTACATTTTGATATATGGAAGCCTTGGGCAATTAACTTGTTGATGTCAATTAGAAAACAGTTGGACTGCTTATAACATGTCTGACCATTAATGTATGATTCATGTGGCAATCAATTATATATTTTAATATTTACTTCATTTCTAATTTTGTAAGTTACAACTAAGATCCCATTATAAACTGATACATGTATTGCTGACAAACCTAGACACGAATGCCATCAAAATGGTACTTAAAGTAATTATTTGACTGAGAGCTGTTGGACCATAAATGTATTTTATCACAATTTCAATAACTATGTGTATGCTCTAACCTACAAAATTGAAAAATTAAAAATCAACAGTTACTCTGTAGTGTTATACTGCAAATGCACAGAACCTTGTAAATTTACTGAACAAGTGGAGCAAGCGGAATTGGGAACTAGGTCATTCAAATTGACTGTCTTACATAAAGGACATTCCTGGTCCTGCGAATCATATCCGTACCTCTATTTTCTAAATGAATGTGTGCATGAACCTGAAATAAAGCACCTCTTCCAAAATGTTGCAGCCTATTTTCTCAGCAATGAATGTGTTCATTGAATTGAAATAATGCACCTCTTCTGAAAATAATGTTGTAGCCTATTTTCTCAGCAATGAATGTGTGCATGGACATGAAATAAAGCACCTCTTCAGAAAATAATGTCGTAGCCTATTTTCTCAGCAATGAATGTATGCATGGACATGAAATAAAGCACCTCTTCAAAAATGTTGCAGCCGATTTTCTCAGCAATGAATGTGTTCATGGAATTGAAATAAAGCACCTCTTCTGAAAATATTGTAGTAGCACTGTAAAATCGGAGGCACTGATTCAGCTCAATTGATTGAGTGAGATGGTTGCACAAGTTGATTGAGCTAACATAGATTAATGTTTAAGCCTCGATAACTCAAAATATCGAGGTAAGATAGCTCAAAATACTAAGCTATGTTGACTAAGGTATTCAAGCTGAGAAAACTCAAAACAATGAGCTGTGTTGACTTACAGCTCAAAATAATGAGTTTTGTTGACTTATTGATCCAAGCTGACACAACTCAAAATTTTGAGCTGTGTTGACTTATTTTTAGTTGTTTTTGATTTATATTTGTGTGACCTGTCTTATATTGAAATAAAGCACCTCTTCAGAAAATAATGTCGTAGCCTATTTTCTCAGCAATGAATGTATGCATGGACATGAAATAACGCACCTCTTCTGAATTGTTGTAGCGTACCTTCTCAGCTATGCATTTGTGCATGGACATGAAATAAGAAATAAGGGGAACTAGGATATTTTCAATGGACTTTTTTTAAAGCAGTATCCCAACTGGATGTCGCTCAGATGAGACATTAAATAGGCTGCCCCTTGTGTCACATTCAGTCTGTGTTGACACAAATAAACAGTCCCTCACATTGAGTAGATATGTATTTTTTCCCCTTTAAAGCAGGTGCATATTTCACTTACCATAAAAAATCAATCAAAAACACCCAAAGATATTACTTTGCCATGCAAAGTTTATCATATTATCATAAAAAGGAGGCAAAAAACATTCACTTCGGAGAAAGATCGGGGAAATCAACAAATTTTTCAGTTGTGCGAATGGGGAATTACATTATAAACTTAAGGCTTTAAGCAACCTCTAAGTATTAACCAACCTGGCCAAAATTTCGCATTTGTTTGTTTTACTTATGTGGTTATCAATTTATCCTTTCAAATTGGGGGTTTTAGGAGGATCCCAGCTTCCCGAGTGGCAAAGTTACCCAACCCTGAATTTTGGCATTTCCATGGTTTTGGGCTTAAAAGTATGTCCTCTATCTGATGGTTGGCTGGCAGACTGTCAGCTAGGATTTTCCCAGCTGGCAAAGTTGTCAGCTGGGAGTTAATTTTTGGGGTTCAACCGATGAAATTTTCAGTCAGGTAATGAGAAAACAGTTGAGTCGGCTGGCTCGGGAAAAAATTACTCATATTAGCTGGCTGGGAGGAGCTGAATGATGCTTGGGCTGGCTGGCAACCCAGCAGGCAGCATAACAGATATGTTCTCCCTGTTGCATAAAAAAATAATATAAGTGTCACAAAAGATGTGCAACCAAGACCTTATACTGATGTGGGCATTATAATAACACAATGTCACCAGGTACCGGGTACCCCTGATCACAGCAATTATTAACCCTCATGAACTCTCAGAACAGGACTTCAATGCGTTTTAGTTTTCTTCACCACACCTTCATGTGAATTCTACATAATATTGCAAGTGTAACAGGCCTTTTTTAATGTATTATATTGTTTGCACTTCACACATAGAATTGATTTCACCTTCAAAATGTCCAATATTTATAACTTGTCTGTTTACTCAACTGTGATCATAGTCCCACATCTGGTTGAAGTGTTTATTGGAGGACTAACCTTTTTTTGTCATATCACTCAATCTGTCCATACACTTGTTCATCCATCTTGTGTATGTGTTAATTTGTATCTAAGTCTTATCCATATAATATATATCTCATTATCGGTCGGTCAGTCTATCCATCCATCCATCCATTTTTCTAAATTAATCCATTTACATATCTTCTCATTTCATTTTTTCAGAATTAACCATGCTATACAGGCAGTGGCATCCCTATGGGGGGCACAGGAGGCACATGCCCCCCATATTGGACCTGCCCCCCCCCCAGGTGCTCCCATTTGAACCATCCAAATCTGGCTAAAATAATATTATACAATTAGTATATTGGGTGCCCCCCCAGAGAATCTCATGAAAATACAATAATCATAACATCTTCATCAAATTAGATATATATGTGTCTGTCCATCTATCTTTAGACACCTATCAACCCCTCTTATCATGGAGCACAATGAGACGATGATGAGTGAGTTGGTTTTTTGGACTTTATGAAAAAATTATGATTAAAGCGGCCAATTGGGATTTGCGGCAGGACGTGTGTTTGGGCTCATTTCTAATTTAAGAAGTGACATAGGAATTTGAGTTCTGTACCAAGCTTACCTACAAATACCCACACCATGCAGGAATCATTTTCAATAATTTCACAATATTAATATGTAGGCCTATAATTTTGCGCCTTAAGCTGAATTTAAGAGATGTCGTGGTCTAGTGGATAAGGTGCTCGCCTGGTAACTGAGACGTTGCAGGTTCGAGTCCCAACCATAGCATGGAGGAACTGAGCAGATCCTCCATAACTCTTTGCCTCACTCCACCCAGGTGTAAATGGGTACTTGGCTATAGGCAGTGACGGCGATTGTAGAGTGACTTAGCATTGTGGCGCCTTATAAATACGACTTCCTGGCTGCATACTCACAGGGGAGTTGAGAAAGGCTCATGCTTGAACAGGCCTGTCAAGGGTGTAATTGTACAGTCTGTTGAGATGGACTCTGTCTATGTAATGGACTTTAAAAAAATATACATTTACATTTACATTTGAATGAACAGTTCTCAGCATCTGACAATGCCCATGATTTGCACAGCTATCTCATTCACTTTTTTTTAATCAATTATACCAAAAGCCCAATGGGCACATCTCCGTTGTAGCAACGTTGCAGCAACATCACCCTGTTTGTAAAATGATGTAGAATTGTATGGTAGAAACTATGTTATCACAACATTGTGAAGCAACATCAAAGATATGACGTTAGGAAGTGCCGTTGTGGTGACGTTTTCATAAGGTTGTGTGGCAATGTCAATGGTTCGACGTTAGCTTGTGACGTTTGGACAATGTTGGAAAAAAAAACATGATCTCTACCATACATAGGCCTATCCATGTGACCAACAGATCAGCCCTCCACTAGTTTGCAACATTGTGATTTACGAATACAAAACTCCAACAGAATTCCCCATTGAACAAACATACAAAAGTTAACTTACTGTAAGCCATTAACGAAGAACTTCTCCGTTATGTAGTCCTTGCAGTTAGAATTCTCAAAAGCCAAGTAGTATTTGTAAGTGTTAGAAAGCATTGTGAAGCAATCTTCTTTGTTCATTTTGTTGCATTTTAATTCTCCACACCCACCGTAAATGTCCACATCGATGTATTTTCTCAATTCAATGACATAGCCACGACGGTTATTTTTTGTTTGACAATTCGACACAAACCAGGCAACATTTCTAGTCTTTCCTGATGCAAAATTCCTCAAAGGTTTCTCAGGAAGCCCTGAGAAGTTTTTGAAAGGCACAAATTTCTCGTAAGGTGTGACGATAGTGGAGTCCATGCGATATGTGCAAGTCCAGTTGAATTTATCAGCCATCTCTGGACTCTGATAAGTATTGTGAGGTGACTCAAGTGCATAGTAAGCCCAGATCTGATTGGGCGGTTTGGCAAACTTAGGTACACTGAGGCACTGCTGCCACAAAAGGGCATCTGCTTTCTTTGCATATTCCTTCCGGTTCGTCAAGTAGCACCGATTGACCGGACACTCATCCAAAAAGAAGCGCTCTTGTCCTGGTTTTGCTCCAGCCATACCACTAGTCATGACAACAATAGTCTTCAAAGGAACAGAAGCATTGGCGCCTTTGGGGATATGGGACATCTGTTTTATTATCCTATCATCATGTTCATTTAATCCAGATGACCAGATGTGTTTGACATATTTTTTAGGCAATGGCACAACAACATGGCTTCTTTTCGGCAGAAAAAAGTCATTTAAACTATTTATAAATATATTCTTGAATCCAGTATTAATAAGAGAATCCATTTCTAATCCATTATCTGTATCATGAACATCTTCCTCATTAATATAATCCGGAAGTAAGGATTTTCTCTTTTCCATAATTACTCCATGGCCATTTTCAGTGTTTCCTCTGTTATCAATGTGTAAATGGCTTGCTCGCTGTTGATCAATGGAATTGATAAGGATGGTGGATATTAAATCCACAAAACATACTGACAGAATAATCGCAACTGATATATAGCCTATCTTCCTGCGTTTCAATATCCTCATTTTTTAAGATTTTCTCCTTGTTTCTAGGATCACACATGTCTTTCTTTCATCCTTCTTTCATCAGATATTTGCTCTCCCCATCAACGCTGAGAACATAGCATCATCCATCAAGACCATCACCAATCACAAATTCCTTTCCTAATTGATAATTTCTCAGACAATTCCTTGTGGAAAATTGGAATATAACATCATTAACTCATTCCACATTCCATTCTGTGCAGTTGCATTCTTTCATGTACTCATTATTAACTCAACAATTCATGTATAGGCTAATAAATTGGTTCTAAGATACAATCTATAATGTGTTGTAATATTTCTTAATACATATTACAATATATCTCAACGCACAGAAAGGCTTGTAAGCCCATTCCAGTGCAAACATATTCACACATGTATTACACAATTATGGTGCATTTTTGACATGTAAAAGAAAAGTGAGAACAAGTATGCAGCTCAGTTTCATCTTCAGAGACACATCACTGTAAATTAACAGAGAGTTGTAATATATGTATTGGTATATGTTGATAAGGATGATGATATTTGTCTCAGCCAAAAAGCCTACAGGTATGTGTTGCAAATGAAGACATATCTATCCTGTGTTGTTTTCATGTAACAATTTTTTTTTTGCCAATTCTGTATTGAGAATTCAGCCTCAGGTGCCATGCTATGAAAATAGTCCTTGAGGCTCTATGGTTTTATGCAGTTGTCAAATAAAGCCACGTGGACTATAGATGGGCCACAAATTACCTTGTTATCATTCTGAATTCACAGTGGAAACATTATAGCATTAGCACAATCAATTCTAAATATTTCATGGACATTTTGTATATGTGTAGACACAGTGAAATTACACGTCTAACAGTGATGTTTGTACCTACCTAACAAAAACATACTCCGTACTTCCATAGATCATTTTCTTTTAATGACAGTACAATGTATATATATATTTGTAGTATTACAGACAAAAATATTATACACCTGTTTGAAATTCCACTACCGTTTGGTAATCCAATGATGAAATAAAACAACAATCATATCCGAAACCAAGTACTAAATGAGTATAGAATATATGAATTACAATAATCCTTTTGTCAAATAAATTTACTCCATGTATCACTGAATAGATGAATTAAGAGTAGCATAACCCATAAAAGCCATACAGTATTGTTACTGAAACAACCCAGAACATGCGGATGAGATGTGATGCCTTTTTGTGTAGGATGTCCGACAAAGACGGTGCACACATCACAGAGTCAAAGCTTTTGTGAGCCAATCCGTCCCTGTGTCCCCACCAAATTTGGCCTCAGAGAAGAAAGGGAGGGAGGAGCCTTTTCCTTGTGGAGAAGCTTGAAAGGGGGAGGAGCTGTAGACTATATATGCAGATAAGATACTTGACAGTATTGCTTGGACCTTTTATAAAAAAAGACAGCCTCTCTACTCCTTGTAAGCAATCAACCGCTGTGTGACAGATTGTTGTCCTTTTCTTAACATTTTAACATCATTACCCCCTGGAAATTCGATATGCAAAAAGAGTGGACTGCTGCACTGTGAAAATGGCACTTAGCGTGTCATCATGCTGGTGATTTGTCCGAATCATACCCAATAATTCCTATGTAACTACATGTATTTTTTTATGTTGCCATCACCAATAATTGTCCCATGTCATTCGTACGGCGGCCATCTTGGATTAACGTTGAAATTACCACAATTTTGACAAAAAGTCACTAACTTCTAAACTACTTGTCACAAATAGGCATTTGATACCGTTTTTTCAGGGAAAATCCACCAGGAGAGGCGATTAAAGAGGTCTATTTTGTGATGTGTTCATTTCTAAATGTTTAAAGGTGAATAAATAGGCAAAAATTGTGAATTTTTCACCAAAAAATAAACGTTTCTTTTGATACAAGTAAAGCCAATTTCTTCAGGCACATTCTGATGGACAGATATGTATGAAAAGACTAACTGCTTGTGGAAGAATGAATTCTCATTCAATGAGAGGAAAACATACTGGGTCACAGTGGCATCAGTTCCTATGGGGCTGGTGGAATTGATGCCCCACCACTTTTTTCCAAAAAAAGGGTACTAATTTATTTACGCTATGATAACTTCCTGACAAGAAGAACTCAGGTAAATGGCAAAATGCAAAACTGATTACAATACAAGGTAATAAAGTGAGCTGAAAGTTCACTACTAAGCTCTTCCATACAGGTTGCAAGAAGTGAGGCTACGACTTCAGTATGCAGATTGCAGAGCACCAGTGTGACATGATGCATTTTTCACTGAGAAATTACCATTTCTACAAAGCGTATGTAAAATACTTCAGTTGGTTTTGGGGAAAGCTTTTTTTAACATCATCCTCACTGAAGTGATGCTTTAAACTTCAGCTATATATTTATGATTTCCACGCAAAAGATAATTATTCATTCAAACCCCTTTCTTCACTGACTTCGAAATAAATCCATGCACAAGATTCTTAATGACTTTTTTTTTCCATGCAGAATTTTGTGCTTTTACATGCTTTTTTTGTCACCATAGTATAGATATTCCAGCAAAATTCAAATTGTTGATAAGTTAGATACCCTTAAACATTGTGGACTTCAATTTAATTGTAATCTCAGTCACAAACTTCTGAAGGGCACAAATGTTTTCACTGTGAACTGCAATGAAAGCCTCCACAATTGCTACATACAGCCTGTAATGTGAAAGCCCCCACAAAAATATCAAGAGGAATAATTCACCAATCCCTGTTCAGAGACTGGACTGACAATTTCGTCAACAAATGACAGCACCCTTCACAACAATCACTTAAAAGCTCCTCTTATCACAAAGTCGCAAAGCCGTTGTCAGAAGACAGAAGGTTACACAGATTGCCACACATTGAAACTGATAGATGGTCTGAGTTTTTAAAGTACAATGTCCTCAAAGCCACAAAGATGCCCTAATAATAGGATGGTTACTTTGTAACAGCTTCATTTGCTTTTTCTATCACATCAGATGGAAGTAGTGTTGGAAATTCTAGGACTGGAACTCAATTGAAGAAGTCAGAGGAGCATTCTCTATATAATACCTTGGGGTAGGGCAGATTTTGAAACATAGATCAGTCCAGGAGCAGTAAATATTGTGCATAAACTGTAAATTAAAGTAATTGCCAAGAGTACCTTTTAAGGATCTTTTTTGTAAATTTAATCGCTCTACCCATAATAATTTTTGACTGAGAGAGCATCGAAATTTTACATGAGTTCTAATTGAAAGGAATTTTTGACAATATTTTGTTGAATTTGCATTTTTCACAAAGTACTACTGCTGTAGAACCAAAATTCTTTTAAGACTGGTCTGTTACACCCTTGTAATTGAAATGAATCACTATTGTTACAGCCGATAGGTCTACATGCCCGATTTGCAAATCGGGCTGCCCTTTGCATGCAAGACACTAAAATAGGTCTTTGTCATAATATCTACTCCGCTAACCATGCTTTGCCAATATCCCTACAAAATATCCAAAAAGTGCAACCAAGCCACATTTTCTACTGAACTTTTCCATAAGTTCTAATGTGCTATGTTAGAAACTTTGTCATAATATATTTGACAGCCATCTCTTCTACATCAAATAGTGACCAAATAGTGCCTCATGGTTAGAAACTATTTTGACACTATTTGTAGAAGAGATGGCAGTCAAACACTGCCAAATCTCCTACTACACGAGGGGGCAGCACTCCTCAAGTGCGCAGGCACAGGAGAGACACCTGGTGACAGGCGGTGAAATGACATCTATTTAGCCAAATTTACTTAAATTAGCCTGTCTCATGAAATTCCTGATCTTTTCTCAAAGGAAGTCAAGTCATTGTCAATCTGAACTGCCAGGCATGGGTTGAGTTCTAGTTCCGTGAAGCCGATATTGATAATTTCTGTCCAGATTCAAAAAATTATTTCCCAAATGATGTGAAAATATTTTTTTTGAAGGGTTTGTTAATCCAATAGCATTGACCAGCAAGCAAACAAAAGGCACTGAAAATGCTTGCAAACAAAACAGTCATTGCAAACAAAGTGACATCAGGCCATGACGTCACTTTATGACGTCACTTGATGACGTCACAGGCTGGCCAGTTCATGTATGCCAAAAAGTTGCAAAACCAAAATATTCTTGGTGCAGAAATTATTTCTTAAAAAATCGCATTTTGATGCAATCGTCATGAAACTGCTAAACAATGTAGCCGAGTGATGTCTGCATCTATGCTGCAAAGGGCGTGAAGAAACATTGAACAAATTTTATTCACCAGCCCTCTAAATTTAGACATGTGAAAGTGCCGTATAATAAAAACGGTTTACCCGAAATTAATGTCGTGTTCAGCGGAGACGCAAGAAGTACCCAGGAAGATGCCCAATAAATTTCAAGGCTATAACTTCAAAATTGAGGGAGCGAGGTCATTTTTACTGTCATGGAAATTGTTTTTTTCTGTCTTTTTTTCCCATGTCAAATGATGCTAATAGTTTTGGGATACCCCCGGGAAGCCCCGTAAAAATTGGGATAATTGTCCCTCACAACAATAAAAAGACCTTAACCAGTTATTTGTTGATACAAAACAAGCCAATTTTGTAAATCCGGTTAACTAACACAGAAATTCACTAACACAGGCGAGAGTTAAGTTAGTTAACCCACTCATAGACACAATCTAGTACAGAAGTCACAGGCCCCTCTCCTAGGAGTAGATCTATATTGATAGTTTATGTCCAGATTCATCAAAAAATTATTTCTCAAGTATTCCCTTGCTTTCATGATTTTTCTTTTGATAGTCTGTGAGTTCCACGGCTCTGAACATGGTAGGCCTATATTTCGCAAAAGAGAAATAAGCTTTTTCGGATCTGAAATTCGCGATGTTTTTGTTTAAACAAATGAAGTTTTCGGCTGCTATAAAATTTTAAACAAATTCTGAAAGCCAGGTGACATAATTCAAGTATTGACTCAAGTATTTCCTTGCTTCCATGATTTTCCTATTGATAGTCTGCGAGTTCCATGGCTCTAAACATGGTACGTTTTGCAACCTAGAAATAAGCTGTTTCGGATCTGAAATGTGCAATCTTTTGAGTTTATACAAACGACATTAGACGTTTTTGGCCACAAAATAAATTGTAGAAAATTTCTGAAAACCAGGTGATAAATTTCAGATATTGACTGAAATATTTCCAAACTTCCATAATTTTCCTATTCATAGTATTCGAGTTTCAGGTCTCTGAACATTGTATGTTTTGCAAAAAAGTCAGCAGCATGACGCACATGAAAATCGCGGTCTTTTGTGTTTATAAAAATGACCTTAGTGATTGTTAAAAAAATTGTAGATGAATTCTGATAACCAGGTGATAAAATTCAGGTGTTGACTGAAATATTTCCCAAATTTCATAATTTTCCTATGCATAGTATTTGATTTTCAGGTCTCTGAACATTGTATGTTTTGCAAAAAAGTTAGCAGTATGATGCACAAGAAAATCGTGATCTTTTGTGTTTAAAGAAATGGCCTTATTGACTGCTAAAAAAAATTGTAGATGAATTATGAAAAGCAGGTGATAAAATTCAGGTGTTGACTGACATATTCCCAAACCTTCATAATTTTCCGGACAGTAGTAAGCAAGTTTCAGGGCTGCAAACATTGCATGTTTTTCCTGAAAAGACAAGCAACTCTACTGCATAGCATGGTAACGTCACAAAAATAGGACCCGTAGAATAATTGGCAGCTGCCAAAAGTCCATATGGTCAGGCAAAGCTCCATACGCTCAACCAAAGCTTAAGATGGAATATCATCTGATGAAATAGGGGTCTGATGAAATATCCAAATAGCATCTTGGGGGATATTTGACCTTTTCAAATATCCTCATAGTGCTATTTGGAATATCCAAAGTCTTTTTAAAAACCCTTTTTGATGTTAGACACAATGGCAGTAGAGACATTGTCACAAGCAACTATCATTGAATTATAAACTCTTTATCTTGATTAGTAGTGTTTTTAAATCATCATTGTTTCATGTGTCAAGGCTTAGCAATAACTTCCGTCATATTTCTAGTCACTGTAACATGAATTTCTGGAGTATTTTAAGGTGTCCAACTGGTGTTATGTTAGATACAATAATTAAGAAGTATAAGGATTCTAGTCAAGAATGTGATATGAGGGTTGCAGAACAAGTTCGAGAATTGTGTACTATGAGAGACAGGAGCACGTAGGATTGGCTTTTAGATAGATGTGATATATATTCGAATTTATCAATTTTATGTACTGAATTACAAAGTTTTTACTCCATGTTTTTATATCTCTAATTTATTAATGTAAATATGTAAATAATGTATATATATTTCTATTTATTTACATGTGCCTTTAGCATGAATAAGATTATTATTATTATTTATTCAATGAAAGTCGTATTTTGTTAAATCTGTAATTTTGACATTCAAGGCAAATAGAAAAAAGGCTATACAGGAAAAGTCCATACAGACCTGAAGCGTTACCCAAACTTTTCTTGAAGGTGTAACCATATGGAACATGTTTATAATAAGTTTTGCTGTAAAAGAGAGATGTACACCCTGACCCTCGACCCCCCCCCCCCCAAAGCCTATAGCACTAGTATTCTAAGCAACTAATGTTGAAACGCTATGACAAGGGTTTAGAATACAGACATGATGCTAATATAACCATCACTCTTAATTAGAGCTCTTTGCAGATTGGTGATCCACTGGAAAAATTATTCTTATTTTCAATTTGCAAACTGCTTTTGACACATAATTGACAGTTTTCTGTTGGTCTCCTAATTTTCTTATTTGATGAAGTACCTTAGGTCATTTAATTATGTTGTTTATTGTCACCTAGATTGCTAGATACAATAAGCACCGAATCAATTGATTAACAATAACTGAAAAAAACAAAACGCTTTTAAGCCAGTGACATCACACGACCAAGTTGAAAGTTAATTTTGAAACAGTTTGCACCACCAATCTGCAAACAGGTATAAGGACATGTTGCTCCTTGATAATACCATGTTCCTTATTTCCTGTGCCAATATTGTGCTCTGCGGGTATTGTAGGAAATATGAAATGAGAGGTATATACCATAAAATACATACCTACTTCCTTTATGCACCTAGAACAATAGGACAGAGAGCTGTACTCTCAACATGGACGTACAAAAAAGCAATCTAGCTCTTTTTGTGTGGACTCTTTTTGAAGTCCATTAATATCATTTAAGTATGAAAGGAAACATCATTTCATCTCAGGCATCAGAGAGCTCCATGGCTGTTAGTGCCTGTCACCATGGTGACCCAAAGCACAACAAATGTCACATGACCCAAAGCGTCTCAGGAAATGTTTGTCTCACTAACAAGATGCAAATTGGGGCTAAAACAAGATTGTTAAATAATTAATGACTTGATATTTTATGGTTGTAAGAAACATTGCCAGGGATAAGAAGTTGGTTAGCTGGTTCTCCACACCACTCTGTAGCAGTTTATGCCCCTAAATATTTGCCCTAAATATTTGATTTAATTTAAAGCCTAAGCTAAACTCAAACCATCAATCTCAAGTGTGAGAATCCTATAACATCATCTATCAGATCCAGATCCAGGTATACAGTGTACTTAATCCCCCTGTGTATTTCATAGAGCTATCTGACCAATTATCTAGCTACGCATTATTAAAGATGAGTTTGTCTTTTAATGAAGGTTCTGATACATTTTTCTTTGACTAGATCAAATCAATAACAACTTGAAAGCCAAATTTTAAGGCAACTTCATCCCAATGTTGTGATAATTGTGTTATCCTGTTAAAAATTATGAAATGAAGAATTGTAGATCATAAATCTGAATGAAATTCAGTTTTAATGAAGGAGAGTATTGATTCTGAATACGAAGAGCTGCTTTTTCCATATCTGTCAACCAGTGTAATATTTACCTAAGAACAAAATATAAGTGTGGTGAATCTAACTGTGTGAATATATTCATCTTTTCATAGATGGAAGCCCTGCACATTATCATGCTATTAATTCACGGACCCCTTATGCTACTCCAGCCAAACTACTGATTGCCCAGTTATAAAAAATTCCAAGCTGCTTTTCTGTATTCTCTACAATGTCCTTAGCCGGGTTTCATGTTCAAATTAGTGCTAGTTATATCCCGCGTTTGAGGGAACATGTGATATATCCGAGGCGTCAGCCGAAGATAATCACATATTCACGAAAACATGGGATATAACTGACTTATACCTCAAACAAAACAAAATAAACCAAAAACTTAGGAGATTTAAAAAAGAAAATAACACAAGAAGGATTTGAGAGAAAAGGAAAACAGCTACAAACAATTTGTCAAGTGGGACTAGTTTAATAACTTCATCTGAAATAACTTCATCTGAAAAGAATCACGTTTTATATACTGAAAATTCTGTGAATAAAAGACGTTTAAGGAAAAAGAAAAATGTGGAAAAAATGTAAGGAAAAAACGTTTATGAAAAAAAAGTGAAAAGAAATATTTGTAGGGAAAATGGCAAAAAAAATTTGGGGGAAAATGTTGTGAAAAAAAAAAAAAAGGATAAAAATTTAGGGAGGAGATGGGAAATTTTAAAAAAAGTGTATAAAGAAAAAGATTGAAACAAATAGTTTTGGCAAAAAATTAGAAGGAGGGGAATTGGGGAAAAATATATAGCGGGAAAATTGTAGACAAAAGATAATTGTGGACAAGAAAATTGTTAACAATCAGAAGAATATATGCATTTGGATTTTTAGGTTGCAACCATCAGATGAGAAAGGGGGTTGGAGTCTTAACAGACACGAAATTATTTATTTCATGGTAACTGCGGCAGTAATTGGGCCCATTCGTTTTGAGCGTATGACATCCTCAAATATTTCTAAATCAAACGAAATACCTCTACTACTTATTTCAAGACTGCTCAAAAGGAATCAATTTATTTCACCAAAACTAGACAGACAAGGAATTATTTATTTTCAAAAAAATAACTTCAATACTTCCTCCCCCTCCCTGAAATCTAAGATGGTTGACCCCTTAGTCGCGTTATTGACATTAAAATCTAAATTGGGGTAAAATTAAAGGATTAACGGATTTGTTGTAGATGTTCCGTTTTTATAATACTTTTGTTTTATTTTTGTTGGTAATTCACTGTTTGGTACAGTCTTGCTGTTTGCGTTATGAGCTTTGTTAAACGATGAGGCTTATATATCCTATATACTCCCATGGGCGAATAAGTGAACAACAAAGAATAAATGATATATACCAGCCAAATACAGGCTCCTGATTGGCTGATGGCTCATAGGTATGGTATAAGTGAAATTACAGTCACAGACATTCAAGTGATGTTTTCCCATAATCTACCTATAGCCCATTATGAAATACCCTTCCCTCACAGGCATGCTTTCACGGGTGTTATGCTAGTTCCCCTAATTTACCTTGAAGTCAAGTAGAAAACGATTGGCCTGTAACACCATTTTAGATCATTGCTGCATGGTTGCCTCTAGTGAGTATCAATTATAAATATGGATTTCATATTGCTTAATCACAATTCAGATGTCACGATGTACATGCATTGGTCATAAAGTATAATGCTCGTTGCACATACTGTGCACAACATGTAGTCATTGACTTGTGCATGGCTTTGGGGCCATTGATATAAAATCACATTTTTAATGAGAATTTCTGCGCTCTAACTCACAAAATAATTATTGGCAAATTAAAATAAACTATTAGTGTGATATGGGGTGAATTGCATGGGACACTGGGGTGAATCGGGACAGATCAGGGAAACATTGTTTTTGCTAAAAGAAGAGCTATTTCTACTTGCCTCAGGAATTTGATTTTTGGTACATTTATAGTACACATACCAGCGCATATTGTGATACAATTTTGTACTTCTCACTGCAGGCACTGAGGAACTGCAGCACCTAAAACTCGGCCCTGCCGAAACAAGATTTTTACAAGCTGGTCAAAACTTTTCTTGTACCATTTGAAGTTCAAATACTACAGCAACCAAACTGGCAAAAATCTTTAAGATCAGCTTAAGGTGGCTCGATACTCGTGAACTTTCCAAGATAGGATTTCTTAAAAATAGTTTAAAGTGATCCAAAATATAGTTTATAGTAAGGATATGTAAACGGAAGTATTTGCTACCAGCCTTTTTTCCAAAATATTTGAGGTTATGTACAAGAAAGTCAGTCCACGCACTCTTGAAAAAACTCAATTTTTTTCTTAACGTTTTTACTGTGAAGTTTTCCCTGCCATTCAGTGGCACTGAATCCGATGTTATGCAATGAAGCATGAAATTAAAGAAGACACTTTAATGAAAAAGCTGATGACAATTTCAAAGATATATATTTAGTTTAAAGGACTTTCCAAGTGCCTCGGAATAAAAGTTTTGATTTTGGCAATTTTAACTTTTTTTATAAACCATAGTGCTAAAAAAAATTGACTAGATAGGATTTTTTATTTCTTTGTCATTTACTTCCAAAAATAGTGGGGAACAATAAGATAACATAGACAACCCTTCCTATCACACTTGAAATTGATATTAATTTTTTTTTTAATCACCAACTCATTTTTGAGAAATTAGACCTGCTTGCGGAAAATCGCCTGTAAAAATTTTCTGTATTGAGTAGCAAGCTGAAACTCCGGCTGTTTGTAGTACTCGTCATAGCGCATCTAATGCTCTAAACGGGAAGTCTCTAACCCTCTTAGAAGTCCCACAAATGCTAAACGAATTGGCCGACGCATGAAACTCTCAGAAGTAAAAAAAATCCTGAAACAGTGTCAGCAGAGCTCTGCTGCTGTGGTGACGTTACGATAGATAGCGCCTGCCTGGCTGCGCGTGAATATGTGCAGGTGACGTAATTTCGTGAGTAGCGAGCCACCTTAAAATGGTTTAAGGGGACCATAATTATATAGGCTGGATGTGGGATGATGTATGTTTGGTCGTGGGTTCAGAATCAGGTCAATGGCAAAGTTTCTAGATTTAGCAAAATTACCCTACCAATTTTCGTTTGAGTGTACTAGCGTGGCTTTTTGATCAATGACGTCGAACTTGGCTTCATGTATGGTGGATTTAGTCCAGAATTATCAATCACATGCATAATCAGCAGAAAACCACAGTTATTGATTCTTTTCTGTCATTTATCAATTTTTTTAAAATCTTCATATCTTACATTTAATTGAGCACAGATTTTTCTCAAAAAATCTTTTTGGCATCTTAAACCTATTTTCTAATGTTAATTCACAAGGAGCAATCCCCTGAAGAAGGTAGGAAGTATTGTATAATAGAAATAGAGGAGTGTCCCGATTCACCCCAAACTATTGAATGAATTGGGACAGTGGTTTTAATGTCAGACTCATTGAAAATTGAAGTTATCTTTCAATGCTCCTAGGGATAGTTGGACCTTGACCTCGGACATAATTTGACTCCATATTTTTATTTCTATGATGATTTATGTCCATGCCATAAAAGAAAAACTCCCAATTCTGTCCCGATTCACCCCATATTTCGGTATAGTTTCTCTGGTGTTATGAAGATACCGACGCATGCATTTAGAGAAGATTGAACTCCATACCTGGAGAAGTTGAAAAAAGATGATGATGGGATTTAGAAGCCAGTTATGTGGTGCCTATCATATATAATTAACACTTTGTTAGTGTCCACCATAGAAATACATAGAACGGACATGAGACCCTGGCAGATGAAGCAACCAAATCCACCATCTTGGAACTGCCCTGTATCCTGACACAATGTAATCATGACGTCACCAACAATGGTATGACGTCACATCATAATTAGTCCATTGTGACGTCATGTCTCAGGGCAGTTCCAATATGGCGGATTTGGTGACCTCATCTAGAGGTGGCTTCATACAACCTCATGTCCGTTCTATGTATTTCTATGGTGTCCACAGCATCAGACTGACAATGGAAAGTTAATCTCAATAAAAAATTAGCATCTCATTGTTGCAACAAAGCATGCAGAATGAAATTGGGCGGATGATTGGGGCTTTACATCCTGTATTTATGAACTTGGAAAGCAAATGAGAACAGGAGGAGGACACAACAAAGGATGATTGAAACAGCCATCCAACATAGACTCTGGCTAAAGGAGCCATCACATAAGACGCCAGTGAAACTGGGAAACATGAATGTGGAGGTTGTACAGTCTTTTGAATATTTGGGCTTGTATATTGACAGTGGGCTCTCTTATGCAGATCATGTTAAGATAACACGCAAAAAAGTGAACAAGAGGCTGTATTTTTTACGGTCTATGGTGAGACTCAACGTGGACCCGGCAATAATTGCTCTATTTTTCAATGCTACCATCCCCCCAGTGTTGAATTACTCCTCTCTTGCCTTTTATAGTCTAATTCCCCAATACCTCCGATCTGAAATGGATAAGCCCAGAAGAATATGTCAGAGAATAATTGGGAAAGGCTTCAATCTGATCGAAAATACACTGGACTATGAGCGCAAAGCTAAACATCAAGCAAAAAAAAGGTAATTAATGAGAGAGACCATCCCCTCCACAGCGAGTATGAAATGTTACCCAGTGGTAGAAGGTACAGACTTGAAAAAGCCAGAACTGAAAGGTACAGACTGTCCTTTGTGCCAGTGTCGCTGAGACTCTTAAATTCTGTATAGACTCTTTCTGATTTTACAATTTATTCATTTTATGTGGGTATGTCATCACAAGCAAATTTCATGTTACATGACCAATACATCTATGTCTATGTCTATGTCTATGACCCAGAAAGATGGAAGATCAGTCTGCCTTGGTCCATATTTCTAGGTCTTCTTGTTGTTCAAAAGCTAACACATGTAAACATCATTTAAACTTAGCGTTTATGAAGTTGACGACTGCATAGTCTCTTTACCAAAACTTTTTTCTTTCCTCAACTTTTGAATTGATATTGCCATGAGGCTGACAGGTTTTTCCTACCACAATGCACACTGAGTGTTTTGAAAGACTGTTAATTTTAGACAATATTTCTATAATTTTTTGAGAGATCACAGTTGCAAAGGCTTTTTTTTTAACTTGAAAATTTGCTTTGGGTCCAGTGCAGTGAGTTGGTAAAATTTCAGTTTTTGGCCAATATGCACATACATTTTAGGTCATGTCTCAGACCCATAAAGGAATTTATGCCAGTATTATGGATCAAATGATAGGCAAATATATCTTCTTTGATGTAAATAGCAGTTATTGGATCTATATGTCACTGGTCTTGAGGTAATGAGTCATACCTGATTGCAGTAAGGGAAATTTTTGGGGTCCCTCCTGGACACTGCATGTAAAAGTTTTGCTTGCAACTTTCCAATACAGGCGAAGAGATGGATTTAGGGTCAAACTTGCAATGCATTACTGTTCCCTGATTAGTTGGGATTCATTTGAATCCAGAAAAAATTCAATCGGATGTTTCTACATATTTTTAATACACCTTTCGTAATCCTGAGTTGGTGTGTCCCGGTTGATACTAAAAAGTGCAATGTGATTTTTTATGCAACAGATAAACCATTGATCAAAACATATCTGGAATATTTGATATACCAATGCATTGCTCATGACCTTGTCTGTGAGGAAAATGTCACTTAAATTGGCTGAGGCTTTTGTGCCAGAAGCTGTGATGCCTTGAGTAAGACTGCCAACTGTACAGCGCGACGCTCTTATATTCTATGAAAATGATGTGGGATTTCTCTTGTTCGGGTACTTCCTAATGAAGGCCTGTTGGTGAAATTCTTGCATTCTTGGTATTATTGTCATGCTCATGAGCCTGGCTTTATATTAGTGTATAAAAGAGGGTAGAAAGTCCAACCCGTCCCGGCATCAGAGCCCAATCTTTGAGACTGACAAAAAATGCGACACTCATTTTTTGTAATATTTATGATGACCTTTCTTCTTTACACGCTTCTTGATGAAGGCTAGTAGACGGAAAGTTAACTTTTCTGATATTATTTTGTTGCTCCTGAGCTCTGGTTTCTGTTGGTTTATCAAAAGTATTTGTAAATGTATACATTGTACTATCATGGTATTTGAGGTATGTCTTTGTCACTGACAACAAATGTGGCACTCTTAAATTTAGTAAAAATGCATGTTCAGACATGTCTTGTTCAAATGCTTTGTGGTGAAGACTCGTTGCTGGAATTTTCATTTGTTTGTTATTGCATTGTTGCACTTGAGCTTATCTTTCCATTGGTATAGACAATATGGATTTTATTCAAACCTATCTTGGCATAATGGCTCTGTGTTTATAGCTGACAAAAAGTGCAACACTCGTTTTCTGCATTACCTGCAGATGAGGTATGATAAGGCAAAAAAAAAAGACAAATCTGTATTTTATTTATTTTCAGCATATTATTTGACATAATTTGTGCAAGTTTAATACTGATATATATTAAAAAGTCTTTGCTGCAGAAGTATTTGAATAAATCAAAGTTCGTTTTGAATAAACTGCATTTTAAGTTAGTATTTTCTTCACATTCATGTTTAAATTTACTGACATAATGTGGCCTAGTCGGTCATAAAAACGCATTTACAACCTCAAATTTTTGGATTTTGAATCTACTAATACATAGAAAGCATATCAGTGATTATGATTTTTTGGCCAATTTCACTAGAAATTCCAAATTTTACCAACTGGTGACATTGGACCTTTGGCGCATCTTTAACTTGTTCATGTTATAATCCCCTAATCAATACTTCATTTTTCACTTGTTCAGCTTCATGCCATGACAATTTCAAAGTTGCTGAAGAGATCATTTTTTGAACATTTTAGGCCTATATGCTATACATGTACTTCACTCTTCATGTATAGCTCATAATGGTTAACAAGATAGCATGAAACTCATTAGGCCTACTAAGATACAATCTATAATGTGTTGTAATATTTCTTAATACATATTACAATATATCTCAACGCACAGAAAGGCTTGTAAGCCCATTCCAGTGCAAACATATTCACACATGTATTCCACAATTATGGTGCATTTTTGACATGTAAAAGAAAAGTGAGAGCAAGTATGAAGCTCTGTTTCACCTTCAGAGACACATCACTTTAAAGTAACAGGAGTTGTAATATATGTATTGGTATATGTTGATAAGGATGATGATATTTCTCTCAGCCAAAAAGCCTACAGGCAAGTATTGCAAATGAAGACATATCTATCCTGTTTTGTTTTCATGTAACAATTTTATTTTTGCCAATTCTTTATTAAGAATTCAGCCTCAGGTGCCATGATATATGGTAATAAGCCTTGAGGCTCTATAGTTTTAAGCGGTTGTCAAAGAAAGCCATGTGGACTATAGATGGGCCACAAATTATCTTGTTATCATTCTGAATTCACAGTGGAAACATTATAGCATTAGCACAATCAATTCTAAATATTTCATGGACATTTTGGAGACACAGTGAAATTAAAAATCAAACAGTGATGTTTGTACCTACCTAACAAAAACATACTCCGTACTTCCATAGATCATTTTCTTTTAATGACAGTACAATGTATATATATTTGTAGTATTACAGACAAAAATATTATACACCTGTTTGAAATTCCACTACCGTTTGGTAATCCAGTGATGAAATAAAACAACAATCATATCCGAAACCAAGTACTAAATGAGTATAGAATAAATGAAATACAATAATCCTTTTTTCAAATCCATTTATTCCATGTGTCACTGAATAGATGAATTAACAGTAACATTACTCAAAAAAGCCATACAGTATTTTTGCTGAAACAACCCAGAACATGCGGATTAGATGTGATGCCTCTTTGTGAAGGATGTCCGACAATGACTGTGCACACATCACAGAGTCAAAGCTTTTGTGAGCCAATCTGTCCCCACCAAATTCGGCCTCAGAGAAGAAAGGGAGGGTGGAGCCTTTTCCTTGTGGAGAAGCTTGAAAGGGGGAGGAGCTGTAGACTATATATGCAGATAAGATACTTGACAGTATTGCTTGGACCTTTTATAAAAAAAGACAGCCTCTCTACTCCTTGTAAGCAATCAACCGCTGTGTGACAGATTGTTGTCCTTTTCTTAACATTTTAACATCATTACGAAATTTGATATGCAAAAAGAGTGGACTGCTGCATTGTGAAAATGGCACTTAGCGTGTCATCATGCTGGTGATTTGTCCGAATCATACCCAATAATTCCTATGTAACTACATGTATTTTTTTATGTTGCCATCACCAATAATTGTCCCATGTCATTCGTACGGCGGCCATCTTGGATTAACGTTGAAATTACCACAATTTTGACAAAAAGTCACTAACTTCTAAACTACTTGTCACAAATAGGCATTTGATACCGTTTTTTCAGGGAAAATCCACCAGGAGAGGCGATTAAAGAGGTCTATTTTGTGATGTGTTCATTTCTAAATGTTTAAAGGTGAATAAATAGGCAAAAATTGTGAATTTTTCACCAAAAAATAAACGTTTCTTTTGATACAAGTAAAGCCAATTTCTTCAGGCACATTCTGATGGACAGATATGTATGAAAAGACTAACTGCTTGTGGAAGAATGAATTCTCATTCAATGAGAGGAAAACATACTGGGTCACAGTGGCATCAGTTCCTATGGGGCTGGTGGAATTGATGCCCCACCACTTTTTTTCCAAAAAAAGGGTACTTATTTATTTACGCTATGATAACTTCCTGACAAGAATAACTCAGTAATGGCAAAATGCAAAACTGATTACAATACAAGGTAATAAAGTGAGCTGACAGTTCACTACTAAGCTCTTCCATACAGGTTGCAAGAAGTGAGGCTACGACTTCAGTATGCAGATTGCAGAGCACCAGTGTGACATGATGCATTTTTCACTGAGAAATTACCATTTCTACAAAGCGTATGTAAAATACTTCAGTTGGTTTTGCGGAAAGCCTTTTTTAACATCATCCTCACTGAAGTGATGCTTTAAACTTCAGCTATATATTTATGATTTCCACGCAAAAGATAATTATTCATTCAAACCCCTTTCTTAACTGACTTCGAAATAATTCCATGCACAAGATTCTTAATGACTTTTTTTTTCCATGCAGAATTTTGTGCTTTTACATGCTTTTTTTGTCACTATAGTATAGATATTCCTGCAAAATTCAAATTGTTGATAAGTTAGATACCCTTAAACATTGTGGACTTCAATTTAATTGTAATCTCAGTCACAAACTTCTGAAGGGCACAAAGGTTTTCACTGTGAACTGCAATGAAAGCCTCCACAATTGCTACATACAGCCTGTAATGTGAAAGCCCCCACAAAAATATCAAGAGGAATAATTCACCAATCCCTGTTCAGAGACTGGACTGACAATTTCGTCAACAAATGACAGCACCCTTCACAACAATCACTTAAAAGCTCCTCTTATCACAAAGTCGCAAAGCCGTTGTCAGAAGACAGAAGGTTACACAGAACACCACACATTGAAACTGATAGATGGTCTGAGTTTTTAAAGTACAATGTCCTCAAAGCCACAAAGATGCCCTAATAATAGGATGGTTACTTTGTAACAGCTTCATTTGCTTTTTCTATCACATCAGATGGAAGTAGTGTTGGAAATTCTAGGACTGGAACTCAATTGAAGAAGTCAGAGGAGCATTCTCTATAAAATACTTTGGGGTAGGGCAGATTTTGAAACATAGATCAGTCCAGGAGCAGTAAATATTGTGCATAAACTGTAAATTAAAGTAATTGCCAAGAGTACCTTTTAAGGATCTTTTTTGTAAATTTAATCGCTCTACCCATAATAATTTTTGACTGAGAGAGCATCGAAATTTTACATGAGTTCTAATTGAAAGGAATTTTTGACAATATTTTGTTGAATTTGCATTTTTCACAAAGTACTACTGCTGTAGAACCAAAATTCTTTTAAAACTGGTCTGTTACACCCTTGTAATTGAAATGAATCATTGAATTATAAACTCTTTATCTTGATTAGTAGTGTTTTCAAATCATCACTGTTTCATTTGTCAAGGCTTAGCAATAACTTCCGTCATATTTCTAGTCACTGTAACATGAATTTCTGGAGTATTTTAAGGTGTCCAACTGGTGTTATGTTAGATACAATAATTAAGAAGTATAAGGATTCTAGTCAAGAATGTGATATGAGGGTTGCAGAACAAGTTCGAGAATTGTGTACTATGAGAGACAGGAGCACGGAGGATTGGCTTTTAGATAGATGTGACATAAATTCGATTTTATCAATTTTATGTACTGAATGACAAAGTTTTTACTCCATGTTTTTATATCTCTAATTTATTAATGTAAATATGTAAATAATGTATATATATTTCTATTTATTTACATGTGCCTTTAGCATGAATAAAGATTATTATTATTATTTATTCAATGAAAGTCGTATTTTGTTAAATCTGTAATTTTGACATTCAAGGCAAATAGAAAAAAGGCTATACAGGAAAAGTCCATACAGACCTGAAGCGTTACCCAAACTTTTCTTGAAGGTGCAACCATATGGAACATGTTTATAATAAGTTTGCTGTAAAAGAGAGATGTACACTCTGACCCTAGACCCCCCCCCCACCCCTCAAGCCTATAGCACTAGTATTCTAAGCAACTAATGTTGAAACGCTATGACAAGGGTTTAGAATACAGACATGATGCTAATATAACCATCACTCTTAATTAGAGCTCTTTGCAGATTGGTGATCCACTGGAAAAATTATTCTTATTTTCAATTTGCAAACTGCTTTTGACACATAATTGACAGTTTTCTGTTGGTCTCCTAATTTTCTTATTTGATGAAGTACCTTAGGTCATTTAATTAGTTTCTTTGTTGTCACCTAGATTGCTAGATACAATAAGCACCGAATCAATTGATTAACAATAACTGAAAAAAACAAAACGCTTTTAAGCCAGTGACATCACACGACCAAGTTGAAAGTTAATTTTGAAACAGTTTGCACCACCAACCTGCAAACAGGTATAATGACATTTTGCTCCCTGATAATACCATGTTCCTTATTTCCTGTGCCAATATTGTGCTCTGCGGGTATTATAGGAAATATGAAATGAGAGGTATATACCATAACATACATACCTACTTCCTTTATGCACCTAGAACAATAGGAGAGATGAGTATGAAAGGAAACATCATTTCATCTCAGAGAGCTCCATGGCTGTTAGTGCCTGTCACCATGGTGACCCAAAGCACAACGAATGTCACATGACCCAAAGCGTCTCAGGAAATGTTTGTCTCACTAACAAGATGCAAATTGGGGCTAAAACAAGATTGTTAAATAATTAATGACTTGATATTTTATGGTTGTCAGAAACATTGCCAGGGATAAGAAGTTGGTTAGCTGGTTCTCCGCACCACTCTGTAACAGTTTATGCCCCTAAATATTTGCCCTAAATATTTGATTTAATTTAAAGCCTAAGCTAAACTCAGACCATCAATCTCAAGTGTGAGAATCCTATAACATCATCTATCAGATCCAGATCCAGGTATACAGTGTACTTAATCCCCCTGTGTATTTCATAGAGCTATCTGACCAATTATCTAGCTACGCATTATCAAAGATGAGTTTGTCTTTTAATGAAGGTTCTGATACATTTTGCTTAGACTAGATCAAATCAATAACAATTTGAAAGCCAAATTTTAATGCAACTTCATCTCAATATTGTAATAATTGTGTTATCCTGTTAGAAATTATGAAATGTATCATAAATCTGAATGAAATTAAGTTTTGATGAAGGAGAGTATTGATTCTCAACACGAAGAGCTGCTTTTTCCATATCTGTCAACCAATGTAATATTTACCTAAGAACAAAATATAAGTGTGGTGGGTCTAAATGTGTGAATATATTCATCTTTTTATAGATTGAAGCCCTGCACATTATCGTCATACTATTAATTCATGGACCCCTTATGCTACTCCAGCCAAACTACTGATTGCCCAGTTATAAAAAGTTCCAAGCTGCTTTTCTGTATTCTCTACAATGTCCTTAGCCGGGTTTCATGTTCAAATTAGTGCTAGTTATATCCCGCGTTTGAGGGAACATGTGATATATCCGAGGCGTCAGCCGAGGATTATCACATATTCACGAAAACATGGGATATAACTGACTTATACCTCAAACAAAACAAAATAAACCAAAAACTTAGGAGATTTAAAAATAATAATAACACAAGAAGGATTTGAGAGAAAAAGAAAACAGCTACAAACAATTTGTCAAGTGGGATTAATTTAATAACATGTTAGCATCTGAAAAGAGTCATGTTTTACATACTGAAAATTCTGTGAATAAAAGATGTTTAAGGAAAAAGCAAAATGTGGAAAAAATGTAAGGAAAAAACGTTTATGAAAAAAAAGTGAAAAGAAATATTTGTGGGGAAAATGGCAAAAAAAATTTGGGGGAAAATGTTGTGAAAAAAAAAAAAATAGGAAAAAAATTTAGGGAGGAGATGGGAAATTTAAAAAAAAGTGTATAAAGAAAAAGATTGAAACAAATAGTTTTGGCAAAAAATTAGGAGGAGGGGAATCGGGGAAAAATATATAGGGGGAAAATTGTAGACAAAAGATAATTGTGGCCAAGAAAATTGTTAACAATCAGAAGAATATATGCATTTGGATTTTTAGGTTGCAACCATCAGATGAGAAAGGGGGGTTGGAGTCTTAACAGACACGAAATTATTTATTTCATGGTAACTGCGGCAGTAATTGGGCCCATTCGTTTTGAGTGTATGACATCCTCAAATATTTCTAAATCAAACGAAATACCTCTACTACTTATTTCAAGACTGCTCAAAAGGAATCAATTTATTTCACCAAAACTAGGAATTATTTATTTTCAAAAAAATAACTTCAATACTTCCTCCCCCTCCCTGAAATCTAATATGCTTGACCCCTTAGTCGCGTTATTGACATTAAAATCTAAATTGGGGTAAAATTAAATGATTAACGGATTTGTTGTAGGTGTTCCGTTTTTATAATACTTTTGTTTTATTTTTGTTGGTAATTCACTGTTTGGTACAGTTTTGCTGTTTGCGTTATGAGCTTTGTTAAACGATGAGGCTTATATATCCTATATACTCCCATGGGCGTATAAGTGAACAACAAAGAATATATGATATATACCAGCCAAATACAGGCTTCTGATTGGCTGATGGCTCATAGGTATGGTATAAGTGGAATTATCCCATGTCTAGGCACATTTTCTCCCTGATACTGTGTTTTTTACTGGGCCAATACAGCAAAAAGTCAGTATCGGGGAGAAAAAACAGTATACGGTCAGCTGACCAGTATTTGCCAGGGAGTATACTGATTTTAGATTCATTAACCAATCACAGTGCAGCAATGTGACACACCCACTTTCTGCTCAGCCAGACAAGCCAGAGTTCATGCATGACTGCACAGAAGAAAAAAATCAATAATCCACCGCTACACCACTACTCCACTCCACCACTGTGCACAGAGTTTTCCTGTGTTTTCATTGTTGGGATTAGACTTCTTGGAGCGTGGTAACATTGTATAATTTAATTAAAGCAACTAGAGTCACCAATTTGAATAAAAAATGTATAGATAGACTTAATTTTAAAATGAAACAAGGGCTTTCTTACTGTATTATTTTTAAAAGTTATAAAATCAATTTCAAACTCACTTAATTCTGAAAACACACAGTTCTGTTGTTTGGAAGTGTATAATATGGGTCAAGCCACAAAGGTGCTGCTCCAAAGCTGAAAACTGCTGTCAAAAATTAATCCTGTAATTTTGATACGAAATTGTGAAATATATGCTCTGCAAATATGTACCCATACTAAAAATATGATAACAAAGGATTAAACCTTCCACTTTTTTAGGAATAGCCATACAAATGGGAAATTGAAAAAACGTAACATTTTCACATTTTTACATATTTAACTTTCCAGGTGCCTATTATCTTCAAAATTAAATTCCTAGAATAAAATATAACACCACTGGGTCACCTTAGAAGTGTTTTGAAAGCTCCCCATACACACATATTTAATATTCTAATGATTCAAAATTTAAAAAACGTAACAGGACAATTAGAGTTCTGAGCACTGTAGCTGTAGAAATAATGATGAGATGTTAACTCTTCAGGTACTTATTACACATAGAATGTACATAGGTATTTTCTATGCAATTTTTGTAGGTAAAACTACCTTTTTATAGCCACTATAAAGAATTCAAAATTCAAGCAAAACATACAGTAACAGGACAGTAACAGGACAGTAATTAACTGTGCAGTAACAGGACAGTAACAGGACAGCAACAGGACAGTAACAGGACTCATTCAGATGTCTTTAAAACCCTGGAGATTGAAGAATTTTAATAATTCAGCCATGCAATGGTTCAAAATATGTTCCATGTGCCTTATGCAATCTATATCTGAGTTATATTGCTTATATTTTGTGTTATTTTTGACCAATTGAATGAAAATAACAAACAGTAACAGGACATCTGTGTAACAGGACAAGTAACAGGACATACATGGGTAACAGGACATGTAACAGGACAGGCATGTATTAATGGTGGCCTGTGGGTAGTTAACCATAGTGGAAATGTGTATCTGTGTTTCTAGAATCTGTATGAAGCATTACAGTCAAGTACCACTAATTGGTTGTAGTTTGACAGGAAAGAAATTGCTGTTGATCTGTTACTGTCCTGTTACTGTGTTTTAATACAAAATACTCCGTCAAATATTGCCAACCTTTTCAAGAGTTACTTTACAATCGAGCTGCAATCTAACAAATCTGTTAGGTACAATTTAGTTCAAAGTTTCTTAAGTCATAGGGCAACTGTAACACCCATCAAAGTTGTTAAAATGCTTTGTGACTGTTAAAAACATAACAGGACATGTCCTTGTTACCTTAAACAAACAGGACAAAAAGTGGCTGTCCTGTTACATTTTTAGCTTTTCAGGGGCGTAACATGAGAGTAACAAGGACAAAAAAGGACAAATGCCCCTTTTTCTTCATGCCCTGGCCTTAATTGTTGTTCTCCATACTTCCAAATTGGCATATTTCTTATTCCATCATTCTTCTGCACTCTAGTGAAATAAAAACTATCATAACAGTCTTTCAAAATGTGAAAGGACAGGGGGTAGAATTTTGGCCGTGTAACAGGGACACGTAAGGACATTATGCAAAATCTGTTTTTTTCCTATTTCTGCTTCAAAATATCGTCAAAACTGGATTGTATGCTGTAAGCATCACTTAGGCCGACATATGTACACTGTTTTGAGTTAAATATTATTGTAAAATAAAAAGTTATCACAATCTAATGGCGAGTAACGAAAAACAGTAAAAAATGTTACTCTGGAAGAATTACTTATATCTCATCAAATAAGAGGTTCTCAGGAGTTCACTGTGCATGAAATAAAAGTTCAAGACATGGGTTATCATTTTAAACTTTAAAAATGGACAAAGAAAGAATTTCCTTCAGCTAGTAAAGTCATCTTTAGGCCATGTCATGCCACAAACGCCAAAAAACGTCATTTTTGGCCTGTTTTCAGGACTAAAAAGTGGTACAGCTTCTTTATTTTGTGTGGTATTCACCTCAAATTTTCACAACATTTATTCTAATATGTATAGTTCAGTATGGCATTCATTGAGACAGCCTCAATTAAATTCCCTTCGAGCCAGCCACCTCTGAACTTAGAGGACATGTTTTACAGCTCAGAAGCAGCACCTTTATGGCTTGACCCATATACTTTAATTTATCAACTTCTGATATTTTATTGAAAGTTGAATTTTACATAGAATCGGTAATAAATATTAAGCTGATTTTTAAAATATAATTTTAATGTAATAGTAAAAGTAGTGGGCAGTTCAGCAGCACTTTCCTTTTCATAATACTAAATCATAAGACTATTAGAAGCTTTACATAATTCAATGAGCAATCAACTTCTCAACCTGTCAAACAGCCAATCCTATTTTTGAATATTAATGCTAACAGTATAGCTGGACAGCTTGACAGCTGGACATCTAGATAGATAGATAGATAGATAGATAGATAGATAGATAGATAGATAGATAGATAGATAGATAGATAGATAGATAGATAGATAGATAATTAGATAGATAGATAGATAGTTAGATAGATAAATTAACTGATAGATAGTTAGATAGATAGATAGATAGATAGATAGATAGATAGATAGATAGATAGATAGTTAGATAGTTAGATAGTTAGATAGATTAATTGATGATTGGTTGATTTATCAATGTATATTATATATAGGCTATGGAGTTGCTATATATAAGATGTATACATGTAAGTCACAGGCTGGTTCAAGGCATTTTGAAAGACAGATGGATGACTTTTTATCTCGCAGTGTTACTAATTTCAATTAAATAGAAAAATGTGCCTAGACATGGGATAAAAAGGTCATACCATGGGTAGGTGCAGTACATCCCAGTATACTCCCCTCGACCCCAGTATATTCCCTCGACCCTTCGGGTCTCGGGAATATACTGGGGTCTCGGGGAGTATACTAGGGATGTACTGCACCTACCCATGATATAACCTCATATTACAGTCACAGACACTCAAGTGATGTTTTCCCATAATCTACCTATAGCCCATTATGAAATACCCTTCCCTCACAGGCATGCTTTCACGGGTGTTATGCTAGTTCCCCTAATTACCGGCCATGCATCCTATGCATAGGACGGTTATGCAGTGATATCCATCCGATGTGAGTCACGAGCCTCCAGGCCTAACCAGTCTATTCCAAGGGTTTATTTTATATGTATTTCTCAGTTATGATATCGCAGAATATGCCAATTGTGTCTCTTTTTAGTTAAATGCAATAATATTAGAGTTATAAACATCCCCTCTACTGGCTAGCGCTGGGTAACACCATTTTATATCATTGCTGCATGGTTGCCTCTAGTGGCTATCAATTATAAATATGGATTTCATATTGCTTAATCACAATTCAGATCTCACAATGTACATGCATTGGTCATAAAGTATAATGCACTTTGCACATGCTCTGCCCAACATGTAGTCATTGACTTGTGCATGGCTGTGGGGCCATTAATATAAAATCGTATTTTTTATGAGAATTTCTGTGCTCTAACTCACAAAATAATTATTGGCAAATTAAAATAAACTATTACTGTGATATGGGGTGAATTGCATGGGACACTGGGGTGAATCGGGACAGAACAGGGAAACATTGTTTTTGCTAAAAGAAGAGCTATTTGTACTTGTCTCAGGAATTTGATTTTTGGTACATTTATAGTACACATACCAGCGCATATTGTGATAGAATTTTGTACTTCTGACTGCAGGCACTGAGGAACTGCAGCACCTAAAACTCGGCCCTGCCGAAAGAAGATTTTTACAAGCTGGTCAAAACTTTTCTTGTACCATTTGAAGTTCAAATACTACAGCAACCAAACTGGCAAAAATCTTTAAAATCGGCTTAAAATGGTTTAAGGGGACCATAATTATATAGGCTGGATGTGGGATGATGTATGTTTGGTCGTGGGTTCAGAATCAGGTCAATGGCAAAGTTTCTAGATTTAGCAAAATTACCCTACCAATTTTCGTTTGAGTGTACTAGCGTGGCTTTTTGATCAATGACGTCGAACTTGGCTTCATGTATGGTGGATTTAGTCCAGAATTATCAATCACATGCATAATCAGCAGAAAACCACAGTTATTGATTCTTTTCTGTCATTTATCAATTTTTTTAAAATCTTCATATCTTACATTTAATTGAGCACAGATTTTTCTCAAAAAATCTTTTTGGCATCTTAAACATATTTTCTAATGTTAATTCACAATGAGCAATCCCTTGAACAAGGTAGGAAGTATTGTATAATAGAAATAGAGGAGTGTCCCGATTCACCCCAAACTATGGGGTGAATTGGGACAGTGGTTTTTAATGTCAGACTCATTGAAAATTGAAGTTATCTTTCAATGCTCCTAGGGATAGTTGGACCTTGACCTCCGACATAATTTTACACCATATTTTTATTTCTATGATGATTTATGTCCATGCCATAAAAGAAAAACTCCCAATTCTGTCCCGATTCACCCAATATTTCGGTATAGTTTGTCTGGTGTTATGAAGATACCCACTCATGCATTTACAGAAGATAGAACTCCATACCTGAAGAAGTTTAAAAAAGATGATGATGGGATTTAGAAGCCAGTTATGTGGTGCCTATCATACATCATTAACACTTTGTTAGTGTTAACGGCATAAGATGGACAATGGAAAGTTTATCTCAATATAAAATTTGCATCTCATAGTTACAACAAAGCATGCAGAATGAAAATGGACGGATGATTGGGGCTTTACATCCTGTATTTATGAACTTGGGAAACAAATTAGAACAGGAGGAGGACACAACGTTGAGGCAAAGGGTGATTGAAACAGCCGTCCAACATAGACTCTGATGACCCAGAAAGATGGAAGATCAGTCTGCCTTGGTCCATATTTCTAGGTCTTCTTGTTGTTCAAAAGCTAACACATGTAAACATCATTTAAACTTAGCTTTTATGAAGTTGACGACTGCATAGTCTCTTTACCAAAACTTTTTTCTTTCCTCAACTTTTGAATTGATATTGCCATGAGGCTGACAGGTTTTTCCTACCACAATGCACAATGAGTGTTTTGAAAGACTGTTAATTGTTGACAATATTTCTATCAATTTTTTAAGAGATCACAGTTGAAAAGGCCTTTTTTTCTAACTTGTAAATTTGCTTTGGGTCCAGTGCCCTGAGTTGGTACAATTTCAGTTTTGGGCCAATATGCACATACATTTTAGGTCATGTCTCAGACCCATAAAGGAATTTATGCCAGTATTATGGATCAAAGGATAGGCAAAAATATCTTCTTCCCACGTAAATAGCAGTTATTGGATCTATATGTCACTGGTCTTGAGGTAATGAGTCATACCTGATTGCAGTAAGGGAAATTTTTGGGGTCCCTCCTGGACACTGCATGCAAAATGTTGCTTGCAACTTTCAAATACATGAAAAGAGATGAATTTAGAGTCAAACTGTCAATGCATTACTGTTCCCTGATTAGTTGGGCATCCTTTGAATCCAGAAAAATTTAATCGGATGTTTCTATATTTTTTTTACACACCTTTTGTAATCCTGAGTTGGTGTGCCCCGGTTGATACTAAAAGTGCAATATGATTTTTGATGCAACAGATAAACCATTGATCCAAACATATTCGGAACATTTGATATACCAACACATTGCTCATGACCTTTTCTGTGAGGAAAATATCACTTAAATTGGCTGAGGCTTTTGTGCCAGAAGCTGTGATGGCTTGAGTAAGACTGACAACAGCGAGACGCTCTTATATTCTACGAAAATGTTGTGGGATTTCTACTTGTTCGGGTACTTCCTAATGAAGGCCTGTTGCTGGAATTCTTGCATTCTTGGTATTATTGTAATGCTCATGAGCCTGGCTTTATATTAGTGTATAAAAGAGGGTAGAAAGTCCAACCCGTCCTGGCATCAGAGCCCTATCTTTGAGACTGACAAAAAATGCGACAGTCTCATTTTTAGTAATATTTATGATGACCTTTCTTCTTTACACGCTAGCAGATGGAAAGTTAACTTTTCTGATATGATTTTGTTGCTCCCGAGCTCTGGTTTCTGTTGGTTTATCGAAAGTATTTGTAAATGTATACTATCGTGGTATAAAAGGTATGTCTTTGTCACTGATGACAAATTTGGCACTCTTAAATTTTGTAAAAATGTATGTTCAGACATGTCTTGTTCAAATGCTTTGTGATGAAGACTCATTGCTGGAATTTAAATTTCTTTGTTATGCATTGTTGCACTTGAGCTTAGCTTTACATTGGTATATACAATATGTTATTTAGTCAATCTATCACGGTCTAATGGCCCTGTGTTTATAGCTGACAAAAAGTGCAACACTCACTTCTGCATTACCTGCTCATAACACCATATGAGGTATGATTAGGCAAGAAAAAAGACAAATCTGTATTTTATTTATTTTCAGCATATTATTTGTCAGAATTTGTGCAAGTTTTATACTGATATATTAAAAAGTCTTTGCTGCAGAGGTATTTGAATAAAGCAAGGTCCGTTTTGAAAAAACTGCATTTTAAGTTAGTATTTTCTTCACATTCATATTTATATTTACTAACATAATGTGGCCTAGGTGTCATAAAAACGCATTTACAACCTCAAATTTTTGGATTTTGAAACTACTAAGACATAGGAAGCACATCAGTGATTATTGATTTTTTGGCAAATTTCACTAGAAATTCCAAATTTTACCAACTTGCGACATTGGTCCTTTGGCACATCTGTAACTTGTTCATGTTATAATCCCCTAATCAACACTTCATTTTTCACTTGTTCAGCTTCATGCCATGACAATTTCAAAGTTGCTGAAGAGATCATTTTTTGAACATTTTAGGCCTATATGCTATACATGTACTTCACTCTTCATGTATAGCTCATAATGGTTAACAAGATAGCATGAAACTCATCAATATTGCATCATGAATTTTGAATATTTTCACACTTTTATTAGTATATATGATTACATATATACACTTGCAGGAAAATGTTTGGGAGAAAAAAGCCTCTGAGTTAACAGCTGTGAGTTTTTTTCAAGCTTCACATACTTGCTTGCAATTTGCTGGGATGAACAGAAGTGACTTTTAACTTCTTATTTATTCAAGCAGCATTCTGGACATTGGACAGCATGCATGCCAGGGATTTGTCCCCTGCAATTGTGTGAAATAATTTCTCAGTCTTATCTTGTCGGAACAATAATTAGCACTAATCATGCTGATCATCTATTATCAAAAGTTAAAATGGAACCATCAGTAAGAGGGGTTTTCCAAAAGTTCTGTACAACAAATCATAACTTTCGCTAGATTTGATGTTAAAAAACATGATATTCGGGCAAGATAATATTGACGCAATTTGCAAATAACTCCCACAAATCAGATCATATAGATAAAAATAAATGCTTAATCTGTTGCCATGGAGAAAAGGAGTGAAATGCGGCCCAGATTTTGTAGTGCTCACTTACAATGAATTGAACACTTGCTTGCATTATATTTGTCTTGACTTATTGAACTAAAGTATATTCATAATTTCTCCCGAATTACAATCAGTTTTAAAATTGTAAAATCATTAATAACAATGTAAACTGATATCATTGTTACATCTCAATTATTTTACTATCACTCATGCATTTTCTCGTTTTTAACGAGATGAGCAATTTTCTTGGATATGGATGACATCATATGTACCTGATATATTTCTTCAATGTAATCAGATAAAAACTAGCAGAGAGAGTAAGAACCTTTCATCACACATTCAAGGTAGACAGTATGAGTGACAGAACTAAATGAGGATAGTACAAACTTTTTCTGAATGAAGAGCACACACACTGAAAACCCCAAAAAAGAAGACTGCACAATGCCAATACTGACATTAATATGAAGAGACTTCCACTATACAAGCAACGTATCTGAGTTGAAATGTCCTTAAATTTATAGGTGACACGGCTCTGGCCACTCTTACAGCCTGTCACTTTCATATAGAAAAAATGAGGACCAGTTCACTATGAAATATGCACTGTCATCTCCTCTACTTTTAACAAGGGAAACATAGAGGCTCTCTGATTATTCATAATCAAGAGAAGGCCATATGACTTGTCATAACTGATTTTAGAGTGAAAGTCAGATGCGCAATCCGTTCGCTTGGCTGTCACAAACAAGCGGGATTAGTCTCCTTAAATCAAATTAACATTGAAAGTATTTGGTATGATCATGACAAATTATCAGCATGATGACACACAAGGTGCCATTTTCAAAGTGCAACAGTCCACTATTTCTCTGTATCAAAGTGACAGGCTGTAATGTTCTTCACAATTTGCCTCATGTAAAATCATTATGGTGGTTGATGTGTTATATTAGTCTTTTATGTATATATATTGTTTGCACTTCATCATATAAAATTGATCTCGCCTTCAACGTTTCCCATTTCTGTTGTGTCTGTTTGCTCAGAAACCATAACTGTCCCACATCTGCTCTTTGTCAATTTTAGAGAATCTATCAGTTTATTTATCACGCAATCTGCCCAATTATTCATCTGTCTGATTTTAGGTGTATGTACAGTGGTCCCTGATTTATAAGACTGCCTCCTTCTGTTGTCATGAAGCGGTCTCTTGTGGGGGTGTGATCTCTCTTAGGGGTGCAAATGCACGAAAATTACTATTCAGTGCGGGAGATAGGCGGTCACATAAGTCAAGTCGCTCTTACAACAGGGGGTCTTAAAATGCAAGTACCACTGTATACTATGTTTCTACATTTTCAACCATCATTCTTTCTATCTTTCTATTTATATCTATCTGCCTATCTATTCATCTGTCCATTTATTAATCAATCGATATATCCAGAAATTACTACCACAATTAGCCACTTCCATCTATATGACACATGTATATCTTTGTTGCCAATAACAGAATATGTTTATCTCGCTTTCTTCTGTTTTTCTTTGTAATAATCTTTAAATGCTATGTTGGTTCTTTTGATGTAAAACTGATACACTGGATTGAGAAAAATCCAATTTGATTGGATTAAGATTAATATTTCCTTAAAATGTACCTTTGTACTCAATTTCTCATATGGCATACGCAGCTGCATGTGTACATATACATTTGTATGTGATTCAGTCAATAATCTGAACACCTATTCATATCTACATTTATCCAAAACAAAATTGCCAAAAAGACATAAAAGATCAAGCAGCTCCATGTTGAGCAAAAAAGAAGGAAGATTCAACTTACTGTAGGCCATTAACGAAGAACTTCTCCGTTATGTAGTCCTTGCAGTTAGAATTCTCAAATGCCAAGTAGTATTTGTAAGTGTTAGAAAGCATTGTGAAGCAATCTTCTTTGTTCATTTTGTTGCATTTTAATTCTCCACACCCTCCGTAAATGTCCACATCGATGTATTTTCTCAATTCAATGACATAGCCACGACGGTTATTTTTTGTTTGACAATTCGACACAAACCAGGCAATATTTCTAGTCTTTCCTGATGCAAAATTCCTCAAAGTTTTGTTTGGTAGCCCTGAGAAGTTTTTGAAAGGCACAAATTTCTCGTAAGGTGTGACGATAGTGGAGTCCATGCGATAGGTGCAAGTCCAGTTGAATTTATCAGCCATCTCTGGACTCTGATAAGTATTGTGAGGTGACTCAAGTGCATAGTAAGCCCAGATCTGATTGGGCGGTTTGGCAAACTTAGGTACACTGAGGCACTGCTGCCACAAAAGGGCATCTGCTTTCTTTGCATATTCCTTCCGGTTCGTCAAGTAGCACCGATTGACCGGACACTCATCCAAAAAGAAGCGCTCTTGTCCTGGTTTTGCTCCAGCCATACCACCAGTCATAACAACAATAGTCTTCAAAGGAGCAGAAGCATTGGCGCCTTTGGGGATATGGGACATCTGTTTTATTATCCTATCATCGTGTTCATTTAATCCAGATGACCAGATGTGTTTGACATATTTTTGAGGCAATGGCACAACAACATGGCTTCTTTTCGGCAGAAAAAAGTCATTTAAACTATTTATAAATATATTCTTGAATCCAGTATTAATAAGAGAATCCATTTCTAATCCATTATCTGTATCATGAACATCTTCCTCATTAATATAATCCGGAAGTAAGGATTTTCTCTTTTCCATAATTACTCCATGGCCATTTTCAGTGTTTCCTCTGTTATCAATGTGCATATAACTTGATCGTTGATGATCAATGGAATTGATAAGGATGGTGGATATTAAATCCACAAAACATACTGACAGAATAATCATGGCTGATATATAGCCTATCTTCCTGCGTTTCAATATCCTCATTTTTCAAGATTTTCTCCTTGTTTCTAGGATCACACATGTCTTTCTTTCATCCTTCTTTCATCCGATATTTGCTCTCCTCATCAACGCTGAGAACATAGCATCATCCATCAAGACCATCACCAATCACAAATTTGTTTGCCTAATTGATAATTTCTCAGACAATTCCTTGTGGAAAATTGGAATATAACATCATTAACTCATTCCACATTCCATTCTGTGCAGTTGCATTCTTTCATGTACTCATTATTAACTCAACAATTCATGTATAGGCTAATAAATTGGTTCTAAGATACAATCTATAATGTGTTGTAATATTTCTTAATACATATTACAATATATCTCAACGCACAGAAAGGCTTGTAAGCCCATTCCAGTGCAAACATATTCACACATGTATTCCACAATTATGGTGCATTTTTGGCATGTAAAAGAAAAGTGAGAACAAGTATGAAGCTCTGTTTCACCTTCAGAGACACATCACTGTAAAGTAACAGGAGTTGTAATATATGTATTGGTATATGTTGATAAGGATGATGATATTTCTCTCAGCCAAAAAGCCTACAGGCAAGTATTGCAAATGAAGACATATCTATCCTGTTTTGTTTTCATGTAACAAATTTATTTTTGCCAATTCTTTATTGAGAATTCAGCCTCAGGTGCCATGATATATGGCAATAAGCCTTGAGGCTCTATAGTTTTAAGCGGTTGTCAAATAAAGCCATGTGGACTATAGATGGGCCACAAATTATCTTCACAGTGGAAACATTATAGCATTAGCACAATCAATTCTAAATATTTCATGGACATTTTGGAGATGTGCAGACACAGTGAAATTAAAAATCAAACAGTGATGTTTGTACCTACCTAACAAAAACATACTCCGTACTTCCATAGATCATTTTCTTTTAATGACAGTACAATGTATATATATATTTGTAGTATTACAGACAAAAATATTATACACCTGTTTGAAATTCCACTACCGTTTGGTAATCCAGTGATGAAATAAAACAACAATCATATCCGAAACCAAGTACTAAATGAGTATAGAATATATGAATTACAATAATCCTTTTGTCAAATAAATTTACTCCATGTATAACTGAATAGATGAATTAAGAGTAGCATAACTCATAAAAGCCATACAGTATTGTTACTGAAACAACCCAAAACATGTAGATGTGATGCCTTTTTGTGAAAGAAGTCCAACAATGACGGTGCACACACCACAGAGTCAAAGCTTTTGTGAGCCAATCTGTCCCCAGCAAATTTGGCCTCAGAGAAGAAAGGGAGTGAGGAGCCTTTTCCTTGTGGAGAAGCTTGAAAAGGGGAGGAGCTGCAGACTATATGCAGATTAGATACTTGACCTGTCTCTGTTAGGGACTGACAAGTGGCAGCAGAATGCTGACAGTCCCTGTAAAATCGAACTTGGTCAACACTTATTTGATATGTTTTGGACAGATCACAAGATCAGGTCGCACAACAGCTGTCCATAATACTACGCCAAATTACTTTCACAAAGCATGCTTGCTGGCAAAGATCCTGTCCACTGCTTTGAATGAAAATGATTGGAAATCATGAGACAAAAAGATAGTTTTGAAAATTTGGCATAAAGATAAACTTTGCCTATGAAAGGGATGATTTTACTCATCGGAACTTTGATAGTATTCAATCTACTTATGCCATTTAGTGCATGTTAAATTGTGGTCAGAAAAGTGTCCAAAAAGAATGCTCTCTCACTTATTCACGTATCCATACAAATTCAAATGTTTTTGCTTTGTGATATCCAAAATGCTCATTTTTAGGCGTATTTATTCTGTTACTTTATGGAGATTTATTAACTAGGACAACAATATTATTTACAATTTCATACAAGCTGTGTAACACTAAACACAATGTCTTGTCCATGCCACAAGTGGCCCCCTCTATACTGGCATTATATGTGAACTACAATGTATACATCCTCCATGATAAAAAATAGTTCCAACTTATTTTGGTATTTACAAGCTGTCTGCTTAAAATTGAAGCCAACCAAAGTCAGATTAGATGCTTTTTTGGAAATGAACAAGACCATCACTAAATGATGGAACTGTCCTGGTTTCTTCCACACAGTCCTGGTTTCTTCCAGAGATTGAAATTCTGTTGACCGCTCACAGGAGCTCGCGAATTTTGCACCCCAGGTGGCAGCAAATAGCGGTCAACTTGTAGACAGGATGAATCGGATGATACACCTCAGCCATTTAGAATTGAGAATGAAAGTTAATCCTTTAAAAAGCTGCTGCATCTTTTCACTAATTTATTTACACTATGATCACTTCCTGACAAGAACTGAGGTAAATGGCAAAATGCAAAACTGAACACAGTACAAGGTAATAAACTGAGCTAACAGTTCACGACTAAGCTCTTCCATCTAGGTTGTAGGAGATGAACCTGGGACTTCAGTATATGCACAGCGCCATTTCCACAAAGCGTATGTAAAATACTTCAGTAGGCTTTTCTGAAAGGTTTTTTGAACATTACCCTTACAGTAACTGTAATGATGCTCTAATCTTCAGCTATATATTTATGATTTCCAGGAAAAAGATAATTATTCATTCAAACCCCTTTCTTCATTGACTTCGAAATGATTCCAGATATAAGATTTTTCTTTTCATGCAGCAATTTTGCGCTTTTACTTGCTTCTTTTGTGCCCATATTATAGATATTCCAGCAAAATTCACATTTTTGGTAAGTAAAATACCCTTAAACATTGTGAACTTCAATTGTAATCTCAGCCAAAAATTTCTGCAGGGCACACATCTTTTCACTATGAACTGCAATGAAAATCTCCACAATTGCTACTTACAGCCTGCAATGCGAAGCCCCCATAAAAATATCAAGAGGAATAATTCACCAATCCCTGTTCACAGGCTGGACTGACAATTCCTTCAACAAAATGACAGCACTCTTTGCAAAACATATCTGACAAAAATCACTTAAAAGCTCTTCTTATCACAAAGTCGCAAAGCCATTGTCAGAAGTATACACAGAACACCACAAAACATAGCCTAGATTGAAGGTGATAGATGGTCTGAGTTGACAGTGCAATGTCCTCAAAGCCACAAAGACATCCTAATAATAGAGATTTTTCCCGAAAGGACTAAACATTTTAGGGAGGGTCCCTTAAGAGGTACTAAGCCATTGATTCCCTTTACTTAGTACCTCTTAAGGGACCTTCCCTAAAATGTTTAGTCCTTTCAGGAAAAATCCCTACTAGGATGGTTACTTTGTAGGCGTAACAGCTGCATTTGCTTTTTCTATCTCACCAGATGGAAGTAGTGTTGGAAATTCTAGGACTGGAACTGAGCTGAAGAAGTCAGAGGAACATTCTCTATATAGCATTCCATGCAACTAATTTTAAAACCCTATGACAAGGGTTTAGAATACTGACCTGATGCTAACCATCCCTCTTTATTAGAGCTCTTTGCAGATTGGCAGTCCACTGGAAAAATTGTTTTTCTTACTCTAGATTTGCAAACTGTCTTTGCCACGTCATTGACAGTTTTCTGTTGGTCTCCTAATTTTTTTCTTATTTGATGAAGTACCTCAAGTCATTTAATTAGTTTGTTTATTGTCACCTAGATCGCTGGATATGATAAGCACCGAATCAACTGATTAACAATAACTGACACAAACAAAATGCTTTTTAGCCAGTGACATCACACAACCAAGTCGAAAGTTAATTTTGAAAAAGATTGCACTGCCAATCTCAAAACAGGTATGAGGACATGTTGCTCCTTGATAATACCATGTTCCTCACTTCCTCTGCCACAGTGTCAATATTGTGCCCTACGGTAGGGTGCATCAGCCGCCCCATGAAAAATAAAAAATAGAGATAGGCAGCTGTACCTTGTCATGAAGTTGTGTTTTGGTAGCCAGATGAACATACTAAAAATTCACCCAGATCAAATAATATTTAGGGGTGCCTCCGGAAGCATATTTCCTAAGACATTTTTCAGAAAAAGTTATGTTTCCGCAGAATCGCGGTTTGCGATATCTTAACTAATATAAAAGATAGAAGGATAATAATAACATATTTGGATTCTGCTGAAAATTTCCTTCAAAATGAATACCTGGAACCTATACTTTTGTTGAGATAATGTTGATGCCATGGCACAGGATGAGTTATTATTTTGAATATTTCATTCGACTTCACTGATATACAAAATTTTTTATTTAAATGACTGCAAGATACTTTGTCTTTAATTGTTCCTTTCTTATTTATTATGTTTGGTACATATATGAGTAATAATATACTCAGTATTTCTCTTTGGCTCTCAAAGCTATTTCTATTATTCAAGGATTCAATGATCTTGATTAATGTTTTACGACTGTATGACAATTAAGAAACAACATTACTGATATGCTATGCATTAAGAAGTCATTATCTGTTTTAACACTGAGAAAACTTGCCTGATATTATAGTACACAAGAAGATGTGTCAATGTACAGTTGTACATAATATTGTAATCAACCTTTCATATTCTGCAAATTAATGAAATACAAATATTGTCTGCACATTGTATATTTCCTGGAAGTACTTTCTGAGGCCACATTAAGCTTCAAACCAACATTTTTAGAGTAGGCCTATATCAGGGACTATGTTCACCAAGACTGTCAATATACATAATCTGTATATCCTGCACTAGATGGATGGCAAGGTCCAAGGAGGATTAAATTCATAGATTTAATCTATAGTCACAATTCCATGTCAAGAATAGAAGCAAATGTAATATTTATTTAACATTTTCACTCAAACTTTCATGGCGTTTTAAAAAAGGTATTGATTACTTGCAGTCTCATGCAGAAGGGTACAAACCTTTCTACTTAAATTCCATTAAATTAAGAATGTGTGAGATCTGCATAAGTGATAAATGTTTTAGATGCCATACTGTGTGACCTTCAAGAAAAGTCTTTGAGAGGCAAAGGTGGATAGGCCTTTTAAAAGGATATTTTCATAAATATAAATTAAATCAGATTAAATTCATTAAAACCAATCATCCTGCACGTGTTAAAAATGGTCAAGTTTAAGATATTGCAGTAAATTAATAATGAAGAAAGAGAATATCATTTCAAATGCAGAAATATAGAAAGAAAGAAAAGTAGTACTTACATTCCTCTAACTACCATAACACAAGCTCAAGCCATGGTCGGCTTCCCGGCTCTATTGTCTTTTATTCATAGGACAGCTGATGAACCTTAATGTACATGGTAAATGGACCCATTTCCTTGTCCACAAAAAATATTAGGGCTAGTTTTTCATAAGGTTTCAATAAATTGGGACTTATGGTCACTTATCACCACATAGCATAGCAAACTTGTTTTTTTTTCTCTTTTCGTAGTCATAAAACTTTTTGAGATAATCATGAATAATTGAAATTATTTTGAGAAAATTGAATACTGAGTAAATAGCTGCTGATATTTATGAAACATAATTTATATGAAGAGAAAAGCAAAGAATAAGTACCATGCAGTCATACAAACAGAAACTTGTGTATATCAGTGACGTCGTACATAATAATCGAAGTAAAAGCATATCTTGCAGTACATGATCACCATAATGTTGACGGAAACATAGGTTCCAGGTATTCATTTTGAAGGAAATTTTCTGCAGAATCCAAATATGTCATTAGTTTTTTTCTATCTTCTATATTACTCAAGTTATCGCAAACCGCGATCTTACGGAAACATAATTTATCCTGAAAAACTCAAAAGAAAAAAGCTCTCGGAGGCACCCCTAAATATCCATCGATCAAGCTGAAATTTCATAATCTTATTTTATGTGGTAAAACCCAACTATGGACCAAAGGTACAGTTGGATCGGTTGATGTTGGGGCAACTGATGCACCCTACCCTACGGGAATTGTAGGAAATATGAAATGAGAGGTAGCCTATATACCATAACATACATGTCTTCTTCCTTTATGCACATGGAACAATGGGAGAGAGAGCTGTACTCTTAACATGAATGTACGAAAGAGCAGTCTAGCATTTTTGTATGGACTCGTTTTTAAGTCCATTAATATCATTTAAATATGAAAGGAAGTGAATGTCAGACATTTCATCTCTGGCATCATTTCATCTCAGGCATCAGAGAGCCCCATGGCTGTTAGTGCCTGTCACCAGGTGACCCAAAGCACGATAAATGTCACATGAACCAAAGTGTCTCAGGAAATGTTTGTCTCACTAACAAGATGCAAATTGGGGCTAAAACAAAATTGTTGAATAATTAATGACTTGATATTTTATGGTTGTAAGAAAACATGGCAGGGATGAGAAGTTGGTTAGCTGGGTCTCCACACCACGCTGCAGCAGTTTATACCCTTAATATTTTATTTTATTTAAAGTCTAAGCTAAACTGAAACCATCAATCTCAAGTGTGAGAATCCTCACTGAGTATCAGATCCAGATCCAGATCAAGGTATACAGTGTACTTAATCCCCCTGTGTATTCATAGAGCTATCTGGCCAATTATCAAGCTACGCATTATCAAAGTTGTGTTTGTCTTTTAATGAAGGTTATGATACATTTTGCTTGGACTAGATCAAATCAATAACAACTTGAAAGCCAAATTTTATAGCAACTTCATCCCAATGTTATCCTGTTAGAAATTATGAAATGTAGAATTGTAGATCATAAATCTGAATGATATTCAGTTTTAATGAAGGAGAGTATTGATTCTCAACACGAAGGGCTGCTTTTTCCATGTCTGTCAACCAATGTAATATTTACCTAAGAACAAAATAAATATAAGTTTGGTGGATCTAACTGTGTGAATATATTCATCTTTTAATAGATGGAAGCCCTGCACATTATTCCCCTAATTAAACTGGAAGTCAAGTAGAAAACGATTGGCCTGTAACACCATTTTAGATCATTGCTGCATGGTTGCCTCTAGTGGCTATCAATTATAAATATGGATTTCATATTTAAATCACAATTCAGATGTCACGATGTACATGCATTGGTCATAAAGTATGACGCACGTTGCACATACTGTGCACAACATGTAGTCCATGAATTCCATGACAATAGGGAATGGCTCAGGAACATGTCCTTTTTTTACATTAGGTGTACTTGAAAAGACAATTCGACCGCTCGGCACAAAAAGGAGCTTAGTGGAAAAATGGCATTTTGAGAAAAAGGCCTTTTACTTTTGAACAGTCGTTCACAGTTCTTGCTCGGTCAATACCGATTTGAATCAATTTTGGTACGTAATTTTATATATACATTTTCTACAAATGTATTTAAAAAAATGATGCTAATATTATTAATTTTTATGAAATAAGACCAATTCTCCCTCTTGCATTAAACAAAGCATTATCAATGGGGCAAAAAGGAGCATAGATGCACTAAGCTCCTTTTTGCGCTGACTTGTTTCAGTTCAAAAAGGAGCTTAGTGCTAGTATTTTTACTATCATCGTTAAGTAAATTTCAGCACCAGGAGGTGCATAACAGCACTATGCTCCTTTTTGTGTTGGGTGAAATTTTCTAATGGCAGCGACAAAAAGGGACGACAAAAACTTGAAAATTCCACTTTATTCCACAAATAGTCTCATCCTGTACTTTGACCTGCAATATCTCCTCTAATTGACCCGCTTAGTTCCAATATTCACAGGCATTAATCCTAAGGTCTAGAACTTTTGAAATATGCAATAATTCAAAAAGGGACTTAGTGGCACTAACTCCCTTTTTGCGCTTAGCGGTCGAATTTTCAATATATTTACACGAAACAAAATTATTTCTAATCCAGATATGTGTGCTCATCTGGTATTTTTATTAATCTTGAGGAATTGGAGCCGGTTAGATTATTTTCTGCTATATATTTCAGGAAAATCATAATTGTTTTAATTAATTCAATTATTTTGGCTGAAAAAACTAAGAAAAATGCTATTTTCTAAGGCTTCAAGTCAAATGGATATGTTGGATCTTGACGTTTGATGTTGACATAACCAAGTGCCAATATACTTATCTTTTCCATAGTTTGAGCAGTTTTCTTAAATCAGATACTGAAATCAAAAAGTTACAAAATTTCTGTTTTTGTCCTGATTTCTTTACACTGTGTTGAATTAACTTGCTGCAAAACGAGCTCGGGCTGTTCACAGACATTCTGTCTTTCAGAAATTTTAGTTTATATTCATCTAAATTGAAATAGATCAAGTCTTCATTTCTGCCTTCAAAAATTTTATATTGCATCATTAAATTATAAGTTTTGAGATTTTTCTGAGAATTTTCTGCAACTCCATTACCATGGAATTCATGAGTCGTTGACTTTTGCATGGCAGTGGGGCCACTAATATAAAATCACATTTTTTAATGAGAATTTCTGTACTCCAACACACAAACTTATTATTGACAAAGTAAAAGAAACTTTTAGCTTGTCTGGTGTTATAAAGATATCCATTCATGCATCTATAGAAGAAAGAACTCTAGAGAACATAGAACTCATACCTGAAGAAGTTTAAAACTGATCATGAGGAGATTTATAGGCCAGTTATGTGGTGCCAATCATACATCATTAACACTTTGTTAGTTTCCACAGCATCAGACTGACAGTGGAAAGTTTATCTCAATACAAAATTTGCATCTCACATATCGTTACAACAAAGGTGCACAGAGATATCATCAAGACAATGCAAGTATCTTCTGGACGGAGAACTGACAGTTCAACATGGAGGAAACATCTGAGGCTGATCATGAGAAGACAACGAGCAAATGCCAAGATCTAATGCAAAGCCTACAGATAATAATCATTGAGGTGTGTCATGCAATTGAAAAAGGTCATATTTGATCACAAAATGGGCAAAGCTTACAAGTAACTGAACGACATGGAAACTGGAGTTAAATCAATACCATAGGCCAGCAAAGGATCCTTCAAATCTGACAAAAATTCACTAAAATACACAATTTTATGGCAAAAAATTCGGAGAAAGACAGGAATTTTTCTCAATCTTTATTGCCATGAAAAACAGAATTGAGTGGTCATATCAAGCTGATACTTTTTTGATGGATGCAAGACGGCTTCACATTGGTACTAAATATACTGGAGGAAAAGCCTTCAAATAGTCAGTATAGCCCCACTAAAAGTGTCCGACTCAAGGTTACCCTTTCTAAGTGTACGACTCAAGGAAACTTACCCTAAAACTATATACGGTCCTGCTGAACTCACTTTTCCTGATTTTGGTTCCGTATTTTGTGCAGTTTACTTACTCACTGCATGCAGATGGAAAATGGATGGATGATTGGGGCTTTACATCCTGTATTTATGAATGTGGTAGGCTAATTAGAACAGGAGGAGGACACAGCAATGAGGCAAAGGATGATTGAAACAGCCATCCAACATAGGCCCTGATGACGCAGAAAGATGGAAGATCAGCTTGTCTTGGTCAATATTTCCAGGTCTGCCTGTTGCTCATAAGCTGACACATGTAAACATCATTTAAGCTTAGTGTTTATATAGTTGAAGACTGCATAGTCTCTTTATCGAAACTTTTTCTTTCATCAACTTTTGAATTGATATTGCCATGTGGGTGGCTGACAGTTTTTCCCCTCAATGGATATTAAGTGTTTTGAAAGACTGTCAATTGGTGACAATATTTCTATCATTTTTTTAAGAGATCACAGTTGCAAAGGCTTTTTTTAACTTGTAAATTTGCCTTGGCACATCTGTAACTTGTTCATGTTATAATCCCCTAATCAACACTTCATTTTTCACTTGTTCAGCTTCATGCACTGACAATTAAGATATCATTTTTAGAACACTTCAGGCCTATAATATATGCTATACATCACTCTTCATGTATAGCTCATAATGGTTAACAAGATAGCATGAAACTCATCAATATTGCATCATGAATTTCGAATATTTTCACACGTTTATGACTAGGTATGATTATGTATATACACTTGCAGGAAAATGTTAGGGAGAAAAACACCTCTGAGTTAACAGCTGTGATTTTTTTTCCAAGCTTCACATACTTGCTTGCAATTTGCTCGGATGAATTGAAGTGACTTTTAACTTCTTATTTATTCAAGCAGCATTCTGGACATTGGACAGCATGCATGCCAGGGATTTGTCCCCTGCAATTGCGTCAAACCATTTCTCAATCTCATCTTGTCAGAACAATAATTATCACTAATCATGCTGATCATCTATTATCAAAAGTTAGAATGGAACACGAGGGACTTTACGATCTGATTTTTTGAGGATCATTTGCAAATTACTTCAATATTATCTGACCCTAATATCATGTTTCTGTATTAAATATTGCAAAAGTTATGGCAAGTTGGACAGAACTTTTGGAAAACCCCTCGTAATTAATCTTGAAAGCTATTTATTTTACTCTGCCACCTCACCTCAGCTACTCTGTGCATGCAACGTATCCTGAGTTGAAATGTCCTTAAATTTAAAGGTGACACGGCTCTGGCCACTCTTACAGCCTGTCACTTTGATATAGAAAAAATGAGGACCAGTTGACTGTGAAAAATGCACTTCACATGACTCATGATAGCCGATGAAGTGTCATCTTCTCTACTTTCAACAAGGGAAACATAGAGGCTGTTTGATTAGTCATGATCAAGAGAAGGCCATTTGACTTGTCATAACTGATTTTAGAGTGAAAATCAGATGCACAATCCTTTCGTTTGGTTGTCACCAACAAGCGGGATAAGTCTCCTTAAATCAAATCAACATTGAAAGTATTTGGCATCATCATGACAAATTCATCATCAGCATGATGACACACGAAGTGCCGTTTTCACAGTGCAACAGTCCAGTCTTTTTCTGTATCAAAGTGACAGACTGTAATTTGCTTCACAATTTGCTTTGTGTAAATTCATTATGATGCTGGATGTGTTATATGACTCTTTTATGTTTATATATATTGTTTGCATTTCATCACATAAAATTGATCTCGCCTTCAACGTTTCCCATTTGTATCACGTCTGTTTGCTCAGAAACCATAACTGTCCCACATCTGCTCTTTGTCAATTTTAGAGAATCTATCATTTTATTTATCACGCAATCTGCCCAATTATTCATCTGTCTGATTTTAGGTGTATGTACAGTGGTCCCTGTGTTATAAGACTGCCCCCTTCTGCTGTCCTGAAGCGGTCTCTTGTGGGGGTGTGATCTCTCTTAGGGGTGCAAAATGCACGAAAATTACTATTCTGTGCGGGAGATAGGCGTTCACATAAGTCAAGTCGCTCTTACAACAGGGGGTCTTAAAATGCAAGTACCACTGTATACTATGTTTCTGCATTTTTAACCATCATTCTTTCTATCTTTCTATTTATATCTATCTGCCTATCTATTCATCTGTCCATTTACTAATCAATCAATATATGCAGAAATTACTACCACAATTAGCCACTTCCATCTATATGACACATGTATATCTTTGTGGCCAATAACAGAATATGTTTATCTCACTTCTTCTGTTTTTCTTTGAAATGTTATGTCGGTTCTTTTGATGCAAAACTGATACACTGTATCGCCAAAATCAAATTTGATTGGATTAAGATTAATTTTTCCTTAGAATGTGCCTTTGTACATATACTCAATTACTCATATGGCATACCGCATGTGCAGCTGCATGTGTACATATACATTTGTATGTGATTCAGTCAATAATCTGAACACCTAATCATATCTACATTTATCCAAAATAAAATTGCAAAAAGACATAAAAGATCAAGCAGCTCCATGTTGAACAAAAAAGAAGGAAGATTCAACTTACTGTAGGCCATTAACGAAGAACTTCTCCGTTATGTAGTCCTTGCAGTTAGAATTCTCAAAAGCCAAGTAGTATTTGTAAGTGTTAGAAAGCATTGTGAAGCAATCTTCTTTGTTCATTTTGTTGCATTTTAATTCTCCACACCCTCCGTAAATGTCCACATCGATGTATTTTCTCAATTCACTGACATAGCCACGACGGTTATTTTTTGTTTGACAATTCGACACAAACCAGGCAATATTTTTAGTTTTTCCTGATGCATAATTCCTCAAAGGTTTATCTGGAAGCCCTGAGAAGTTTTTAAAAGGCACAAATTTCTCATAAGGTGTTACAATAGTGGAGTCCATGCGATATGTGCAAGTCCAGTTGAATTTATCAGCCATCTCTGAACTCTGATAAGTGTTGTGAGGCGACTCAAGTGCATAGTATGCCCAGATCTGATTGGGCGGTTTGGCAAACTTAGGTACACTGAGGCCCAGTTGCCATAAAAGAGCATCAGCTTTCTTTGCATATTCCTTCCGGTTCGTCAAGTAGCACCGATTGACCGGACACTCATCTAAAAAGAAGCGCTCTTGGCCTGGTTTTGCTCCAGCCATACCACCAGTCATAACGACAATAGTCTTCAAAGGAGTCGAAGTGTTGATGCCTTTGGGGACATGCGACATCTGGTTTATTATCCTATCATCATGTTCGTTTACTCCAGATGACCAGATGCGTTTGACTTTTTTTTTAGGCAATGGTACAACAACATGACCACTTTTCGGCAGAAAAAAATCTTTTAAACTGTCTAGAAATGTTTTCTTAATCCCTTTAATGACAGAATCCATTTCTAGTCCATCATCCGTATCACGAAAATCTTCCTCATTAATATAATCAGGAAGTAACGCCTTTCTCTTTGCGATTTGTACTCCATGAGAAAATTGGCCATTTTCAGCGTTTCCTCTGGTATCGATGAGTAGGTAGCTTGCTCGTTGTTGATCAATGGAATTGATAAGGATGGTGGATATCAAATCCACAAAGCACACTGACAGAATAATTACAGCTGATATATAGCCTATCTTCCTGCGTTTCAATATCCTCATTTTTCAAGGTTTTCTCCTTGTTTCTTGGATCACATGTGTCTTTTTTTCTTCCTTCTTTCATCCGATATTTGCTCTTCTCATCAACACTGAGAACATATCATCGTCCATCAAGACTATCACCGATCGCTAATTCCTTTGACTAATGGATTTCTCAACCAATCCTAAGGGAAAATGGGGATATAATGTCATTAAGTCAATCAACGTTCAGCTCTTTGAAGCTATTTAAAAAAAATTCTAAATTTTTAATATACAATTCCTGGATCAGTGTAATATTTCAAGAGAGTTAACTAATAAACATAATTTATCCATATTCCACAATTATAGAGCATTTCCAAAAGTCAAAGATGAAGTGAAGACTAACGTGAAGCTATGTCGTTTCATCAGAGATCCACTGCTCTAAAGTAACAGGGGCCATGGTCCATGTATTGATTTGATTTATTATGTTGATGAGGATGATGATAAGTTTCCCGGCCAAAAGTGATTGTAAAACGCACATGTATCCATACTCTTTTTTTCATGTATCTTTTTTCGTTTTGTCTATTTCTTATTTAGAATTCAGCCAAGTTACCATGCCATGATAATTGTTCTTGAGGCTCTGTATATATAGTATAGTTTTTTGCAGTTGTCAAATAAATCCAAGCCAATTATTGCAACATCATACATATCAGGAAGATTTTGTGTGAGTAACAATGAATGGTGAAATTAAAATAAACTGTACATTTATCAAAATCTCGAACAATCATGTTGGTATACCTGCCATAAAGATACTCCAAACTTCCTAATTTTGCTGTGTAATATCAAAGGAAAATTTTCAAAGACATCTGTCACTTTGTTCTACAGTAAATAAAAATTGAACTATGCACAAAAATTCAATTGGAAGACAAGTTTTTTCTAAAAAGGTCAAAATATACTTGTATTATAATCCTATTTCAAATCTAGTTTAATCCACGTTGATTGTCATACTGAACAGATACAATCATAAGTGACAATATAACATATATAGGCCATACGATGTTGTCATAAATCACTGAAGCAGCCCATAGCATGTGCATGTGGGGCCCTTTTTTCTCAGGATGTCCGACAATGATGGTGCACACTCCACAAACTCAAAGCTTTTGTGAGCCCACCAAGTCTGGTGAAAATGAGAACTGCATGCTGCTGCCACCTGGCAGAAAAGTTAGTTTTGTATGCTTCAGCATTGAGCTCCAAAGAAATACAGTGGCCCCTGCGTTATAAGACCCCCTACTGTAAGACCGCCTTGCCTTATGTGACCACCTTCCTTCCGCTCTAAGTAGTATTTTCAGTGCATTTTGCACTCCGATGAGAGACTGCACCCCCACGAGAGACCGCTTCATGACCGCAGAAGGAGCGGTCTTATAATGCACGGACCACTGTAGTTCCAATTTCATGGCACATTCACAAAGCTTCTATTCAATTCTGGAGCTCGCAGAATTTTCCTCTTGCCACTAGAGGGCAACACATGACGGTCCACTTGTAGACAGCAGCCGACCTGTCCCTACCAAATTAGGCCTCAGTGAAATTGAACCAGGGAGGGGCCTTTTTCTGGCAGCTCAACATGAAAAGTGGAGGAGATGCAGACTATACAGTGGTCCCTGCGTTATAAGACCGCCCCTTCTGCGGTCAGGAAGCGGTCTCTCGTGGGGGTGCGGTCTCTCTTCGGGGTGAAAATGCATTAAAAATACTACTTAGTGCGGGAGGAAGGCGGTCACATAAGGCAAGGCGGTCTTACAACAGGGAGTCTTATAATGCAGCGACCACTGTATACATAATTATGATCTTGCATGACAAGTATTAGCAGATAATATGGCTCTTTGGTACAGTGGTTAGCATGCCCGCCTTGTACACAAGAGGACGTGGGTTCGATCCCCGCTCCGGCCATGTCCAGAGGTTGTCACTATAATGATTGGTATGATTGCCGTTCAGTGTGGCTAGCACCGGTGAGCAGAATTAACTAGAATGGGCGCTATATAAAATCGTATACTATATTATTAAACTTCACCTATTACATAGTGTTTTCGTAAGTTTTTTTTTCCCGCCGCCCCCTAATTTCTTTGAAAACATTTTTGTTTAAATTCACATATATAGTCTTACATGACCTTATTACATTGACCCAGTTTTGGTGACCTTGACTTATTTTTCAAGGTCACAGGCCACTTCAAAGTCAGTTTTTTCATTATTTCAAGTGATTGTTTCTCAGGTAATTACAGGCAATTTTATTTTCCGATTACATTACATGTCTTACATATAAGTTACACAATCTGACCCTGTTTCAAGAAAGTAGGTCAAGGTCAAGGTAGTAGAATTAAGAACACATGATATCAGAAACGGTTCCTGAATCGTGTAATTGATGCCAAAAGTTGCCCTAATCACTAATCTAGGTCGGCGACTCTTTTTTGTAATGATATCATGCTCACTTTTTGAGTTACGTAATTTTAAATATTGACCGCGTCGTCAAAAGAGGTAGCCTTGAATGTCTGATCATCAAATATCGATTTTAGCCCATGACAATGTATAATGAACCCCCAAAAGTAACCTCCAAAACCCCCATACCCACCTTCAAATTTGACCTTGACCTCATTTTTCAAGGTCATTTGGCCCGTAAAAGTGCAAAAAAGTGCTAATAATCAAAAATTCTGAAAACTATGTTTTTTTTCACAATATCACTTTGATATTTTTTGTCATCACAGACAAAAATATTTTCAGTTACAATATGCAATCCAAAATCCTGTAGGATATTTTACCTTAATTTTCTGCAAAATTCCAAATATTGCGAACCATAGAAACTAATATTAAATCAATCTGCAGTAACAATGATAGTAAAAATACTGACTCAATGCTCCTTTTTAAATTCAAATAACAGAGACATACGTGCAAGAAGGAGCTTAATGCATCTACGATCCCTAATTGCATAGGTGATAATGCCTTCTTTGATGCAGGAAGGTATTTCTATTATGAAATGCGACAACTTTATCAGGTCCAACTACAAAATATGACATGCAGGCAGGGTCTGTGACAATTTGAAGATTACTAGGTTGACGGTCTAGCAAAGCATTGATTAATTTCATATTTTTGCAAAATATCAAAATGTCCGTACATTAAAATGACCATGTAACACCTTTAGAATACCTTTAGAATGGATGCAACAACATTAGATTGACATTGATCAGGATACCTCACACTCTAAAAAAATTCAGACAAAGTTGGTTTTTTAGATTCAAAATGGTTTTTTGAAAAATCTAATTTTAATGCAAAAAACCAACATGGATTTTTTTCTAAAAACCAATTTTGAGGACATAGGAATAAATGCTAAAATTCAATAGGATGTTACGGTCTATGAATAATCCGCAGATTAGCAGTTGCATTGTCAATGTTATCCATTTTGTTGTTTTTGATAATTTACAAGCTTTCTAAAGAGGCTTATACTTTTGCACAACTATTGTCTATACCAAGTGGCACTTAAAATGAATTACAACAACAGATGTGCCGCAATTTGATTTATTTTGACGTTTCAGCATATTTTCAGTTTTGCTCAGGTTTTCAAGATTTGCTTTCATTTATGTGCAACCAAGTAGCACTTAATATGAATTGAAACAACTTTTATAGTTATCAGGATGTTCTATAGGAGTTATGCCAAGATCTCACGGCGGCTACCGGAGGACTATTTAAATCGGCGTCGAAGTATTTCCAGGAAAATCGGAAAAATATTTCCTCTTTTTACGTATCCCGCAGGGGCATTTTAGGTTCCCGCCGGACATTTTTTGATTGCGCGCCGTCGAGAAACCTGCTCCTTGACGTTCCTAGAAATCGCCACGGAGCAGAAAAAAAGTTTCAACCAGTACAAATTTTCTAAAAATCTGCGGCGGAGCAGACCAGAAAAATTGTTCGACGCCGCGATCAGAAAAGCAAGACGGCGTCTAAGTTTTCGCGCCACTGAGGGGTAATAAGTTTCCCGCGGATTCGTAAAACGAGCGGGATTATCTGCGTGGCGCCAAAAAGGTCAACGCCGCAGTTCTTCTGCACTCTGCCGTCAAGGAAAATGCTCCGGGACGTGTGCAAAACCTTCGCGCCGTTGTCTGGACCCCCTCCAGGAGCAGACAGAGTGGTGCCACAGAGCATCGCGGCGTCGACCTTTCGTGCCACGGCGCGAATGGGGGGTCAGCCTTGGAGACGCACTGGCGCGCGCCTCGCATATAAATAGAAGAGCAGCCCCTAGAGCACCATAACCGCTCTGAACTTCAAGACGAACGCATCTATACTCCATGACACTCTGCTTCACAGCCGACTGAATTGCTGCTTCATTGCTGAATCGCTGCTTCATTGCAGAATCGCTGCTTCATTGCTGATTCATCCTGCTTCATTGCTGATTCATCCTGCTTCATTTCTGATTGATCCTGCTTCAAGATGGGACCCAGAGGAAGAGGGAAGAAGACCTTGAGGGCACCAACCAAGGGCAACACTCAAGCCAGCACTCCACTGACCACTCCATCTTCAACTCCAGTTGGTTCACCGGCTCCATTCCTAGGGGATGACTACGCAGCTGTTACATTCTCTCCAAGCATGTTCACCTTGCCGGACAGCATCGTGGCAGTGACCACTGCGACATCAACAGTGACCAGTGAGACCATCTTCGAGGGCGCCCCACCACCCAAAGTGCTGCAACAACAACCTGATGAGGAGGATGAAGATGATGATGATGATGAAGATGAAGATCAAGTCCTGGCCAAGCTTGGTGCTGCTGTCAAGTCTCCAACCAAGCGTGGCAGGCCTGCCACGGCCACTGCTGCTGCAGTCAAGAAGAAGCGTCCCAAGTCTGCTGATGTCAAGTCTCCAACCAAGCGTGGCAGGCCTGCTGATGCTGCTGCTTCTGTCAAGTCTCCAACCAAGCGCACCCAGTCGGCTGATGCTGCTGTCTTCAAGTCTCCCACCAAGACTGCTCCAAGGGGAAGGCCTCGCACTCCTGGCAAGTCTCCTTCAGCCAAGCGTCAAGCCACCTCCAAGTCTCCAGCCAAGTCTCCCGCCAATTCTCCAGCCAAGTCTCCAGCCAAGTCTCCAGCCAAGTCTCAGGCCAAGCCTCCAGTCAAGCCTGTCACTCCAGCCCAGACCCGAGCCAAGACTGCAGTCCAGCCTCCACCTCCAGATGATACTCCTGCTGATGATGATGACTCCGTACCAAATCTGAAAGCTGCGATCCACCAGCAGACCCTGCAGTCCGACTACGATGCCACCACAGAGGAAGATACTCCCAAGAAGACTGCTGCCAAGTCCCAGGGCAACAAGGGGAAGAACCAGGCAAAGGAAGATTCTGACAACACTGGATCTGAGGTTGAGCTGATCCAGGACTCCGATTGGCCAGTTTGTCCACAAGGAGAAGAAGAAGGGCTACAGAAAGAAAAACTCCTGGGACCTACTGGGCATCACAGAACAGCAGGAGGATGAGCTGATCGTCTGGTACCGGGAGAACGAGGACCTGTACTCCAAGGGCTCCACCACCTTTTAGAGTACACAGAAGGACAGACTGGATGCAGAGAAAGCAGCAGAACTTGCATTTCTAGTGGGGAAAGAAATCACAGCAGCTAAAGTCAACAAATGGAGAGACTACCTTCGGAAAGATCATCAGACCTCAAGCTTCTGGGTCTGGCAGAAAGAAGATGTCCGAGCGAGACAAGTACATCCTGGCGAAGTGCGAATTCCTGAGGGCCTCCATCATTCCGAAGGGTGCCGTGGAAATCTCCAGCTTCACTGGACCAGGAGGAAGTCACCGCCTGTCGTCCGATTCTGATGCCCCCATGGACTGCACTCCTATGCCCGATCTGGATGACAGCTTCCCAGCCAGCCAGCAGCAGTCGTCCAAGGAGATGTCCCAGCCGTCCAAGCCGCAGTCCCAGGTCTTCCCAGGACGAAAGCCATCCAAGAAGAGGAAGGACACAGACCAGGAGATGGCCTCTGCCCTCACTTCAATTGCCGGTCACTACACTTCGGCAGGCCCAGGAAAGCAGCACCACCTCAGCCGGCAGGACCATTCTGTGACATGTGCCCACAAACTGCTGACAGGCTGGATCTAGAAGTACACCAGTTGCAGAACATGTGCAGGAGTATCTTCACATCTGGCAAGAACATGAACCGTGCCCTGAAACTTCGCCTCCTGCACTCCTTGAGCCAGACGGACAACTACTTTGTACAGGCGGCCGTCCAAGATAAAATCCTGATGATGCAGCAAGAGAATGTGGAGTTGATCCTAGGGCAGCAGCAGCAGCAATACATCCCTCCTCCTGGTCCTGCTCCATCCTTTGTCAACCAGGACTTGCAGCAGCCTCCAACAACTCAGCAGCAGCCCCAGCAAACAAGGCCTTCGACAAGTATTCAGATGCAGTCCCAGCCTCCACGCCAGCAGTTGCAGTCCCAGCCAAGCAGCAGCAGCCAGTTCCAGTCCCTTCAGCCAATGCGAAGCCAGACTCCAGCCCTGCAGCAGTCATCTTTAAGCTTCACCCAGCTGATGCTTGACAGCCCCAAGAAGCTTGGCTTCCCCGGACCCTCGTTTGGCCAGCAGCAGCAGCCACTACAGCATCAGCCACTACAGCAGCAGCAGCAGCCTCTACAGCAGCATCAGCCACTACAGCAGCAGCAGTCTCTACAGCAGCAGCAGCCACCACTACAGCAGCAGTCTCTACAGCAGCAGCAGCAGCAGCAGTCTCTACAGCAGCAGCAGTCTCTACAGCAGCAGCAGTCTCTACAGCAGCAGCAGCAGTCTCTACATAAGCAGCAGCAGCAGTCTCTACAGCAGCAGCAGCAGCAGTCTCTACAGAAGCAGCAGCAGCCGACACTAAGTCTTGTCCACCAGCAGCAACATCAAACTCCATTGTCGTTCCAGTGGAGCCAAGTCAACCTGCCCTCTCCAAGGAAGTGATGCCTGTTCAAGTCATCTGAAAAAAGAAAAAAAAAACCCCAGGCCCTTTTAAGGGCCACCAAATCCTCCCAAAAGAGCTGGCCACGTACACCTCTTATGTTGACTAAAAAAACTCTTGCGTTGACAAGAGCAAAAATGAAAAGAGCCCCAAAAAAAATTTTGACAAATTCCCCAAAAAAAAATCCGGTCCTGGCCCTTCTAAATTTTAAACACCTTCATAAAAGCAAGGTGCAATTTCCCTTCTTTTTTTTTGGCCCATTTTCACTTTCTGCTCCCCCAGTACAGGTGGCATTTCTGCTTTCTTAATTAAAGTCTTTTCAACACTTTAATTAATATAGATAGACAGATAGATAGATAGATAGATAGATAGATAGATAGATAGATAGTCAGATAGATAGATAGTCAGATAGATAGATAGATAGATAGATAGATATATAGATAGATAGATAGATAGATAGTCAGATAGATAGGCAGATAGACAGCTAGATAGATAGGCAGATAGATAGATAGATAGATAGATGGAACACAATGCTCGTTACATATATACACTGCAGAAAACAAAAGCAGTTATCGTCACTTCGCAGGGATTGCACTTGGATAGATAGATAGATAGATAGATAGATAGATAGATAGATAGATAGATAGATAGGCAGATAGATAGACAGATAGATAGGCAGATAGATAGCTAGATAGATAGGCAGATAAATAGCTAGATAGAAGAAAATATTTGCACGTCGCATATACACTGCAGCAAAGAAAAATGAGTGATCATCATTTTGCAGTGATGACACTTGGATAGATAGATAGATAGATAGATAGATAGATAGATAGATAGATAGATAGATAGATTGATAGATAGATAGATTGATAGATAGATAGATAGATAGATAGATAGATAGATAGATAGACAGATAGATACCTAAATAGACAGATTGATAGACAGGAAGTGAAAGTGATTTAAATGGGTTGTACAGATAGATGCAAACCTAAAAATGTGCTATTTTATGTACGTCACAAAAATTTAGTTGTTGCAGGGAGGGATTTTTTTTGGGGGGGGGGGGGGGTTTGTCAACATAAAGATGTGTACAAGGCCTGCTCTTTCTGGAGGAAGTGGTAAGCCCTTACAAGGGCTGGGTTAATTTTTTGGTTTTTTCAGGGGGGCATTGAATTGCTGTTGCTGCTGCTGCTGCTTCTCTGCTTCATCTTCAAATTCTTTCCATCTGCCAGGGGACGCTTCCTGCTGGGCTGTTCACGTAGTCTCGTAGGTAGTCGCGGTACTGCTTGGCTTGTCTGGTGGCATTTCCATATGCTGGAGCGAATCCAAGGTCATGCAAGGGTCTTCCTCTCCACAGTCCTTCAGTGACTTCATGGGTTGCAGGATCTTCTCTGTCGATTACGTCGTTGTCCATGGCTCGATGAATTCCTATTCTGTCTCGCAGAAGATTGTGTAGACTGCAGGCTGCCATAGTGACGGCTGCCACTCTGCCGGGTTTCTGGGGCATTGTAGTTAGGAAGCATCTGAACCTTTGGGACAGGATACCGAAGGCATTCTCCACCACTCTTCTGGCTCTTGAAATTCTGTAGTTGTAGACTCTAGAGGGGATGTCAAGGTTTCTTCTTGGAACAGGCTTCAACAACCAGCTCTTCAGGGGGAAGGCCTCATCTCCAACGATGAAGTATGGAAAAGGATTCCCAACTGTGCCAGGTAGAGGTTCAGCAGGGGGTAGCCCAAGTCCTTCTTCTTCCAGCAGGTCCCTCAACCTTGTGTCCAGGAAGACTCCTCCGTCCGATGAGCTTCCTTGGCATCCAGCCGGCACATAGAGGAACTTGTAGTCAGAATCCACCAAAGCCATAAGCACAATGGAATGGAAGCCCTTGTAGTTGAAGTAGATTGACCCAGCTTTCCGAGGACATCTGATGGCAATATGCTTCCCATCCAGTGCTCCGATGCAATGGGGCATGTTCCACCTCTTCTCGAAGCCCTTGGCAACTTCCTTCCAGGATGCTGGATCCATTGGCAGGGTCAGCAGATGTTCGTAAGCTCGCATGATGGCAATGCAGACACTGGGGATAAAATTGCAGAAGGCGTTGGGAGCTACACTGAAACCGTAACCCAAGGACTTGTAGCTCTCTCCTGTCGCCAGGTACCGTAGGGTGACTGCCAACTTCAATCCAGGTTCCAGAGCCCTCCTCATGTTGGTGTCTTGTTTTGTAATTGCAGGAGCCACAGCAGCCAGGATTTCAGCAAAAATTTCAGGAGGCATTCTGCAGAAGTTGTAGTAGCCAGAGACATCATTGTTGGCCAATTCAGACATCAGCTGGTAGAAATGGCCATGTTGTTCCCTCTGCAGCAGCCAATTCCGAATCCACCATCTCTTCCTCCTCCTCCTCCTCCTCCTCCTCCTCCTCCTCCTTATTCTTCTTAGATAATAAGCACCAGCAACAGCAGCAACAACAGCAACGTCAAGGTCTTCCCCAGCATCTTCATCAGCCAACATGTCTGTCCAGCATCCAGGAGTGTCCTCTTCAAAGGTCAAGCAGCAAGTGAAGCAAGGCGGCCCTCTGTGGCCCTTTTTTTTGGCTTTTGCAGCGCCCTCCTCCGCCGGGGTGCCCTTGACAACGACGGGATGCTTTTCATTCCCGGTGATATGCCCTTGGGCCTACAGACATCCCCCTGGAGTACAAAACCATTCCCGCAGTCGTAAAAGCAATACCCGGCGCTGTGAAAATATAGTCTGCCGCGGTGAAACAGCTTCCCTGAGGGGCAGTTATAGGTTCCCTGCGGGATACTTTTTATATCTCGGGGCGATATAAAAGTATCCCACAGGAGGAGGAAATTTCTTTCCCCCCGGCGAACTTTTGGGGACGGCGTACAACTTTTCTTCCCCGCAGGGAACAAAAAGAACCCCGCCGGGCCTTTCGTTGCATGGTTATCGATTAGCCTTAATTGATTACATAATTGCACTTCACGCCGTCCTAACTGAAAATCTTCCAAGAAATCGTCTGCCTCTGCGCCGCCGGCAACAAAAAGTTCTCCGTCATGTCCCGTGAGATCTTAGCATTAGTCTAGACTCCAATAAAAATGTCACGGTCCATGATGAATCTGCAGATTAGCAGGTGTATGGTCAATTTCATCATTTTTACCAATTTTTTGAAATAGGGTAATATTCGTGTGAAATTAAATGACTCTTTATGATAAATGTGACAACTCTCACAGAATTTAACATGGTCTAGACATGTTACTCTTCAAATTGAATTTGATTTTTTAATGTTCAGGTACAATGCCAATGCGCAGCGGCTTGGCCAATTTCACTAACTTCGACTTTTTTGAAAAATGGGTTACACTAAGTTGCTCATATATGCAACCAGTCTCAAAAGAGGTCATATTTTATTTTATGAATCCAAAGCTGAAATGTGTCCCTTAGCATTAAAGTACCAATGAATGGTATACCTTTCTGAAAACTAGAGATTTAGGGGGTTTTATTGATGTATATTACTTATTTATGCATAAACTCAAACTGTTATGGTGCATCAGAAAATGGTGAAAAAACGATTTTGGCTGATTTTCTCAGTCGGCTGCTCTTAAAAAGTGTGGCAACACATGTGTCATTGGATGTGATATTGAACTAAACATTCGCGTTATAATTATAATTTTTCGAAACAGCATTTTATATCGATTTCAGTCTCTAATGTGATTAACAAATTACAAGCAAATTTGAAAAATATTTTATGAGTACTTTCCACTGAGATATGTATCAGTCTGCACTCGTTTATCAAATCTGCTCTATTAGATTATCTTTTAAGAAACAGTCAAACAGACCTTATGTACATCTTGGTAACGTGGCTCCGTGGTACAGTGGTTAGCATTCCTGCCTTGTACCCATGAGGACGTGGGTTCGAACCCCGCTCCGGCCATGTCCAGAGGTTATCACTATAATGATTGGTATGATTGCCGTTCAGAATGGTGAGCGCCGGTGAGCAGATTTATCTGGAATGGGCGCTATATAAAATCATACTATATTATTATTATTACTTGTGTCAATCACATAATTTTTTGGATGATTAAGAAAACTCAATATCAAAATATATCTTTCTACATGTGTGTGGGCTTTTATAAAATTTATATATTTTAATATATTTTGCCCTATCTACCCTGCACTGTATCTATCTATAAGAGAGCAATGGTTGTGCTGACATTGGGTACATTTGTTTCGCTGCTCCAAAGTGCTCTTGGAGTAGAGTAGTTCACTCCAGATCATTCGTTTTGCACTTCTGGGCAACTAAGTTGGCACCGCGACCCTATCCTTCTCGGAGTAGCTCACAGTAGATTATAGGGAAACCTTACGAGTCAGTGATCTGTTTGGTCAGATCAGACGAGGTGGGCGCGTAGCCAGCAATTATACCATCACAATTATAATACTCTATTTGGAGCATTTGTTAGTGGCTTGGTGGAGAAGTGGTTAGCTGTTCCATGTATAGTAGGGGAGACCGGGGCTGGTTGTCACAGGGGCAGGTTGTCACACTTTTTATTGCACTAAACTATGGAGTCACACAGCTAAGCCAATCATTGTTTATTGCTTTTATAACCCACCGGAGTCTTTTTGAAAAATCTTGACCCCTGGAGAGGAGTCTGGTAGGCACACGGTCTGTTAAAAATTTCCTGTCACAAAAAGTAATTTTTCACCTTCAACTTGCATGCAATGCTAGTCTTTATCAAATAGTTGTTGAAAAAGGTGCAGTTAATACACTTACCATATAAACATTTCTTTAAATCATCATTAGAACAAATAGTGAAAATTTTGATAACAACAGCCTTGGTCACCCGTTTTTGGAATTTTCATCAATCGGGGCAGGTTGTCACAAAAAGGCGGGGCAGGTTGTCACACTTTTTGGAGCTGGTTGTTACCTATTAGGACCTGGCTTTTAAACCGAAAAACTAACACAAATATAAATTTGTGCTTTATACATGCTATTGATGACTGAAGATGTATGCAGATATTGCATTGTGTTTAAATAAATCGATTTCAAATTTATATGTAAAATTTTCAAAAAAAATCGTAAAATCCTTCTCCAGATCAGAATGCTTTCCTACTGATTGGTAAGCCTTCATTTGTGGCACCCTTGTACACAGTAGCATGTTTGTTAAGGTCTTCACTGGGCAAGTAAAGGATTCCTCATATGTCCAAGATAACTTTTCTTGGTCAAAATCTGCCCTACAGAGTTCCACTTCCTGCACTCGAGCTCATAACCAAAAGTGTGACAACCTGCCCCGAGAGTGTGACAACCTGCCCCGATAATGTGACAACCTGCCCCGAATTCTGAATTTAAAAAAATGTCCAATAGGACATCAAGATTTCAAATGATATAGGTATATATTCGCCAGATAGGTTTAAGTCACTCCTCTTTTGCCATTCATACAGAATGGCAGTGCTCCTGCATGATTTATATTGAAATAGTAGAATGTTTAAGTTTTACACACTGTGACAACCTGCCCCTGTAGTCAGGTCTCTTATGGTAAAAAAAGGGCAAACTTGTGACAAACTGGACAAAGCTCTGAAACTTTCCATGATGAAAGTTGAAGATCTGAAGTTCACTTTTTGCCTAAGCTCCAAAAGAAAAATTGCGAGGAAGTTGTTTATAAAAGTGTTTCCATGGCAACAAGTCACAAATCTAAGGGGAAAGGAATAGAAGCATTAATTCAAACGCAACATAGAGATGGTTTCAGATAGAGGCCTAATTTTTTGCATGTTAATACCTGAATAAAAGTGCTATAAATTCATATATTGAAATCCATGTTATCATAATAATAGTTGCTATGGCAACGATATGATACACAAAAATACACGAATAATTGGACTTCCCAATGCTATAAGTGCTGTGGGAGAAACAGTATCCATGTGTTTGATTGTTTTATAATGCCTATGAATGCCCAAAACAATTACCTTTAATCTTTTTCTAAGCTCCAAAGAACATTTCAAATGTAAATAATTAAAATTGTGTTTCCTTGACAACAAGTTATATTCGACTGGCCAAATTTAAAAATGATTGATCAACACTTTTTAGGAAGGCACTGGGAAGCAGAGCACTAATTTTTGAAATTAATGAATTTTGGTCACCTTTTTAGTGAACTCTCACACATATCAAGGAGTTCCCGTATATTTGGTAGCCATGGCAACACAACAATAATTGAAAAATGTTGGATCGTAGATACACTAAATCAGGGTTAATTTGTGGCAGCAAAACCATGCTGAGAAACTAGCCATTTCCTGGTTATCATGAGTGCGTCTAGATGTACATGTCTATGAATGAGAAATTTTGAGAATGGATCCTCAAATGTTGTTACCTGGACAACCACTTGTTTCCATAAATATGGGCCAACATAACTAACAGGTCTTCAAAGGTAAGTTTTCCCACACAAAAACTTGAATATCTCAAAGACTTTCTTGTCGATTTCGATGAAAATTGGCACATATATAGGACTGCATATGGTCCCTTTGCATGTGTAGTATTGTGAACTTGTGGTACAATTGTTAAATTTATGCACAATATAACATATCCCAAAGGTGAGCACCATGTTTTTTTTACTATTTCAAAATTTCAACATTAAATCAGGAGAAATTATACTTGTACTGCTTTTCTTTGATCGGGAATTACAATTAGTCAGGGAGTCACAGAGGGGAGGTGTGACATTGGGTATGATTACAGTTTTATTGCATATAATGATGGATGGGGCACCCCAGAACAAGAATCCGATGGGTGCCACTCCGGCACCCTTGGGCATTCCATTCTGGCGGCCATTTTCCGTAATGGCCGCCGGAACCCTATTTCTGGCCATATATCCTCATATAATTGTCATAGGACCATGATTTTTGGGTCTAAACCTAGGTTTTCAGGTATAAGGAATTCAATGAAAGTGGTTTTGATGATGCCAGTTCAATATTCTGGCCGCCATTTTGCAAAATGGCTGCCAAAACCATATTTTTAGCCATATATCCTGAAATAATTGTCATAGGACCATAATATTTGGGTCTAGACCTAGGTTTTCTGGAATGGGGAATTCAATGAAAGTTGTTTTGATGACATCAAGGCAATAGTTGTCCTTTAACCCTCTCCTTAATGCAAGATGGCTGCCATCGAAACTCAAATGTGCCATTTCGTCTTGCAACATTCTCCTCTATGTAGTCAAATTCGGTCACTTTCGTTTATTTTAGTTGACCAGCCAATCTATCATTCTTTACTGTTAGAGGCATTTCTTGTTAATGGAAGGTACCTATGCCCATTAGATAGTTTTTTAAACAAAAATCCAATATTAACAGGAGTAAAAATGTCCGATGGGGTTTCTGCAGAGGGCCATTTTAAATTGAAGATGACAGCAGAAAAACAATTCCTAGAAATTACCAGCTTAGTTCAGTTTAGTTATCTCAAGAAATATCAACAAATAATTAAGGTGCTAGATGAAGGCTGACACCAAGAGCAGGATGTCAGCTTTTATCTAGCTTCTTGGTTTCCTTTTCACTACAACTTGCCAACCCTCCAAAAGCTAAATTAATTACCCCTTCAATATCGAAAATGTCCTTGAAAACTCAAAATCCTGCCATTTATTTTCAGTTCCACTTATCCTTATCACTAGATAAGTCACTCCTAACAATCAAAATGGATATGGTTGGATAGCCCTTGATTTCAGCTTTCATTTGACACCTTTGTTTTCTTGTTACTACAGCTGTCAATCTTGTAAGAGCTAAATAGATATTGCTGTCAGTGTCAAAAATCTCCTCGGAAACACAAAATCCTCCCCTATATTTTCAATTCCACCTATACTAATCACCACATAAATCAATCCTAAGCAATCAAAATGGATGTGGTTGTATAGCCCTTGATACCAGCTTTCATTTGGCACCTTGGTTTTGTTTTTACTAAAACTGTTAATAATCCAAAAGCTGAATGAATGTGGCTGTTATTCCTGAAAATATCCTCAGAAACACAATTTTCTCCCGTGTATTTTAAATTCCGCCTTCCTTATCACCATATAAATCATTCCTAACCAACCAAAATGGAAGTGGTTGGATAGCTCTTTATGTCAGCTTTCATTTGACGCCTTCGTTTCTTTGTTACTACAAATGTCAACCTTGCAAGAGCTAAATAAATGTTGCTGTCAATGTCAAAAATCTCTTCGGAAACACAAAATGATCCCCTGTATTTTCAATTGCACCTATCCATATTACCAAATAAATCATTCCTAACCAACCAAAGTGAATGTGGATGGATAGCCCTCGATATCAGCTTTCATTTGCCACCATGGTTTTCTAGTTACTACAAATCCTTCAAAAGAAAAATAAATGTTTTTGTCAGTGGCGAAAATCTCCTCGGAAACACAAAATCCTCCCATGTAAGACAATATGCACCCCATTTATATAGCTCTTTGAAGATTGACAGTTGTAATAATAAGGGAAAACAAGGTGCCAAAATGAAGGCTGACATTAATGGCAATGCATCCACATCGATTCTGATTGGTCAGGAGTGAGTTATCTACTGATAACGACAAGTCGAACTGAAAATACTTGGGAGAATTTTGCTTTTCCGGGGATATTTTTGGTAATGAAAGCAACACTTATTTTGCTTTTGGGGGGGTTGAGAGTGGTCATAACAATAAAAACTGGGTGCCAAATGAAGGCTGACACCAAGGGTTATCCAACCACATCCATGTTTGTTCATTAGGAATGATTTATCTAGTGATAAGGATGAGTAGAATTAAAAATACACGGGAGGATTTTGTGTTTTCTGAGGATATTTTCAATAATGACAGCAACATTTATTAAGCTTTTGGAAAAGTAATGGTTGTAACAAGAAAACAAAGGTGCTAAATGAAAGCTGATATCAATGACTATCCAAACACATCCATTTTGAATGGTTAGGAATGACTTATTTGGTGATATGGAGAGGTGCGATTGTAAATAGAGGAGAGGATTTTATGTTTCCGAGGAGATTTTTGACTTTAACACCAACATTTATTTTGCACTTGCCAGATTGACATTTGTAGTAACAAGGAAACGAAGGTGTCAAATGAAAGCTTATATCCAGTGCTATCCAACCACATCAATTTTGGTTGGTTAGGAATAATTTATCTAGCGATAAGGATAGGTGGAATAAAAAATACATGGGAGGATTTCATGTTTCCGAGGATATTTTCAATAATGACAGCAACAATCATTTAGCTTTTGGCAGATTAACAGTTGTAGTAACAAGAAAACTAAGAAGCCAAATGAAAGCTGACATCAATGGCTATCCAACCACATCCATTTTGATTGCTTAGGAATGATTTATTTGGTGATACGGATAGGTGGAATTGAAAATATAGGGGAGGATTTTGTGTTTCCAAGGAGATTTTTGACACTGACCGCAATATCTATTTAGCTCTTGTAAGATTGACAGCTGTAGTAACAAGGAAACAACACATCCATTTTGATTGTTAGAAGTGAGTTCGCTAGTGATAAAGATAAGTGGAACTGAAAATACATCGCAGGATTTTGAGTTTCCAACGACATTTTCAATAATGACAGCAAAATTGATTTAGCTTTTGGAGGGTCAACAAGTTGTAGTGAAAAGGAAACCTTAATTATTTGTTGATATTTCTTGAGATAACTAAACTGAAATAAGCTGGTAATTTCTAGGAATTGTTTTTCTGCTGTCAACTTCAATTTAAAATGGCCCTCTGCAGAAACCCCATCGGACATTTATACTCTAATGGGCATAGGCACCTTCCATTAACAAGAAATGCCTCTAACAGTAAAGAATGATATATCGGCTGGTCCAATAAAATAAACGAAAGTGACCGAATATGACTACATAGCGGAGAATGTTGCAAGACGAAATGTCATATTTGAGTTTCGATGGCTGCCATCTTGCATTAAGGAGAGGGTTAAAGGACAAATATTGCCTTGATGTCATCAAAACAACTTTCATTGAATTCCCCATTCCAGAAAACCTAGGTTTACATCCAAATATCATGATCCTATGACAATTATATCTGGAGATATGGCCAAAAATATGGTTTTGGCAGCCATTTTGCAAAATGGCGGCCAGAATATTGAACTGGCATCATCAAAACCACTTTCATTGAATTCCTTATACCTGAAAACCTAGGTTTAGACCCAAAAATCATGGTCCTATGACAATTATATGGGGATATATGGCCAAAAATAGGATTCCGGCGGCCATTACGGAAAATGGCCACTGGAATGGAATGCCCAAGGGTGCCAGAATGGCACCAGCCTGATTCTTGGTCTGGGGTACCCCATCCATCATAATATGCAATAAAACTGTAATCACACCCGATGTCACACCTCTCACATACAGGATCAATAGGACTGTCTCCTTGACTAAATATATTTGTTGTATTTTGGCTGGTTTCTTGGTTGCCATGGCAACAAAAATGGAGTAAATATTGAATTAAATACAGCTTCTGATCAATGGTTTGCTCAGGTATTACCATGCAAATATTCAGCCCTGTAACTGAAACCATATTCTTGATATGATGAGATACATGTTTTTCATTATGGTCAGTAACAGTGCGGCTTGTTGTCAAGGTAACAGAATTTTGGCAATATTACCCTGAAAGAATCAGTTGAAGCTAAGACAAGAATTGAAGGCCTGTATTGTGGCAATTAACAGGCGTATAAATTAACTTGTATCAGTGATATAATTTAATCTGACAGCTTTCGTTATATAAGAAGTACAATATTTTGTGTGCTTTCTGGTTTTTGTTTGGTTGCCATAGCAACAGTAATTGTGGAAAACTTTAGATAGACATACATTTTGACAGATATTTAAATCAGGTATCACTATGCTTAAAAACAGCCCCTTATCTGGAGTGGCCTGTCTACTACGATAAAATGAATTTTCTTTCCAGACTCGCAATTGAACAGTAACTTGTTGCCATGGAAACGCTTTTAAAATGACTTTCCCGGGAAAATTTTTTTGGAGCTTAGGCAAAATTGATAGAGCATCAAAAACCGAGCTTGTATGCCAAATTTCAGAGCTTTGTCCAGTTTGTCACATTTTTTTCGCTAAGAGACCTGACTACTGTGACAACCAGCCCCGGTCTCCCCTACTGTACTTTTCACAAAATGTCTTACATATATCTGGCAACACTCATGCCATTTCTAAGGTTCTATGTTCTACTGGTGCGAAGCAATCAATTTTTAGCCACAACAGAAACAACAATTTTCAGGTCAATTTTCATGACTTTTTCCATGCTTTTAACTGCTTTTTGCAACTTTTCTTTACTGATACCTGTGTTAGTTTTTATCAGTAGGCCAGAAAACCATACCATTTGAGGACTACACCCAATATACACTGTTAAAGGATTCCTGAAAGTTTAATGGTGCTAAGATGATCATTGCCTGAATAAATATCCTTCAATCATAGTCATGTTGTTTGAAAATTACGCACATTTTTCACTGCTCAGCAGGCAGCAAGGTGCTGTGTTGTGCTGTGTTGCTATGGTAACTAAGGTGTGTGATCTGAGCAGGCAGATCACACACCACAGATCACACTCTGTGGTGGCTGATAATGCACTTGATGGGGGATAATGGAGGGGATCAGAAGTACTCCAAGAAATTGGGATATCCCATGGCACATGATTGTTTGCATTAATAAATAACACTTCAGAAGCTTTGATTTTGTGCCAGATGGCTTTTTTCAGGTGTGGATTTCTATATTTCAATCGAATCAATTAAAAGCATTCGATTGAAGGTGTCGATTCACGGCGTAATTACCATTAACTAAGGGATTCCAATAGCTGGGGAATCCTCAAGTAATAACGATTTTAACTACTCTCTTCCTGTTCGATTTGGACCAACCTTGGAGTAGTTTACTGTCAGAGTAGACGCGTCACTTCCTGAGTAGTTTGGAGTAGTTTATAGTAGAGGAATCGAACATACCCAAAGGCTCTGAGGGCACAGGCTCAAATCTCATCCCATGGGACATAAAATGCAGGAGGGCTGCAAGGAGCATTCTATGCTGTAGCAACTGACAGACACTGGACATCCTGAATTTATGATAGGGTGTGTGTCCGACTCCCAGTCTTGTCATCACTCATCGTCACAAGGGGATCGCCAAACCTTGAGAATGTCAATGGCATAGGAACCTTTACTTGTGTAATGTTGAGAAGTATCATGTAGCGTTCTCACCAGAAAATTTATGAACCTCATGCCAGAACACTTTTATGGACCTCATGCCGGAACACTTTTATGGACCTCATGCCAGAACACTTTTATGAACCTCATGCCAGAACACTTTTATGAACCTCATGCCAGAACACTTTTATGAACCTCATGCCAGAACACTTTTATGAACCTCATGCCAGAACACTTTTATGAACCTCATGCCAGAACACTTTTATGAACCTCATGCCAGAACACTTTTATGAACCTCATGCCAGAACACTTTTATGAACCTCATGCCAGAACACTTTTATGAACCTCATGCCAGAACACTTTTATGAACCTCATGCCAGAACACTTTTATGGACCTCATGCCGGAACACTTGACCAGCAATTATACCATCACAATTATAATAAGCTATTTGGAGCATTTGTTAGTGGCTTAGTGGAGCAGTGGTTAGAAGCCCGGACCTCTGTGCCAGCAGCCCGGGTTCTGAACTTCAACTCCAAGTCGTTTAATAAAATATCAACACAGGAGGTAAACCAGGGCCTTCCATGGGTTCATTCAAAGCATTCACAGTAACCATAATACCAAGGGCCGGATTATCCATATATATAGGGCACAGTGGACACTATGCCAAGGGCCTCACATGGTAAGGGGCGACCATTTAATTTCCAGGGGGGCTTGGAGTTTTGCTCGGCGGGAAATTATTTATTTCAAGGTAACAGCGGCCAAAATTATTCATATCAACTGTGCGAAGTCTCCGAATATTCATCCTAAATCATGCAACGCCTTGTTAAGAAATACCCCCACAAGAAATTATTTCCTTCAAGACTGCCCAGAGAGAATTTATTTATTTCACCAAAACTGAGCGAGAAATTAATAAAAAAATTATTTATTTTAAGTCCCCCCTTAAGACTAAATGATGGCCCCCTGAGCTGCTTAGGGAGCCTCACATTATTGTGAAAAAGTGGATTAAAGGTCAAGGGCTCTAGCAACTTTACAAAGACTTACATATACATGTGCAACATCCACCAACGTGACGGTTTACAGTGTTGTCATTTTTACATCATGGAAAATATTATTTACCATTAAAATCAATATTTTTAGACTATAATTTAAATTTTCAGTTGGGATGGAGCCTCAGTGCCCCATTGTACGCAGGCCTCCTAGCAGGGGCGGACTGGCCTGTGTGGCAGAGTTGCAGCTGCCACAGGCCCAACCACTCAGGGGGACCACGCAAGGTGCCCAAAAATTTTGAAAAAAAGAAAGAAGCCAAATTTTCATTATCTGCGACTGTGATATAATCAAACTTTTAGATAAGGACCCCATGTGAGAGGGCCCTGTATAGGAAAGGGCCCTTCCACCTTCGCACTAATGGAGTTATGCCGAAAATAGGAATGTTGGGGCCCATCGACTTATTTTGCTACGACCCAAAATGCTGCCAGTCTGCCCCTGCCTCCCAGACCCTTGATCCGGCCCTGACAATACCCATGGGCAATATCCTTATAGTCTCGAGGGTATAAACGTGAATATTATATTTTGTTTTGGTTAATGAGATTTTAAAATGTTGGTGAAAGGTCACATAAATTCCAAGGTCAAATAAATGTCCAAAAAGGTAATTTTCCAAGTGGAATTCTTGTTAAGGGTCATCATGTCATCATCATCATTATTGTGACATCATAATAACAGACAGACAATGATAACATGGCAACATGAGTCAAGCAAAGAAAATGTTGAAATGCTGTAATTCATAATTAATTTCCCATCGGCAGACTATGCGATGATGTCAATACCAAAATATCCATGGCAATGGAGAGCTGACCTAAAAGTTGCTAAGCAATGGTGAGACAGCCTAAAAGTATTTTTCCCCATATTCAAATGGACATCACATTAACTTAAGCTACCACAGTGGAATATTTTCCTGCTCACTGGTCTTGCTCAATCAATACTCACTGTCTATCATTACAATGAAATCTGTCAGATGTTGAATATAATTTTGCTGCATGGATTTTCAGGGTTGGTCGTTCAAAATTTAATCCAAAATAAGGGGGCGACCATTTAATGATCACTGGGGTCTTGGATTTTTCTCCGGCAATAAATTATTTATTTCAACGTAATGGCGGCAGTATTTATTTATTTCGAACCCTTGACGTCACTTAATATTCATTCCTAAATCAAGCAACACCCTCTTAAGAAAAACCCCCACCACAAATTATTTATTGCAAGACTGCCCAAAAAAAACTCCCTTTAGATTAATGGTCTCCCCCTTAGGCCTACTGAACCTCTCAAAAACCCCTAATATGAACTTCAAAAATGATGTCCACATATGATCTTAGTACGTTTAGCCCGAGGGGTACTAACTTTTCACACATGTTGTTTTCAAAAGGGTGTATTATGATTTTTACAACATGTATAAGGGGGGTTATGAAATTTGAACATCAGAAAAAAGTCATTTAAAAATGTGTACATTGTAAAACCGATACTGTTAGTTTAACTGATGTCGTAATTTGCAGTGGTCGCTCCAAGGGGGGGAGGGGCAGGGCCCAGGGGGGCTGAAGAACATGTGGCTTATTTCATGATAATATTATGAGGAGATCTTTTCTATGAGAACTTAATATTTTGGTCCTCCAGTGACTTAATGTAAAAATTGAGGCAAAATTTGCCAAAATTCCAAATTAATTAATTGCCTGTGATTTTCCTAAAAATATTCACGAATACTAATATTTTTTGTCTCTCAGGCTTGAAATATTTTATAGCTTTCATGCAATTTCCTGGGAATTATAGGCCTATATATAATCGGATGATCAGTCATATTACCATCCGAATCATCGATAAACCTGTCCAACTCTTGTTCTACTGATTCAAGAAATTCAAAGTCAAATTTAGATGCTGTATTGATACAATTTATTTACATCTAAGATGTTATTCTTTACGAACAGCGGTTTTGCATGAGTTTTAATTGTACCGAAGATATTATCTGACAGCCTTTTTCTGGACTTTAATTAATAATAAAAGATACGTATACCACATGTACAACCCTTAATTTCGATGCAATAGGTTAAGTGAGGTTGAATAAATGTATGTCATTATATAGGCGAGCTAACGTCGTTTTATTGAGTATATTCCTTGTATGACATAAAATACCAATAGGGGGAACAGGGGCACATTGGGACGCTTTTAACGTCTACTAATTTTGCTCAATACTGAAAGCACTGAAGAACTCAGAAGTTTGCATGAATATCACCAATACTAATGAGCTTAAATGCAAGGCATAATAAACTAGACTGCACCTACCCTTTTGCAGCCAGAGAGTCGTAAAAATGACTGTCCCAATGTGCCCCGGCTAAAACAGCCGGGGCACATTGGGACATCAATTAAAAAATCATTTTTACACTTCACGTGCAATAGATATCACATATAAGTAGTGCGTAAGATACTATACAGTGCATTAACACTTTGTAGTGCCAATAGTTCATAACTTTAAACAGTTTTAAACATTTAACATAAACTGTCCTGGGTGCAGACATCTATGTAAGTAACACACAGTGCTTTGCGACAAATTTGTTCACAGAGCATGGTAATCCACTATGCCTCTATTCCCTGTGGCCTGAATACCTGTTGTGTGCTGTCCCAGGTCATTCAGTCGCCTTGGACACTTAAATTCTGCCATATTAAGAGCGTCCCAATGTGCCCCAAATTCACTGTCCCAATGAGCCCCGATATGACTTTTACACCAAAATGCTAATTTCTCGGACACCAGTGAGTGTGTTTATCACGATAGCAATTCATAACTGTTCGTTACGATATATAAAATTCATACAAGCACTGAGAAAGCCTCATTGTTCATGGTTTGTCCACAGAATGGTTCAAATTGAACCCTTCCATATTTACTTTTGTGGTAGGAAAACAAACTTTTGCTCGCCATACTTCTGCATGTGGCTGTAATTTGTCTATAAAACCATGGAAACATTAGGATGTGAAATTACAAGATATGATGGCACCTCCATATCCTATACCTTGCCAGGATCCAAGAAAACCCCACCGTCCCACAGTGCCCCGCGTCCCAATGTGCCCCCGTTCCCCCTACTTTTAACTTCTTTTTTTTTTTTCTAATTCTTTGTATGTGCGACACCCACTTTAACTTGCAGTCTAATACCACTCATAGACATTTTTTTAATTTCAGGTACTTGTTCCAACTTTTTTCAATTTTTCTGCCCTCCCCGGTCTTCTTGGCAACCCATGGAAGGCATATTGTACATACACTACATTAGAGACATATCTATATATAGGCCTTACATGTAGGCCTAATATGTAGATGGCAAGGCCATTGAATTCGCGAAGCTCCATACAAAATTATCAAAATTGGTTTATTTTTTAAGATAAAGTCATTTCTACATAATTCAGGATACACTAGACACCACACCATCATCATGATTTTTACATGCATAATGTAAAACATGTCCAGGTGGCGCTGCCTACCTGCCAGCAGCAGCTCTCTGGAGGATTAAAAAAGTTCACAAGAAAAAAAAAAGATCTGCTGGACTAATTTGTTCTGTCTTGTCCAATACTCAGTAAGGGAAATTATCACCAGCTGATGACAATCAATGTCCTCAGCCCCACATGACAATCACCCTAGCACTGTCATCACCCTCCCATGACACTCTCACAGTGTCATGGCCTAGCCATGACTTTGGTAGTGCTGAAAATCATCTTTGACTGGCTATTTAAAAAGAACTACTGCAACTATCACTTCCAAACTTGGTATAAAGTTGTATCACAGTATCAACTAACTCTATGAATTTTGGCAGACCTATCCATTACATAATGAGGAAAAGAACCCGAAGGCTCCAGAGAAATTAGGAAATTGTCATCAGCTGCTGATGACTTTGCAGTATTTCGTGAAATTGGATAGAATTAAGTCCCGCAACTGACATGCTGATGTGTGGTGAGGATGGCTGCAAAGAGATCAGACTTTCTTCTGAGACCCAACTGATCAACCCCACACACTCAATCATCCTGTCAGGGCCAGGACTTGGCTGGAATTGCAATTGTCATCATATGCTGGTAATTTCCCTGACTGATACTTAATCAATACACAACATGGGAATATTCAAACAGTTTTGAGGAATGAAAAGGTACGTTTTTCAACATTATGGAATTCGAAACCAACCAGTAGTTCAGAGGCTGGACCTGCAATCTATTTTTAGCACAGTGACAAATCATGGACTGTTGATCAATTCAGGTCCACCAGGAGAGCAACAACAACAGGATGCTCTCTGCACTCAAGTGAGCTACGCTCACGGCTGCTTTCGGCAGCCGTTCGCTTCGCTCATATTAACCAAAAAATAATTTAAAAAACTATCTTATAATTATGTAAGTTTTCTGAGAAAACTTTTCTTTGAAAAAAAAATTACTGGCATTTCCAATAGCTTACTGGTTGTAGCCCTCAGCATCCCATCAAGGAACATAGATATTCACCTCCGAAACTAACTTAAAAAGTTGATAAAGTGAAATTTAATTCAAGTTTAATTTTGTTGACTTAGTCAGATTAAATATTATGTTTTGACAGAATTTTTTGATATTGTTACGAATCTATATAACCAGGCAAAATGAACACATCTCTTCAAGACACATCTAACACTGACACTGAAAAAATTACGGCTCTACTACCATTACTAGAAGTGCTTCAAATAAAGAAAAACCAGACATGGCAGTCCCAAGGTCCAATTCTGAAAAACAAAATCGGAATTCCGCGATCCCGCATCCTGGCCGTAACCACGTCCCGCATTTCAGAAAAGGCCTGATTTAATATCTATTTGTTTATTTCTAAGTGGTCCGAAAAGACATGTAGTGAGCAATCATTACAGAAATGGGCACGGGTATTTCTTTACCAATATCTAAATCAAGACTTTTTTGTCTTTTCGACTACTTTAGAGATAAGCTGATGCAACATGGGCAGCTGCAGATGGAGAGGAGGAGAAGCCAAAATACACCTGGCACCATGTAAGAACCATAGGCGTACGGACGGCTGTCTCACGGGGGGGGGGGCTGTGACTATTTTGCCCTGAAATTTTAACATGACGCGAATGTGACCAGGACAGTGGATCTGCCCTGATATTGGTCAGGATTTGCCCTGATGAGCCATTTGCCCTGATGCCAGGGGGCTGCGGCCCCCCCCCCTGACCCCCTGCGAAATACGCCTATGATAAGAACGACATATTGGAAGTTTCCAGAGAAGAGTGTTTATTTTATTCAACACCAGAGGGATTATAGTGCAGCACAACAGTGCCACCAAGTGGTCATAACAATGAGGACATAAAGTTCTGTAACCCTCCACTGGATAGGGGAGACTGGGACCTTAAATGTGGGACAACATCAATAATGAACACAGTGTCCCTGAATAAAGTTTGGGGTTAAAAAAATTGAACAAATATGCCACTAGCATAGTGTTCAAGAAGACAGTCAAGGGAACATTTTAAGACAAAAATGGAAAAAATCTGTTGGGAATTCTTTGAGAAAATAATATATTACAATTTTGGTTTATCACACCACATATTTCAAGCTTTTTATGATTAATAAAATCTTGTGTAATGGTCTAAAAGTGAACCTAAGCCTTGATATGTTCAGGCAATTATTCACATATGGTTTCCAAAGTTATTGTTAGAGGAATATGTAATTTTTATGAAAAAATAATTTTAGTGTGTGACAAACAACACCCGGTTTGAATTTCAAGGTAAACAGATGCAATTACTCTAGAAAACACCTTAATTTTTGTTTTGTTCCATAATGCAACATAAAACTACAGATTGATACTCATTTAATCTGTTTAAACTGTAAAAATATTGTTTTTTTATATTTATTCAAGCCGTAAAATCAGTGTGTGAAGTATACTCTGTTTATTTGCCTGTGGCATTTATATCATAATTTTTTTATCACAGAAATGTGTTATAAGCAAAAACTAAAGCCAGAATTGACTAAGTTTGAATAACAACCACATTTTAGTGAAACAACTTCGGTCGGTCTCTCCTTCGAAATAACAGTTCTTTCTTCCCAAATCTCTGAATAACCTGGGAATAAAAGGTTAAACCTGTTTCGTTTTAGGTCACACAATACTGTGACAATAGTACACACAAAAATATAATCGTTTTAAAGATAAATTATTCTAAATTCAACGATTTTTCTGCATTTTATCATATTTCTTACCAAGTTATTGGACTTTGCATGCTTTCTTTAAGATAAAATCGATGGCAATAAAAACGCGTCCACCGAAGCTTCTGTGTGTGATAGAACATGTCGTAATACATGTAGGCTATATGCACCATCAATGTAGATTGATAGCACTGAATGATCACAATGGTATTCATACTGAATGATTTTAAGCGTTTTTGCTTTGTTTTGTGTCTTAAAATGTTATTTTTACTTAACCTTGGCAATATTGTCATACACTGTACAGTAGGTTCCAAATTATGAAACAAATTATGAAACATATTCTCTACAAAATGGCCATAGAAATTGAAGAAAATATCTGCCACTGCCAATGGCATCATTTTGCATAATAACTTGGGACATCAAAAAACAGGGCATATTGTAAAGTCCATGAGTTACTTAAATGCCAGTTTATGAATATTTCAGAGATATTGTACATTTTATATTATTTGGAAATTGTTTTGTATTATTTGGGAATTGTATTCTGTTCAGTGCTGGACTGCACTGCATGACCCCAGGGCAAAGGGGTGATTGGGATGCCAGTTGGGGGCCAACTGAGGAACCCTAGTTGTATTGTACTGATTGTATTGTGATTGTATTGTGTTCAAGTATGATGTATTGTATGCTGCCAGTCAAGGAGCTTGAGCATGGGGACAATGGGGTATCATGACCACTTCTGTGTAAAAGGGCACTTTCCGTTAAGTTGAGCTGACAATGAAAAGCTATTAATTAATGATTTGACTCTGGCACCTGGCCTTTGAGGACCCAAGGGGCAATCATATAGCTCTTCAATCAATATCTTGTGAGGCATGATTGCTCTTGGGGAATCAAATTCCAGAACCATGCTAAGGGTCAGTCCAGGGAGTAACTGGGAGACATCAATGAAAACTGTCATGATGGAATTTGGGTTTTGAGATAAAAGAGCTTGGGTATTTTGATAAAGGAGCTTGGGTAAAACAGGAGCGTAGGAAGCAGGTTTGCTTGACTAGTGATGCTCCATGCTTGGGTTCTTGGCTTGGCTGGATTAGGGATCCAATAGGGGTCCAGTTATTGCCACCAGGGATGTGGTGGACCAATGGGAGCCGGTCCAGTAGGGACGGGCTTGGCTTGTGTTTGGGTGGCCCAATAAGGGACTGCCATTTTGGGCTGTTTATGGATGCTGTTGAATATGCATGATAATGACAATAAAAAGGCTGAGGCAGTTGTGCCAAGGCAGTTAGTATTTGATTATTTCCACTTTCAAATCTGGAGTTTGTCATCTATGTGTTTATCGCATTCTTGAAGTTTTGGGAAACTTGGAAAGTTATGAAGTTTTAAGTTGAGAACTTAACACTAATGGATTTAATGATCAAAGGATCTAATGAGGATCAGTAATCTTAAAATGGTGACCCCGACTGTGACTCATTACATAATCCAAGGATCGAGAGATTAGACGTTGTCGACAGGAACAATGAAACCGTTCATAGAAATTCTCACCGCACGACTCGAGCAATTCACACAAGCCCAGCGGGACGCATATGCTCTTCTCATCACCAAGGAACTGAGGAAACTGGGACACAACTGTCGGCCCCTTCAGAATACCACAGTAAGTGACATTAAATTGCTAATCCAAGTTTTGGAATATGCAGATCAGTTTTAAGTGAGAGAGAGTTGACGCTGGTGCTAACAAGTAATCTGGGGAAATAGAAGTGAGGCGGTGAGGAAGTGCAGTGGTCTCTAAACTCCGTGGGATTGTAGGTCAGGGATCTCGGGATGCAGAATGGATATGAATAAGTTGATAGCTGATGATCATGCCCTCAGGAAGGAGCAGGTTGCTCATTTAAAGGCTCAAGCTAAACAGTATGCCGAGGGTTCGGAGCAGAGGAAGGCTGAGGCTCAGGCTAAGAGGATCAGGAATTGTGATGGATCCTCTACCCAAAGACTGAGGGAATGGTTCCGAGATATTGAATTGACTATCCCATATGCCACCAGGACGGTGTATATTGCGTCATTAACGGCCGAGGGTGCTCTTAGGTTGGAATTGGAAAAGTTCCTGGCAGGCCAGAATGACCGAGCTGCCGTCCAATGGAATGCGGTTCAAAAGCACCTGCAGAAGACATTCCTGTCCCTGCATGAGGATGAGAAGCTCAGGGATGAGTTAGAGCAGATCAAGAGGAACCCATATGAGACCACTGCGACTTATGGCCGAAGATTTTCGGAAACGGCCGACCTTGCCTATCCGTCAGCCCAAAGAAATCAGGACCAGCAAAGGACCATGCTGCGCACGTACATGAAGGGGCTGAAGGACGAGAAACTGGTTCTGCGACTGGTGCAGGAGAGAGGTCCCAAAGATTACTTGGAAGCAATTGAGTCGGTAGCCCAGTATGAGTCAGACAGCTACAGTGTCTATAGAGCTTTAAATGGAGAGGCACCTCCAGAAAGACAAGAAGAGCCAATGGACATCTCAGCTGTCAAAGAACAGGGAGCCACGGGTGGTGAAAGTAGGCTGGATTCCATTGAGAGAAAGATTAATGGTTTGACCAGAGAGTTCACCAAGTTGATGGCCGCCGAGAGAGGACCAAGAGGAGCCCCCGAGCCAGGCAGGCGTGAACGAGGACAATGGAACCAGGGAGCCAGCCGCCCCCCACCTCCTAGACGACGCCCCCTGTTGAAGTTCACTGAGGATGGCCGACCCATCTGTGCTCGCTGCGATCGTGCGGGACACATGAAGGCTGAGTGTCCACAAAGACCAGGCCCTCCCTCCAGGCGACAAGGACCACCCCATGGTCGAAAGGGGGGGTATTGAGCGCCGTGACCACCCAGGCCTTCATCCACTTGACTGCCCATGGACTGAGCATGCGCAGTCTCGTAGATTCCGGGGCAACGAGGAGTGCATTGCGGCGCAGTGATTTCTTGACAATGTGCACAATAGCAGGCAGACAGCCCATTGTGACGAAAACAGCTGGACTCACAGGAGTGACCGGCCATGAATTGAAGGTGTGGGGGGAAACCCAAATAGATGTAGGGGACAAGGGCCAATTAGTGTAGTAGTGATAGATGAATTGCCTTACCAATTGATATTGGGACGAGATGTAATGAAGCGGGATGGGATTATATTAGACTATTCCACAGGGGAGCTGAAGTGGAATGGCAGGGTGCTGCCACTGGTCCCTGTAAGCAGTGGTGTGGAAATATGCACGATCCAGGGATCTGGAGATGACATAATGGAATGTGTCCGCAGGAATCAGAGTGTCTTCAGTGCAGCTGGGAAAAAGCTAGGCAGGCATCCAGAGATAGCTGTCAGGATCCACACTACAGGCCCTCCAGTCAAGCAGAGGCCTTATAGGGTGCCATTCATGAAGAGGCAAGCTTTAGGCTTGAAGTTGGACGAAATGTTGGCAGATGGGATTATCGAGACTTCCTTTTCCCCTTGGGCTAGCCCAGTAGTATTAGTACAAAAGAAATGTCCTTTGGACCCCCCTGTTATAGGGGCCTCTACCAATTCAAAACCATGCCCATGGGCATGACCAACGCAACTGCAGAATTTCAAAGGGCCATGGAAAAGGTCCTCCATGGGCTGATCGGCGTCAGCGTGATGTGTTACGTCGATGATCTGGTAATCTTCAGCCGATCAGAAAAGGACCATGTCAGGCATCTGCAGGAGGTATTTGATCGTATGAAGAAATACAATCTTACCTTGAAGTGTGTGTTTGGCCAAAAGGAGGTAAAACTCCTCGGCTTTGTGGTCGGCGCCCGAGGGCATAGGGCGGACCCGGACAAAGTCAGAGCAATTAAGGAGATGCCACCCCCCACCACGGTGAAAGGCATCCGTAGATTTTTGGGAATGACTTCCTATTATCGCTCATGCATGGAGAATTACGCCCAGATATCTGAACCCCTGGTGCGCCTCACAAAGAAGCACGCACGGTATGAATGGACTGATGAAATGCAAAATAGCTTCCAGCGGCTGAAGGACATATTATGCAGTGATCGAGTGATGGCACATCCCAGGACTGACAAGCCCTATATAATCTACACAGATGCGAGTGACGTAGCTTGTGGCGCCATATTAGTGCAGAAGGAGGAGGATACAGGGATCGAGAGGCCAATCTGTTATCTTTCGAAGCTGCTGTCCAGCACGCAACGACGTTGGGCTGCGATCGAACGTGAGGGCTTCGCTTTGATCACAGCACTCAAAGCCTTCAGGCCGTACCTCTATGGGGCTCAGTTCTCAGTGTTCACGGATCATAAACCATTGTGTTCTTTATTTACAAAGGAATTAACATAACACAAAGATCCAGAGGTGGGCCATCTTGCTGGCTGAGTACGGCTGGAAAGTTAGCTACAGGAAAGGCAAGAACAATGTGAGAGCTGACATGCTCTCTCGCATCGAGCCTGACATAGTGGCCACCTATGATGAACTGGATTGGCACCTGGAAGAGACGTACCCCATCCTAGAAGAGGCAGAGGAGCAGCATCCCATAATCCATGAAGAGTTGGATCTGCAGGCCATCAAGGACCAGCAGCGTGACATGCCTCAATGGCTGGAGGCCGTGGATGAGGACAGCGACTATAAAGTCATAGAAGGGGGGCTGTATTCAGTCAAGTGTCCACATGCATATGCCCCTGATTACCCCAGGCTAGTACTGCCTCAACCCCACAGGGAGCAGGTCATGAAATGGGCACATGAGGAGGTAGGCCACATGTCCAATGTGAAGACTCTTCGGAAACTCCAGGAAGCCTATGTTTGGCCAGGCATGCGAAAGGACGTTACTGGATGGGTTCACAATTGTCCCACTTGTCTGGTATACAGCAAGCAAAAAGTACACACACCCCTAGGCGAAATGCCCATCGCCCGAGGCCCTTCTCAAATCGTATCAGCTGACCTGGTAGGACCACTGATGCCCTCTCCACAGGGAAACACTTACATTCTGGTGCTTATTGACCACGCCAGTGGATACGCTGACTGCTATCCACTGAAAGACAAAACCAATGAAGCGGTTTGGGCTAGGCTCAGACAGGACTACTTCCCACGATTTGGAGTGCCCAATTGCTTAATCACGGATCGCGGCTTGGAACTAAATGCCAGGGCAATGCGAGCCTATTTGGAGGGCATTGGGGTGGAGCATCGCCGCACCACGCCCTATAACCCACAGTGCAATGGGAAGGTCGAGCGCTTCAACCGCACCATGAAGTCCATACAGGCCAAACTAGTCAATAATAAAGTGGCAGATTGGCAGGATCAGCTGGGCCAGGCAGTGGCATTCTACAATGCCTCCACTTCAGTCACAACAGGCCATACTCCATACTTCCTGCATTTTGGAAGACACCCTCGCCTTCCCATTCACAGGGCCCTCACGACACACCAGGACGCTCCTCTGTTGCAGGGACGTTTGCATGACTATTACGAGGCCCTCGCTCAAGCACGTCAAATGACCAGTGACTCCAGGAAGCACAACCGTGCGCGACTGGCCAAGAAACAGAATGCTAACGACATAGCCCCAGGGGATTCTGTGATTATCAGGGCACAGGAGGCTTTGACCCTCACGAGCCAGTGGGACCCCCGCTGGACTGTGACCCAAGTCAGAGAAAAGGTCATTTGGGTGACTCATCAGACATCAGGCGTTCAAAAGATCCTTAACAGAAATAAGGTGCGGCTAGTAAGCTCTGACTTGGCTTGGGATGGGGTGAACTTGAGACTGGTCAGGAAGGTCAGAAAGCAGTCAGACCGATTGTGGCAACGCCCTCGGGGCCAGAAGCACACGGTGCAGCCCTTGCAACCAGATGCCTTTGAGGATGACACTGCTGGCAAGAGAGCAGCTAAAGCCCCAAAGCGCAGGCGATTGGCTGAGGGGGGAGAGAATGACGGAAGGAGAGAGACTGAAGGAAGGAGAGAGAATGAAGGAAGGAGAGAGAATGAAGGAGGGAGAGAGAATGGAGGCAAGAGAGACAGTGCGACAGCCACAGACCCGGCCGAGCACACAGGCAGGAAGATGGAGACTGATCCAAGCTCAGGTCCATCGCCTCCTGCACGGGCACCTGATGGCCCATCAGGCAGCAGAAAACGTAGTCCCTTGACTGATGGTGGACCCCCACCGTTGAGGCACAAGGGCGCTGGGCACCCACAGCAACCCTACTCACCAGACCGTGACCCCTCAACTTTCCCACAGGACTGTGACCCCTCAACTTTCCCACAGGACCAAGACGTCAGGCTGGATCAGGATGGCCCAGCGTCGGACCATGACGCCCTGGCGGACCAAGCCATGCACACGGACCCTGCCCCCACTCCAGACGAGCCAATGGAATTGCAGCCAGCATCCATGAAGCGGGACCACCACTCGCAGGAGGAGGGAGACAGCTCCAGTGACCCAGAACCAAAGAGGCAGCGCATTTATCTGCCCAGAACAGCAAAGGACAACCATTCTGTCCTGGGACCTCAAGCTGGACACATCTTCTGCTCTTGCCTGACTCTATAGAACCTACACTCCACTACTACTACCCATTGTGGAATTGGACTGACTTGTTATCGAGTGCCGAGACATTACATGAACTCTGTCAGAACAAGGATCCTACCACCTTGTCACTGATCACTTGTCACTTGGACAATCCATCCACACACACACTCGCAAGTACAGTACGATCGACATCACCATGGGATCGTACCCTACTCATCACCCCTGGCTACTGTTCTACACGATGCTCATCTCACTGGGAGCTGTGACTTTAAACCACGCACAGACAACCCAGGATGCCAGCACTGATGCTCCCCTAACCTTGGAGCTGCTGCCACAACCTCTGCTTGATGGAGTACTAGTGAGAGGAGGGACAGACCTGCGCACCCTCAGGGCCTCTTGGATCGTGTTGGTCACACTCCAAGCCCCAGAATATCCTCGAGGTCGCCAGAATCTCATTGATGCCATCAGAGCCAGCCAAAAGAAGATCAAGTTCTATGCTCACGTGCAGCTCGGTTGGTCCTACCGACTGGACGCCATGGATGGCAGGATTGGACTCCACACCCCAACGCCGTCAGGAGACCCACAAGTCCTCTACCGGGCTCAGCCAGCCACTCCATCCAGCCAACGACGAGGCCTCTTCAATGCTGTTGGCAGTCTTATGACAGACAGACAGACAGACAGACAGACAGGTTTATTTCAGCCTCTTAGATTACATGCATACATACACAGAGATGTTATCAAAGTGAGGTTGGCTTAGGTGGTGCTTGTGATGTCCTGGCCGGACGCTATTCCAAGCACCACCTAGTAACTTTTTCGAGGTACATGTCTTGTATCCGGTCATAGGCTGCCATGGAAAAATTAATTTTTATAGATAGGTTTTAGAGCATATAATGGAAATGGAAAGGGGTGGGGGATGGGGGGGGGGGGAGGGTCCTAATCATTGATCTGCCAGATATTATACTAATTGTTACAAATATAAAAGTTTGCTGTATTGCATTCAGATGTATATTTTTCAATAAGTTTGAATTTTGCATAAGAGGCAAAGCCGTTTTCACTATGTGTATGGACTTTTTCAATAATATTGCTGGGACTGGCATTCAGAAGACTTGGCAGCTGATGACGTATGCATCCCTCTGCAAATGTGTGGGTTATCCTAGGTTTAATGTATGTTGCACCTCTCGTTTGATAGTGATGGGTAGACTGTTGCAATGTTAATATGTTAGAATTTATGAAGTATTTCGGAAGAGATATTTATGGGATTCCTGTTCGGCACAGCCACTCAAGACGAAGTGCGTCAGTATCAGGTTGCCATCAAGCAGCTGCAAAGCAGGACCGGTGACCTGATGCACGTCACCCATAAGATGCTGACCGTGGTCGACCAAACCAGAATGTACCTTAGGAAGACCCAGGATGCTTTATGGCAGTTGGAAGCCCACGTCAAAGAGGTGGACAACTACGTCAACAACATCGTGACGCACATGAACAACATCGACATGAGGTTGCACCGCGTTGAAGTCCGACTGGAGATGGAGAGGGCTGTATCTGATGCTGAGCGAACGTTTGCATACTACAAGCAGCAGGTCCGACACTTTCACACCCAAAGGAGTGCTCTGGAGAGGGGGATGCTGACCGAAGACGTGCTGACCCCAACTCTTCTGCAGGGCATCGTGGAACACACGGCCAAGGCGGGCCATACTACGGTGAGTGACTTGTTGTGGCTATATTAGAATAGAGCCAGTGGTGGTCTCAGGGAGTAATTTAGTCTACAGAATGGCGTTGCCCGTGCTGAATGAGCACAGCTACCTGTATTTCAACTTGCACACCATGCCAGTCCCAGTAGCGAGCTCGGAGATGTCCGCCCATATAGAATTGGAGAGCCAATATGGCGTCTCCACACGAACGGGCAAACTGTTTACCCCATTTTCTTGTTTTGGTGATAAACCTCTGGTCTGCCAGAGTGGGGCTTTGTACAAAGCCTCAGCCCATCGTTGTGCCAGAGGACTAATTTTCAATCAAACCGAACTGATCCAGGCATGTGAATTTACCATTACTAAACACAAAAATGTCACACAGGTAGTCCAGGTCTCGCAGAACCTGTACCTTCTTTCGATCTGGTCAGATCTTATTAAAATTCGTTGTCCCAACCAGCTGGAGCAAGCACATCGTCTGGGACCAGGTACCTACCAGATTAAGTGCTTGCCTCCATGTGTCATTGAGGGTGACACATTCCAGTTGGAATGCATTCAAACCTTTCACTTAACCAAACAGATTATTCTCCCTCAGATCACTATACATGCCCCCACTAATTTCACAGCGACACTGAGTGCTCCACAGCTGCTGGCAGCCTTTCCAGCACTACAGCCTCCCTCCAAGGTCAAAATTCCCTCAGTTAGTGCCCACTTATTCTCTGAAGCACTCCAGCTCAACGATGGTCACTGGGTGACTATCACTAGACACACTCCAGTGTGGTCAATCGTCATTGGCACGGTCCTGCTGCTACTGGCCCTGATCATGGCCTTTGCCTTTTATTATTATGGTATGGGAGCCCGATATGGTCCCAAGTGTCTCCAGAAGAGACAGCTTACTCAGAACCCCCAGAATGTCGTCACCATGGTGAGATACACCTCTCCTTCTGACGACGAGTCCGATAATGAGATCGTCACCAGAGGAGGTCCAGCAGCAGTGTAGTAGCTACCACTAGTTGTTCTGACCTCCTGTCTCGGCAGGAGGGACCTTCCTCTGGATGCCTAATTCATTTATCCAGTGTTAATTTGCCAGGAATTGGCCTACTTATGTCTAAGGTATCAATTTGTCGCAGGGTATTGCGTTGGGGATGGTACTGAAATCGATGTTAGATATGTCCATATGTCGTGCCTAGTTGTACACTTGCATTATATTCGCAATTTAATTGCTATTTTCAATGTCTTTTACTTCATGTATATTTTCAATGTCTTTTACTTCATGTATGTTTTCAATGTCTTTTACTTCATGTATGTTGGTTTATATTGTCTATTATGCAGTGATCTGTGGACTGTCGCCCACATGGTGGATCTAGCAGTCGACTTTTATGTCAAATTATAAGCTAATTTATCCACAGATCTATATAGCTGCATCTCATGTACTATTTACACAAGCACTGTACTGTGCCTTTCTACTAATGTGTACTAATGTTATATTTTTATGTATTGCCCTGAGACCACAGCCTATTCAGCGTTGGCCACACAAGCGCTCCCAAGGCAGTGCCCTCAGGACAATACCCTTTGTCCTTTTCATCATTACACCATGACTGCCCAGCTTTTCATTCTGTCATTCCAGTGTTCATCCAGTTCTACAATCGACATCATCTAACGCCCTCGGTCTATTGGACGATGAGAAGACAAAAGAAGGCGAAGATGCTGATCGCTCAACCTCGTTTCCCATGGACCAATATTTTTATATAAACTCCTTGATTAAAAGAACTCTATACGTAAACAATATCAAATTTAACGATGAACTCTGCCATGAGCAATGCCTGATTAGCTGGGCTGTCAATATCATTCTTCCATGTTCATTATGAATATGTCACTGTCACATTAATTATCATGTAGTTAGCAGGGGTTAAAAAAGGGGTGAAAAAGAAAGTTGGAAGGGGATGGGATCTAAGGGGAGGGAAAGTTTAACCGTTGCACCAGATAAATTGCCATTGCATAGCAATTTATCTCAAAATAGAGATAAGAAGTGTAAAGTCCATGAGGCCTTTAGCAGTTAAAGTTACTTAAATGCCAGTTTATGAATATTTCAGAGATATTGTACATTTTATATTATTTGGAAATTGTTTTGTATTATTTGGGAATTGTATTCTGTTCAGTGCTGGACTGCACTGCATGACCCCAGGGCAAAGGGGTGATTGGGATGCCAGTTGGGGGCCAACTGAGGAACCCTAGTTGTATTGTACTGATTGTATTGTGATTGTATTGTGTTCAAGTATGATGTATTGTATGCTGCCAGTCAAGGAGCTTGAGCATGGGGACAATGGGGTATCATGACCACTTCTGTGTAAAAGGGCACTTTCCGTTAAGTTGAGCTGACAATGAAAAGCTATTAATTAATGATTTGACTCTGGCACCTGGCCTTTGAGGACCCAAGGGGCAATCATATAGCTCTTCAATCAATATCTTGTGAGGCATGATCAATGAAAACTGTCATGATGGAATTTGGGTTTTGAGATAAAAGAGCTTGGGTATTTTGATAAAGGAGCTTGGGTAAAACAGGAGCGTGGGAAGCAGGTTTGCTTGACTAGTGATGCTCCATGCTTGGGTTCTTGGCTTGGCTGGATTAGGGATCCAATAGGGGTCCAGTAATTGCCACCAGGGATGTGGTGGACCAATGGGAGCCGGTCCAGTAGGGACGGGCTTGGCCTGTGTTTGGGTGGCCCAATAAGGGACTGCCATTTTGGGCTGTTTATGGATGCTGTTGAATATGCATGATAATGACAATAAAAAGGCTGAGGCAGTTGTGCCAAGGCAGTTAGTATTTGATTATTTCCACTTTCAAATCTGGAGTTTGTCATCTATGTGTTTATCGCATTCTTGAAGTTTTGGGAAACTTGGAAAGTTATGAAGTTTTAAGTTGAGAACTTAACACTAATGGATTTAATGATCAAAGGATCTAATGAGGATCAGTAATCTTAAAATATGGTGCTCAGTGGCGTTACTCCTCACTGCACCACCAGAAATGGACAAAACTTACAGGATAATGCCTTCATGTAACACAAATTGCTATGTTGGAAGGGTTTTAAAATGTGTTTAGTTGTTTTTGAGATATCATTAAAAAAACCAACTTGTGTAACAATTTGGAACCTACTGTATATGGACAACTTTAAGAAAGATTCCTGAGTAAGTTATGATTTTACACCAACATGAATATCATTTTTGGCATAAACATCAGATAGGCAGTGTTTATCACACACAAATAACTGAAATTCGTATATATGAAACATATTCTCTACAAAATGGCCATAGAAAATGAAGAAAATATCTGCCACTGCCAATGGCATCATTTTGATCAAATTATACACCATTACTAATTGGTTTATATCTCATAAAGCCATGAAAATAATAGTGTGATAAACCAAATTTTCGAAATTGTTATATCTCAAAGAATTCCCAACAGATTTTTTTCATTTTTGTCTTAAAATGTTCCTTTGACTGTCTTCTTGAACATTGCGCTAGTGGCATATTTGTTCAATTTTTTTAATCCCAAACTTTATTCAGGGACGCTGTGTGAACTTACATGGCTATATTGGTTGAATTTTACATATTAACTTTAATAAACGCACATAATATTATATTATTGTGGGATTTGCGAGCCTTTTGTCTTGTAAATTTGTCAATAACCTCAGCTACATCTATGTCAGTGAAGATATTGGATTTTATACTCATTCAACCAAGTTTTAATAGACATATAGAGGAAATTGCCCTAAGACGCACAGCTTCCTAAAAGTTGCACCCCTGTGTTTTGCAGCTAATAATATATTTGGGGAGTTCCAAGCCATATGATAAGTCAAATATTTTGATTATATAACTATTTCATCAAATTTTGTAATACTGCTAAGCTTAGGTGCACAGAGACAAAGACCGGGTTAAATTAATCCATTTCTTATAGCATTTCCATGATTTTGAGCCACTCTAATCACCGGCAATAACAGTGGTGGTGGTGGTGCGGCGACTACAACATGTCTTTTCCTGCGTTCTTTTCTATCACATTTACTGCTCTTTTTATATTATATGTTGCTTTTATCTTTATTGTTTTACTTAATTGTTGTGTTGTATGTTTGAAAGGCATCAGTGTAAAACAGCTTTAGCTGACTGATTTTACCCTTGTAAAATATATTTGTAAAAGATAAAATAAAATAAAAACCCTTAGAATAAAACACAGCCTTCCAAATACTGACCAAAACAATTCGTTTTGCAAACAAATAATTATTAATCAATAATAAAGTGTAATTCATGTTAAATGTGAGGTGTGAAGGGGTGTGCTTTTTAAGAACGAAGCAACTTTAGGCAACATGGGGGGTGTGCTTTTAAGATAGGGGTGCCTAAAAAGCCCCTTTTTATCCCAAAACTATTTCATCCTGTAAAAAAATAAATAATGTGTAATGTTTCATATCCTAGGCATATGTTGAAGAAAATGTCTTACTGCACAATCTAGTATAGCTAACTGATACATTTATTAGTGAACATCATCCTGATATTCAAGATCTCCCTTATGGGGTGCATTATGGGGTGCGTTTTGGGGCACTCTCCCCTACTATTTTGACCCATATGTCCTTTGAAGATTTTGATGTTCTTCGTTTTAGGAATGACATCTCTCCTCAGTCTCCTGCACAGTTGGTAATCATCAATTATACCAGCAGTTGTGGATCCAGACAGGGTATCTAGTCCGGGGGGGGGGGGGGGGGGTGGGGTCGGGTGTCATTTCGACGGGTCCATATGAGCCTTGTTTTGGCATTGGGGGGGGGGGGGGGGCTGGGGGAGTCTGGCAGGAGGCGTTGCTGCTCAACAGTACCACAAAGAAAATAACGTTATTACAGATCTCATATTAGTGTGCCAAGTTTTTTTCAACTGCCATAGTGCTCATGTGATTTCAGTAGAGTTTTTTTAGTTAAGGACAAGACCATAGACCATGGACTTAAGACCACCTTAAGTAATAGATAACGTCCTCGTTTGTGACGATATGCAATATATCCGAGGGCTTTAGCCCGAGGATTATTGCATATCGTCACAAACAAGGGTGTTATCTAACTTATACCACTAAGTACAAAACAAATTAATTTAAATCTCTTTGTTTGCCTTCAATCCTTCTTGTTTGACAACATTTCATTGTATTTGTTGCACATTCATGTTCCTCAGTTCATTTGAAGGTTGGCAGCCCTGAAGGCAACAGGTCAGAATTCTTTGTTCTCAGGAAATATTCCATTAATTTGGTAGATAGAAAGATAGATAGAAAGATAGAAGTAACACAATACATTAATTTCATAGATTAATCATTGATAGATAGATAGATAGATAGGTAGGTCGATAGTGCAGCCCTCTCAGCCAAGGTCTCTTTGGTGAGGCAGATTATTACAGTCGCTGAGCAAATGTTATTTTGAAGTTACAAAATACATTTAAAAAATAATACAAAGGAAGGAGCAGGGGTTCGGGGGCGGCTGCCCCCGAATTAAGAAGAAAACTAATTCTTTGAGCTTGCCAAATAGGGCCAAAATTGTTGGTCGGCTGCTCCGCTTTTTTATTTTGCTGCTTGCCTAAATGAACTATTTTATCAAGTGACCTTAAATTTGATCATTATTTCAGATATTGGTATAAAAAGAGTGAATGCTGCCTTTTCATTGAGACAAGTTACACTTGATACAATTTTCTTCCTTTTTACTGTCTGTGTTGTTCAGTTTTAATCCTTTGTTGATCAGTTTTGTTTCAGTGTTTCCTTCAATTTTGTCAACTTGTAGTCAGCCAAGCATGCAATATCATAGTCAGGTGTATGAGCTGTGATATGCATTATATCAGAGCGAAATCCTGGCTTCTTATTGGCCAGAAAAAGCAAACAGTGGTATAAGTCACTGTAACAGAGCTAATACCACCAAATCCCACCCAACCAGACAAATTGCTGAGGAACAATAGGTTTTAGAGAAACGGAGAACAACAAACACACAATAGGATTGAATAATAAGTCTGAATAATTCCATGCTGTGAATAACAACAAACTTATTTGCAACTAGAAGAGCCCATCAGGGCACATGTAATAGATAACGCCCTCGTTTGAGACGATGTGCAATATATCCGAGGGCTTTAGCCCGAGGATTATTGCATATCGTCACAAACAAGGGTGTTATCTAACTTATACCACTAAGTACAAAACAAATTAGTTTAAATCCTTTTGTTTGCCTTCAATCCTTCTTGTTTGACAACATTTCACTGTATTTGTTGCACATTCATGTTCCTCAGTTCATTTGAAGGTTGGCAGCCCTGCAGGCAACAGATCAGAATTCTTTGTTCTCAGGAAATGATACAATGCATTAATTTTGTTGATAGAAAGATAGATGGAAAATAATAGAAAGATCAATAGATAGATTAATTTTATAGACTGATAGACTGATAGATTGATAGACAGATAGATAGATAGGTAGGTCGTTAGTGCCACCCTCTCAGCCAAGGTCTCTTCGGTGAGGCTGATTATTACAGTCACTGAGCAAATTTTATTTTGAAGTAACGAAATACATTAGAAAAATAATAGAAAACAAGGAGCAGGGGTTCGGGGGCGGTAGCCCCCGAATTAAGAAGAAGCATAATTCTTTGACCTTGCCAAATGGGGCCAAAATTGTTGGTCTGCTGCTCCACTTTTTTTTTGCTGCTTGCCTATCCAAAATGAACTATTTTATCAAGTGACCTTAATTTTGATATTATTTCAGATATTGTTATAAAAAAGAGTGAATACAGCCTTTTTATTGAGACCAGTTACACTTGATACAATCTTCCTCCTTGTTTTCTTTCTGTGTTGTTCAGTTTTAATCCTTTGTTGGTCAGTTTTGTTTCAGTGTTTTCTTCAATTTTGTCAACTTGTAGTCAGCCAAGCATGCAATATCATGGTCAGGTGTATGAGCTGTAATATGCATTATATCAGAGCGAAATCCTGCCTTCTGATTGGCCAGAAAAAGCAAACAGTGGTATAAGCGCTGTAATAATATAGAACTAAATTTATATATATATGTTCATGAAAACTCAGGGGGCAGAACCAAAAAATATTGAAAATGATTCAGTTCAAACACATTGATGCATAAAGGGAAAACAAATAATTGTAATTGCTGAAAGAACTGTACAATTTTAATCCAAGAAGGCAAAAACAGATCTATACACCCTGTGACCCCGCGGGGGGGGGGGAGGGGCCCTGTACTTACTATGAAAAGGTGTATATAGATTATAGAGTCGCCGCTGGATGGTACTGCTTTTTTGGCCTTTTTGGATTAAAATGGTATTGGTTTTTTGACATTTCAGATAAATTTGGTTCCCGGTTCAGCCACCCCAACGTATTTCAACAGAATTTAATTTCCTTAAAACTGCATGCGCACGTGCAGAGGTGTGACACGCCGTGCATCAGTCTGCATGTCGTGCAACAGTCTGCACGTGCTTTTATCCAGCTGCATCCAGCTGCACATGGACTTACCCAGCTGCACCCGCTGCACGTCGGAATCCAGGGAGAACAATACACTGACTACTACTACGGAGCTGGCTGGAGCTCTAAACAAAAACATGCGAACACAGGAGGCTGGTTAGTGGATCATTTAAAGACTTTGTTTGACTAATTTCACCTATGTAAAGTTGTTCAACAGATGTAATGAGTTTCAAAGCTTCTAGAAGGGCTATAAAAAGTGTGTTCACATGTTTATGTTGAGTCATTTTGTGGGCTGAACTTGATCAGATTTTTGACAGCTGACATAACATATATATATATAGATTTTATTGACAACTGGATATCAAACAGTGATACATGTGTCTTTCAATATATATGAAACAGAAAATAGAACTACAGCTACAGACTACAAATATTGGTGTATAGAATATGGGTTTACTTAAAATAATGGTATGTTTTGTGCAATTCGGCAATGTTCAAGAGTCTTTGAGAGTCCATTCTAGAGATTCATTATAGTCAAGTCATTTTTTTCTGGCAGTAAGTTTTTGGCTGATAATTAAAAACATACCTTACTCTTGACAAAAATACTTGTGTTCCTGACACCTGACCAAACAGTTTCATAAACATTAGAAGTATTGCATGTTGCAGCTATAGTTTTGAGGTAATCCCATTGGAATAACATTGCTGTCAACACAGCTCAAGAAGCCATTTTCTATTGCTGCTGTTGTGACGTCACCATTGTTTCAGTGATGTCATAGAACAATGCTGATGACATCACAACAGAAGGCTAAAAATAGCTCAAAATGTGCTGAAGAGCAGCAGGAATTTAGCATTGTAAGTGCCTGCATGATGGAGCTGGGGGATCATAGGACATCAATTCAGTCCAAATCACACTTGGTCATGGTGTGCTCACCCTAATAAGCCAAAAATTAAATCTCAGACTTAATCATGGATTGTTTCACTGGCTAAAAACTTACTGCCAAAATAAAATGTCTTGACTTTAATCATGTACATAACGTAGCAGCAGGGCTCAGTAGACTGCGGACTGTACATATCCATCCAATGATTCCATTCTTTTCCTGAGGCGACCTTAATTCTGGGCGTAACAACTTCTAACTGACACCAATGTGTTGGAAATTTAATTTCCTACATTTTGAGCTAAGTTACGGCTCCGTAGGACAATTCTTTCTATGTGAAAAGTGCGTCCCAAGCACTCGAGATGATGTCCCAGGGCAAACTCGGCCAGCACTGGCAGCAGGTTGGTCCGAGGGTTTGTTTCATTTTTTTTTGTATGTTTGCTGTCACTTCTCATAAATCGGCCTGATAAAAATTTAAGTATTCAAAAGGTTTTCTAATGGTAAAATATATGCTTCCATTTTTTTAGATTTTTTATGTCATCAATTTAACCTACCTCAAAACCATAATTCTGTTATTTCACCCAAGAAAAGATGGTGATGGCCCAGCTCTGATATTCATGATATTCCAGAACAATCATCATTATCATGTATAAATTTATAATTTCCACATTACGTGTTCATTGTATATAAACTTTTAATGAACAACAGAAATATGAAATGCAGATACATGTGTCAATCAATGAATGTGTCAATCAATTGGATGTGTCAATCAAGAATTGAAAAGAAAAAAGTGGAAAAATTAAAATCTACATCTACAGAATATTCTGTTTATGTCGAGATATAGACCCCAACTTTCCTTTTAATGACTAGTGCAATAACATGTATGAAACTGGGACCAATGTGAATATTTCATGAACTATGAAAGACAATTTTACATGAATTGCAAAACCTGTCATTTATTGTATATATATAATTATGACACTTGATTATGAAGCAAATTCCGCCCCTAACGAACCGGGGGAGGGTTGGCTTAGTGGTAGCCCGCTGGGCTGCCAATCGCTGGGTCCAGGGTTCGAATCCAGCTCTTGCGGGGTCACCTGGGCCTATGTTGGACGGCTGTCTCAATCTTGCCGTGTCCTCCCCCTGTCCTACTTAGCCTACCATGTGCATAAATACAGGACGTAAAGCCCCACTCATCAATACATCCCCCAAACGAATCCCCCTTCCCTATGCCGCACCTCCGTCCAGTGGCACAGGTCCCTATGGGGGACCTGTCCCGGTGCTCCCTATATAAACTTTTCAACCTTGGCTAAAAAAACAATAGGTATAGTGGGTGCTCCTCCAGAGAATCGTGGGCATGTTGATCCAGTGAGAAAAGGTGACAGTTGAAAATTTCAAAAGGAGTTATTAAAGCTATCATTATCTCCGAAGAGCTTCACAATCTCCAGTTTCATTGGCCAAACCTAGGTTGTCGTTTACACTTTGCCCCATGACATGCACCTGATGTTTGGCCTAATTACTGAGCATCCACAAGTCGCAAAGTATAAATACCCACTCACAGGTAGATGAGCTTTTTGCAATCTGTATATCACATTTTTGTGATGTTTGCTCCCATTTTTGACAAATTTTCGATGACGGACAAAGTGAAGTAATGATTTACCAATTACAACACGCCATTACAAAGTAGGCCACAAAAATCACTTCCATGGAGGGGGGGGGGGTCCAAAATGTTGGGAATGCATAAGCCTCGACATAATACAACTCTGCACTGATATAAATTAGCATGTAAAAATATAAAAACAATTTCATGTGGCATGCCACCAGTGTCTGTCCCTGACTCCCATCCAAGTGACAGACAATTCATTCTGGAGCTAATCTGTACTGCTCGCGTTATCTTGTAAAATTGTAATTAAAACCATGTTTTGATTGTTTTAAAATATTTTAAATTTAATTTTGACACACATGTTTCAAGGGAAATTTCAGAATAAAAAAATCAAATTTTTTAAATAGTTTCTACAATTCAACAATGAGGTGCTGGATTTCTTGTTTGGTATTAGCTGGTTTTCCAACAGATGCATTCACAATCTTGATACAAGTATTTTTAGAGATTATTTATACCTATTGGTCTTTCATACAATATTTTTGCAAAATTTCAGCGTATTGGTGAGAGAGGCAGAAAGATCATGGGCTCCCGGTTGAAGTACTTGTATGGCAAGATCCAGCTGCTCTTTGATGGATGGATGGATGATTGGGGCTTTACGTCCTGTATTTATGCACTTGGTAGGCTAATTAGGACAGGAGGAGGACACGGCAATGAGGCGAAGGATGATTGAAACAGCCGTCCAACATAGGCCCAGGTGACCCGGCAAGAGCTGGATTCGAACCCTGGACCCAGCGATTGGCAGTCCAGCACGCTACCACTAGACCAACCCACCCCCCCCCCCCAGCTGCTCTTTGAAGGAGCCAGAAAGATTTTCCAGTTACTGCCAGGTGAAGAATAGTTCAAGAGAACAGTAGTCCAAATGGGACGAAGTAATGTAAGGTATAGTATTATTGGATGCAGTGATCTTGGTGATGGAAATAGGTGGGAGCAGCAGCTTAGGAATTTCATCGATAAGGGTTCTTCAATGCATCGATAACTTCTTATCGATCGATGCGTATCGATATGACGGCTCACTTTATCGATACATATTGTTGATTCGATACCACATTTTCCACTATTTTTAGCTGCAATTGTAGCTTTCTGCGACCATGTACAATTTTGTACATCTCTGGATTTACACTTAGGCACTGTTCGTATCAATAAGAGATGAGTGCAAGGCAGAGTATTGATGAAAGAAATAGATTGAAATGTATAATGGCATTATGGCAATTTAGAAGATGTATCTGTCTTCCTGCACTAAAATTTACGAGCTTTCTTGATGACTAGCCTACTTAAAATTTGAAATTATTGATAGATATCGAATATCGATAAGTTTCATGTCGATAATCGTATTGACAAGGAATCCTTATCGATGACATTCCTCCGGGAGCTTGGGTGAGCTGAGCTCCCTTGAGCAGAAAACTGGGAGAGATGTTCGGAACATCTTCCCTGCTACAGCTATTGCCTCTAAAAAGTCCACACCGGTGCTGATGGGGCGTAAAACACAAACTCACTCACTCACTCATTCCCTGCTACAGCTCCCTCAATGATTAGTGGTGAAAATATAATTTCCTGTTTACTTTTCCATTTCGTCAAGTACTCTAACCCAAAATTATGCTCTGCTGGCAGGAATTATTTCCCTTTTGAAATTTGAGATGGCATGCCACTGCCGCAACAGCCAAGAGCTCTCCAACGAAAATTTTGCATATCAATCTTCTGAATTTAACTATAATTGGCCATTTTTACCAAAACCCGCTTAGAAATATAATAAACAATATGATATACATTCATGATAGATTAATGCTGTATATATATTATGTTTTCCAAAGTTGATGGGTCAAAAGTTTGCATACACTCCAGGACTATGGTGGTATATGTCATGTATTGTGGCTCTAATTCATAAATTCTTGAGTGTTGTATCTTAGTTTATAAAGAAAAAAGTTTCAGTATATTATCCTCCCTAATCTGTAACCTTATTTTGTAAATTAAGTCCATACTATACAAGATCCCAGACATACACGTAATTAATGGTTTTCTCTGAGTCACTCACCATGCGATCATCTAAACATTATGGAGACGATAAAAGCTTGCAAATTATAAGATTACGCAAGTCTTGAAATAAATAATTTCTGGTGGAGGTATTCTTTACAGGGTGTCGTTGGATTTAAAAAAGAATACCTAGGGATTCGCACGCTTGAAAAAATTAATTATTGTTTATGTCACCTCTTATGTGTCAGCAAAGTTATTATAAGGATGAATAGATAATATTTCAATATTTGAAACTTCTAATCAATACAGCTAAGTCTATCTTTTTTTAAAAAGATTTTCTCGTTTCCCATTTGGTTGCAGCTTATATTCCAAGAAACAACAAGATGTAACTTAAGGAAACAATGTTCAATCAATCCACGATGCAGTTTGATGAAATGTCCAATTCCAAAGAGCGACTAACTTTTGAAGGTCAGTATTGATACACTGGGGTGAGATCCAGGGCTTTGGAGTCGGGTAGCATGTGAACCAACTCCGACTTCTGACTCCTTTGGTATTTTTTTAGTTTTTTTACGATTGTTCTTTATAAAAATTTAATACAGTTCACGTTGGTTTATGATGTTTTTTGTTCCTCACTTTAATTACTTTGAGGAATCCGAAGTCAACAGATTAATTTCCAACTCCTGACTCCATTTTAACACCTCCGACTCCAAAACTCCTACTCCTGACTTGGGACTCCAAAGCACTCCTGAGATATTTTAGCCTCTTCACAACAAGAAAAAAAAAACAAGCCTCCCAGGAACCATTAAAACCTTTATTATGGATGAATAGCATTTAGAACGCTAAAATTTATTTTTTATAGTCTTTATTTTTTATATTGTCCACAAAAAAAAAGTAAATTACATGCTCTAATGTTGTTTTGAATGATTTTCATGCATACATGTACTATGCGGCAAATTTTTGGGAGGGCGAGTCCGATCCAAATTTCATACCATTTTATTGTTAGTCTCTTTGCCCAAATTTTAAGTCTTTCCCAAAGTTTTCCATTATTAATGATACTGTTTCCAAATAGAAAGGCTGCTTGCTCTTCCATGAAAATTATTTGCGAACCCCCAAACGTTTTTCGCACGGCTGTATGTAGGTGCACCAACGGTATTGCAGCGAAGTTTTACTATCAGTGTCCATTTTACTGATTTTTACGAGAAAATGTCACAGAATAGAGTGAATTGGATAGTAGCAGAGTGACGTTAGTTTGTGTTGTGAAGAGGTGTCAATTTTTAAAGGTTTAACCGAGTCAAACTGTTTAACAAATTGGAATGAAGAAAATTACATAAATCTTTCCAACTTAGGAATTTTCCATCATAATCATTAATTTAATTTGATACCTGTAACTGTCACTACTCACAGTTTTGAAAAAACCCTATTTTGGAACAACCGGCTTGTTTAGTGAATTCATATAGCCTAGACGTTATAAAGATCGAACAGGGTGTGCATGATTCTCTCAGCAGGCAATTGTACTCTGGGGGTCACTCGACAGTGATAATGTTTTTGTTTTGGTGTGATTTCCCACCTGTTGAACATTTATTTTATTGTATATGTACATTTGTCTAAACAGTTATATTAATAGGTGAATGACGTAATGTGAAAATCAGACAATCTTTTGCTGAAAACCTGAGCTATCATTCAAAGTAACTTTAAACCAAAAGGACACACCTTGCCAAGGACAATGGCAGGAGGGGTCCGAGGGGGAGGGGCAATTATCGCCATGCTCCCTGTTCTGACACTTGGGTTTTGGATTTTTTTTTGGAAGCAAAAGGAGTCACTCGGACTCAAATTATTGGCCCCCTGGTTTTGCCCATGCACTGTGCGATATTTGACACAAAAAGTAATAAATCTTAAAATTGCAATTTCTTCACTCCAGATTTGGATCCTGACAGAATGACTGGCTGGCAGATGATATTGGTGTGCAGGATGGACCAAGCATCTAAAGGCAGAGCAGAAGACACTCAAATTAGTCTGTACCGCTGATTTGGCATCAAATAATATTAATGAATACAAGGAAGGGAAAGGAACTTCTGAAAACATTCTGGTATTAAAAGCTGCCATTTTAAACACCTTGAAATGATTTAAATATCATGTCCGAACTAATTGACAAATAAATATCCTCTACAATATAACAATTTTTATCCTCAGGTATTCCTCATGAGAATAGTGGAACGATTTGTCCTACCGTATTACCCAAACTACCCCAGGAGTGACACCTTCAAAGTATGCTTTTTATCAACTTGAAGTTACTCCGAAAACGAAATTGCTTCGGCTGAAATAGCTTGTTCATAGTTTACTGCAGATGCACTGCCGGGTGAGTTAATCAAGAACAAAATAATTATGTTTGAAAGCTTAAAGTTTTAAATTGAAATTTAATTTTATACTGTGAATTTATGTTATTAAAATTGAATTAATACAAATTGAGATATATGGAATAATTTTTTATTGACACAACACATTAGATCAGTCATGCCAAAGTTACGTGTTATTGTTTCAAATTTTGTGACAATTTTATCCTTCAAAAAGGAAATACTATAGTAAGGGACACCGGTGCAAATTGATCGCTTCTGAATATCATTTTTATGAAAAATGTATTTAGTATTTACAGACTGACTTCTAAACATTTACGATACCCTTGTGCCAAACTAAGTTATTTAGATTGTGCAGTTGTGGAGAAAGTGAGACTGAATATGTTTTTTAGTGGTCCCGGTTCAACCTGCCCCAGAGTCGGGGCATGTTGACCGTTGTGTGGGGTACACACATATTAAAAGTCCAACAAAGTAGAAGAAAGTAAGCAAACGCACTTGTGTGTAATTGCAGAATGATTTTATGTATGAAGTCTGTTTTTGCTGAAAGGGCTTCAAGATTAGCCAACTGAACAGATTCTATGGTCATATTATTATGCCGAGATAAACTTGGTGTTATATTAATGTAAAAAAATACACTGCTGGCATTCACCAATGAGTCAGTCAGCCACTCAATGTACACTGGTTAAACATGCCGTAACCAAGTTTTTCCAACAGTGTTGTAGTCGAGGCCAGGACATCTGGGGCCGAGACCGAGGCATGAGCCTCCAAGACCACGACATTGACCCTCAAAGACCATGCGTGATCCTGACCGAAGCATGAGCTTTCAAGACTGAGACCGATTGAAGAAAAATTATTGTTCTTTGCTCAACTATTTTAGCTTGGATTGTTATCGACTTTTAGTCATTAAAGCTCATTAAATCACTTGCAATGACAATATAACAGTATTATTGACTTCTTGCAGGTCAACCATATTAAGTCAACGACTCCAGTAAAAGACCGAAATAATGACATTTCAGGGCAATCATTACTTTTGTAAAGAAGGACTTGGATTAGTCCTGCCCAGAATTTATGTATATTTATGAAATAGCAGATTGGAACTTCTGTCATAACTGTAGTTCCATTTCGTATGTAGAGGTAAGGTATTTATTAGACTTCAGGGTATGTGAAGTTATTTATCAGGCATTCCCAGGCTACAGTAGCCTGCTACATCAGTTGCGAGCGTCAGCGAGCAGGCTACAACATTTCACTGAAGTTGCTGCCTTTCTGGTCCTCGCTCACATGCATTTTTGAAGCAGCCTAGCTCAGTTCTGCTGGGTCCTGCTGAGCGCGGACCTTAGGGGCAGCAGCGCGGACTTTAGAGGGAGCAGTTCTAGTGACCTAGAAGCCAATTCGATACCCAGTTCGACTTGAATTTCATCAGTCTGCAGCCTCGCTCGCTCGTCTGCTTTAACAGCAGACTGACTTGTCAGTCAGAGGCATTCCAGCATGTTGCATTATCAGTTAATACATTTTTTTTTTTCTGCCAAAATTTACTTCGAAAAATGTTCAACGCATCTCAATAAGTGAAGGAAAATAAGAAATATTCCAGTACTTCTTGAGATATCACAAAAAGTTGTGCTACGCAATAACTTGGCACTCGGCATGCAACAGATAAACAGAAAAGGATTCTGTCGGATACTAATATATATTATACACATATATAGGATGATAGGTCCCTTAGATTACGTGAACTGATAATGAATTAGATGAAACTGAGAGAAAAATCTTGTTTGACTGTTTTAGCAAAATTGTATTTTTTTTGTGGCTGGCGTTGGAAATACCTCGGAACAAATATCCGAGGCCAAATGCTCCGCGACAAGAGTCCAAGGCGGAGGATTGGGCATCCGAGACCGAGGCAATCAAATTGTGGGCTCGAGACCGCCAAACCTGTTGTCCATTCTCAACTTCCTATAAAAATGTATGAACTCAGGAAATTTATTTCAATCTTTATTTAAGTGGTGATAGTTTAAATTGATGAGACTTATCTGACTAGGTCCCCCATAAGAAAGGGTGACATAATAATCAAGACTTGCAAAAAATCACTTTTTCTGCCAAAGATCAGGAAACCTAAAATAAATCACAAACTTTTCCTTAAAATGCTCATGGAACTTTTTGACTAAAAGACACACGACAAAAGGCTTCTTCATTGGGGATGTGGATAACTTTGGGTGTTTTTGTTTTTCTAAAGTTAAAAAAACAAAATAGACATAATTTTTCTTAAAATTTCTTGTTAATTTCAGACTCCATGGCTCTTTTATAAGTAGTACTGCTCTGATGGCTCCTTGATCAAGGCTTCACTGGATTTTGATGTGCGACAAGTGGATTGACAACGCTGTCCAAGCCTGTTCATCTCAGGTCTGATATGCCAGTAATCAAAACACAACATCGTTTCAAAGAAGGTAATATTTTAGGGCTGCACCATTATTAACATCGTAAATGTATCGTTAATCAGGTAATTCATTAAAGTTATCGCAGAAATTGCAGTAGATTATTTGACAATGTTTTTAAAAAGTGTGGGATATTCTAATTTTTAAAGCAGATTAAAAATTTTTCTGTTCAATAGATCTTGTAGACCTTGTAGAATTTATCACATGATTTATCAACATTGCAATATGACACTCAATTTTGCACATTTCATCTGAGCTTTCAACAATATAATGTGCATAGTATTTTATTTAACTGCACACATATGGGGTTTATTCTTTGTAAACTCACCAGCAAAAGAAACACAACACTTGATTTTAACTCATATTTTTGCAAATAATTTTTTTTGGCCCAAAATCGAATTTATGGAATTGATTCTATCGTCAACAAGCACAATAACACCAAAAATCATCCAACTGCGACCATTTCCCAGTGCTTTTCCTTGGTCCAAAATTCAATTAGCCACAAAGGCCAATTTTCAGTGAAATGCATGGATATGTGGCTAATTTCCATTCAAAATTTGCAATTTTCATTAGCCACATGGAGGATACATTAGCCAATGCTGATGTGGCGAATGGCTGGGAAAAGCACTGATCTTTTTTTTGGTCCGTTTTATCAAATTTGAGATTTTGCATAAGAAAAAGACCCTCCCTAACCCTTACAACCAAAGCAAGATGTAATTTTAAAGCCTACCAATAAAAAGCCGAAAAATTACTTCAGCAACTTTATTTTTAGATTTTGCAAATTAGTTTGAAAATTTGCGTTTCACAGATTTTAGAAAACAGTGAAGAAAATTACTTATTTTTATACCTTTTTAATTGTACTATTTTTGTGAAATTTTGACAAGATGTGTCCAGTATGTCTCTTGAGAAAAACATTCTAGGCAAACTATTGATACGAAAAAATCTTTCATTGCATTGAAGGCCAATTATCCAATCACTTTAAAAAACATAAATATCCAACAACTGAATTTATGATATCGTGAGACGTTTCAGATATTTCTGCCTTGGCATAGACTGAACTGATATTCCAGAAAAAAAAGTTATAAAATGGACCAAAGAAGTTGAATGAATTTTGGTACAATTATGCTTGTCGAAGATAGAATCAATTCCATTTAAATATTTCTTGGCAAAAAAGAATTTATTTGCAGAAATATGAGCTAAAATCAAGTGTTACGTTTCTTTTGCTGGTGAATGCATACACATATCAATTAATTCATGTTATTAATGCTTGCAAATTGGTGGTTTCAGGTTGCCAAACGTGCAGCGTACTTGAAGATTTGTGACTGCTTTGGAAGCATGCTGATTTGAATTTCATTCTTCATAACCTTGAGCATGTTGAGGGGCAATACTGTTATGCATGTATATATTTTTATAGGACGACATTGTAACAAAGCTGTGTCCTCTTCTAGGCTATGAATCCGCTGATTCTTGTTTGCTTAGGTGTATTATTATTATAGACTATAGCGACAAGGCCTGCCTGTGTGTGTCAGGCCTCATTGTCACCTAAAATATTAATTTATATACATGTGTGTAGATTTATGGCCACCTTTATATATATAATAGTACTGGGAAGAACTCCTCAAGTTTATTACAGGCTATAAGAATAAACAAATTGTCTAGAATTTTGGTGCAAAAATTTGAACGAGACTGGACCTTTCCTTTGGTGGCGCCCTGCAGATTTTGGTTTGGGGGCCATGCATGGGGGGGCGGGGGGGGGACGTGTAGCACATGTTGGTCGGAGCCTCACAGCAGGGTAGTCAAACTCTTAGACCGAAAAGCTTGGTCAAACAGTCGGAATCTTAGGTCAGCAACTTAAACCAGGGTTTAAATCGGATTTTTTAAAATTTAAATCAGATTTAAATTAAGCTGTCGTATTTTTTCAAATATAATGTTTTTTTAAGAAATTGAAGTCATAATAAATGATAAACTGTTCTTAATTAGGTCTTCTGTGATGGGAAATAATTCTTTCACTCCCCAAAAGTCATGTAATCAAGTTGAAATTCGAAGTTGAAGATCGTTCATATTTTTTACTTTTCCCAGCTGCAACAAATCCCCTCAGAATATGAATTTAACGTCAATCCAAGTGTGGAATTTTGTCAACTTTTTGGAGCTACTATTGCTAGGAATGACCAATGAAATAGGAAAAGTTTTACATGACTTCCAAAAGAGACTTAACGGGATTTAATCCTATTCCGAAGTCAAAATTTTTGAATACTTGGAAGCCAATGTCCACAGAATATCATACTTTGGAGCAAAGGAATGATTGAAATTACTAACGATGACCACAGAATCAGTATTTTGATTGATTTGATTTGATTTATTCAACAAATTCATCAGTGCATATACAACGAATGTGCGACATACTATGAAACAACCAGAAATGGCTTAATGAAATGGAAATGAAGTATATACAGTGATGAAAATGTTAGGATGGCCCACGAAAGCTTCATAGCTTATTTCCAGCGGGGTCCTGAGAAACGATACACAAGAAGGCAGCATGAGTTGTGTGATTAGTGGTTGACTAGGGTAAATTGTGCATGTTTATGCAGGTGCGTTTAAGTGATTGATTATTTGACTCCAGAGTATCACAGTCCGTAGTTTAAGCCATGGTGTACAAGATGTTGTTTAACGGAAAATTTAAAACTGTTATAGTCTGATTTGGCTTTAATGTCATTAGGTAAAGCATTCCATGATTTTATGGAATTGTAAGAGAATGACTTGTCAGCAACTTTATTATTGGAAGAGGTTGGAATTTGGAAGTTGTACTGACATCCTCGAGTATTGTATCTATGTACTTCATTAACTCTGGTAAAAAACGGACTGAGGTACTCCGGAGTGTTTCTATAAAAGACTTTATGTACTATGTTTAGACTTAGCTGATGGACTCTGCATTTGACATTCATGAAATTAATTTGCTTAAATTCTGTTGTTCCAATATGATCGTAATTCCCTTTATCGAGTATGAAGCGCATCATTCTATTCTGAATAACCTGTAACTTGCGTTGGAGATCTTTAGTCAGATGGAAATGCCATGACTTGCAAGCATAATCGATTTGGCTTGGTACAAGTGACAATGACAAGATTTTCCTAATGTCTCTACTTAGTGCATGCTTATGCCTATATAGGAATTTTAATCTGCCATTTGCTTTATTGATGATGGCTCTAATGCAGTCATTACCAGATAGATTACTATCAAGTATTGAGCCCAGATACTTTACTTCATTCGTACCTTTAATTTCGGTATCATTAAACCCAGCAACCCAGGCCCAAAAGGCTCTTTTTGCTCTGCATGGACGGATGAAACCTTCTCTTGGTCATATACCTCCATCACTTGCGATTAAAATGTTTGATAGCTATGTCCTTCCTATACTGGAATACAATAGCACCTTTTGGTCGGGTACTTCGGAGATTACTAAAATCGAGAAAGTTCAGATTGGTTACCTTAAACATATACTTAATGTTAGACGACAAACGCCGACACTAGCAGTGTATGCAGAAACAGGCAGATTCCCCCTTCGATTGAGGCAACAACTTAGCACAATAACCTATTGGGCCAAATTAAAAGATCTCCCAAGTCATGATGTCCTTAATAAGTGTCTTAAAATTCAAGAAGATTTGCATAACGCAGGTCAGAATAACTGGTACAGTAAGGTAGAGAAAACCATGACTGAAGCTGACATCTCAAATAGGCTTACTGCTCATCCCACTTCAGTATTAAAGGAAGTGAAACTAAAACTATACACAAAAGAACAGAACAGAATCCTTAATGAACTCTCTGACTCTGAAAAGCTTCCTAAAATTCGCACATATAAACTCTTTAAGACAAGCTACTGCCTGGAACCGTATCTAAATTTGAATCTCCCAAAGAAAACATACACTAATATTGCAAGATTCAGATTAAGTTCTCACAATCTTAAAATTGAGACAGGAAGACATAATATACCCAAGACTCCGATAGAGCTTAGAAAATGTGATAAATGTGACACAGGTGACATTGAAGACGAGATACACTGCCTTTTAGTATGCAACAATAATACTGCACAGAGAATAGAACTTGTAAATAAAGCTAGCAGCATAATCCCTAATTTCTGTAATCTTGATAGCATACAACAGTTTAAAATGCTCATGTCAAATAAAAGCCCTGACATAATAAATGCCGTGGGTTCTTTTCTCAATAAAATAATGTGAATAAAATCTAAAATTTTTGTGCCTCCCTTGCACTTTGCTTTCACCGGTGCTGCTGTCTATGTCGAGATATATCCTAACTTTGCTTTTATTGACTTTTGTGCAATAACATGTATGAAACTGGGACCAATGTGAATATTTCATGAACTATGAAAGACAAATTTTACATGAACTGCGAAACCTGTCATTTATTATGATATGACACTAGATTTTTTTGATAACATCTAGAATACTGTAGATGTAGATTTGAATTTTTCAATTGTTTGATTTGTATTTGATTGACACATGTATCTGTATTTGATATTTCTGTTTGTCATTAAAAGTCTATATATATATTAAAACGAACACAGAAGCTCTCTACCCGTCTTGCTTTCCTTTTGGAGGTGAACAGAACAGCCTCACATTTATCTGGGTGCAAACAAAGCTTATTTTCAATCAGCCACTGGTTTACCAATTTCAGTTCTGATGCTAGTATGTTCTCAATGTTCTTTGGGTCCTTGTCTGCATACAGTAAAGCGCTATCATCTGCGTATAAAACAAGTTTACATGATGTTGACATACTCATATCATTACAATAGCAAAGGTACAGAAGAGGTATTTTATAATTACTATTGTTTGTTATTGTTGTTTTCTTGTTTAATGATTGGTACTTTTGGCATGAGATTAGGAATTTGTCGCATGAAAGAGGATTGCTGTTTAAACTGGATCAAAGTAAGCCAAAAACCACCCTGGTATCTCCATCGTAGCAGTGATTCTTCAAGTGTGAAGGTGTCAACTGATCCATTATAGCATTTATATATGCGAACTATTTGCAGTTTTCTAACATATAGTGATTTTCAATAAAAATCATTGATTTAAATCACTGATTTAAATCACAATTTACATCAAATGATTTAAATCAAGCAACCCTCGACAGGTCTTCAGCAATGTTTTGCAGGACAGAGAGAGAATTTTTGAAAGCACCAACCAATTTTTTTTAGCGTATTACCAAGGTTTAGAAGGCTCCTACTACAATTCTGTGACTGCCATATTTACTCGGCTACCTACATTTTGGTCCCTGGCTACATTCTGAAGGTCCCTGAGCAACATTCTGTATATAAAATATACCTGTATTGGCAGGCCAATATATAAATATTATAAATGTCATGAATAAAAAGTTTTGAAACAAATGCATGGTTTGTTTGTATTTTATGACTAGATAAATATTTGCTAAAACGTATCTTGGTAGGAGATGTGCTGATCATTCTGAGGTGTGTCTGTGAGGGATTTGATTTGCCTGCATTGGTTTGAACCTGGGATGGTAAATCCAAAAATATTTTCAGTGGTCATTCATAGTTAACGTTTACGTCTGCCTTCATGAGCATCATTCTGCCTGTATGCTATATTTTATGAGACAGTCCCTTGTGTTGTTGTCTGTGCTGAGATCCCTCACATTTGGTACATTTTTGCAAGGTTTTTGTTTTATTCATTATTTATGATTGGGTTTATGAGTTATTTTCCGAATTTTTTTATGGGGAAATGGGGAGACAACAATGATGACTGTAATAGCTAACCTTGGTTTTTGGAAATTATTGCTAATTTGATGATGGATGGATGATAAATTGGGGCTTTACATCCTGTATTTATGCACTTGGTAGGCTAATTAAGACAGGAGGAGGACACGGCATTGAGGCAAAGGATGATTGAAACAGCAGTCCAACATAGGCCCAGGTGACCTGCATGGCAAGAGCTGGATTCGAACCTATGACCCAGTGATTGGCAGCTCATCACTCTGCCACTAAGCTAATCCTCCCCCTACACATGCAGGAGGTGCAACACATGCAAGATATTCTGCCCATGCAGGGGTGCATTTGGAAATTCTGCACATGCAGGTGCTTTCTGAAGTGCTGCACATGCAGATGCATCCTGAAAAGCTGCACATGCAGTTGTGAAATCCTGCACGTGCAGGTGCATCATGAAATTCTGCTCATGCAAAATTCTGCACGTGCAGTTGAAGTTCTGCACGTGCGAAATTCTGCATGTGCAGGTGAAATTCTGCACATGCAAAATTCTACATGTGCAAAATTCTGGACGTGCGAAATTCTGCACGTGCATATTTCTGCACGTGCAGGTGAAATTCTGCACATGCAGGTGCATTCCGAAGAAACATATTTTTCAGGGTTTTAAATCCCGTAATTATGCAGTAGGCTAAAGGATGATTAAAACTGCTGTCCAACATAGGCCCAGGTAATCCGGCAATAGCTGGATTCGAATCCTGGACCCAATGATAACCCTCCACCTCCCTGCACATGCAGGAATAGATCTAGTGCAGGAGGTGCACTCTGAATGCTGCACATGCAGGTGCATCCTGAAATCCTGCACGTGCCAAATTCTGCACGTGCAGGTGAAATTCTGCACGTGCGAAATTCTGCATGTGCAGGTGAAATTCTGCACGTGCGAAATTCTGCACGTGCAGGGCAAATTCTGCACGTGCAGGTGCATTCTAAAGAAATCATATATTCCTCACGTATTTGGTACTGTTAGAATCGTCTTGAAAAGACAATTCCAATGGTATCAGAATCATAAAATGGTTGCCGAAATTTTTTCTCAAGGATTAAAATGGTTTGTGGTTTTGGCGTTGGTTCGGGATTAGAATGGTTCCGGTTTTCAAAATCGTCGTGGCGCATCCGTATGTAAAAGTCCGTGAAGTACGCCCCCCCCCCCCACCGGGCTATACACTGTTATGCTGCCACACAGCTTCTGCTAATTTATTTTCCGACAAAACAGCTTCGTCTGGTGTTATTTAATTAAAAGGCACAGAATTTGACAGAAAGCAAGAAAAAAACCTGAATACAGTAATATAGATAGAATAAGTCAGTGTATTATAAGTAATTCCTACAATAGTTTGTTGAATTAAGGCACTCTGAATGCCATGTCAATAAAGAAATTTGATGTCAAAACTAAATCTGACAATCTTCAATAAGCTCCAAAAATCATAACCACAGCTGCTATAGTGCTCCAGTAGCATACACAAGACTCATAATATCCAATAATGCCGGTTGTTAGCTGAAAGTTTCAGTGAACAGTGGCTTTCTTTATTGTGACAGGAAATGTGTGAATATTTTGGGGGGAAAGTGTCTCCTTCATAACATCAATGTATGCATTGTATGCCTATATTCCTATCATGAATATTTTTCTATTCCTTTTGTAACAACATTAAAGTACAAATAGCACTGGCTATGAGATAAGGTCACATTAAGCAGGCATACAGCAGTAATAGTAAGGTATGTTTTGATTGTTTCTTGTATCAAGTATTTTTAAAATCCTTACACTTTCTGGAAGGCTGTGCCAAAGCAACGATGCTGGTTTTAAAAATGCTCTGTTCTTTACCCTACTTTCATTACTGCAGCTTGGTCTTTTTTTGGTTTGGTATTCATCATTTTGAGGTACTGATGTGCTTGACCATCCAAATAGCAGTCATGAGTTTGAATTGGGATACTTCTTTCCTTTGTCCACAAATTTGACCTCATTTTTTTAGTCCTTCAGTCTGTCGAACAGCAGAGTTTTGGACAACTTTGAGTTTATCTGTCAATTTATTGAAAGAACTCTCGATAAGTCTGTCCATTGCTGTCAGGCCAAAACATTACTGGTATGTTTCATTTTGAGTCACATTACATTGCTGAGCACAGGGGAGGGGTGATTCTCACATTGAACGCTGTTTTGATTGACTTCTTGTTCAGTAACTTCCAACTGGTGATCTTGATTAAATGCTATGCTGTCTTGATGATAACAGACTTGCTTAATCCTAAAGAAACGGTTGGAAATTGATGAAATTTATGAGTACATACATACCTTTTCAAAACAGATATAATAATATGCTTTTGGTTGATGACCCTCCTTTTTATTACAACGGTCGGATAACACCATCTACATGTCAGATTTGACCCTCTCTGCCTTGATACCACGATAATGTATGGTAAATGTAAAAATGATTTTTTTTTAAGAATGAAACAAGAACATCTCTTTAACCCAACCGAACAGCCTCCCAAATGTTAGGTCTGTAAACAAGGCTCATGAACCACTTTCCTTTTTTACTGTTTAAGGCGGAAAACTTCAGCATTGGGCATTATGAGCCGCATTCTAAAAGAACTAATTTCACACCAAGACTTAGGCTACATTGTATTGGAGAAATTCAATTTGGTGAATTTCAATGAAAAAGAACCATGCCCACTGTTAGTGAAAAGAAGGCTACACTGTGCTGCACACATAGCTGTTTCTCAAGAAAGTAGGATGGATACTGGGCAGTGCCCTACTATTTTACACACATTTGTGACATCCATAGAATGGTTGAAGTCACCTCATGGTAATTTCAGAGAACAATTTTCCCGGTAAGAAAGGAAATAATTTAATTCACTGTCCAGCTTAACTTAAAGAAAGATGTTTCACCCTAAAAACACAGAAAGAGTGGCAGAATATTTCACTAGGGCGGAATAATGATTCTTGGCCTTTTATTTTCTCTTATTCGTCTCTCATATGCATTCAGTCTGGTTACCATGGCAACAAATATTTCTATAATTAAAAAATATGGAAACTGATATATCTAGAAAAAATAGAATCAACAGCCATTGCTACCAAAATAATGATGGTGACCTACGGGCAAAAACTTGTTATTTTATTACTTCGACGCCAATGTAACAATGCATTTCCGACCTTTTAGCCTCACTTTCAAGATGACCTGGATCTCTAAACTGTTGTGGTCATGTGATCACATATACCCCTTTTTATCCTAGAATATTTTTTCATATATGAAAAAGACAACTTCTTATACACATTTGAGGTGAAATTGGGAGATTTTGACCAAAATAACACAACATTTAAAAACGGTTGCCATGGCAACCACAGACAAGAAGCAGGAGGAAAAAATTCCAACTTTAGGCCAAAAAAATATTTAAGTAACTTAAATAAATGCAAAACTTTAAAAATATCTCACCCTAGGTTTGATAAAACAGTACATTGGTGATATCAAAATTGCCCAATTAGCCAATTCGGGCGTTATTGAGCAGACATGACTTTGAAGTTTTGCTTCTAACCCGGTTTCCATGGCCACCAATGTAATGTGCATATGTATAGAAACAGTACATATACTGGTTCCACTAATGACTCCACTGATTGTGAAATTTGATGATAACCTGGGCAATGCCAGGTTCGTAAAATTCAGCTGAGATTTAAAAACCCGTGAATTTTGACATTTGGTCGCATTTGTTACCATGACAACGACCCTTGACCTCATAGGTCAACTGACCATAAAAAGTCCCTTTCAAGGAAGTATTAACCCTGATATTCTGATACTGGCCGTTCACAATAATTATCTTGAAATATGAAGATTTGTCAATTTTTTAAAAAAATTGCCCTTGGTTGCCATGGCAACAGATTTTACCTTTGGTAACCATGGAAAAAATTGGCATCCACCAAAAAAAGATAGCACTTTACCCAAGGATTCCGAAAAGTATAGCATTGTTGTACATTTCAAAAAATACCACTACCCCCTTTTTTGTACCGTAAGGCCGTGTACTAACAGCCCTGTTTCTGTGACTGACGAAAAATTGACACTCTAAAAAAAATATGCTTCTTGATGATGGCTTCTGATGGAATGCTCATTATTTTGATATTTTCTTGTTGCTTGTGTATCTGGCTATTGATTCAGGTATAATATGTGGTTATAAGTCTGACCTATTAGGTATTAGAGCTCTGTATTTGAACCTGACAACAAAATCAACATTCTTGCCGATAGTAAAATTTTTAGTCTGGACTACTCTTGTTTCGATGCTTCTGGAAAAAGGATTGATGCTAGAATGGCCATTATCTTCATACCATTTCGTTGCTCATGACCATGGCTTTCCATTTCGATACACAATATTGTTGTTTGTCGAACCTATCTTGGTATTAGAAATATGGTGCATTCTTGTTCTACAATAACTGCCAACTGCCATAAGAAAGGTTAAGTGAGGGAAATATCTTAAATGATAAAGTAGTTTTATAATGGATATCATTTTCTGGATTTTGTGTTAATTTCATGGTGATATCTTTAAAACTTTACCCTACAAGTCCATTTGAATAAAGTCAGAACAGTTTCACAAAAACTGCATTTTAAGTTTGTAAATCCTTCATATTTATGTTTAAAAATAATGGCATTGTCTAGTCTCGTTTGCTTCAAAATGGGTGTGTTTTCTTCACTAATGTATTCTTTGAGGCAATAAGAATGATGTAGCCCAGCCACACAATTCTCTTTTAATTTTTTCTGACAAATTTGGCTAGTGACGTGGCCAGAAAATGTATCAATTGTCACGGTGGAATTGACCTCTTTGGTTTCTAATTTAAAAATAGCATACAATGCATGCACCGTGTCCTCAGGCCACCACTTTTTTGAGGTATTGATTATGACATCACCAGTAGTGTTGAAACAGGAGATGGCAGATGATGTCATGAAGGAAAGAATAGGCGAAACAAACATTTTTTTAACATGCAAAATCTTCAAAGTTTCTGGTCTCTTTGGGATTGGTTGCCCCCCTAGGATTCTGCTCAGCTACGGCCCTGTTGGTGTGTCTAAATTCTATTATTATTGATATTATTGTAATTTTGATTTGTTGACTGGCACTCTTAGCTAATTGATTGTTAAAAGTTTCTGAAAACTCACTTCATATAACATTCTTATATATTGAAGGGACATGTCACATGTGACATTGTAAGTAAATAATTGCAGTGTAGCCTACTGTACATGCACCTTCTCAGAGTATTTTCATGTAAATTTTAACTTGACTCAATTTAATGGGATTGTCTGAGCGTACCCGCACTTAGGACCACATTTTAAATAGGACTTGTCTTTCATGTGCTATCCTTGCCACCTGTCGGCCAATCAAATCAAGTGACAAATCTGAGTAAATCTGAGATCAAATGTTGAAATAGGACAGAAATTGTTCTATTACCGAGGTGTCAGCTGTTGTCAATGATAGCTGACCGAATTGCAATTCAAGTGTCACAAGTTAAACTGTAGCCACAGATAACACAATCCAATTGAACAGTTACAAGCCTTTAATTCAGTTTCAATTTAAGACAGCCTTAGACAGGGCAATTGAAGCAAGACCTGTGCCTTGATTACATGCTGGATTGGTAATATTCCAATCCAGATATAATTAGGCCTATAAACCCCGTGGCTACAGGCCTATAATATAAGCATGTAAGAAAAGGGCCTTATTTTTGCAATGTAGGCCTAAATCAGATGGCGGTAAGTATGTAGGGGCCTAATCATAGAAATACATAGAACGGACATGAGGCTGTATGAAGCCACCTCAAGATGAGGTCACCAAATCCGCCATATTGGAACTGCCCTGAGGCATGACGTCACAATGGACTAATTATGATGTGACATCATGCCATTGTTATAAGTGACATCACTGTTATTGATGACGTCACGATACCATTGTTTCAGGATACAGGGCAGTTCCAAGATGGTGGATTTGGTTGCTTCATCTGCCAGAGCCTCATGTCCGTTCTATGTATTTCTATGGGCCTAATATAAATTTAGGCTGTTATAACTGCCTAAACACTAAAGCTTCGGTCATCTATATATTAATATGGGACCTGGGATACATGACGTCAAAGGGTAGTTTTCCTTAATTTTTGTATTCCTCTATCACTTTTGATCATTCTCAAGTAGCTCTCTGCATACATTAATGTTTTTTCTATCCATAAAAACCAAATATAACCTTATAATTCCTGTAGCTTTTGCAATCCTTCAATGATGCATTTTCTATCAAGCGCTGTTTTGGCTGCCATCTTTTGTCTGTAATAGATAGATAGACAGATAGAGAAATAGATAGATAGAGATAGATAGATAGATAGATAGATAGATAGATAGATAGATAGATAGATAGATAGATAGATAGATAGATAGATAGATAGATAGATCTATTCTCCACACATATCCTTTATCATGGGTAAATGCTAGTTAACATTATAAGCATGAATTTGCAAACTTTCAACCCTAGTCACTTGGAAGTTTGTAGCACTTGCTACTCTATAAATAGGCCTCAGTAGGCTGGTGCATGTGCTGCAATGGAGTTGGAGTGACACAGGCAGGCCAGGGAGAGGGGTGATCACTCCCAAAAGGGGTAAAGGCTGAACTTGGCCACCCTGCACTGTCTTTGCTTACAGTTACCAGGTGGTGCATCAGTCTGGTAATACCAGTACTGCCTCTTAGGGATAAACAGCACAACACAGAGCCGGTTTTTGCAGAAGGGGTTTATAAGGTGATTGAGCCATCAAAGAAAATAGCTTGCATGAAGTAAATAAAGGATGGACAGGCAGGAAAGTTAAGGTAGGGATGCTCAAGCATCATTATGATCACTAGGATACATGCATTGTGATTGTCATTTGGCCTGTGAAACGTTTTTCTGAAAACACCAAGTTGTGTAGTTGACAGGAAGTGCCTTTGGCAACAGGGTGTCCTCTTCGGGGGGTTCCCCCCCCCCCCCCCAGGACACAAAAAGGAGAGTTGGTGATGCTAAAGAGCACCAAAGGCACACGCTAGTACTGTTGATGCTATCAGTAAAGCAACACATACCTGACAATCCCTACCTTACTAACAGCACTACAGCAGTTTGGCTGGCCTGTCTACAACATTTTAAAAACTAGAAATGTCATAACCGGAAACCGGTGATTGATGCGCTGCCCGGACTGAGTCCTAAGGGTGAATCACACATGTATCCGTAGTTAGTGTATATCCCTCTGTGTAATATTTCAGTCAAATCTTGGCTCACAGGATCACTGCTGTCTTGGCCAAATACACATTTCCTGGCCATCCCACTGACCCAAACTATCCACCTGTCTTTGATTTTACTCTCCTGTCTTTCTGCCCAGGAGTAATTTACCAGTTTGTTATTGCTCTCTTATTTACGATTGGCAACACTGCTCTTGCATCTATCTATCTATCTATCTATCTATCTATCTATCTATCTATCTATCTATCTATCTATCTATGTGTTTAGCTGGCTATCTATCTGTCTATCTATCTCGAGGCCTTCCCTTCCTTCCCCCACTACATTCGGCATAATCACGAAATAGCCCCCGCCCTCCGATAACGGAATGAGCGAGGCCATCGAAAAGCATAGGCTGCCACTCATTCCATCAGAGGTGCGGGGCTTATTTCGTGATTATGCCCTACATTCCTCCCTTCATGCCTTTTTTCATTCCTTTGTTCATTCCTTCCTTCATTCCTTCTTTTCTTCCTTCCTTCCTGCATTCTTTCTACCGAATTTGTAAACACAGGATCTAGCTGGCACTAGGATGCTTTTAGGACAAATTTAGTATAAACAAGTTGTTGATTACAGCTAACTTTTACAGTTAACATGAAACAGGACTGCTACAAGGTGTTTTATGTTTCTCACACCTAGTTCCATGTGCTAAATGGACATTCTTGAAGTATAAAGTATATGCTGACCTGCTTTTTTCACTTTTAAGGGAATACTTGATATGTGAACAGGAATTAAGGTATGTTTTTCTTTAGGCTTTCTTATCATTGTCAGCTAATAGTAAATAACATGTCACATGAAATGTTGTCCATTAGATTTGTAATATGATTGCACCACTTTCAATAAACTTCCTGTTGAGATTAATTTAGTACAAGGAAGCACTGACAAAGACCAACTGCACAAATCAAGTAAAAAAAATCATTGTACTTATATTTGAAAATTAAAGATTAGATCTGCCAATTCTATGTAGAATTCAACTTGCATTAAAATAACACAAACTGGTAAATTCACAACATTGGGGTGATATGAAACAATACCAATCAACACAATTGCATGTTTGTCTGAATTAAGTGAGTTCAATTCATTTTATTAGTCCAGTAGAGCCCCACTATGTCATAGGAACCCAAAAAGCTGTAAAACAAATCTCACTGAATTGAAAGCGAGTGCCCCCCTCAATGATGACTGTGATGCAGCCATAGTCCTGTGCCCTGCTATGTGAATGCATACAGGCCAGGAGACCAGGCTAATGCAGCCATAGCCACACTGGGGGAGTGTGTGTGTAGAACTGGGCAAGAAATACTTTCAAAATGTCACAATAAAGGCACTAAATGTTAGTTTAAAGATTCGGGGACAAACTTTATGACAGTAACGTAACATACAGTGAAGAAGGGCTCTGAAAGTAGTGGCAGGTGCCCAGTAGCTTTTACAGAAATTTGGGGCAAGAATGTTAACATTTCAGTGTGTGCAAAAAAGCTTGCTTACGAAACCAAGGACTTGCCCAAGGGGGGGCACCCCCAGGGCAGCGCAATAACGTGCAAGCACTTTAACAGCTGCTTGTAGATAGACTTAGTATACAATTATCTATGTGTCTATCTATGTGTCTATCTATGTGTCTATCTATGTGTCTATCTATGTGTCTATCTATGTGTCTATCTATGTGTCTATCTATGTGTCTATATATGTATCCATCTATCTATCTATCTATCTATCTATCTATCTATCTACCTACATGTATACCCTCCCTCCCTCCTTCCCCCTCCCTTTTTCCTTCCTACTTTCCTTCCCTTTTCTTCCTGGATCTGGCTGCTGCTGTTGGTGCTGGTTTCACTGCAGCTGGTCATTTGAAATTCGCGCCAAAAACGATCATTTTAGCTTCGTAAATAAAAAATTTAATGTCACGGAAGTTTACCAAAAGTTGATGGAAGCAAGATAAAATCATATTGAGTTTCAATGTGATAGGTGAAACAGTGCGACCTCCAGTATGGTCAGAACCTTACCAAAAATGCCTTGTGCAATACAGGCTGCAAGCAGCTGTAACAAGCAGCTGTAAAAACTGGCAGCTGTTTCGATGGTGCGGATCCAATAATTGTATTATTTGAAACCGTGCGTTCTTGTGAAGCTGTTGGTTCATGATATCAGGAGAGAGGCTCACAGGACTGAAAAAGTGGCAGTCAACTATGTTGACAGCTGCTAACTCAATACTGAAGACATCGTTCAAACTTCTGTTAAAGCTAATATAGGGAAACTTTTCTACCAGTCCACTTTATTTGACTGATTTGGTGTTAATCTAGACTGTAAATTCCATACTGTCCCATTATACTTGGCAATATTAGCTCATCCATGTTTTAAGCAATATGACTTCTCTTAAAAGTTTGCGTTGTCTCTTCATATCAGTTTGTAGCTGAATATTAATTTCTGATGAAACACCAAAAAGTATTTTTTGGATTAAGCAGCTAAAACAGCATTCCGGTTGCTCAAAATTCATCTTGGAGCTTGTAAAATCCGCTGGCTTCTTGGGGCCTTCAGCGGCCCCCAGAGCCCTGCCGCATAAGCTTCAGCCCTTCGAACTTCACATCCTGTGGTAGTCCCATCACTGAACTCTAAGCTCTCCCCCTCCCTAGTCCCTGGATCGGCCCCTGCCAGACAAACAGGACAAGACATATTATTCGACAGAATGGTTTTGCCTTCTCCCCGGATCCATTACACATGAATAAATAGGTCATTGGCCCAATACTGCAACAGGACACGTTTGGTTAACATTGCCAGACACAAACAACTATGAGGCCGACCATTTAATAGACAGGGGGGCTTGGAGTTTCCCTTCTTCGGAAATTATTTATTTCCAGGTAACAGTAGTAGAAATTTATAAATTTAGGCCGAAATCAATGGCATAAAGTCCTCAACTATTACAGTAGACGAACATCGAGTGCTTACAGAATTGGACTGAAATGTTGCTTGTGAGCTCATAGCCTATCCATGCCATGTTATTCCTATGAGTCATAAGAAATGTATGAGGTCATAGCCTATACTTGCAATAGTATGAAAACGTGTCATCAGCTGAGTATCAATGAAGTCACAAGCTACTCAATGACAAATTGCCAGTTCATTTCAATGCAATGTATAGGGCTTGTAATGTGATCATTAGCAGCTGAATGTAAGTACTCGTCATTTGTCTACTGTAATTCCTAAATCATGCAACATCTTGTTGAGAAAATATCCCCAGCAACCCCCCCCCCTGAATATTGGATATTAAATAATGGTCACCCTCCATCAAAGTGAGCTGCTCTTATATCATTCAGTTGTTTGGCCCAGTTTCAATGCCTAATGTACACTTTTCCCAGAAACTAGATGTGATCGGCTTTTTCACTTTTCCAAGAAACTAGATGTGATCCGCTTTTTCACTTTTCCAAGAAACTAGATGTGATCCGCCTTTTGCAAAAACCTCCACCATCCATTATGATACAGACCATACAGTTCATGAGCAGAGCTCTAAACTGACACACTCGCTGGGAATTCAGGACAGTTGCACCAGACACAAGCTTTCTCACTGTGGATCTGAAGAAATTTGGATATTAACTCCAGAAAGGTAAACATTGAAACATGAATTTTACTATCAATGTTTGTATGTGTCCAGTGTCCCATATTTCTGTTTGTGGATCTAAAGATTTGGATATAAACTCCAGAAAGGTGATCGCATTGGAACACAAATTTTACTATTGTTTGTCTTTAAATTGTATGTGTCACATATTTCTGTTTGTGGATAAGATTTGGATATAAACCACAGAGAGGTAAGACGAAGAGGCATATGTATTTGTCACAGTGATTCAGTGGCATCCCTATGGGGGGCACGGGGGGCACATACCCCCCCCCCCCATATTGGACCTGTGCACCCCAAGGTGCCCCCTGTAAGAACTTTCCAACCTTGGCTAAAATACACAATTAGTATAGTGGGTGCCCCCAGAGAATCACATGCCCCCCCCGGTGCCCCCCCCACCCGCTCGAGGGCCCCCAGTTATGCTACTGCGGTGATTACTGGTCTGCCATATCAATTCACTCTGTCAGCTGCTTATTTAATTGTATGATCATCACAAACAAGTCTAAAAAGCCCACTACCAATATGTATGTAAAATCTAAATAAAATAATATCTAAATAAAAATCGGATACACCCACTGACAATAAATCTAATAAAAAATATCTCAGAGAGTTGGTACAATCCAAAGGACATGTGACTTATGGCATTGGATGGATGGATTATTGTGGCTTTACATCCTGTATTTATGTACTTGGTTGGCTAAATGGGACAGATATTTAGTTAAATATGTCATTACCATGATCGTTACTTTTTGTGCACTAACGCTAACGACATTATGGTCAATAGCCATAAATAATTCAGTGATTGGGTAAGGGGCAAAAATGAAATACTAGCCTCTCTCAGACAAAATGTCCTGTATTTGTAAACCTTTATGTAAGTGTACATCTTAAAATGATTATCTACCTGGCTATTTTCAAGATATATCCTTCCACAATACAAAAGTTTTGCTAACGTGAAAACTGAAATATATGGCTTAAAAAAGTCAACAGTTGGTGATATCTTGAGAGTACTGTTGGGCAATAAAGTACATAATTGATTGATTGAATAAACTTCATTGAGCTCATTACACATTAGTACAATACTTCGCTGCTGCATGATGCATTGAGCCAGGAGACTATCAAATGGTGCATTTTGCACCACTGACTGCATGATGATCCATACAAACCATCAAAAATGGAGAACCTCAAATTAAAAGCTGATAACAAGCATGTCATTGTCACCCCATAAAAAAACATGCCAAATACGCTCAAATACAGGGGGAAGCCATAATTATTTTCAGAAAGTTTCACTTTGGATGGTATTACTTGGGCGAAGGGCATTTTGAGCAACTTTCTTGGGTTTAAAAAAAACTCCTATGAATGCCCTCTCTGTCAGTGAGCAACTCCTCCATCATCTATACTACACTGTAAAATTTGAAAACTGAGTTGATGCAATAATTTGAGCTATCTGAGAATGTTAATAATTTTCAAGCTATGATAGCTCAATCCTACAAGTTGTCAAGGTATGATAGCTCAATGCTGTAAGTTGTCCAAACGAATCATAACATTAAGCTGTGAAAACATGAAAGCTTCAGTTGTTGCAGATAGCTTGACATCTCAGTCATGCCACTTATAGCGCCATCTATAACAAGCACTTCTCATAAGACTGCATTTAGTTTTAAATAATTATTTACTTTCAAGAAAAAAGAACATTTATATTACACTATCCCAGAGAAAAAAGGAGTAGCACACCACTTTAGCTGGTTACTTTTTTATTTTTATCTCTCTTAAATTAATTTGTGGGAGTAATTAGATGCATGCTTTCACACGTCAACCAACATTTCCAAGTCAGAGTGTGTTCAAATATAGGCTTCTAGCACTGTATACCAACTGAGATGAGCCACAGGCCATTGGGATTTATTCGCAAGAAATTAATTTTTAAATCTTCTTGTGATGCAATGGTCTTTGTTGAATGCATCTTGGGCCTGTCCATGATGTGCTGAAATGAAGCATACTGGATCAGGTGGATCCCCTAGAGAGATCAAACAATATTTCGGGATTAAAGCCCATATTCATAAATAACTTTATAAGACAGGTCACACAAATATAAATGAAAAACAACTAAAAAATAAGTCAACACAGCTCAAAATTTTGAGTTGTTTCAGCTAGGATCAATAAGTCAACAAAACTCAATATTTTGAGCTGTAAGTCAACACAGCTCATTGTTTTGAGTTTTCTCAGCTTGAATACCTTAGTCAACATAACTTAGTATTTTGAGGTATCTCAGCTCGGTATTTTGAGTTATCTCAGCTTAAAACATTAATCTATGTTAGCTCAATCAACTTGTGCAACCATCTCACTCAATCAATTAAGCTGAATCAGTGCCTCCGATTTTACAGTGTAGGCAAACATGTATACTGGAACATGAATTGTGATACTAAATTTTGCTCCATGCTGATTACGGATCATAAGAAAAAATTTGACTCTCAGTTTAATGAATATGCCATTCAGATTTTAGAATTGTGAGGTCTAACAATGGTTTTAGCAATGGTGTACTTCTTACTTTTTCAAAGCTTTTATGTAGGCCTGACTATGTATATATTCATCTGACTAGTTTTTATATGCAAATTCATGTAGTAAAAGCCACATTTTGCAGACTTCCACAGTGGGGTAACAGAGTATGCACTCTAAAAACAAGTGTTGTTATTTTAACACCAAAATAAACACTTTTTGGTTACATTTTTTAAACATGTTGAAGTGTTTATATTCATAAAGATAAACATGTTGAGATGTTTATGTATTATAAACAAGACAACACCTTAATGAGCTTGTTACACTTTTTAAACACTTCAACATGTCTTTGACTCTAGAAGTGTTTTAAAATAAACACTAGGTGTTTATCTTTATGAGGGGAGAAGAAGCGTTGATCTGAAACAGTCATTGAGATCAGTCGAATTAGAAACACCAAACAGTTGTATACAAACACACAGTAATCACCACAAGCAATCTCTGCTAATCAGGTCTAATTATACTGCATCTAGTTTGTGAAAAATAGCATATATACATAAGTATGATTGTATCTGTTTTGCCCCAAAGTAAATGCACTCAAAAATTGAAATAGATAGTAAAGAAATTTAAAATGGCATCTTGGTTCAATTTATATAGTATTATTTTGCTAACTTCCAAAGCAGAGTGGGGGTATTGTTTCCGTGTGACTGTCTGTCTGTCTGTCTGAAGGATTGTCTGTCAGTCTATCGTTGGCATTACCTTAGGGCAAAAATACTCCTGGAAAAATATTGCCCCACAAAGGTGAAGTACAGTAAGAGCAGATTTTACTTGCCTTTGTATGCCTTAACAGCAAAGAGGGGGGCCCATGAAATGAAGTAATAAAACACTGAAAATGCAGTTATGTTCACAAGTCTCGAGCCACATCCACATTTTTTATGTTTGATTTCCAAACTATGTTTTGAGTCCAAATGGTGTTGTATTCTTATTAGTATAATGTTCAGGAATGTTTCTCCAAGATCCATTTTAAAAAACATTTATGAGTACTTGTATGGAGATACTTCGGAAGGGAAACATGGAGAGGAGGGTCATGTGTGCTCAAAGGGAATGTAAAACAAAGAAAATTGTGGGTTGCCTCAACACTTTTGCACAGCACTGTAAAAAAACATCCTTCAATCAAATTTTGGTATTTTGTGTTCCTCCTTTTGCTTAAGCAGGTTACAAAGGTAAAGTACATAACCTGACTTACTTTACTGGGAAGGGGATCTCAGCTCAGTTGGTAGTGCTCTGGACTTCAATGCAATTGCTGGTTCCTGGGTCTTATTCCAGCTCTGGCCATGTCACCATCGGGAATACTATGTTGGACAGCAGTTTCAATCAACCTTCTCATCATTGCTGTGCCCTGCTCCTGTCCTAATTACAATAGCCTTTCAAAATGCATGAATACATGATGTAAAGCCATAAAATCATTTATCCAGGTTGATCGAATTTCAACTAGGTTCAACAATTGATGAAAAGCAAAACTAAATTATTGTTTAATGTTTATAGCTTGAAAATGACTCTGTCTTCTAAGAGTTCTATATTGAACACTAATATTAAGCATTGCAGAAAAGAACTTTAAAAGTAAAAGTGACCAGCCTCGCATGCATCATCAAGTTAAGCAGAATCGCCACTAGTTTTGCTTTCAGAGAATTATTGGAAGCTTCAGATCTGCATCCCAGGAAAGTCTATGCAATGCATCCTTGAAGCATTGAGAAACAGGCCAAGCTGTCCAACTACTTGTTTGAAGCTAATCTTCATAGAAAATCAACAAAAGGTGTCAGTAATTTCACAATTTAATAATTCCAATTTTTCATTAGTGAAATATTACAAGGATGCGTCAGACTCTGTAGCAACAAAGAGAATCTTTTTAAGTAGGCATGCAAAATATATGTTTTTACTGGTTCAACTCATCATAAAATAAATGTAATTTGCAAAACTGTTGGAGAATATGTAGGACATTTGTCGGTCCTACTTTTTGATGACACTTCGCCACAAAACTACCGCTTGCAAAAAATACAATTTTATATTTCAAAATTATGTAAGCAACCCAAATTTGTTCAGTGTAACAACAGTGAATGTATAATTTTTACAACAACAATTGAATGTTAGTTCCTCCAATGAAAACCTGGCATAAAAGTAATTAGATCGTATTTTTTACTTCATATATTGATATGTGCTCAAATGTTTATAAGAATGTTTATAAGAATAATATGCATAACACAGGACAAATCAGAGCATTGAAAATCAGGTGAATGCTCATCTGTCCTTTTACGGATAAGGATCAAGGTGTCTTTGTCAAATTGTCACAGAAGTAAAAATAAAGAAATGTTCCATTAAGTTAGTATCGCTTATTTTTTTCATCGAAGAAGGCAGATCTGCGCACCGATGAGTATTTTATCTCAGGTAATAAAAACACCATAATCACGACCAGAAACGTCAAGATGACGACATAGATGATGCAGATGACACGTAAGAAACCAATGATGCATAGAACCTGTAATGATAGAAAAGAAATTATTTTAACAAATGGTTGGTAATTATTTTTTTTAGAAAGAAATAAAAGTTAAAAGTTCTGTCCATTTGTACAGCAAAATTGAAAATTGCCGTTATTATTAAAGTTTACCTGAGCAATAAAAGAGAGATACATGGGAGCCTTTAATATGTTATGCATTTATCCAATGAGTGGCAAATTGTGCTTAAGGGTTGCATTTTATGAGAAAACATCCAGTTAGTGTGGTATTCCGAATGTGCACTAAGTAATTATGCAACAACATGACTTACTAGGAACCAGTCAATCCCTGATTATGAAGTGTTCATTATAATTATGACAAAGGGAACTAAAAATAACTTTAAAAATTAAATAAATGTTTACCTTCTATTTTGGAGAAGTGGCGAGTGATGTTTCTTGTTTTCCCTTTTTATTTCACATGTCATCCATAATCTGTAACAATTAGCAGTCATGTCACATTGTGCAATTTTGAATTTGTAAATGTGGGGGAGACCGGGGTATGTTGTGCCACAGGGTAAGTTGTGCCCCCAACCCCACTATTGGGGTAAAAATGAAGAACTGGGTAAAAAAGCAGTAGGTCAACATCATTATGCACCTAGAAAAAAACTGTCAAATGTAAAGCTATGGAAAGCTGCACTCATAAATTAAATTTTTCTTGAAAACCTGATGTAACGAGGACTGACATTCTTGTTTCTCAGTCATTTGGAATTTGTAATAAGATGAAGTGTTTCGGGTAGGATGGAGTTAGAAGGTATATCTAGACATTGTTTTGAAAGATTTAATCTTGCATGGTTGATTTATTTTTGACAACCGGCTTTCTCCAGAAATCAATACGGGCTAATTTGTGTCGTTTGGATTGGAGTGAGTTGTGCCTATGAGGCTATGATATAACATAGAATTTAATTGTCATAAATCGATTTCTGTTTACAAATAAGTTAGAAAGTGTTATACCCCCTTCTAAACTAAAAACATTTTGAGTTTTGCATAATTTTGAATTTTTGTGTAAGATGTAAATGGCTATTTAAAAGTGTTTGATTAGTTTCATGTAGCATATCAGCCATATGCTAAAGCCAGATACGAAAGATCTATCTGAAGAAACAGGTGAAATACTGGAAGGAAATACGGGAAGCAGGGGCGGTCGGATGAAAAAGGGTAGATTCATGTCAATTTTGCATAACAACGTTTAAAAAGACTGTCAATAATAATTTTGATAATAAAATTATTATTTATTATTTAATATGTACCTATGATTATTAAATAAGGCAGAATAATGTTTTTTTTAATAAGATCAAAAGGGCACACCATGCCCCCCTGCCCCCCTTGGACAAGGGCAGGAGGGGCAATTGCCCCCTCCACCCCCTTGTTCTGGCACCCTTGGTGAAATACAAGGTTCTTCTGGAATAAACCTCAGGAACAACTTGCCCATCATGCAGCACAACTGGCAGCATCGGGCCAAGGTGTGCCACTTGACCTAATTTTTTTAAATGCTTACTATGATCTTCCCAATGCTGATGACATGATAAAAGTCATTCCAACCAGATTTTAGAAATAATTTCCTTTTTGTGACAATTCTCGATGATTTCCAATCACAATTTCTTCATCCAGTGAAAATACCTCCATAGTTTAAAAAGGAACATTTTCTTCCTGAAAAACATGAGATACATAATGAATCTGCATCATATATTGTTTGTTTGTTTGTTTGTTTGTTTGTGTTTTATGCCTCTGCAGCACCTTAGTGGGCTATATCGAGGCAGGCGATCGCCGTATGATGATGAGATGAGAAGACTGTGAGTCTGGCAATACCCTATTAATTCAGGGACGCCCAGGGTCTTTCAGTTGCCCCAGCATAGAATACTGGATACAACCCGCCTCCATTTAATGTCCAATGGGCTCGGACTAAAGTGAGTTCCCAGGGTGAGATTTGAACCCACACCCTAAAAGCCAGTTGACAAGCGCACTTACCAATCAGGCCACGGGGGAACTCTATCTGCATCATATAGCATTTGACCTTACTTCAATGTTAAATATTATATTATCAGAAACAACCTACTTTAGTAAACCCACGGGTTCTTGTTCATGTTAAATTTTGATTACACAGAAGACATCTCTCCAACTGGATTTATCAGAAGAAGCTGCCAATATTGTACTAGGCAAGCCAGGGATTCCTGCCCTGATTTAATTTTGGTGACATATTAGACACCTTTCTAACCAGATTTTAGATATAATAACTTTTTTGTGGCAGTTTTCCATGGGCTGCAATTACAATTCATCCATCAAAAAAACCTCCACAGTTTGAAAACAGACATTTTCTTCCTGAAAAAACATAACATTAGGCCCTATACATTTAATGAATCCGCATCATTTGGCATTTGACCATACTTAAAAGTTAAACATTAATAGAAATCATCTACATTAGGCAAGCGGTGGGTTCCTGTTCAGGTTCAATTTTGACAACGCTTTACATTGATTGATGGTTGATTGGGCTTTACGAACTGTATTAATGCAATTGGTAAGCTAATTAGGGTAGGAGGAGGACACGGCAATGAGGTGAAGGATGATTGAAACAGCCATCCAACTTAGGCTAAGGTGACCCAACAAGAGCTGGATTCAAACCCTGGACCTAGCGAATGGCAGCCCAGCATGGTACCACTAGACCAACCGCCCCCCCCCCCCGTTGACATATAAGACATCTCTCCAACTATATTTTTTAGAAGAAACCACCTGTCTTAGGCAACCCGGAGGTTCTTGTTTAGGTTAAATTTTGACGACATATTAAAAACCTTTCCACCAAGACTTAAGAAATAATTACCTTTTGTGACAGTTCTCCAAGTATTACAATACTTCATCCAGTGAAAATACCTCCAGAGTTGAAAAACGAACATTTTCTTCCTGAAAAACATGACATACATAATGAATCTGCATCATATAGCTATTGACCTTGCTTAAGACTTAAATATTAAATCAGCAGCAACAACCTACATTAGGCAACCCGCTGGTTCTTGTTTAGGTTAAATTTCGATGACACAGTAGACATCTCTCTTACTGGATTTATCAGAAGAAGCCGCCTACATTAGGCAACTCAGATTCTTGTCTGGATTAAATTTTAGAGACATTAGACACCTTTCTAACCAGATTTTACATATAATGTTAACGATAACGATATACTTTATTTTAGTCTGTTTGGTTTTTACAGTGCAAGTTAACAAGTGTAAAACATACAAAACAATCATGAAATAATCACCATTTTATGGCAGTTTTCCATGGTTTGAACTTTCAATTTCTTAAACTGGTGAAAAACCTCCAGAGTTTAAAAACTGACATTTCCTGCATGAAAAAACACAAGATACATAATGAATCTTCATCATTTAGCATTTGACCATACTTAAGGTGGCTCGCTACTCATGCAAAGTGGTAGTTAGCGCACATTCACGCGCAGCCAGGCAGGCTCTATCTATCGTAACGTCACCATTCTGCTGACACTGTTCAGCATCTTTTTTTGATTCTGAGAATTTCACGAGTCGGCCACTTCGTTTGCAATTTGCGCCACTTCTATTTGGGTGAGAGACTTCTCGTTTACAGTATTAGATGCGCAATGAAGAGGACTACATACAGCCAGAGTTTCAGCTTGATATTCAGAATAGAGAATTTTTACAGGCGATTTTCGTCAAGCAGGTCTAAATTCTCAAAAATGACTTTGAGATATAAATAAACTTTTATGTCAAAATCCATCGCGGTAAGAAACCTTCTCTTATGCATTTTATTGTTCCTCAAAATATTTGGAAATAAATGACAAAGAAATGAGATATCCTATCTCGCCAATTTTTTTTAGCGCCATGGTTTATAAAAAAAGTTAAAATTGTCAAAATTAATATTTTGATTCCGAGCCCCTTGTAAAGCCCTTTAAACTAAATATATTTCTTTGAAATTGTGATCAGCTTTTCCATTGAAGTGTCTTCTTTAATTTCATGCTTCATCGAATAATATGGGTTGCATGACCAGTGAATGACAGGGTAAAGTTCACAGTAAAAAAGTTAAGAAAAAAATTGAGTTTTTCAGGTTTATGTGAAATGACTTTCTTGTACATAACCTCAAATATTTTGAAAAAAAGGCTGGTTGCGACCCCCTTTTTTTACATATCCTTGCTATAAACTATATTTTGGACCAATCTAAACTATTTTTAAAAAATCCTGTCTTGGAAAGTTCATGAGTATCGAGCCACCTTAAAAGTTAATCATTTTAATAGAAAACACCTAGATCAGGCAAGCTGTGGGTTCCTGTTCAGGTTCAATTTTGACAACACGTTAGATTGGCGGATGGATGATTGGGGCTTTATGTCCTGTATTAACATACTCTGTAGGCTAATTAGGGCAGGAGGAGGACATGGCATTGAGGTGAAGGATGATTGAAACAGCCATCCAACATAGGCCAAGGTGACCCAATTAGAGCTCGATTCCAACCCTGGACCGAGCGATTGGAAGCCCAGCACTCTACCACTAGACCAACCCTCACCCTCCCCGGACATGTAAGACGTCTCACCAACTATATCTATCACAAGAAGCCACCTGCATTAGGCAACCCGGAGCTTCTTGTTTAGGTTAAATTTTTTTGACATATTAGACACATTTCTAACCAGACCTTAAAAATAATCACCCTTTTGTGGCAGTACTCGATGATTCACAAATATGATTTCTTCATCCAGTGAAAATATACCTCCAGACTTTGAAAACTGGAATTTTCTTCCTGAAAAACATTAGGTACAAAATGAATCTGCATTCATTTTGCATCATAAAACCACCTGAATTAGGCAACCCACTGGTTCTTGTTCAAGAAAAATGTTGCCGACATATTAAACACCCTTTCAACCAGATTTTAGAAATAATCACCTTTTAGTGGAAGTTTTCTTTGACTTGCAATTCCAATTTCTTCATCCAATGAAAAAAAAATCCTGAATTTGGAAACTGGCATTTTCTTTCTGAAAAAAAATATTTTAAGGTACATCTGCCCCATTTAGCATTTGGCCTTACTTAAATCCCTCATCAAGAGAAACCTCAGGCAACCTGGGGGTTCTTGTTCAGGTTGAATCTTGGTGACATATATTAGACACCTTTTCATCCCCATTTAAAAATAATCACCTTTTATATCTGTAGCTGTTCCCCATTATTTTGAATTACTATTTCTTCATTCAGTGAAAATAAAACTTCACAGTTTGAAGACCAACATTTTCTTTCTGAAACACGTAAGAGACACAATGAGTTCAGGGCCGGACCCCCTGGACTCGCCCCCCCTTCCCCCTCGCCGCTGGACCTCCCCCTTTCAAAATTCCTGGATCCACCCTTGTGACAGAATCCTTCACAAAACAATATTTGACATAGGCACCTGACATTCACAAAATTTTATATATAGATAGTTTTTTACAATGATTTACATTGAATATTTAAAAGATTCTGTAATTAGTGTCAATGAAAACTGTTTTATCCCAGCAGAGCAGAAGCAGCTCACCATTTACAATCATTTAAATTTCCCGGGAAAAACTAGCTTTTTAGTTGAGTAAACAAAAAAATTATTGTCACAGAAGTTTACCAAAAGTTGATGGAAGCAAGATAAACTCATGATGAGACCATATGGCAAGTTTCAGAGTGATAGGTGTAACAGTGCAATCGCCCATATGGTCAGAGTTTGTAGAAACATAGGCTGCGTAGCAGCAAATCTTCAGCGAAAAAACAAAATTTAAAAAGGACACCATTACACCATAATAGTGATGTGAAGCTAATTGCATGTAGTATTTGCAATAGTGGCCCGATCTTGGTCTTAAATTATCTATACGCCCCGCCATATGCCCGCCTGCAGGCAAAGGTAAGTTGAACGATGGAAAGCCCTTACTAGACCAATGTACATATAATATGGACCAGTTTCATGCATAAACAAGGAATAAGTTGTGAGGTATGGGTCAGAATATTTGAAAGAGCATTAAGAATAATAATCAAGCAGACCAACAAAAGGCGCTAAAATATTATATAGGTGATGTATATAAAATTTCATCTACATGCAATGATGGCCAAGTTTTGGCCTGGAAACAAAAAATAATAATTTTAATATTTTTTTGTCAATATTTCAAGATGTATAGAATATCGATGAATTACACCCACAAAAGGCACAAATTAATCATATAGGTGACATGTGTAACATATTTCATCCATGTACATGCAATTGTGGGCAAGTTTTGGCCCAAAATGCAAAAAAAAAAAAAATTTAATACTTTTTTCTCAATATTCCAAAAAGTATGGAATATCAATCAATCAGACCATGAAAAGATACAACTAGACTGTATAGGCTACATGTGTAAAAAATTTCATCCATGTACACGTATTAGGGGCTGAGTTCCAGCCCGGACATGAAAAAAATGATTTTTTAATATTTTTCTCAATATTTGAAAAAGTACAAAATATCCATCCATGAGACAATCAAAAGGCACAATTAGACCATACAGGCTACATGTGTACCAAATTTCATCCATGTGCATGCAACAGGGGTTGAGTCCTAGCCCGGAAACGAAAAAAATAATTTTTTTATATTTTCCTCAATATTTCAAAAATTACAAAAGTTCCATCAATCAAACCATCAAAAGGCACAACTAGACCATATAGGCTACATGTGTACCAAATTTCATCCATATACATTCAATAGGGGCTGAGTACTGGCCCGGAAACTATCTATCCGCCCGCCGCCGACCGCCCGGACGCCCGCCCGCCCGGACGCCCGCCCGGTGGACGGACAACTTTTGACCAAAGTTATAACAATACCTTCTTCGAACTTCGTTCGCTGAAGGTAAAAATGCTAAGGGTAAGAGCAGCTGTGCTGCTAAAAAATTGATTTTGTCTTAATTTCCTTTACATTGTAATATACCTTCCAACTGGCTTAAAATTTTTTAAGTCCCATTAACACTTCAGCTTGTCCTGCATAAACACCATAGTGTTTTTGTTTTAACACTAAAGTGTCTATTTTCAATCACCTAAGTGAATATAAACGCTATAACGTGTATATGACCCAACACTATTTTTTAGAGTGTGCCTATAAGCTCCTATAGTACGTATTGTGCCGTTTTTACCTTACCTGAGAGGTAGTCAGTTTTAAAATTTGAAGATTTTTCCTGTATTGATAGGGTATTGCAATCATATTCCTGATTGGAATCCCTAATTGCTAACTTCTGAATTTGCAATCATGTGTCAGCACAAGCCGTGATCTTCCACAACAAAGAGCAAACTAATTATCGGATTCATTGACTTTTCTACCTCTGTACCCATTTGTTACCTTCAGCGAACAAAGTTCGAAGAAGGTATTGTAATCACTTGGGTAAAAATGTTGTCCGTCCGCCGGGCGGGTGGGCGGTCGGGCGGCGGGCGGATAGATCGTTTCCGGGCCAGCACTCGGCCTCTATTGAGTGTACATGGATGATATTTGGTACACATATAGCCTGTATGATCTTGTTGTGCCTTTTGATGGTTTAATTGATAGATATTCAATACCTTTTGAAATAATTGAGAAAATATAAAAATTATTTTTGTTCGTTTCCGGGCCAAATCTCAGTCACTATTGCATGTGCACCTATGAAATTTGGTACAGCTGTAGCCTATATGGTCTAGTTGTGCCTTTTGATGGTCTCATTGATGGATATTTTATACTTTTTGCAAAAATTTGGCAAATAGAAAAATATGTATTTTTTGGTTCTTTGGGCTGAGACTTGGTCACTATTGCATGTAAATGGATAATGTTTGGTACACACATGGCCCATAAGGTCTTGTTGTGCCCTTTGAAAGGTCTGGTGGAAAATATTAAATGCTATTTGAAATATTTAAAAAAAGAGAGAAAAAATAAATTTTTTGTTTCTGGCCCAAGACTTGGTCACTATTGCATGTACATGGATAAAGTTTGGTACACATATGACTTATGTGGTATAGTTGTGCCTTTTCATGGTCTGACTGATACATATTCTATTAATTTGTGTAATATTGAGAAAAAATATTAAAAATACTTATTTTCTTATTGGAGCCAAAACATGCCCACTATTGCATATACAGCAATGCCATTTCCTACACGTATCACCTATAAAATGTAGCAGTGTTTTTTGACTTGTATTTAACACTTTTTGAATGATTTGAAAAACTTTGTACATGCATAAAACCGTACCATAATATAAGTAAATTAGTATAATAAGGCCTTTCCCTGCTTTTACAAACCCTGGCAAGCACACAGGTAGATCGCAGGGCAGCAGGCAAATAACAGATAATAGAACGCCATTACTCGACCACTGTTGCATACCTATAATATACGGAATTTGGTAAACACGCCAATTATGATGCAATGTAACCTTCTAAATGTGTTATTCGCTGAAGGTTTGCTGCTGCGCAGCCTATGTTTTTAAATTGTAGATATATACCAAAAAGTGTCAAATCCACATTGTACTAACTTCCACAGTGGGGTAAAATGGATAAGCCTATTTTTGTGCGGCTGTTTTCTCATTAAGAGTTAATCAATTTTAAGATTCTCCTTTACTGACAGGGTATTGTGTGTTCTACTTGTTTTGAGAAAACTGCTCTTGACTGGAGTTCCTGATTGATAATTATTACTTCAGAATTTTAATCATGTGCCAGTACAATTTTCTTCCAATACTGTTTGCTCAGATTGCTCTGATTGCTCAGGCAATATCTTGCATTACCCTTGCCAATTTCTTTTTGGTGGGTACTCTCGCCAAACAGGTAATGCTTCAGTCTCATGGCACGTTACGGAGGAATTTTGGCTTCGGCGGATCTACGATTTCCTGAGAATTTTGATGATTCTTTGTTAATTTGTGACATCCCACCGACGATTTTAAGGGAATCGATGGAACAAAAAGGTTGATACATGGCGTCCCTAGAAATGGGGGGAACTCCGCCGTGGAAGTCAAAAAGGATTCAGCATGCTGAAACTTTTTTCAAAGACGCCGAGGGAGAGCCAGACTTTTTCTCAATTTTTGGACGTCCGGCAGGCATTTTCAAGTGAAGAACATTATTCGACAGCATATAGGGCCATCCTCTGCCCCTGTGGAACATTTTTACTGCTCCTGGTTTTTGCAGCCTCGCCAACGGTTTTTGCAGGTGAATGTGATCTTGCCCCTCAGACTTATGATATTGCCCCGCAGACCTATGATCTTACCCTGCCGATTTATGATCTTGCCCTGCCGTTATATGCCTCTAATCCCTTTTTAATCAATTATATGATCAGTTCGTGTCGCCGGGTTAGCCAATTTTCTCCTAGAAATCATCTGAAGCTGCTCTGCTGGCGTAGAAATTCCTCCGTAACGTACCATGAGAATGGGCCATATAACACCAGAGCGCCTTGCATAGGTTCAGCATTCTGTCTGAAGCAGCACAAGAAACACACAGAGTGAGACTTTTTTTCTCTCTCCTGCATACTTCTAAATTCTTTTCTTCCAAGTTTGAGTTTTCTAACCTTTTTTTGCACGTTACAATATGGGTGAAGTCATTTTAAATGAGGCCAAAAGTGTCACATAAGGGTAAATATTTAAATGCATGTTTTAGGATGATTTCCTTATCCAGCCTGTGCTCCATAGTCTTAATTTTTATGAAATATTCTTTTTATGCCCTTAAGTTACACTGACACTGCCCCAAATAGAATTTTGCAGAGGCGAGTCTTAGTCGTCACGTAGGTGAGAAATTTTGGTTGACTCCACTTTATTTAGTCCCTATTGTTGATAATAGCAAACATTGATCATATAATCATTGTTCCAGGTATAGATGATCATTTAAAACAATTTTAGCCATCAAATTACCATTTTGCTTTGAAATACACACATTGACAGAGCAAAAATATATGTTCGTCAATTTTGCTTCTTTGATGTTGTGTCAAAATAAAGCACATAGGAATACTCAGTAAATTTTTGGATTAAAATGTAAAAACACACAGAATGTATGAGAGAATGGTAAAATCCAAGCCATCTAACCTGTTGTGTAAAAGATATAGGCATATTTTTAGCGTTACATCATATTTGACCTGTCACACGTACATCATAATTGACCAAGTTTCAAAAATTATGTTAAATTGTGTATTAATGAACTTTACCAGTAAATGCAATTATAAACATTTCAATAAAAACAAACAAGTGTCAAATGTTAATTCCGCCTAATATAACACAAATGAGAACTTTGACCAAGAAGCTGGAAAATAAGTTGCCAGAAGCTACACACATGCACCAAACACTGAATATGAATAACCGACTCAAGCTAGAACTTAAATTCTCTGAAATTCCATAAAATATATAAAAGAATAAGTAAGGTAAATTAGGTTTGTTAAAATCCTCATTCATAACAACAGTAAAAATACAAATAATCAGAAGAATTTTACGTGAAGTGTCAATTATGATGTACACCTATTAATCTTGGCTGAACGGAATCAAACACATTGTATTGTTGAGATAAACTGCATTAGTAAATGAAGCTAGCCAATATATATTATAATTCTTAATTTAATGTAGAGATTACTGTCATATGTCTAAGATTTATGCTGTACATCATACTTGACATTACGAGTGTCAAATATGATGTACATCAAAGAATCTATGTTATTGTCAGATAAGAATGAAATGCATGTGTGAAATCTCATGACAAGGACAACAGAAGTCTGGGAATTTAATTAACACAACTTTTCTCTACTTTGATAATCTTTTCATATCAGAAAGCACATAAATTCATCTGTACATCATAATTGACCAATAATTACTTCTTCGTCAATAATGATGTACTGTCCATTATGATGTACCAATTAGATATTTTTGACATATGACATTTTGTTGTGTGACAGTCCTGTATCTTCATGCAAGGCCAATATCAGAAACAAAACTTATATTATAATTATTCACAGCAAAATGAAAAAATTTTGATTGATGTAATGCTTCTCCACACATGAGAACACCTCTATCAGTGACGTTACATCATATCTGTCCTGTAGGTGAGAATCCCAGAATTATTGACATTCAAAATTGGCATATTCCATATCACAGCCTTTGCTGCTCTGTAGGATATCCTTTTAAACTTTTTAGATAAATCTAGTGGAATACTTATTTTGGCAGCATACAAACCCATAAAAATATTACTGGGTGTGTAAAAATTTTGGTTTGAAATTTTGCCGTCCTGTAGGTGAGAATTTTTTCAGTGATTGCAGGTGTCATGTTTGGCCTGCGACCATTTAACTGTAACTGGATATTCCTTTTAAAGCTGACTGGTATGTGATTATTTATCATAGACTTTCTTGATTCAGTGGAAAATAAATCAACCAAACGCCACTTAAATAGGAAAAAAACCCATTTTTAGAAAACGTTTTTTCTGGATTTACCATGTTTGACATTTATGATGTACGTGACGGGAGGTTTCGGTGGCCCGAGAAATATTCCCAGAACATTTCACATACCGAATGGAATTAAAAAACTTAAGTTCAGGTATATAGGTAGTCATTAAAATTTAAAAAACTGAGCATAAATTACTTCAGTTGCTAACCATCAGCTGTCAAAGTAACACTGTTTGAAAATGTGACGTTTGACACCCCCAAAAATGGACCATTTTGAGAGTTTGCAGTCCCTGGTCTCAATGATGAAGCCATAATTTCATGTAAAAGTGGATTTATTATGAAGACAAAATTGTATTCTACATCTCAGGGAATTTTAAAGAACTTATTACTAGCCAAACATTTTTTATGTCCTGTTAAAGGTCAAAATCCTGGCTGGCCTCGTTTAAAATGACTTTACCCATATGGCAATAAACATTTGGCTTCGTCGGGAGAATTGCAGCAAATATATGTACCAGATTAGCCACGCCACTCCTATGCAGTGGCGTAGCCAGGATTTTTTCCAGGGGGGGCAAACCACCAAGACATTTCCCCAAAATTTTAATCAGATTTTGGGAGTCCGTCTGAAGAGGTGGGAGTCCATATTCAACAGCTTTTCAGGTGTTGCGCATTGTAACACAATGTTAAAAATTCTTTCAAAATCTCTTTACTGTTGTGGTTGTCCCCTAAATTATTAGTAATAACTTAGTAATATGTCTGAATAATATGGTGAAAATGCTAAAGGGTTGGGAAATGTTTAAAAGAGCTTCAAAAGAAATTACTTTCTTGGTTGGCAATTCAGAGAAATTTACGATGTTGTGAGTTCTATGCATTCTGTTGAGATTTAAACATGATAAATGAAAGATCTTGTGAATTTTTCAGTTCACAGAAATATCACTGCAAAAATTATGGAGAAAATTTTGTTTCAGAGAGCCGTTTTGGTGAGGTTTAAGAGAAATTTTGGGGAAGTTCTAAATAACAGTTTGGTAATTATTATTTTTTAATTGGTATATTAAAGGGAATAAGATGCAAATCCGCAAAAAGTCAAATCGGAAAACTGGAAATCTTGCAGATTTTGTTCGATACTTATTTAAATAAAGAATATTTGCAAATACCTCAGGCCTAGCAAAATTTCCTTTGATCACAAAAACCGTCCCATATACGTTGGTTACATTTTGAAAATTGTTGGTGAATTTTTTTGCCGATGCATATCATTTTGGGCCAGAAAAACGGGGAAATTGTGAAGGAAAATGGGGAAATTGGGAAAAAAATATGGGGAAATCTAATAAAACTCTTTGCATAAATCCCCTTTTCTTTCAATTTATTTTTTTTTATTTCTCCATTATTTTTTATCATTTCACCATTTTGCTTATCATTTCCCAATTTTTCTTACTTTTTCCCCATTTCTCTTCCTATTTTGTGCTATATATCTGCAAAAATTTCCCCATATCTTCAGGGGGGGGCAACTTGCCCCCCCCCCCCTGCCCCCCTCCCCCCCCCCCCTCCCGCTGGCTACGCTACTGCTCCTGTGACCCTAAGGCCTGCTTAATTAGGGGAGGACCATTCGATAATCAGGGGGGCTTGAAGTTTTCCTTGGCGGGAAATTATTTATTTCACGGTGACAGCCGCCATAATTATTTATTTCAAGTGTGTGAACTCATTCAGTCTCCCCCAGCTAAAGCTGTTTAGCAAAGAGAGACGATGTCAGTCTGTGTACACCGTGAAATTTGACTTTTGATTCAGCTGAAATGATTGAGTGAGATGGCTGCCAGGCTGCCCAAATTGTATGAGCTAACTTAAACTTGTCATCTAAGATAATCTGTTTGTTATCTTAGCCGAATACAGCAAGTTATGTCAGCTTCAACAACTGAATTGCAACAATCTCACTCAATCATTTAAGCTGACTCAGTTCATAAAATTTTACAGTGTAGCACTTACTCTGTGATTTTGAGGTCAAAGGTTTGATTCCAATGCATGACAATATTTGACTGTTGAGAGACTGAACTGATATCCCAAGGGACACAGGACGTAAACACAATGTTATTAATTGGTGGAGGGATTGTCGGTTAGTCACATAGAAATGTATGGTTCAGATCTTTTATTAACTGCAAATTTGTTGATTTCCTATACAATAATTCTTTGTATCAAAGCCTCATTGTAAAATTTTTAATTTTGAGTCAACTGAAATAACACAGCTTGGTGTTTTAAGTTATGATTATCGGTCTGTTGTAATAACTTAAAACAACAAGCTGTCTCAGCTCAAAGGAATTGTGCAACCATCTCACTCAATCATTTAAGGCTTTAACTAGTTTTTTTTAAATTTTGCCATATTCTCACGCAAGATGCACATGATGCAGCTATTCTTAGGCTTATTCCGTATGGTAGGAGGAAATTATGGCCAGCCATCCTTGGCATTGACATAAATAATTTTTAACACTGTCAAAATTACAGGTTTGTTGCGGTGAATTTTTTTAAAGAAAATTTCAGTGGTGTGGATTTTGCTGGAAGAGGGCATTTTATTATTGCATCTCAGAAACAAACATTTTTTCAAAGTGAAGCTATTCTCAAAAAATGAATAAACTTAATTATAGATTTTAGAAATTCATGAAATTAGCTCAAGTGGTACAGTGAATTGCTACATATAGGCAATTTTATGTGAATAGCCTCAGCTGATCAGTTTGAAATATAAATTAATGTTAATAATGTAATGGAGGTTGTCTTGAAACAACATATATATATATTTATTCCATGCACATAAAAGGCTAGACTATCAAGAAATACATTATTTTTCTTGCAATCATTTGTTTTATTACTGTGTATTCTCTCACTATAAACAAAGCTAATTTGCTGAATTTCGTTAAAGAAATTGAGCTGCGCTGGGTGCACTGACTTTCCGTATCCACGGGTAACAGAAAAGCAACTTAAACACTCCTAACTGTTTAGATTTTATCAAAATAGATAGTAAAATACCTGAAATTAATTCTGTGAAAATTTTATTCAGCTACTTCAAGTAGAAATGTCTGCCAAAAAAATTGATAACATCTTTTGGGACGCCCCTCGTAATTGTTGAATCTTGATTTTGTTATGCTTTTGAAAACTCGTTAAAAAGGAATTCAAATATTTAACCTATCAAGACATGCAGAACCATTATTATACTGTCATATTGTCACTCATATAAATGCCAAAGTGTCCTATTTCTATGTTTCAGAGCATTCAAGATGGTGGTGAGCCTCAGCAAGCGTCTCCTGACGATGTTGGATGATGAGTACATGACGGACGTTGTATTTGATGTGCAAGGCCAGCAGTTCAAGTGCCACAAGCTCATCCTCAGTTCTTGCCAAACTCGTCTGAAGGAAATGGTGGCCAAGAGTCCTCAGGTGAAAGTTGATGATGTCGCTCCCCACACCTTCCAGGCTATTCTCAAGTTAGTTTATCTATTTTTTTTTTTTGTAATCCAGAACACTGAAAGGTTTTGAATTAACAAAAAAAGGGCTCTGTTAAAAATTAATGTTTTCTCTTCATTTTCCCCAACAGATTTTCTCAACTAAAATTTTTAATCTTGTATTTCATTTCCTGAATAGAAAAATTTATATAATTATGAATAACTTCATCACAATAAGAAAGTTATTTTGAAAAAAATACATGCATGAGAAAAAAATAAAGTTAAAATAAGAGAAACTGCCATTATAGACCTATGTACTAATGACAATAGTTATTGAGACAAAATTTAATGATTGCAAATTGAGTGATTGCAAATTGAGTGATGGCAAATTGAGTGATTGCAAATTGAGTGATTGCAAATTGAGTGATTGCAAATTGAGTGATTGCAAATTGAGTGATTGCAAATTGAGTGATTGCAAATTGAGTGATTGCAAATTGAGTGATTGCAAATTGAGTGATTGCAAATTGAGTGATTGCAAATTGAGTGATTGCAAATTGAGTGATTGCAAATTGAGTGATTGCAAATTGAGTGATTGCAAATTGAGTGATTGCAAATTGAGTGATTGCAAATTGAGTGATTGCAAATTGAGTGATTGCAAATTTAATGATTGCAAATTGAGTGATTGCAAATTGAGTGATTCCAAATCTGGACACAATCAGCAAAACAATTCTACTGACCTCATATGAAATATATCAGTTTTGTTTATTGGCTTTCAGGGCATTGTATTCGGATTACAGCGGAGTAACAGATTCAAATGTGTTCGAACTGATGCATGCCGCCAAGATATATGAGATTGCAGACCTGGAACGTTCATGCTCAGAATTATTCCGACGTAAACTGAGTGAAACAAATGTCTGCTTCTTCACCAGCCAAGCCCTTCACTTTGATGCCAAAGACAGCCTCAAGGCGTGCCTGGACTTCTTCAAGCAAAATACACTCAAGGTGTTAAACACTGAACAGTTCCTGGACATCCCTCGAGAAGCACTCCAAGTTTTCCTTGAGAACAAGAGTGACAATTGTTCGGATTCCAGATTTTTCACAGCTTGTTTCAATTGGGCCAAAGCGGAGTGCAAGAGAAAGAAATTGGAAGAGAAACACGAGAACTTCCATGAGGTTTTGGGAGAGAAACTGATAAATGGGATCAAATATGAGAAAATGAAAATGGAGGAATTTTTGGACTATGTTGTTGATTCACAGGTGCTCACTAAAGAAGAGATTGGACTACAGGTTTATAATCTCAGAAAAAATACAATTCAGGTAAATGGTTTGCCCGAGAATATACCAACCTGTTCATATATCATATATGAGGGGTGTCCAGAAATTTCTGACCAATTTTTTTTTTTGGCAGCCCTTTTTTTGAAGTGGCAGGATAAATTTTTCGCAGAAATATTTTCAGGTATGCCACTATCTATTTTGAAAATATCACACCTGTAGGAAATGTTTCTTTTCAGTAGCCATTGAAACGAAAACTCGGTGCACCCAGCACAGCTAAACATTTTTGAAACCAAGTCCAACAATGTACAGTGTAGCTGTAGAAATAGTCATAAAAGTTTATTCGAAAATGGAATTGATTATATGACCATAAATATTTCTTGACAGCATGACAACACTTCCAAGTGTTTAACCTTGCATTCCAAACCAGTATGCAAATGTTTAACCCATTTACTTAGGCAATTACTGAGGTTATTCAAACTTGGCCTTTACGAAAATTGGGAGTCTCAGAGTACATTATTTTCTAGCTCGTCATCTTTCATGATTATGGGTCCTAAGACTCTTAAACATTAAAAATAACGTGCAAGCACTTAAACAGTTGCTTGTAGATAGACTTAGTATCTATCTATCTATCTATCTATCTATCTATCTACATGTATATCCTCCCTTCCCCCCTCCCTTTTTCCCTTCCTACTTTCCTTCTTTTTTCCTTTTTTCTTCCTTTTTTCCTTCCTTCATTCCTTCCTTCCTTCATTCCTTCCTTCATTCGCTCCTTCCTTCCTTCCTTCCTTCCTTCCTTCCTTCCTTCCTTCCTTCCTTCCTTCCTTCCTTCCTTCCTTCCTTCCTTCCTTCATTCTTTTTATTGAATCTGTAAACACTGGATCTGGCTGCTAATGTTGCTGCTGCTATCACTGCAGCAGGACGTTTTAAATTCGCGCCAAAAACTAACATTTTAGTTTCGTAAGTAAAAAGTTTAAGGTCATGGATATGTACCAAAAGTTTATCCACTAAAGATAAAATTATGTTTAAACTGTATGCAAAGTTTGAATGAGATTGGTGAAACAGTGCAATCTCCTGAGTTTTCATAAGCTTCCCCAAAATTCCTCTCGCAATACAGGTTTCACCTCGATATCCATGGAACATGAGCTCACCATGAGCTGGGAAGTACCATGAGACCAAATGTTTCAAATAACCCCGGGCCGTGGGTTCAGGGGACTAGAAAATGGCCCTACTAATTTTCATCATTTGAATTGATATTTTTCGCTTTGGAAATTTTTATGCTTTATTGTCATTTTATGAAAAAAATTTAGATCTGCATAATTTATATTATTTGATGATTATTGGGTTTCTCCTTTTTTTAAACATGTTTTCTAACACATAAACTTCATTAGCAATCATCAAATAAAAAGTAAACATTTATTGTGGAAATAATGGACTGTCCCAGTTCATCCCAAGGTGTGGAGTGAATTGAGACAGTGGTTTTCTGGGCCCCAGGCATTAAAAATTTGAGATATTATTTCAAGTTCCTTTAGCTCGGACACCATTTGACAGATGATTTGTGCCCATGCTATGGTAGAAATATGTTTCCTTTACTCACATTCACATTATCCTGTCATTTTAAACAAATCGTGTTACCAGTCAACATTTCTGGATTTTCTTGAAAAACAAAAGCACTGTTTTTAATAGACCAATTTCATTGAATGGCCTGAACATTGCCCCAAATAACTTTTTTGAAATTCTGCGATTCTTCATTTGCTTTTCACACATAGGAGATGTATACACTCTAAATCCAAAAACACAACATTCAAAATTTAGAATGTACTAAAAATACTGCAGCTTGGGGTCACCTTGGCTGGACCAATGAGAGGCAAGGGCGAGAAATCTCTTAGCCAATGGGATTTAAGTATTCACCACTTTTCCCCTAGTGTTAACTGAGAGAACCATCCATGAAATTGGTCTATTGAATCATGTTCATAACATACATTGTGTAAACTGTTTTTGATATTCTGGTAATCCCACTCTCAGCCACGGTTTTAGGGATGTCCACATTGTCCAGCTTTAGAACACTAACACCATAATTGTATTTAATGTTCTTTGAAAAAATGTAATTGTTCTAAGGTAAAATAAATTATAAATCAATCAATCAATATTGATATGACAAGTACAAATACATTTCATCAATGATATATCTAATAATTCCATTAAGAATAAACAAATGTGTTGCCTCTGAATTTCCAGGTCACTGTCAAGGATCACGAAGGAAAGTTAACCACTATAAAGAGCGAACGTGATTTAAAAATAAAGGACATCAAAGGAAAGCGCATCTGGAATGAAGGAAAGCAGAGTTATGAGCCTGATCTATTCACTCTGAGCCACAAGGGAAAGAGGCTGGATGATGAAATGACCCTGAGAGATGTCGATCCTTCAGCTTGGGATCTCTGTTTGGAAGTGGATACTTTCAATATCACGCTACATGATTGCAAACAAAATGTCCAGAAACCGTTTGTGCTACAAGTTAAGGATCTGCCTGATCCTCGTGGTGCCATACACAGGGAATGTTATCCTGGATATCCTAATTACAGAGTGTTGCTTGGTAACAGTGATAACTTTGGACGTGATGGTAGTTATTATATATCAGAAAATGATCCACCAAAAAGCTTTCATCCTGGCAAAATCATATACCACAGGTTGTTGAATTCAACGTAAAATTGAGTTCTCCTGATTCAGCAACACAAACAGGTGTGATAACTCGCTGTTTGGCATCAACCTGCTCATTGCACTGTTAGCATCCACATCAAATGACTGGCAATGTTGACTTGGAAAAATATCCAAATTGTGTCTGTATTTTATTACTTTAATTTTATATATAAAGTAAACATGATTTATTGATATCTAGTATGAATCAAGGCGTAGAAAATGTATAGTAATTGATGTGTATAGAGTATGTTATTGAATAAATAACTGTTTTGCATCAAGTTACTCATTAATAGCTCTAAATTGTCCTATTACCGGGCAATGTTGACTTGGAAATATATCCAAATTGTCTGTATTTAATTACTTTAATTGTATATGTAAAATTTATTGATATCTAGTATGAATCAAGGAGTATTTGGTGTGTACAGAGTATGTTATTGAATAAATCACTGTTTTGCATCAAGCTACTGATTAACCTTTTATTGCTCTATGTTTTCATATATTGGAAAATATCCGCATTGTGTCTGATTTTTATCGTTTAAATTGTATATCATTTTAACAATCTAAATGAGAGCACTATAAATGTGCTCACGCTCATTGGAGAGGGTCTTTTAAGAACTAGGAACTGAAATCCAAATGAAGTGTTCTTCTCGTATTTCAGGCATGAAACCCATATTTTGTATATTATCTCGAAAGTCAGTAGAAATATCACAGGACATTACAGTATGTCCCTTTGATATGGAAAAAGAGTGGACTGTTGCACAGTGAAAATTGCACTTTGTGTGTCATCATGATGATGATTTGTCATGATCATACCCAATACTCTCAATGTTAATTTGATTAAGGGAGACTAATCCCGCTTGTTGGTGACAGCCAAACGAAAGGATTATGGATCTGATTTTCCATTATTTGTACATATTTCTAAAAACAGGAAAAGGCAGCCTTGACAACCATTTTTCGTGAGGAGAGCCTCGGACTATAGGGCAAAATGGATGTCATTTCTGTAAAATTCAGAAACTTTGGCATGAGGTGGACTAAATTCCAGTTGGTTTAAAACTTGTGGGTCAATATTTTTGCCCTGCTTCACCAGACTAATACATGATCAAGATATATTTCTGATAGATCTTCAACTGATTTCTGCCCTGCAATGCATGTTTGCTGATCTCCCAGTAGAGATATTAGTTTATTGTAGATATTTGAAACCAATCTAAAGTTACTGGGGGGAGGGGAGGTTAGATGTGCCCTTTCGATCTGAAAAAATTCTGTTGCACTTTTCGCTCTTCTTTAAGGCTTGAATTAGTAAGAATATATTGACGCTAAATTAAAATGTTGGGGCACAAAGTGGATCTGCCCCTTTTTTCCAAGCAATTTACACTGAGCAAAAAAAAAAGCAACCCCCATTTTCAACATGCTGTTAACTTCTGGAATATATGGATTACCCCTGTAAAACTGACATCAGAATTTGTATACTTGTCCAGAGAGTCAATAAAAATTTTTTTTGGATAAAATCATTGAAGCGGAAAATGAGCTGTGGTCAAAATGTCCTACGCACTAATTTGGTCTATGGAGACCAAACAAATTGTTTGAAAAAAGACTGCCATCTGAGCATCAAGAATGAGCCATAGGTGTGCTGCAAGTTGCATGACCAGTGAGCAAGTTACAGGGCACACTCTTGATTGGCAATCATTGCAAACCAGATTGCTCAGGACCAGTACCACTACCTCTTTAGTACTGGATAACCCCCGGCCAGTTCCAAAAAACCAGTCCATAGGTTGTCTATACCCGTACAGACAGGGTCAATAAAAAATTGTGAAAAATACAAAAAAGAAGAAAAAAAAAAAGAAAGTTTTTCATTTCTCACACCTTTTCTGATGATGTTTGGTGAAAATTTTGCATGAATTGGAAACCAATCGGTAACAGTATACCGGACCGCTACCCCCCTGGACTGGTCCAACTAACCCCTGGTTCTGGACTGGAGGTGGGCTGGTTGAGTCCGTTCTGCAACACAGCTCTCTAAGGGCTTTCTTCAAACCAATGGAGTGGATATTATTCCATTGCCAGCCATAAGTCCAAACTTAGACCCCGCACATGTCTCGGATGCCCTTGACAGAAAAGCCAGGCATAGAGATCCCCCCTCCTGGAAATGTCCAAGAAATAACGGATGCTTTGTTGAAATAATGAACCAACATGCTCCATGGAAGTTCTGAAGCAGCTAGTGAAGTCCACAAGCAGCCACTGTCAAGCTATAGTGCATGCAAAGGGTGGCCACAGTCAGCACCGACATGTTGTGATTTTTCAAATGCACCCCTTGTTGACTTTTACTGTTAGGCCTACTGACAGTACTGTGAAATTACTTTGAAGTCCATATTAGAAAGTCATTCATGTTGTTGCAATGATATTCCTCTGTACTTTCATTAAGTTTTCAAAAAATCAAGCATAATTTGGACCATTGTAATCCTGTTGATTTAGGAGGACGTTTCTTTTTTTTTCTCATTGTATAGATCTACCGCTCCTGTGGCCCTTGTTTTATTTTGGCACTCCACTCCTGGCAATATTGATATCAATAACAACATCACAAATTGATACAAAAGATACTTTCATTTACTTGTACCTATTTAAGATCTTGAGTTTGTCAAGGTTATTGGAATATTGGTGTTCTCAAATAGTCAGCCAATGAATTTTTTTTTCAATATTTTCACTTTTCAGCTGAGGGGTAATGTCAACAAAGTTTAACAAACCATCTACTTTGCCTTATTTTCCTCTTTTTTTTTTAATTTCCTTTCTTTTTTTTACTTGTAATAAACACCATGTGCTATTTGGCCTGATACACACATGGCATGCTGCATAGTTTCTGACATCTATAGAACTGTAGTAACTGTTTTATACACCAGGTGTCAGTGGACTACAGTAAAGACTCAGTTTTCAATGACATACAATTCCAGAACATTGGCCTGCCTGTGTGTAGTTGGGGGAACCGGGGCACATTGGGACGCTTTTAACGTCTACTAATTTTGATCAATGCTGAAAGCACTGAGCAACTCAGAATTTGGATGAATATCACCAATACTATATATAATTGAGCTTACATGCAAGGCATAATAAATTAGACTGCACCTACCCTTTTGCAGCCAGACAGCAAAATATGAGTAACCATGACTGTCCCAATGTGCCCTGTCAGGGCACATTAGGACATCAATTAAAAATTCATTTTAACACTCCATGTGCAATAGATATTACATATATAAGTAGTGCATAAGACTATTTACAGTGCATTAACACTTTATAGTGCCAATAGTTAATTACTTTAAACAGTTTTAAAAAGTTAAAACATAAACTGTCCTGGGTGCGGACATCTATGTAAGTAACACACAGTGCTTTGCGATAAATTTGTTCACAGAGCACGGCAATCCTCTATGCCTCTATTCACTGTGGCCTGAATACCTATTGTGTGCTGTCCCAGGTAATTCAGTTGACTTAGACACTTACATTCTGCATATTAAGCAGGGCCTGCTCTACCATTAGGCGAATGAGGCGGTCGCCTAGGGCGCAGAGCAAAGAGGGGGCACACAGAGCAAGGAGGCATGTACACGAGTAACCACATGCACTCACTTTTCTTTGCATAGTATTTAACACATAAAATGAAAGGCGAGAGAAATGGTATTTATTCAAGAAAATTAATAAGACTTGAATATTTGCAATAAGTCATGCAGTTGTGTAAAGTTCAGAAGTACTGTGATGCCATTTTTAATTAAAACTTAACTTTCCTGGCTATTTTATCTATTAATTTCTTCTTCTTCTTTTTTCGAATTGCACCCCTCCTTGCTCTGTGACCCCTCCTTGCTCTGCATCCCCTCCTTGCTCTCCACCCTCTACTTTCTCTGCACCCCCTTCTTGCTATGTGCCCCTCCTTGCTCTAAGCCCCCTCCTTGCTCTGCAACCTCATCTTGCTCTGCAACCCCTCCTTGCCCTCCGCCTCCTCCTTGCTCTGCACCCCCATCTTGCTTTGCGCCCTTACTTGCGCCCCTCCTTGCGCCCCTCCTTGCGCCCCTCCTTGCTCTTGCTCTGCGCCCCCCTCATTGCTCTGCACCCCTCGTTGCTCTCCACCTCCTCCTTGCTCTGCGCCCCCTTCTTGCTATGCGCCCCTAGTTGCTCTGCACCCCTTCTTGCTATGTGCCCCTCCTTGCTCTGTGCCCCTCCTTGCCCTGCACCCCCTCCTTGCTCTGCACGCCGTTCTTGCTCTGCACCCTCCTCGTTGCTCTGAGCCCCCTTCTTGCTCTCCACCCCTACTTTTGCACTCCCTTCTTGCTCTGTGCCCCCCTCATTGCTCTGGGCCCCCTCCTTACTCTCTGCCTCCTCCTTGCTCTGAGCCCCCTTCTTGCTATGCGCCCCTACTTGCTCTGCGCCCCCTCCTTGCTCTCCGCCTCCTCCTTGCTCTGCGTCCCCTTCTTGATATTCGCCCCTACTTGCTCTGCGCACCCTTTCTTCTATGCACCGCTCCTTGCTCTGCGCCCTCTCCTTGCTCTGCGCCCTCTCCTTGCTCTGCGCCCCCTCCTTGCTCTGCGTCGGAGGGGAGTGGGACATCAGCATGATTCTGCCTAGGGCGCATAATTGGCTGGAGCCGGCCCTGATATTAAGTGCGTCCCAATTTGACCCGAATTCACTGTCCCAATGAGTCCTGATTAGATAATGCTAATTTCTCAGGCACCAGTAAGTGTGTTTATCAGGATAGAAATTCATAACTGTGTGTTGCGACTATCAAATTCATACAAGCATTGAGAAAGCCTCATTGTTCATGGTTTGTCCACAGAATGTTTCAAATTGAACCCCCCTGAACTTACTTTAGTAGTGGGATAACAAACTTTTCCTAGCCATACTTCTGCATGTGGCTATAATTTGTCAATAAAATGATAGAAACATCCGGATTTGAAATTACAAGATATGATGGCACTACCATATCATATACCATGCCAGGAACCAAGAAAACCCCACCGTCCCATAGTGCCCCACGTCACAATGTGCCCCGGTTCCCCCTAAAGTGTTTGCGTCAATCAAAAATATTTTATAGATGTTAGAGCTCTTTGCAGATTGGCGGTCTACTGGAAAAAATAATTTTCTTATTCTCAAGTTGCAAACTGGCTTTGCCACATCATCGACAGTTTTCTGTTGGTATCCTTATCTTCTTATTTGATGAAGTACCTTAAGTCATTTAATCAATTTGTTTATTGTCACATGTGCTGCTAGTTATGATAAGTAGTGAATTAACTGATTAACCACAACTGACAAAAACAAGACATTTCGAAGCCAGTGACATCATACGACCAAGTTGAAAGTCAATTTTGAAAGTGTTCGGACCGCCAATCTGCAAACAGCTATAATTAACAAAATTGATAATATTAAATTTGCACTTTCCCCAGCTTCACATTGAGGAGAAAATAATTACAAGGAAATGGGGGGGGGAGTTCTGAGCATGGTCAAATTATATACTAGCTTCCATGTTCTGAGCAATACATATTCTGGCAGATCTTTCTATTTGAAGTAATAGTGGAATGACATTTTAGAATTAATTTTGGGTATTAAATTGGGTCGGGGCAAGAAGCCCGGGTTAGGTGAGAGCCCCTCCCCCCCCCCCCAGAGTTATATCTAAACTAACGTTTTTGGTGCATTTTCTTATTGATAGTATTGAACCTACAGGTGAAGTCACAAATCTTCAGGGCAAACAGTACCAAATCATAGAAATTAAAGAAACAAAAACATTTGCATGGTTTTTGTAACTTTGATTAATTCTTCGAAACGCCCCTTCACTGGGGTCTCTAAGCTGCTTCAGGCACCATTGAATGATGTTTACTTTTCCTTAAATCTTGACGAAATAGAAAAAAAAGTACTCCAGGGTTGAGACAGGGCTAAAAATAAAATAATAAAAATCACAAAAGAAAATTATTGAAAACCCCAAAAATTTCTGAAAATAAAAAGAAGTAACATGAAAAAGGAGAGAAGAACCACAAGAAACAACTTTCAAGCTGAATGCGCTTGGAAAAAATATTGCCATAGGATTATTATATTATATAACCAATGGGCGCAGTTTGCAATTTTTGTTACAAAAATGACCGTAACTCCTGTATACAAATTTGTATACATTTGTCTCACTAGTTATAAGTAGAGTCTTGAAGTAACTAGCACAGGAGGCGAAAGATCCTGTTTTATGATGTTCCATCATCCATGTTCGTCACTACGAGGTCCTAATGACCAGATGACCCCACCCATTCTCTCTCATCTTCCCCTTTGTTCTTCTCAAGAATTTTACCCCTTTCAAGAAAAGTATCCATGAAATTCATATCTAAAAGGAGTTTTAATTTCAACTTATTTGCTAATTTAAGGCATAAGTCATACTTTCGAAGACAATATTGTATTGTGGGCACTTATATCACCTTAAAATGATCCCACTCACCAATTTTCATGGTAATGATGTGACTCTAAATGCAGTTTTTATGGGTCTTAATCAGGAAGAAATTTGCGCCAAAATATACAATTTTTAACTGGATTTTTAGGTCTTTGGAACATTTTGGAACAAAATAAAATTTAGAGCATGTTTAAGATGACATTGAGACCAGTTAATATGCCAAGTTTCATCACTGCCAAATCATGCTTAAATGTGGGAAATCAGTCAAATTTGATGTGTAATATGTCATGTTTTTTCATTTTTTAAATATAAGTTTTGGTGTAACTTAGTTACTTCAAGGCAGAGTCAAGCAGGGGCGGACAATTTAATTTGACACAAAAGTACTGCACTAAGAGAATTGTAAATTTTCACGAATACCTGCGCCACCTCGTGTTAATCTCGGTTGTTTACCTCATTCCGATCTTACCTTGTACCATGTTGACACTTTAACTGGATTAAACACAACATTCATAAGAGACAGTCTTGTTAACTTATTGTCGTGGCGGCAGCGGTATCGACTCATAGCCTCAACAAAACGAGGATCTTCAACTTGACTTACCCTCTACAGCTGGATTTGTGTTTGTCTTCATGTCAGTGACTTTTTTGCGTACAAGACTCTAATTCACGTATTATCGCTCACCACGTGTTTCCTTGTTAATTCCATCATTATGGCAGCACAGAGAGCCCCTAAGCAGTGGCCTCTCACAAAACATGAAACTGTCACCTCCCTCAAAAATTGGAGGCAAAATTTGCTTTACATACTTTCACTTGACCCCAATTTTGCCCCCTTTCTCGTTGAGGGTGTTGTGTGGACAAAGAAAACTGCTGATGCTGCCGGTCGTAACCGGGGACTAGAAGCTGATGGTGAACCCATACCTGCAAATATCCGCAAGACAGCAGCCCAGAAGGTGATTCATCTTGATTTGATGCTGGGCCAGATTGCCAATTATTGTGCAGTTATTAGTCGCAACTCAATTGTGAAGAACTCTACCTCTTTGAGTGACATTTGGCAGAAAATTCGGGCACACTATGGCCACCAGTCCACAGGTGGGCATTTCATTGACATGGTTAACATCTCCCTGTTACCTGATGAAAGACACGAAGACCTCTATCAACGTTTCATGGCCTTCTTTGAAGACAATTTACTGACCACCACCTGCGGATTAACACATCATGGTGCCGCCGTCACTGCGGATGAAGATCTTTCCCCATCCCTGGAAAATACTGTGGTCCTACTTTGGCTTCAGGCCATTAATCCTGGCCTTCCTCAGCTTATCAAGCAGAGATACGGCCCCGAACTACGAAACAAAACTTTAGCCTCGCTCAAACCTGACATATCTATGGCTATCCCCTCCCTGCTTGATGAGCTCCGCAGTCAGGATGACGCCAAGGTTAGGGTGGTCCTTGTTTATAAACTTTGGAAATCTCATGGTCTAACCCCCTAAAATCCTCCAATTGGCTAAAAAATGAGGTCTGTAAAGTTTCATAAAAATATATTAATATTTAGAGGTAGCTCAACAGCCTTGAAAATTGCTTATTTTAAGCAATTTAGGCGTTAATAGCCGGAATGTGTCAGTTTCTCCTTACATCTCTATCCACCATACATGGCCTTAGTCAAGGAACTTTAGTCACATATTATTGTCTTCCTGTGTCAGAGTATCTACAAATTACAATCAAAACTAATATTGACTGTGATGAAATAAATTTCTAAGAAGTTGACGGTGGTGCAGTGATTTGACATAGTAGTACCATCAATGAGCTCGCGATTGGTGAATCAATTGTCAGCGACTTCTCTCTGTCACAAACCTCACACAGATGGCTGTTATTCATTGTTTCTGTGCCCAAAAGGACCTCAAAAACAAGAAAATGGTCAACACAATATGATATTTGTGGTGCGAAGTTACTTGAAATAGCAAGTGTTCGGTTGCTTTCTCAACGTCACCTTAAATGCAAGGAACTTGTCAGGTAAGAAGCAACGCTAGACTCCTACTGTAAAGAAAATTGAAGCATTTTGGAACAGAGCAAGAATATCTACAAGATACAGTCTAGATGTTATCAAGAAGGCTGAAAACCCTAAATATGAAGAGTGGCAAACCCAAAGCAAAATGCAAAACCAAGATTGCAAAAGCAAATTTTGAAAGAGGACAATTTCATCTAGTATTTCCAAAGTTCACAGTGGGATGCAATGACTCTTATTGAAATTTCTGACTTCTGATAACAGAGAATTCCTGCTTGCTCAAAGGGAAAAAGTGTTATGAGGTTCAATGGCTGGTGTTGATATGGTCTTTGATATATATATAGGGAAAAGGAAAAGGTGACAAGGTGAAGTACAATGTAAATCCAACATCAGAAAGTCAGAATTAAGCCAGTGTTCAATGAAAAGGTCACTGAAGAAGTAGCTGTAGATCCTCTCAATCTGAATCTGAAGATTCTGACTGTGATGACCTGTTCCCGGATGCATATGCTTCAGAACCAAAAAGAGATCATACAGAATTAATCAGAGCAGAACTGACATCATGGTGTGTCTGATAGTGCTTCTAGATGTTTGTTAGTGCAACTGCTAGAGCACAACCTCACCAATTTTGCAATCAAGAATTTGTTTGAGTCCAGTCCCACCGGCAGTACACTTGGATGGAAAGCTGCTGGCTGACCTTATTGGTTCCCAGAAAGTTGATGGTCTTCCAGTTTTAGACTCAGGGTAAAGACTTTATCAAATGCTCACGGTTCCAAAGCTTGCAACAGGAACAGGTGTGGCTCAAGCTAATGCTGTGTCTGATACACTCTTGCACTGGGGAATAGAAAACAAGTTTGTGGTATGTGTTCTGAAACAACAAGCTCAAATACAGTTTGTCTGACAGGAGTCTTGCCTTGTTTATAGCAGATATGTGGTCCAGAACTTATGTAAGCTGGTTCTGCCTTGCATAATGCATGGGACCTTCATCAGGCCGTCAGATTCCGCTCTTCAAGAGATTCAGTCCCAATGGAACAACGTTGACCCAAATGAATATCAGCTTCTCATTGAAGGTTTCAGGCAGGATTTGATCATGTTTGTGAACGAATAGCTTGCCAGAAACCCACCATCAGATAACTATCGTCAGCCCTGGACCAGGTTGTATGTAGGAGTTCTTCATCACCATCATCAGGATTGGTAAAAGTTCAATGCTCTCAGGGTGATGCATCAGATTCATTGGATGAATTAAGTCATTTATTGTTTCTAAGTGTGGGTATTACGGAAACAATTCCATCTCTCCGCATGTAAGAGAAAGAGTTTGCGAGGTCTTTGTCTCCACAAAGATCCATGTCAAGACCTGCTTCATGTATCCTCTTGCTGTGTGTTCACCACAAATTAGTCTTTGTCTTTTCCAAGATGTTCAGAACTAAGCTGTAACCAAATAGGCAATTTGTAAGTGACAAAGCCAGGAGATAGGAAATCACCTCTGGTATCTGTCTGAAATTCAATGTCCTGACACTCTTCATTAAAGATGAATCACAGGACACCAAGTCCCTAATATAATGAAAGAAACTTCAAATGAGAAAGAGCCTCTGAAAAAAGCTCTTATTAACATCAACACAGTGAATGTGCAGGTCATAGTAATAAGTGCCACTATATCTGTCTCGGTCACAAAAGTCGTTCTGAATGTTAGATTCTCATTGAATTTAATTGATGTCCTTGATATAATGTACATGATGATTGTTAGCCTTAAAATGTGTTTTTTTTTCTGTCAAATAGAACAGTTACATATCTAAAGACTAATTCCTGAAGAAATGCATGTGACTGTTGCTGCAAAGGTGTCACTTTTTAATGGCAGTATTTTTGGCCTTTGGCGATGATTTGGTGACTGAAAGCCAAAATTAGACAAACTTCAAGGCCTTTGAGCTACCTCTAAATATGCATTGATTTTTGTGAAACTTTGCAAATCTCATTTTTTTACCAAAAGGAAGATATCTGGGGGGTCAGAGCAAGAAATTTTCAAGTTTTATTTTTTTTCATTGTATAAGGACCACCCTAGCCAAGGTGATGCGCGCTGCGGCACCCGCTAACACAAGCAAGTTCTCCAAACGGCGTCGAGTGTCAAATCCTGTGTTCTGTGCAAAACTGCTGGTCGACCATTTAATACACACAACCTGAGTGGTTGCCGATTCCTGCCTGAATCAGACCGTCAATTCATGGCTCGATCTCGTCTCGTCGCAGAGCTATCAGAGGAGGATTACCCGGAAGGGCTCCAAGACCCTATAGAGCTTGAGCCTGAACAGTCCGTGCTACTTGATGCTCCTGCAGCTCGACGTGTTAATATTGTGCAGTCCCCATTTCTTCACTGTTTTTCGGGTCAACACCCAGTGCGTCTGACCCTTGACACAGGCGCCACTACTAACTTAATTTGTCATCGCTTGGCAACAGATGTGGGTTTGCATGTCAAACCGGCCAGCCAGATGGCCCGTCAGGCCGACGGTGTTACCTTGTTAGATGTCGTCGGTGAAATTCATTGTACCCTGACCCGTGATAGCATGGAATTCCAGTTAGATGCGTTGGTAGTTAAGCAGTTGATGTAGACATTCTGGCAGGCAACCCGTTTTTGGTCACCAATGACATAGCAACTAGACCCGCCAAAAACCAAATTGTGATTCGGGGAAAAGACATTGTGTATTATGGCCCCCAGACTGCTTCCACTGCCTGCATTCGCCGCGCACAAGCTGCGACTCTGTTGCGTGCCCCTGGCAAGCAGTCTGTTATCCTGCCGGGGGACTTTTTGGAACTTACTACCCCATCTGACCTTACTCCCGATACATGCTGGGCCCTAGAACCACGAATGGATGCCCCCTCTAACGTTGGCAAAGATCCCTCTCATGCCTGGCCTCCACCTCAGGCAATCACTGCCATTAATCACAGCCTTCGGATTGCCAATTCCTCCGAAACACCAATCAAGGTTCAACGTTATGAACAATTGTGTCAGATTCGTCCAATTACAACTGTTAACCTTGAAGATCATGCTACCGTACGATCAGACCCGACTCCTCCCTGCGTTGTCCCGCCTGCACCAACTACGGTACCCGACTCTCCTCGTGTACCTCACAGCTCTGGCATTGCCATAGACCCGGACCGGTGTTTGACACCTGCTATGCGCCAGCGTTTCCTTGACACTCATCTCGACTTCGATGGCGTGTTTATTCCTTCCATTCCCAAGTACAATGGTGCTTCTGGTAAAATACAGGCTGTCGTTAACATTGGCCCTACATTACCCCCTCAGCGCAAAGGTCGTTTGCCTCACTACAACAGACAGGACATGATGGCCCTCCAACAAAAATTTGACGATCTCGAAGCCGTTGGAGTATTCGCTAAACCCGAACAAGTAAACTGCACCGTTGAATACCTCAACTTGTCCTTTTTGGTTAAGAAACCAAATGGTGGCTCCCGGTTGGTCACTTCCTTTGGCGAGGTCGCCAAATATAGCAAACCCCAGCCTTCACTCATGCCTAATGTCGATAGTGTCCTGAGAGACATCGCCCACTGGAAGTACATCATAGTGACTGATTTGAAGCAATCATTCTATCAAATCCCGCTTTCACCCGCTTCAATGAAATACTGTGGTGTAAGTACACCATTCAAAGGCATTAGAGTCTACACAAGATCTGCTATGGGCATGCCTGGCTCGGAGACCAGTCTTGAAGAACTCATGAGCAGAGTATTGGGCGAATTCAGGAAGGAAGGTTGGGTCGCAAAAATTGCAGACGACCTATATGTGGGAGGTGACACTCCTGACGCTATTCTCTCAAATTGGATAAAAGTTTTAAGTGCACTTAAACAAAATAACCTAGATTTAAATGCTTCCAAAACCATTGTGTGCCCAAAATCCACAGTCGTACTTGGATGGATCTGGTCTAGCGGCACCCTCTGTGCGAGCCCTCACAGGCTCTCTGCCCTTTCTGCTATTGAGCCACCCACGACTGTTCACAACTTGCGTTCCTTCATTGGAGCGTACAAGGTCCTTTCCCGAGTGCTTCCTGGTTACGCTGATTTGCTTCACCCCTAGACATGGCTTGTGCTGGTCGGCCATCTAAAGACAAAATTAAGTGGACTGATGAACTTCTGGCTTCCTTCTCTCAAGCCAAACAAAACTTAAGTAATGCTCGCTCTATCACGTTGCCGCGTCCAGATGACTTTTTGTGGATTGTAACTGACGCTTCTGTTAAAGCCCACGGCTTAGCTGCTACTCTGTATGTGTCCCGCAACGATAAGCTCTTGCTTGCAGGATTCTTTAACGCTAAGCTCCGCCAGAATCAAGTAACATGGTTACCATGTGAAGTGGAAACATTATGTATTGGATCCGCCATTAAGCATTTTTCACCCTTCATCACACAATCCACTCATCAGACCCAAGTGCTCACTGACAGTCGCCCATGTGTTCAAGCCGTGGAAAAGCTCCTACATGGCGAGTTCTCCAATAGTGCCAGAGTCACTACTTTCTTATCTGTGGTCAGTCGTTAAAAAATTCATGTGCGACATATTGCCGTGTTGCCAATCTCCCCTCTGACTATTCCAGTAGGCACCCCTTGAACTGTGAAAACCACCAGTGCCAGTTGTGCCGGTTCATTCAAGAAGCGGCGGACTCAGTTGTGCGATCTACTACTGTCTCTGATGTTCTCACCGGGTCGGTCCGTATGCCGTTCACCAATCGCAGTGCCTGGCAAGCTACCCAATTGGAATGCAGTGACCTTCGTCGTACCCACTCACACTTATCTCAAGGCACTCGACCTTCCAAAAAGGTGGCGAATATCCCCGACGTCAGACGATACCTCCAGGTTGCCCAAATTGCCACTGACAGCCTCTTGGTTGTTCCTGACAGACAGCCCTTTCAGCCAGTTCGAGACCGTATTGTTGTGCCCCGCTCAGTGTTGGATGGTCTAATTACCGCGGTTCATCTGCGCTTAAATCACCCTAGCCCTCACCAGATGAAGAAGGTTCTCACCCGTCATTACTTTGCACTTGACATGGATAAAGCTGTCAGTGCCGTCTGCTCTGCATGCCACCACTGTGCCTCGCTTCGTTCAGTGCCAGAGCACCTTCATGCTCAGACCACCTCGCACCCACCTGACCAAATTGGCTCGTCTTTTAGCCTAGACATCATGAAGCGCAATCGTCAACTTGTAATGATTCTCCGAGAAACTGTATCGTCATACACTGTTACAACGTTTGTCCCCAATGAACAGTGGGTCACTCTGCGAGATGCCATTGTGTCACTCAGTGCTGAGTTTCGTTCCCTTGGGGACCACCTTATTACCATTCGTGTTGATTGTGCCCCAGGTCTATCCCCCCTGACTAATGACCCCCTCTTAAAATCTCTTGGCATTCAAATAATTCTTGGCCAGGCCAAGAACGTCAATAAAAACCCTGTTGCTGAAAGATGCATCCGTGAGTTGGGTTTAGAGTGTCTTCGTCTGTGCCCTGATGGTGGTCCTTTGTCAGGAGTAACTTTAGCTCTTGCAACTGCCAACATGAATGGCCGCCTCAGAGAATGCGGTTTATCGTCCCGTGAGATATGGACTCAACGCGACCAAATCACAGGAGAACAGTTACCATTGGATGATCGGCAACTTATTCGTCAACAGCAGTTCTCATGTTCGCAAAATCATGGTCCTAGTGCAGTGTCTAAAGTTAAGGGCCGTGTGTCCCGAAACCATCGTCAGTTTACCATTGGCGATCTCATATACCTCAAAGCTGAACGGACAAGACCAAAGCCCGCGACAGGTACCTTGTTGTTGCCACCGATGATACCAACTGTTCGATTCGTAAATTCACCCAGTCTCAGTTCCGGGCCAAATTGTACACGGTACCCATGTGTGATTGCTATCCGGTGGTGACGGATGTGCTGGACTATCACCACAACGGCCCATTCGTGGTTTAGACCATGACGAAGCCAGTGACCTCACGGACTCGACTACCATAGTTGATGAAATCCCGGTTGACCCAGTCGTGCTTCCCCCTGATGTGCCCAACCCTCCTCCTCCCCCTGAGATCGTCGTGGTTGAGCCAATAGCTGCCGATGCTCCAACCCCTGTCGCAATGCCCCCAATGGGCCTACCTCCCGTCACACCCCTTCCCACTGGCTCCCCACCTGGAACACCTCCTCGACGCTCTACTCGGTCTCGCTTTGCCCCACAATGGCTGAATTCTGGTGAATGGGACACAACCACTGACTGACTAAATTGTAATTTAAATTACCTAACAATGTCCATTTTTTACTGTATTTGGTGTCTTATCACCTTTGTGTATTTCCTATACAATTCCACTTTATTTCTGGTTTACTTATATAGAGGATATAATATAGAGGATATGTAAGAGGGTTAAAGTAGTCACATCTATATTCATGTGTACTTCATTGTTTGTATTATTCATTAATCTGTTTGGTATTGGTTACCGTATTGTAGAATAAGGTTACTATTAAATTAACTTTTATGTCTTATAAATCTACATTTTCTTAAAACTGTAATGTTAAATCATTAGTTTACAATTATAGTTTTTACTCCAGTATTAGTTGTTATACTCGTTTCTTGTCTAATCTATCTGTATGTTTAGTCTTAAACATTTACTAAAGCCTAAGTCCTTTATATATATCTACCTATATGTAGAGAGTTAGTCGTTAGACAGTGGCCACGCCACCTCGTGTTAATCTCGGTTGTTTACCTCATTCCGATCTTACCTTGTACCATGTTGACACTTTAACTGGATTAAACACAACATTCATAAGAGACAGTCTTGTTAACTTATTGTCGCTGGTGGCAACTGCTAGATGTGTGCAAACTTTCATCTTGATACCTTAAGAGGAAGCACTATTTTAAGCCTTTTTAGAATAGTGCGTTTTTAATGTTGCTGAATTTAGAAATGGGCCCCTCCACCTTTGCATAGAGTAGGGCTGGGCCCTTAACTTCAAGGTGCTATTTTACCAAGCTTTTATGGTCAATTTTTACCTTCGGCTGCCTATGAAAAAGTCACCCTTTTATGACCCTTACGTTGGGCCTAATTTAACTTTCAGTTCACAGAATAGTCCATTGATTAGCGGCTATCCCAATCCCATTGACCCATTCTTGAGAACAAAACTTCCTCAATTATTTTTCGTTCCATTCAGTGTCCATTGCAACAGCACATGGCAACGTTCTAAACGGTTTGGCGGGAACTCGAGATAAGGGGTTTCCCGAAAAGGGGATCCTTGTGACTCAAATGCTCTTGGCCAATCAGAGGGCTGGATATTTATAGAATGACGTACCTCTCATAAATGGCCTGATTCCTGTTGACAGTTCAATGCGAGGCAAGCTGTCGAACTGTGCAGACGTAGAAATCTGTTTTGACAGGATACAGAGCTAAACTTACTCAACATTTCACTGAAATTTGGATGTAATAATCAGGCAAAATGCCACTGAGGAAGCTGACATTCAGGAAAAAGAAGAACCAGACAGACAGCACAACTGGCAGACAGGTTAGTAGCCAACTTGCAAATCGATTTGGCCCACATTTGTGTATTCAATATGTCAACTGTGTGCATTGCCCAGTATTCCTGTTGTGTTGCCAAGCAATATCTTATATCAATGTGACATTTATTATAAAGTATCTTAGATAGATAGATAGATAGATAGATAGATAGATAGATAGATAGATAGATAGATAGATAGATAGATAGATAGATAGATAGATAGATAGATAGATAATGTAAATAGATAGATGTAGATATATGAAAATAGATAGATAGATAGATAGATAGATAGATAGATAGATAGATAGATCTATGTAGATTATCGATTGATCGTATCTAGATAGACAAAATATTAACAAGCTTGCCTGTAATAGTATATATATATATATAATTTGTCAGATTCTTTTTTAAAGATATATATATATATAGGCTTCTAGAGTCTAGATCCATTTAATTAATCATGAAAACATATACTAGTAGTTTAGCTGTTTTTTCAATAATTGTATGTATGCATGACTTCTGTTTGATTTAATTAGAATAACTTTATAAATTCATCATTATCATGACTGTCAGACCGTAAAATATTCTGTACTCAATGATTGATTGCTCAAATGCTACTTGTCAGATATGCATATTAAATGACATACATGCCTTTCCCTAATAATAAGTAGCATGGCGGCGAGCGAGACGTGTTGAGAAAAAGGAGCAGCTAAAATCGACGAACATCGAAGTTTATAGAAGGATTAAGCTACAAAATTGTGCATCAGGACATCGAGGAGTATTTGACAGACAATTGAACGGGTTTTTTGGCAACTTTTTACTAAAAATTAGCAGGCAGGAGGCGTGATAAACTTTGTTACTGTGGAAAAACGCATGTTGACAAAATGGCGATATGGCGGATAAATTACATAACGTACTGATCTACACGGATTCACGGGGAGATGAACTACTCGAGCAAATAACCAAGGAGCTCAAAAGCTACAAGGAATACAACGTGAAACTAACAGCATACGGGGGAGCAACACTAGAACGAATTCGAGAGGTTAGAGAGCGATCAAGGGTACGTCACGATCTTTGTATCATTATTGCAGGCATATGCAATTTCACGAAGAGAGAGAGAGTCGGTCGAGCTCACGTCTTGACATATGACAACGGGGAAGAAAAAAAGAGCAGAGCCAAGGATACTGTTTTGGGATTACTGAGTAAAAATTGTATTGTGTCAACAATCACCCCCGCTCACCTCCAAACTTATGCGAGGACCAGAAACTCCAAAAACCCAAGAGTTGGAATACTACCAAATCAAGAGGAGGAGCAGAAATTGTTGGAAAAGGATATTGCGGAAGTGAACGAGTTCATCAAAAAGGAAAGCAGGGCCAGAGGAATACAAGTGTTAAACCTAGCCAAGAAAGCATTCCTCAGTTCGAAGAAAAGGAGAGGCAAGAAGAGGATAACGGTCTGGAGCCTACGTAAGGAGGAACTGCCGGACGGGGTTCATTTATCTAAGGAACTTAAAAAGGACTGGGTCAGAAATATCTGTGCTGGCATCAGAAAGTATTTCAATCCAGAAGGTGAAGAGAAAGGAGAACTCACAGATCAGGAATCTAACAGCGAGGAGGACTCTGGTAACTTCAAAAGAAGGAAAACAAGCAGAAATTAGGTAGGGTTATACTATTCTTACTTAAGTTAGTAAAGTAGGCTGGTGACATCCCGATTGCACTTGCGCAGCCCCTAGCAGCTATAGTGCAACTGGGGTGCCGTCAATTAATGCTAGGTAGTGACTCTTTTGTGCAACCCCTAGTAGCTATAAAGGGTCCTACACCAAACCAGTTCGATTTAATTAAACCTGGCAACCCCTGTGCAACCCCTAGTAGCTAAGGGGGAGCCAAGGTACAAAATAGGTACATTTTAAAATACTAGAGTAGACTCTGTCAAAAAGAATTTCTGCAACCATGTCAGGAGGAGCAGGATGGAAGTGTATCAAATGTGATAAAATTTTCACTGAGGATGATAGTAAACTTCTAGAATGTGAGTACTGCCACGCAAGATGCTGTACAAAATGTCTGAAAATAACTGACACAATGTATAAGACTTTGGGCAAGAGAGCCGATTTCCCATGGTTCTGTGACAATTGTGTAGTTAAGGCCATGAAGTGCATTAAAGAAGAAAAGGTGATAGAGGAGAAATGCAACAACTTCTTCAAGCAGTTTAAAGAGGAGGTGGACCAAAAATTCGACAACATGAAGAAAGAAATAGATGAGATCAAGGATCAAGTCTCAAAAATAGGAAAGGAACCAGGTGGTGCCGTCGGAGGTGCAGACATCGAGGAAATAGTGTCCAAAAGAGTGTTCAGCAACGTCAGTGACAGGTTAAACCGACAGAGAAATATACTGGTTTTTGGTTTACCTGAAGAAATTGTAGAAGACGAGGAGAGGAAGACTGATATGGACCACGCCAGGGACCTATGCCACATAACTACAGGCACCAGGAATTATGCGTTCAGGACACGAAGACTGGGTGAAAAGGATAAAGGAGAGAGGACGCCGGGAAGCCGAGAACAAGCCCCGAGACCAAGACCGCTGATGATAACATTCGATAAGGAGGAGGACAAGAGCAACGTCTTCAAAAATTTGAACAAGCTGAGAAACGCAGGCAAACCACTGGAAAAGGTCAGCGTAAGAAACGACCTGTCACGAGAAGAAAGGGAGGAGGAAAAAAGACTTAGAGAAGAGGCTAAGGAGAGAAGCGATAAGGAACAGGATCCAAATTTTCACTTCCAACTGCGAGGACCACCCTGGGACCGCAAAGTAACGCGGGTAAGGAAAAAGAAGAAGACGGAAACGGAAGAACCCACGAGAGGGAGACTGAGACTAGGCCTAGTGCTGCCCGAGGCAGCAGGACCCCAGGGAGCAACAGCGCAGGAACCTCAAGAGCCAGAGGATGGGGAGAAAGAGAAAGGAGAGGAGAGCCAAGAGGAAGAAGAGAAGGAGGAGGATGCAGTAATCTGAAAGTATGGGCTACCAACGCGGATGTTCTCACACAGGAAAAATTGCAGGAATTGAAATGCAGGATACAAGAAGAAGATCCACCACAAATCATAATGATATCAGAGGTACGACCAAAGAAGTGGAAGCACGATATAAACCCGGCACAATATCAGATTCAAGGGTACAACTTAGAGGCAATTAACCTGTGTGAGGACTCCGGCAGAGGTATGATTATGTACATACATGATGCACTTGTGTACAAAATGTTCGACGTGCACAATTATGTTGATTTTACGGAAACACTGTTGTGTGAAGTTTCCCTAAGAGGTGGAGGAAGGATTTTAATATGTAACGTGTACAGAAGCCCAAACTCTAGTGACGTTAACAACGAAGGTTTAAATAACCTATTACGCCACTTAGGAAAGAGTAAACAGGAGAGTACCGTTATATGTGGAGATTTTAATTACCCAAATATTAATTGGGATTTATATCAAAACAAATCAGAAAACATGGATAAAGAATTTAGATTTCTGGAAGCTGTGAAAGATGGGTACCTGCATCAGCACATCACAGAACCGACGCGTGGACGCGGTACAGACACTCCATCGATACTGGACCTGGTTTTTAGCGACGAGGAGGAACTCATCAGCTGCATAGAGAATGAAGCACCACTTGGAAAGAGTGACCATGCAATGCTGAAGATTGAAGTCAGATGCTCGAAAACAGAAGGAGTGGAGAAAATCAGGAAGAACTACGATAAAGGAAATTACGAAAAGATGAGGAGCAAAATGAAAGACACCTTATTAGAGGACGGGAACCTGGAAAACAGCACAGTGACTGCACTATGGAAGAAATTTTTGTCTAAATACAAAGAAGCGGAAAAGGAATGTATCCCGGACAAAAAATGTAACAACTCAAGAGGGAACGGAATACCACTGGACTGGAAAACACGCAAGAAGATCAAGAAAAAGAACAGACTCTGGAAGAAATATCTGAAGAATGGAGACCCAAAGGACAGAGAAGAATATGGCAGGATTAGGAATCAAGTGAGAAGACTAACACGCAGAGCCCAACTGGAATACGAGAAGAGCATCGCACTACAGGCTAAGAAGAACCCGAAGAAATTTTGGAATTATGCATCAAGCAAGTCGAAATATAGAGTTGGGGTACCTCATCTGTCGAAATCAGGTGATGCATCTGGGGAGGATTTGACGACAACTGATGCGGAGAAGGCCGAGGTTCTAGCAGAATTTTTCACATCAGTCTTCACCATAGATAAGGATGGAAAGTGGAACCTGCCCGATCCAGTTACAGTAGAGCATGACATCAGAGCGGAGATTACAGAGGAAAAAGTAAAGAAGTTATTAAGCAAGCTGAAAATTAGCAAGTCACCAGGCCCGGACCAAATACACCGAGAGTACTACATGAGTTAAGAGAAGAAATAACACCAGGATTAACAACAATATTTAGAAGATCATTAGATGAGATGGAACTCCCAACTGAATGGAAAGCTGCGAACATCACTGCTATACACAAGAAAGGAAGTAAGGTCATCGCCGGGAACTATAGACCAGTCAGTCTAACGAGCGTCATCTGTAAAACCATGGAAACAATTATAAGGGATGCTCTGGTCACCTACTTCAAAGATAACAAGCTCTTCAGTAACAGGCAGTTTGGGTTCATCTCAGGGAGGTCTACGGTTCTACAGCTACTAATAGTGTTAGAAGAATGGACCAGAATATTGGATGAAGGTGGATGTGTAGACGTGGTGTATTGTGACTTTATGAAGGCGTTTGACAAGGTGTCACATCCCAGACTGCTCGACAAGCTGAGATACTACGGGGTCGGCAACCCGATACTAGGATGGGTTGAAGCCTTCCTGCAACATCGGAAACAGCGGGTAGTGGTCAATGGAATGTCATCAGAATGGAAGGAAGTAGCCAGCGGAGTGCCACAAGGTTCGGTCTTAGGCCCTATTCTCTTTGTCATATATATTAATAGTCTTCCAGAAGTAGCAACAAACAGCGAAATATACCTCTTTGCGGATGACACGAAGATTTACAAGGGCATCAAGAAGGAAAGTGACTGCGAAGAACTACAAAGGGACATAGATGAAATGTATAAATGGACAAACAACTCCCTGTTAAAATTTCACCCAGACAAATGTGGAACAATGAGAATAGGGTCTACCAAGATCAACAGCCATTCCTACACCATGGGACCAGATGCTACAGTTATCAAGACCATCCACGAAGAAAAGGATATAGGTGTGATCATTGATGACAAACTTAACTTCTCCAAGCATATGGCAGCCAAGATCAAGAAAGCAAATTCCATAATGGGTGTGATCAGAAGGACCTATGTACATCTGGATGAGGAAAGCTTCAAACTACTATACAAAGGCTTAGTTCGACCACACCTAGAATACGCCAACCAAGTCTGGGCACCATTCCTGAAGAAAGATATCGTAGCACTAGAAAATGTCCAAAGAAGAGCAACCAAGCTGATCCCGGGCTTCAAAGACATGACCTACCAAGAAAGACTGAAGAGGCTGAACTTACCAACGTTGAGATATAGAAGAGAAAGGGGAGATATGATAGAGATCTACAAGATATTATCAGGGAAATACGATGGAAATATAACAGCAGACTTCATTAAATTACACCCCAGTGATACAAGAGGACATAAATTTAAGATCTACAAACAACACTGTCGCCTTAACCTGCGCAAATACTCCTTCACTTTTCGCACAACCTCTATGTGGAATAGCCTGCCTGAAAATTTAGTAAATGCCAAAACAGTCATGTCATTCGAAAAACGCCTGGACAGATACTGGAACCATGTGGAGTGGAAGTTCGATCACGAAGCGGACGTTCAACCACAAATTAGCCGCCATGCGCAACACCTGGAGCTGACACCAGAGGCCGAATAGGCCTATTCAAGTCAGAAGAGGACCTGTAAGTACCTGTAAGTACCTGTAAGTACCTGTAAGTAGCAACCCATTATAGTCCTACATTTATTGATTTTAGCAGGTGCTCAAACTTCTATCATGAGCTGACTCAGTGTGTTGGTATTTGGAACACTTTTGACAGTTTATACAAAAGTTGTACTTTGCTCTGTATGGGTGGGGACTACCACAGCAAACAATAGCGAATAGTGTGTTCAGTGCTATACTTCCTACTGTTGTCATGGCAGTATGGGCTGATCATATGATGTACCCAGATCTTTTCTGGCTTTTTCTGTCTATCTGTACATTTGCAAGCCTCTTTTCTATGTCTGCCTGTCTTCCTGGGAGGCCTGGCTGTCTGTCTTTGTCATTTGTCTCTGTCACTATGGCACTATCAGATTGACTAAAATTAACACTGATTCAATGCCTTTTTTGAATTTTTGATGATCTTTACAGAAGTTTGATCATTCATTTATAGATCACTCTACTTCTGTGTCTGACATAATCAGATGATAATCTATCTATCTGTCTGTCTATGATCCATCTGTTGATATGATATATTGTTCTGTCTTTCTATGTCCGTGCAATCCTATGTTATCTATCTGTATCTATTTTCCTGTCCATATGAACTATTGATATATCTATTAGTCCCTGTCATCTATCCTAGCTCATCCTGTCTAGCTATTCATGGCTATCTATCCCGGGCTATCTATCTATCTATATTGATGTAGCCCAATAAGGTGCTGCAGAGGCGTTAAACCCAAAAATCTATCTATCTATATATCTGGATGTACCTATTCCAAATATTATCTTATTTTGTACTCTAATAGTGATAATACCAGTGGGCTATTGTAGGCCTGTAATAATTTTGATCTAAAGAACATTGATCTCTTTAATAAATGCTTCTTTTTGGCCCAATACCCAACCATGTCAAGATTGAAATATATTCTGAAAGTTCAACAGTCTTTAGAATGTCTTACGTAATATATTTGCTGAGATCATTTTCTGGCTCTTCCTGCTTGTGAATACAAATTCACAGTTGGCAACTTGGCAGTGTTTGTATTTGAAGGGGTTTTTGGGGAATCCCCCTTAACGTTCAATAAACGTCTTTGAAGATATTATGTGTATTGCATGCGATTGTGAAATACAGGACAGGAACTAGATTTAGACAAAGAAAGACTTATATATTGAAGATAGATGGATAAAAACAGATAGATGGATCTATAGAGATTATATAGATAGACAGACAGATCTATATAGGCCTATATAGTAAGATAGATAGATATATAGATAGACAGATACCCGGATAGATAAATAGATAGATAGATAGATAGATAGATATATATATAGATGATATTAGATTGACTGATAGATAGATTTCAAAAGCGGAATACGTAGTTTTTAATCGAACATAATTGATAGATCTAGGATTTTGAACATTTTTCGACATAAAGATTAGATTTCAAAAAATCCTTTTTTACACTGATGATATAAATGTGTATACAGCAAGCATGTATCAAATACAGCTGAATATTTATAAAAATAATTAAATTATAAATATCACATACATTGTAACAGTAATGGCATAAAAATTAATTAGTCCAAAATGCATTATGTTTTGGTGGTGTAGGGCTGTAGGACTGTTTTCAAATACTATCAAAGTGAATATTGTTAAATTTGTATTACTGCAAGTATTTCTGAAGTTTATATTTGTTGTTCTACATTTCAGGTGCGCAAGAAGCTGGTCGTTGTTGGAGACGGTGAATGCGGCAAGACGTGTCTATTAATCGTCTTCAGTAAGGATGAGTTCCCCGAAGTATATGTTCCAACGGTCTTCGAAACGTACGTAGCTGACATCGAAGTAGACAACAATGAAGTGGAATTGGCATTATGGGATACCGCTGGTCAAGAAGACTACGACAGGTTGCGCCCTCTGTCATATCCTGATACTGATGTCGTCTTAATGTGCTTCAGTATCGACAATCCCGATTCGTTTGAAAACATTGCTGAGAAATGGGTGCCGGAGGTCAACCACTTTTGTCCAAACGTTCCCATCATCTTAGTCGGCAACAAAAAAGACTTGAGAAACGAACAGCAGTCGTTAATGCAACGCCGCCAGAACAACATCATATCAACGACGCCTGGTGAGACCATTTTACCCGAGGTCAGCCAGACGGGTCAGTCCAGGATCGATATGGTCTTAACGGCCGAGGGAAAACTTTTAGCGGACAGAATCAAAGCTTATGCTTACTTGGAGTGCTCGGCCAAGACGCGAGAGGGTGTACGAGAAATTTTTGAAACTGCAGCTCGCGCATCTTTGCAAAAACAAAAACCAAAAAGTCGAGGCTGCAAAATATTATAAGACATCGTGATATGATTACCTTATCGTAACTATTTATTTGGACTGATTTTTCGTTTATACCTGAATTATTTGTTTATTTTATGTGCAATCTCACATTCTCACTATATTTTCATTTTTTTAATATATTTAACCCTTTTCACTATCCTTTTTTGTGAAACACTTTTAACTTACTTTGAACGACCATTTCACTGATTTGGCAGAATCGCTTCTTGTGTTCTTGTAGACTTGGTTAAGGCATACATAGCCAATTGGTGACCTATTTTCATTGTACATAGTTTGTAAATATTTTAGGAACCTTAAATTGTACAGTTTTAAAATTTGTTAGTATTACGGCCTATAAAGTATATATACTCTTGTGACTAGTCAGTGATGTTCAGCTATATTATGCGAAAATTGTAATCCTTCTAGCATTAAATAAGTTCAATTTGGCAATTATATTTTGAAAATACACTTAATAATATGCTAAAAAGTCAGTTGTTTGAAAATTTGCAAAGATCTTGTGACTTCAAAGACTGAACTTCCTAATTAATGTTTAAATTTAATTTGCCTGTGCAAATACACCCACAGAACTTACTGAAGTAATCAAAGTGATTTTATTTTAAATTTGGTTGAATTAACAGTTGTGAAAAAAAGAAATTTTCCTGTTTTTAAGCAATTTTATTGCACATGTATCATGTGTATATGACATATAAATTTAAATAGCTTTAGATTGGATGTAATTTGTTTTCGAAATTGAAATTTTTTTTTTATCTGAAACGAGTTTGAACTTCATATACCAGTAAATATGTGAAAATTTAATTGGATATGGCTATGTATAACAGGAAATTTCCATATTGAGGATTTAGCAGTTTAGAGTGTATATTTGTTAAGCTGGCACATGTACATTTGAACAAACATTTTAAGTGGAAATTGGCCAGACCGTATAATTTTTTACGCAGTCACCATATTACATAAATATATTCAATATTGGTCATATGTATATGATATACTGCATGCCATCAAAAAGTAGTTGACAACACATTGCCAATACATATGCTAAGAAGATTACGGGCAGACTATATATACATTAAATATGATCAGATTGGCTGGCCTGATCTGTTATCTAATGCTATGGCTAATCTCTATATGACCAGTTAATCGGATAGTCTGTACTGTACCTTATATTATCATTTGATAATATCATTTGCTTGAGTGGGCGATAACAGTATTTTGCGAACAAAATAATTGTGTCTTCAGAATTAAGTATATTATCAGATATAAAAATAGTAATTATTGTGTATTAAGTTGATTACAGTGAACCTAGAGCTTTCAATTGTTGTAAGAATTGTATTAAATCAATAACTTGTCTTAGAGAGCTGCACCACCCACAGATACTATACTTACCAATCTTTCTGTCCATGGTAATCTGTCACTTGGTAATTTTGGTTTTTAGTCGTTTTGAACAATTCAAAAATTTATATAAATTCTCATGTACATTATTAATTTGAAAGTCATTTTGTAACTTGATATTCAATTTTATTATTTATCACAATTATTAGTGTTATTTAAAAATTAAGATAATTATTTCTTTATTTTGATATATAAATAGCTAACCGAATAAACAATATGTAACTATATATATTGGCTCTATCGAGATACAGTGTATATATATTTATTTTATTTTCTTAGGCGGTCATGGTGATCATTTTGTTTTTTCAACTTTTTATATGATCACATTTTATTTTCTAATATTATTCTCATTTCTTTTCTGAATATTATACGAGCCTAATAGACTATTTATCATGTTTATATGATATACACACTCTTCTATGTGCTATCGTACTATGGTATACACTATAAGTATGAACTATTTTGTAACTTATATCGAAGTTACTAAGACAATTGTGATATGTATAGTTTAGCTTTTTTTTTCACTCAAGTGCCAAAGGGAGCTTGCTGGATTTCTGTAGCTTGAAAAAGTACTGTTTTTGTTTTTATGTACTGTTTCTAAAACAGATATGAATAAAAAAATTGAAATTTTAAATTCTGGGTTTGTTGCATGGCGCTACTTCATGACTTTATTACTAATATTAGTGTTTTACTTGATAAATGTAAGAGGATGGCTGGATGTATTACTTTGGCTTTATGTCCAATAGGTTCAGGCCTCCAGGGTTCGGTGGTGATATCAGTGGTCGAAATAAGGGGGGGGTCAGGGGGGGTTTGACCCCCCAAATGCTCATGGGACCCCCTCAAATACATTTTTCAAAAGGACCCAGAGGGGGTCCTCAAAAAACCCCCCCAAATACTGAAAGCGTGCTGAGAAGTGAGCATGAAGCAGCAAGTAAAGCCTAATCAGCAAACAAAAACCTCTTGTAATTTATATACATTACCAATAGGGTTTTCACAACTCATTTTCTGAGATAAAACATACCTTTAAAAAGCCCAGAGTTCGTTTTTAGAGCATCTGAAAAAATTCGGCTTCAGGGCACCTCTGGCGGCCCGCTGGCGGCCCGCGGACTGCCAGCTACAAGGACTTCAACCCTTTGGGTCTTCCAACTGAGAGACCCCCCCAAATAACACGGCCTATTTCGACCACTGGGTGATACAGAGCTGCCAATCTATTCAGAGTTGAATTCGAACCCTAGACCAAGCAGTTGACATTCCGTAGTCCTACCAACTGGAAAATATAAATACTGAAAGTTCGCAATGTTATTTGTCTGAGCCATCAGTTTTTACATGCTTTCTCATGACAATCCGGCGAATCTCAATCACATGATAATTATCACCAGTGAATTTATTGCATGGAGGTATGCTACACAAAAAATTCCGATGAAAAAAATTACAGAGATTTTATTTTGCAAGTTTTCTATACATCGATGGAAATTAATGGTGGGACCCAATAAAATTGTGATATAATATACAGACCAAAGAAAATTGACAATTAATTATTTGGGCAACAACTGAAACAATTTGTAATTAATTGGTTTGTAATTAACTAATTTCTGAAAGAACAAAGGACCGATAAACTATTCTCTGAAATGATTAACCAAATAATTATACCCAGCATATAAGTGGGTTCATACAGGCCAGTGACTGAGTGGCCCCAATTTGAGGCTACTAGTTGTGATTTGACATGTCCAAAACACCATATACGTGTATATGCATATATGTGTCACAAGTTTCTGAAAACTAGCAAATGTGAAAACTATTGAACTGAACCAGAAAGTTACATTATGTAAATATAACTTTCCCGTACAGCAGCATGACCATGGGTCCATGGCCACTTTTTTTGAGAGGTGATATTTTGGAGAACTTATTCTAGCCATAGGTTTTCATCCCGGGGTTTTTCATCTGAAGGAATGAAAACATAGCAGTGGCAGATCTAGGGGGAGGGGCCTAGGGGGCCTGCCCCCCCCCCCCCGCAAGACCAATGAAAAGGAAACATTTTTGAAGAAAATATGGAGCAGCGCGGGCCCGCGAATGCCAAAACAATGCCGGCATGGGCCAGCTAGGGCCAAAATGATGCTCGAGCCCCCTAGACTACACTGTCTGGAACCGCCACTGCTTTGTATTATAATGGAGGATATTTGCACTCAGCGGAGTACATTCTTTGGGTGGACACTTGAGGCATATATATGGGATACAATGGCTGCCAATTCTCTTCACTCAACCATAACATATTTGGGTCAAATCTATTAGAAGTACTCGGTGAACCCCTCTCCAGAAAGAAATTGCCTTGGCGGTGGATTGCCCTTACTTATAAATGTCACATTTTGACCCATAATTAATTAAGGGGCCAACCAGATGATCGTTGGGAGGGGGGGGGCTATGGCTTTTTGATGAAAAAAAATGTTTGTTTCCCACTTGACACTGAAAAGAAAAGAAAATAGTTTGTTCAGCCCAGGAAAAAAAAAATTCGTTTCCACCTAAACTATAGCTAGGGTACTGCAACACCGCAATGTTAAAATTGCGAAATAAAAATTTTGTCACAAGTCCGCGTGCAAACAAATAGTTTGTCGATGCTTCGCGCATAAAAAAAATTGTTCGTCCCGGAGGTAAAAGTAGCCCCCCCCAACTATCGTCTGGACGACCCCTAACTCTAAGTACAGCAAAAAAATAGTGGCAGCCATTTGTCTCAGACGTACAGGTGTTAATATCTTCATTGATTTAGGCCCAGGAGTCAGTTGAAAAAAAAACAGGAATTCAATTGGTGAATTCAACTAGTTGGCAGAATTCAACTCCAAGTATCAAGTATTTTACTGACCGCAGGTCCTCCTTTTGGTCCTCTATGCTCAGATCTTCTCAATGCTCTAGAGGGTCATTGCCCTCTACAAGCATGGCGAGCGCCGTATGATAGATGAGTGATGATAAGGCTGTGAGTCTGCTGCTACATACCCTATTAGTTCAGGGCTGTGCAGGGTCTTTCAGTTGCCCCAGTATAGAACACTTGAGTACAACCCCCTCCTTTTTTGCACAGGTCTCATGGGACAGACCTAGTCAGAGGCTATAAATTTATAGTACACAGAGGCTCATAGAGAGGCTGACCCTGCCTGGGCTCGAAACCCATGCAGGCAGAGACCTCCGCATAGGTCCAACTAGTTTAATAAATTACGACTCACTAAATTCAACTTTTCCAAAAATTATCCTAAAAAAATGAAAGGCAAGATTAAAGAACAAACAGATTTTCATTTTCCAAATAACAATTATTACGCCTATTACGCTATGACCGACTCGTTACTCGTTAGACAAAGTTTATTTACACTTAATAATTTAAAAAGTGACATAAAATGTCTTCTAACTTCGAAAACGGTCAAATATAATTCAATTACATTTAGAAAAAACAATATAATTTCCTCATGATACAATTTTATGGTAATCTAGCAGCTATAAAGGAGCCATTTCTGAGTATGATCAAGTGCAAACATGATCATGATAATTAAATTACAGTTTCAGGATTACACTGAAGTTACATGGAAAACGAGCCGTACACGTCAATAAAATGATAAACCAATGATGGCAATTTGTCAGCCTCTTGTATCGGCCAAATGTATTATGTTAACTCTTGTTGTCTGATTAAAATTTGGAGGTCATTACTTTATGTACAGTTAAAGTTGTGGTAATGTATTATGTCACTGTACCAACCAAGGGTGAAGCTGCAGTATACAAATATTGACTGGGCATGAGGGCACTAGTGCAAACTATTTTGCCCTCGGGAGTGAGGTTGGCTACTATTGCCCGTGGGCACAGCCCGAGGGCAATAGTAGCCAACCTCACTCCCGAGGGCCAAATAGTTTGCACTGGTGCCCGAATAAAACCAGTCAATAATTGTTTTAGTATACCTCCAATGTTCATCATGCAAAACTTATAATTTTTGCTCTAGGAAAGTGCTATTTTCAGTGTTTAGAAAATCCTCAATCATGATCTAAAAAGCCTTACTCATCTCTAACTCTCTACATGCTCTAGCCAGAGCGTTTTCCTTGATTAGCAACAGTGATGCAGACCGGACCGCCTTGGACCAGTCTGCGGTCCAGCCCTGGACTGCCAAAATACCGGACCACCTACAAAAAACCGGTCCAGTGCTGGTCCGGACCGGTCCTGTGATTTTTCATGTCATGAAGAGTATCGCATGAATTTTGTCATATCTAAAAATGAAATTTATGTCATATAGCTTGTTTTAACCCTCATGTATCATATTTTTTGAAATGCTGGTGGACCGCTTCTGGACCGGTCCAGTAACAAAATCGGACCATCTCACCCTGGACCAGACCAGGACTGGACCACTTTTGTAAATACCAGACCACCCTCTAAAAGGTGGTCCGGTCTGCTTCATCAATTAGCAATATAATTATAATCAGGAGCAGGACGGTCAGACGAAAACGGGCAAACCAACTTGTGCGACAAAATTATATTACGAAGTTCGTAACAATTTTGTATGTATTCTTATAATTAGTGAAATAAGTCTAATAATACCTTGTTTTCATGGTTAAAAGGGCACGTTGAAATATATTGAGAAACTTGACTTTATGCATGGGATAGTTTAGATAACAGATGATGTCAAGTCAAATAATGTCAAACATATCAACTAACCTTACTGCCATTACTGGTGAGGTTAGTTGATACACCCAGGGACTCATTTTAGAGTTTTTCGTTTAATCTTCTAGGTCATGCTTAGCATTATGACTGCACTTTCAGGTCAGGGATGTTCTTTGACCGGGCCAGCCAACAGAGCCTCACAAATTTTCTATATCAACTAACCCATCAACTTGATTACTTCAAATTCAACTACAGGTCGTCTTAGGGGTTAATTAGATAACCATTTTCACATCTTTATTCATCTATGTATGAAAAATCCTTGGCCCATCGCAATAAAAAAAAGTACCTTTCGAGGAAAAATTCATTCTGAAATTTTTCTTTTTTTTTATGTTTCTCAAAATCTTACTTCTGATTTACAGTGATGCACTTTGATAAATAAAAAATGAGGATCAGTTCACTGTGAAAAATGCACTTCATGATTCATGATAGCTGATGAAGTGTCATCTTCTATACTTTCAACATGGGAAACATAGAGGCAGTTTGATTAGTAACGATCAAGAGAAGGCCGTTTGACTTGTCATAACTGATTTTGGATTGAAAATCAGATGCATGATCCTTTTGTTTGGCTGTCACCAACAAGAGGGATAAGTCTCCTAAAATCAAATTAACATTGAAAGTATTGGGTATGATCATGACAAATCATCTGTATGATGACACACGAAGTGCCATTTTCACAGTGCAACAGTACACTCTTTTTCAATATCTAAGTGCATCGCTGTAATATTGACCTTAACAGGAGTTGTTTTTTTTTCATTCTGCTCCTCTCAAATGGCAACAACCCTTTCTGAAATGATAATTTCTATCAACAGGAGGTATCAACTAACCTTGTGTATCAACCAACCTGCCTTTCCCCTATAGAACATGAACATCTAATTGAAGCAATGACAAACCTCCTATGGGCACTGTGACAGGCTGTGTCATGCTCCAAAATAACTGACAAGCTCCAGGGTATAGGACATACATATATATACAGTATATAATTATATAATATTATATTTATACATTGCCAGGATTCAGAGTGATATCATTTAGCACCCATTATGCCAATAAAGACAAAGGTCGTGATAACGGGCTGGATGAACAAAACAATCATTTATCGGCATTGGCAAATGAGTATATATAGGTTATTCACCACGGGAGAGGGAATATGTGATTTATCACCGAGGGTTTTAGCCCGAGGTGTGATAAACACATATTCCCGATCCCATGGTGAATAACTGGAATATACCATGAGACAAACACTCAAACAGTCAAACATGAGAGGATAAGTGGACAACAAAGAATATGGGAATTATCGCCCTGAAATACTGGCATGTGATTGGGTGACAGAGGTGTCAAATGGTATAATTTGTTTTGTAGTTTTTATAAGCCAAAGCTGCTTGGTCAGAGACTCAGAATCCTGATTTCTGATGCTGAATGCCATTGAGCACCAGTCCTGATCATACTAATGGGTCATAATTAATCTGGTGTTCCTGATTGATAAAAATTACTTAAATATCTGACAAATACACATTATAAAACAATGCAAACCAATCACTCAAAACTTCTCAAACTAGCTACTATTTGTGCATAGAAATCCTATGTAACGATGTGAAAATAGTGCCAAAAAGAGGATTAAGGAGTTGAAGTCAAGAGTCGAAGTTCAGGAGACCTCATTAAGGAGTTGGAGTCTGAAGCGTTTTCATTTTTCAGGAAGGTGAAAGAGCCTGGAGTCGTAGTCAGTTCAATTTCTACTTGAGTCTGGAGTCGTAGTCAGTTCAATTTCTACATGAGTCTGGAGTTGTAGTCAGTTCAACATCTACATGAGTCTGGAGTCGTAGTCAGTTCAACATCTACATGAGTCTGGAGTCGTATTTGGCTCAATTTCTACATGAGTCTGCAGTCGTAGTCAGTTCAACATCTACATGAGTCTGGAGTAGTAGTCAGTTCAACCTCTATGCGAGTCTGAAGTTGTAGTCAGTTCAATTTCTACTTGAGTCTGGAGTCGTAGTCAGTTCAATTTCAACGTGAGTCTGCAGTGGTAGTCAGTTCAATTTCTATGTGAGTCTGGAGTAGTAGTCAGTTCAATTTCTACGTGAGTCTGGAGTCGTAGACAGTTCAATTTTCTACATGACTTCAAAGCCCTGAGGCCTACGCCAAACGTCTTGTCGAGTGAGTGAGGGATAGGGCTTTATATCCTGTATCTATTCACTGACTTGGCCTAGGACAGACAGGGACCATGAAAATGAGGAGAGGTGCACTCTTGGCATGATGAAACATCTATCACATGCAGCTGGGTGGCCAAGTGGTTAAGGTTCCCGCCTGCTCCGCTGAAGGTCTTTACCTGCATGGGTTCAACCCCGGGTGGGGAACCCAAAATTTTCAGTGTACCTCCATGAGCAAAATCCCAGCTGGATGTCGTTCGGATGAGACGTTAAATTGGCGGCCCCTTGTATCAGTGTCTAATAGGGTGCATCATCTGCCCCTATATCTTCAAAACATCATGCACTTTTGCATGATTGTTCCCTTGTATCATAAAAGAAGCCCTGCAAAATTTTAGGAAAAAATTCTAATGCCAAAGGGTGGCACAACAGCCTTGCAATTTCAGTATTAGGTCATATTTCAGCGATTCGCGATTATAAATAATATTGTCAATTTTAAATGAAATGATTTTTGAATGGCACAGTTAGATTCCTTATAAAGAGAGCTTTAATTTGAATACCAACATCAATGGTTTCCATTCAGTAGAAGTCAAAATTGAGTGGAGATATTTTCTTTTTTATTGGGTAAAATGTGATAAATCAAAAAAAGGATGTTAATATGAGTTTGGGAAGTCAAGGAAGTCTAAAAAGTGGAAATATGGTCTACTACATCATCTGATAAAACCTTGATTGCATTATGATGTAGTCAGAATAAAAAAAAAGATGCAGAACGGTGTCTCAACGAACTGTTGCATTTTTCATATTTACATGTAATTTATGAAAATTTGCACCTTTGAATTTGATGAATAACTGTCTAGAAAAAATTTTCAATTTCCTAATTTCTTCAGAAAAGTGTTCCTTACGTTTTGTTCCAACGATTATGTCAAAGTTAGGCAGAAATTGAGCTCTTAAGTTGATTTTTCCAAACATTTTGTCATAATAGTCAGAAACTTTCGGCTTTCCAAAATACTTAGGCATGAGAAATTTTCGGAAATATAGCTTTCTACCATTCAAATTAAAGACAATTTTCTTCTGAGAATAATGGTATATGAATTGGAATCATACAGCCAACCATAAGCTAGATATTTCTAACCGCGACTTTTCAAAGCATCATTTTTTGACAATTTTGGACTAAACTTTGACATAAAAGTGCCACCCTAAAGCCACATCCGATCTTATTGAAATTTTGCAGAATGTGTTTCTATGGGCATAGGTACAATATGGCAAAAGTGCAAATGAATATTTCAATTTTTTCATTTTTAGGGGGCAGACGATGCACCCTAGTGTCTAAACTGTCTATGCTGGCCAAGTAAAAGATCCCTCACATGGGGTAAATGTGTAACATGTTGAGGACTCCCGCTCTCTCTCCCATCTCATCAATCAACCCTCGTGAGCGCCCAGAACTGGGCTTAGAGGGCAGCACTTACCATATCTATCTATCTAATGCGTGGATTGTTACACACAACATCAGTAAAGAATAAAGAAAGTAATGGTACTGGCAGATCAAGAAATAGTTTTCTTGCAAAGCAATAATATATTTTCTTTGCAATCACCAGGGGTAGTTGCCAGGGTGCCAACTCCCAAACTACTTCTATCCCACCAAATGCATACATGTACTATCAGTTACACCCTGCTCGTTTCGAGGGTACGGGAATATACACCACGAAGGACTCCATACACCACGAAGCCGAAGGCTGAGTGGTGTATGGAGGCCTGAGTGGTGTATATTCCCGTACCCTCGAAAAACGAGCAGGGTGTAACGGTTTTATCCCCAGACTTCTTGTTTCATGATGCCCATAGATTTTCTTGCAAACTGAGTCTGAAATGTCTTTCAGTAACAAAGCAACAGCATTGTGACGTCATCACCAGTGTTGTCACCTGGATGATGTCACAATGGCTCAAACAATGGCATTGTGACGTCATGACTATTGTTGCTACAAGGATGACGTCATAACAATCCTATGGTTGCAATTGTGACATCATTGTTTATCTCATACACCCTGTCTGGTGACGACAGACAGGGTGTACGGTGTCATACACCGCGGCTTTCAGCCAATCAGAATCAAGGATTCACACTGGACTGAGGATAAACATTTATACAGGGCTTGGGAATCGGATAGCAAGTGAGCATTCCAACTCTATCTCCCGAATACTTTGCCTTCTTGAAAACAACTCTTGACTCCGACTCCAATGGTCACCTGAATTTGGGCTTGACTCCTGACTCTCCTTTTAAGAATTATTTGCACACAAATCACATGGGCATGGTTAGCAAATAAAAAAATCTATTCCGATGTTTTGATTGGATTTTACACATAAAAAGTAGTTTAAAAAGTTTTATGTGACTGGTTTTTAAATGTTGAATACAGTTCACATTGTTTTATTTTGTGTTTTTGTTAACTATTAAATAATTTTTAGGAGTTAGGAGTATTCAACGCCAACTCCATATATTAGGAGTCTTCAACTCCAACTCGAGCTGGAAACCAAAGTTTGACCCCGAATCCACCTGAAATGTCTCTGACTCGGCTACGACTACATGACTGCAACTCCTGACTCCAAATTCCTGTGTTTACGAACCTGCTGCATAGATTCAAAATCATTCCTATGTAAAGACACTTTTACTAGGGACCTCCATACATTTTTTTATTTTACATAAAGCAATTTTAATTTACTATTTTATCTATCTAGCTTGTATCATATTAAAAAGGCAAAAACAACACAAAAAATAGTATGACGTCCGTGTGAGCTCATGTGTTACGTAAACACAGAGAATATATTTTTCAAACATATATTTTCATTGATTTGTTTTTCAGAAAAAAGTAAATAATAATTTTTTGAATGAGAAAATATTGATATATTAAACCATAAAATATGTAAGCATGTTGATATATATCTTGTTTTGTGAATGTGTAGGCCTATATATATGTATCAAATCAATATAAAATTAGGAAAATATTTCTATTTGAAATTTCATAACATCCTGGACAGAAGGTCTGTATTCATTGACATAAATAGGAATCAAAGGATTATTATTGTTGAAGTAGCCAATTCGCCATTAACTTAGTTTATTCGTTTGACAGAGAGTTCATTCACATTCATTTTATTGGAAATTGGTGTATATTCGGCCAGGTCATTCACCTTTTACAATCAACGATAATTAATTTTACAGTGAAGTTCAAAAGGTTTGGACATTTCAAATATTCCGACATACACTGAATAGACCCCGAAGTCAGTCAGAGTTAAAACTCTGACTTGCTTGGCAAGAACTTCAGTCAGCTAAGTTGTCAAACTCTGACTTCAACTAACTTCAGCTGACTAATGCAATTTCTTAGGGTCCTTCTTTAAAAATTATCAAAAGTACATTATAACTTCATAAATTTCCGAATTTTTGCACTCAGAAAACTGTGCAGGATACAAATGTGCCAGAAATTTAGGGAGTTTTTATGTTGCATAGATTTTCTGAACGTCCTAAAAGAGTGTGATATACACATTGTGCTCTTTATGCCATTGAAAATGATACCAAAACCATTTCTGTGAGGTAAAAATTTTGCAACAATGACTTGACTTTAGCTGTCTCAACTCTGACTTGACTAAACTGAACACTGACTCGCTTCTTGGAAAGCTAACTATGACTTCACTAGTCGACTTTATTTAGTCTACTTCGGGGTCTAACACTGAAAGACAACTGTTATGCATATGTTGATGCTTTAAAAGGTGTATGGCCAATATCATGGCAATATGATGGTTCCATGGTATATGAAGCACTCAAAAACAGGGTCACAAACTATAAATCCCTGAACCGAGAAAAAAATTTCGTTTTCAAAAAATGCTTAAATGAATTTTTACACTGTTGCATACAATACTTTTACAATTTAATTCATATGTCCATAATTTCACATTATGAATGGGATAAATTTATTGGAATGGTGCAGGTGTGAAACTCAGCTTACAGTCAGTCACTTTGATATAGAAAAAGAGTGGACTGTTACACTGTGAAAATGGCATTTCGTGTGTCATCATCAGTGATGGAATGAGGGGAGGGGGGAGCTCGGGGGAGCTGAGCTCCCTTGACCAAAAAATAGGGGGATCTGTACCCTGCCACATCTCCCCCAATGATCAGTGGTGAACTTATAATTATCATGCTACTTTTTAAGTCATAATTGGTATTTTTAGCCAAAATTATGCTCTGGTGGAAGAATACTTTCCACTTAAAAATTTGAAATGGCGAGTCGCAGCAAAACGAGCCGAGAACTCCTGCGACAAAAATTTTCCATTTCCATCACTGGTCATCACGCTGATGATTTGTCATGACCCAATACTTTCAATGTTAATTTGATTTAAGGAGACTTATAAATCCCGCTTGTTTGTGAAAGCCATACAAAAGGATTATGCATCTGATTTTCACTACAAAATAAGTGATGACAAGTCAAATGGCACTTCTCTTGATCATGACTAATCAAACAGCCTATATGTTTCCCATGTTGAAAGTAGAGAAGATGACACTACATTGGCTATCATGAGTCAAGATGTGCATTTTTCACAGTGAACTAGTCCTCATTTTTTCTGTATCAAAGTGACAAACTGTAATGTTGTAGAGTAGATGATGTCCATACTGTGTCAAGTGTATCAAATATAGCTGCTCGTTACAGAAATAACGAAGAGGCGTTAAAACCCAGAAAAACAACCAGAGCTCAAGAGCACTCAAGATACCCTCCATTGTGATGAAAGCATGTTTCTTGATGTTGTATAGGTATGCTCAGATGACAGGATGTATCCTTGGAATGAACCCCAAGACCATTATCTTTAGACATTATGATTAATTTTAGTGAAGCTTGTGTCGGGTAGAACCATATGCATAACTTTTGTCTTTCAGTGTAGGCCTATTTTTTTTATATTGTTTTTTTTTTCCCCCTCAAACTTTGAACAGTGAAAACGTTTGTGAGAAATGGATAATATTCAATCCAGAACCTCCTAGATGTCTAATGTTATGAAAGAATTGTTAAGAATAACTTAAATGTAGATCTATGATTTTACATACAGACACCAGGTCAGGGGCATAGATCCTGGGGGGATGGGGGGGATGCATCCCCCCAGGATGAGCATGGGGGGGATGATCATATGATTATCCCCCCCCCTAGAATTCTACTGGATGTTGAGAATCAATAGTTATTTTTAGCTGTCTTTTCCACAATACCAGTAAGATTGTATGTGGAAAATACAAGCTCCAGGTTGCTCAGAATTTACCTCAGATTATCTCAAATATGTGGCCCCCAAAATACCCCGCAATGCGACTTCCTGACCGTAGGACCTCGCGCACAGAATGCGTACAGTGAAATCATCCCCCCCAATAAAGACGATAAATCTACGCCCCTGCACCAGGTAACATTTGCTTTGTCTGTTTTACACAAACCTAGTTCAGAATTTGAATGATTTATCTGCACAACAACACAAAAAGTCATGTTGGCATTGGCACAAAGGGCTGATGAAAGGTCACTGTGAGGTATCCATGCATCTAAGGCTATCTAAATATGTCTCTATCATAATAACATCCATCTATCTATCTATCTATCTATCTATCTGCTCTCGGCATATCATAAACTCATTAGATCAATCATATATTTGATGACATAATTATGTCATATGTCGTAACATATGGGGTATACATTTTACGTGAAGTACCTACATTTCCTGAACAGGTCACCCATATATGCATTAGCAGTGGTAAAAAGAGACCAAAAAAGAAAAAAACTTGATGTATTTTTAACTGTGACTCATCAGCAGCAAGTGGTTATACAATATCCTACATAAAATATGTGTCAGTGTTGGATCCATGTGTTGGTGTAGGATCAAATATCTGAAGAACAGGATCAAAGCTTATTTCAACAGATGCGTTTAATTATCACTCGAAAATTTTTTTTTAAAAAGGGTTGACTCAAAAGTTTCAAGGATTATTTGCCAAGTTGATAAGCATGCTCCCAATATTTTTCAGTTCAGACATTAGGCAACTTCAATGCAGTGAAGTGGAACCCCACCAAAAGACCACCTCAATTTTCAAACCTTTTTATAAATTTCGTCCCAATCTTTCTCCCATTGCATTGACAATAATGGTAATTTGATTCAGAATTAAAACTTCCCTACTTTCAGAATTTAGACCCCCTAATTTGATCCCAAATCATAGCAAATGACTAAATAACCTTAGGCTTAAGATCATGATTAGGACCCCCCCTTCCCCACCCCTTTCCATTTCCATTATATGCTCTACAACCTATCTATAAAAATTATTTTCTCCATGGCAGCCTATGACCGGATACAAGACATGTAGGCCTACCTCGAAAGCTACTAGGTGGTGCTTCGAATAGCGTGCGGCCAGGACATCACAAGCACCACCTAAGCCAACTCCACTTCTATAACATTTCTATATAATATATATATATATTTATAGGTTATCCCATGGCTGGGCCAGTATTTCCCTGATATTTTCACCAGAGACCAAGTATTTTCCCGAGACCCGAAGGGTCGAGGGAAAATACCGGTCGAGGGTGAAAATATCAGGGAAATACTGGCCAAGCCATGGAATAACCTATTTATCCCATGTTTTTTATATTTTTTTATTGGAAATGATAAAATTTCTGTTCAACAAATGCACTTTAGATTGTGAAGCTGAATGACTTGAAGCACTAAAGGGCAAGTTAAGGCATTAACTTTTAAGGCTAAATTAGATATTTGAGATGATGAATGGATACATTTAAAATATAGTATACACATGCAATCACCAAATTGTGTATTATAAAACGTAATTCTCTCTCATTTATTTTAAATTAAGTGCTAATTGCCATCAACAAGGTGTGACTGACTAAATTGAACTTCAAGTGTCAAAACAAAAGAAAACTTGTTGGCAGTTCACACAAATCACTGATCAATCCAATTTTAATTGGATTAACAATAGAGCCAAGGTGGATTGCAATAAATGATCAGGCCAAATTGCTTCATGGTCACAGAGCTCTTGTGCTGTGTGATTATTGATTTTTTTTTCACTGACCAAACTATACGCGCGTCGCGGCCGTCATGTGACGTATATCTCCTTTGTGATTGGTTTCTTTTTAAGTAATTAATATTAATGAGATCGTATTTCCCTCTAAATGCCGTATCTCCCGCTAAATGTCGTATCCTCCCGCATTTTGTCCATATCCTCCCCCATATTTCCCTGGCTTCAAGAATATTAACCAGGGAAATTAAACAGTATCAGGGAAGAAATGTAGCTAGACATGGGATAAATATATATCCTGTGACTAGCAAAAATCCTGCGCTCTGATTGGCTGATTAGTCACAGTATATATTTCCATATCCACCTCATAAAATATGCAGGTAGGTGGATATGAAATATATCCACCTCATTGAATATTCATGAGGTGGGATATGAAATATATCCATCAGATGACATCATCACATTGTTATGTTACCATGACGTCACCACCCACCAGTGCAGATGTACCCATTGTGACGTCACCAGATTGACCAGCTCTGGACTTTTTATGAGAAGCGTTATGTGTCACTGCATGGCTCCACTCCTATGAGGAGCAGCATCTATTTATTGACACCAAAATTTAGCAAATTTAATTTTGTTTAATCTGAAATAGGTCCCAACATAATGAGATAATAATTTCAGTGAAAAGTCAGCAACTGAAATTCATGTTGTCTATAAAAATGTTTCACCATGCAGCATTGCTTAGCTCATTTCCAGACATAGAAAACTATCAGGAGTATTGTCAAGGGATATAAATATTATACAGTGACCTTGCTTTATGGGATATGGAATATATTCACCCGAGGACTCCCATATCCCACTCGGGCTACGCCCTCGTGGGATATGGGAGTCCTCGGGTGAATATATTCCATATCCCATAGTAGTGATGCACGGATAGTGAAAATAGCCGGATACCGGATACCGGATAATCCGGCCAGACAAACTGCCGGATACCGGATAGCAACCGGATAGTAGGAACCGGATAATAAACATACGAAAAAGGAGCTTTTCTGCATTCGCGGCTGATAATAAATTTTTTTTTCTCATAGCCAAAACATACCATGTTCGGCAGAAGGGCTGTTCCTCTGGTGGAATGTTTTTCATAATGTTCTGTGACTGAATAATTTGATTTTGGAGATGATTGAATCGTGTTTTGACTCTGTTCTAATAACATTCTTTAATTTATCATCGAAATCTTAGCCTTTCACTAAGTTTTGACCATGACAAATATCCGGTTCTGATATCCGGTTCAGATACCTAATTCTGCCGGATACCGGATATCCTGCAAATTTCAATATCCGGCCGGATACCGGATACTGTGCCGGATATCCGTGCATCCCTATCCCATAGCAAGGTCACAGTATAACATATAATATATATATAATTTAAGAGGCTGAATAAACCTGTCTGTCTGTCTGTCTGTGACCAAGGGGGGTAGATCCTGGAGGGGATGAACCTGGGGGGGATGATCATATAATTATCCCCCCCCCCTAGAATTTCAAATCATTACCACAAGGTGTTGACAATTATCAGTCATATTAAATTTTTTCCATGATACCAGTTGCATGCTATGTGGAAAATACAGGTCTCTGAACTAACCTCCGATAATCTAAAATATATTGGCTTTTGGGCCCTAGAGCGGCCCCCGAAATCTACTGCGATGCGACTTTCGGCCCGTTGGGCCTCGCGCCAAATTTGCGTTTGCCGAAATCATCCCCCCTACAAAAATGAAAAATCTACGCCCCTGTGTCTGTCTGATGAGCCAAATACCCCAGAAGTTGCCATCAGATACAGGTGGTACTTGTTTGTCTACCACTTCAATATGCTATGTCATCAGTAGAAGAAAAGCTACTTGTCCAGTGCTGGTCTTTTCACCTGCAGCCTTAAGTGTGCTTGTCCGCTGGCTCTAAGGGCCTGGGTTCAAATCACACCCCCAGAACTCACTTTAGTCCAGGCCCATGGGACATTAAATGGAGGTGGGTTGTACCCAGTATTCTATGCTGGGGCAACCGAAAGACCCTGGTCATCCCTGAATTAATAGGGTATGTTCCAGACTGGAGCCACGTCTTCTCATCTCATCATCATATGGCTGTCACCAAAAATGAGAGTGCATGCAGCTCCCCCCCACAAAGATTTAGGTTGAGCTGCCCTGGCTGACCTGTTGTATACGGGCCATTCTCAAATTTCAGGACAAAATGCCCTGGAAAATGTGGTAACGGAGGGGACTTTTGATGCAAAAAACCTGCAATTTGAGCAATTTAAAAATAGAAAAAAATGAAAAAAATTATGTAAATCTTATTTTCAGAAGTACATCATCTCAGATCAATTGTTTTTTTTATTTTTGAAAATATTGATTTGTTGTGGTAACGGAGTGGACAGGAATGGTAACGGAGTGGACAGGAACGGTTTGGTTTTCTCTTAATAGTGGTTTCTATTTGGGAGATAAAAAGTTTTGATTGCATTCTATTGAATCCTGTCACCCTCAGCAATATATACATAAAATTTCTTTGAAAAGGTATCACTGGTAAGCTTGGAATCGGAGGTAACAGAGTGGACATTTCAGTGGGACCAAAAAATGTTCCAATGAAAATTATGCCTTAACTTATTGAATACCTGTTTAATGAAAATCTGCAAAGCTATGGTAGTTTGGCGCATGTGCATCTCACGACATTGAGTGGAAATTGCTCATTAAAAACAATAGCGAGCTGAGCTATGCCTGGTAACGGAGTGGACAAATTAATTAACTTAAACTAGTGACACTGACACATCTTTTACATCAATCAATTCAATGAAATGAAACAAGAAAAAAGTTAAATATGATGTATATATTAATTCAAGTCTATATTCTCATGAATCGTGCATAGAAACTTTGGAAATGATCGTACTTTAGGAGGAAAATTAACACTTGATTTTGTAATGTCAGGTCCAGTGACCGAGAAAAACCACTATAGAAAATGTCAGTCTTGAAACATTGATGATTCGATTTAAGACGTCAATATTAAGACCACTTGACATGCATGATCCAACAGGTGGTCTCCATTGTGAGGTTACATTGTAAAATGTGGGAGTTTACATGCATGCATTATATAATTATGGATATCTTCTAATAGAGTTTTTTCAGTTAAGGACCAGGGACCATAGACTTAGACCTCAGAGGACCAATGAGTTTTTGATACAGATTAGTAGACCATGCATGGCTAAAGAAGTTATAACAAGTAACTGAAAATATCAAATAATAAAGTTGCACTTGATGCTTTGAATGAGATGCCTTAAGCTTTTATATATTATATTATACAAATACGGCATGATATGAGTGTAATATGAAAATTTATTTGCACAAGGAAATTCATATTGAACTAGGGCGCAGCCCAAGTTCAATATGAATTTACGAAGATAAATGCCCCATTTGTTTTATTACATAACCACTATGCTACCAATGTAACGTTCCATTCTGAAAAAAATCAAATTTGAAAAAAAAAATGTTTTTTTTGGAATTTTATTTTTCCAATAAAAATTGAGGTCTAACTTGCAATACGAAAAAATCTGAAAAAAAAAAAATTTTTTTTGGAAACCTCAAATAATTGCACTCGAACCATGCAATATGACTTTTTATGATGTCATCATGCGACTGATTTTGGCCAATCAGCATCGTTCTAGCATAGTGCTCATGTAATAAATATAATTATGCTGTGTGCATAAAATCATTTTATATGAACTGGCTTTGTTTCACAATTTGGTATTGGCATACCATTTACTGGGAAATAGGCCTGTCAAATGATTTTATTTGAAACTATTTTGCGTACCACAAACATTAAAATTTGGTAGTTTATTATAAATGTAATCTGGGCCCTTCACCTCAATGTAATTCCATCCATGGTGTTTTTAACAACTTAATGGTTATTTGACAAATTCACTCTTAGAGGGCCACCATTTTATCTCAAGGGGAAGGGGTTCCTTTGAAAATAACTTGTTGCATAGCTTTAGTGGGCAGTATTGAAATAAATAATTTCTGGTGGGGTTTTTTCTTAAGAAAGTGTTGCTTGATTTTGGAATGAATATTTGATGACTTTCCGTGATCGAAATAGATAATGATTAATGAGGCCGTTACCATGAAATAAATAAATTCCTGACTCCAACCCCGTCACCCCTAGAAATTAAGTGGTCGACACCTTAATTGAATTTAGCTTGCACATATCGAACATTAATTCATCTTCTATTACTGAGAAATGTGTAAGTTTCAATAACTAGAGGGGCAAAACGTACCAAGCAAATTAATTATGCATCGTCAACAAGAATAGCCTGCCAGCAGACACAAACTTGAAATTGAAATTTGGTTCAGCCTACTTGTCCACCCCCCCCCCCCCCCCCGACCAATGAGATGGAAATAACAATTTGAAAAAAATATGGGGCAATGCAGGACAGTAAATGACGTCTACGTGGTCCCGTGAAAGCCCCCCCCCCCCCCCCACTAGACCACCCTATCTGGATCTGCCACTGGTTAGCAACATTGACAAGATATTGCAAACAAGATTATGCATTTCTGAAAGTTTGTTGTTATTCACAGCATGGAATTATTCAAACTTACTTAAATTCAATCCTATTGTTTGTTTGTTGTTCTCTGTTTCTCTTAAACCTATCGTTCCTCAGCAATTGGTCTTGTTTGGTGGGATTTGGTGGTATTAGCTCTGTTACTGTCACTTAAGGTGGTCTTAAGTCCATGGTCTATGGTCTGGTCCTTAACTGAAAAAACTCTAATCCCTCTTCGAAAAGCTCTTCTACAGTATCAGGCATTTTTGAGAACTTTTCAGCTGGACACATTGCACTGTAATAAAAGCCCCACAAAAATGTCCATATTTTGTTGTGTTGCCATTCCTATTTCATTCTTTAGGCCTATACCACTCTATAATTTTCATTTAAAATAATATAATGAATCTTTTTCATATAATTCAATAACACATTCCAAAATGTCTTGGTCTATATAATGAAGGTCATTGTCTTTCTTTTCATGTGCTGAATAATCACAAAATTGACATTTCTAGGTGTTATTGTTAATTATGGAACCATCCAGGTGTGTATCCTAGGGCTAGGATCAAGGAATGTATTTGTTCATCTAAACAAAAAGTAGATTCCTTTAAGGCAATAATAATAGGGTATGAAACAATAAGAATTTTCTTTGTTGTCCCACCACATATTCTTAGTTTGTATGCAGTGGCCAAATAGTATATAGTGGCCATGTGATAAATAATGAAATATTTATGTGGAAACTATTTGATGTCACTTATGAAATGCAATTAGGTCAGATATTTTGGTGCCCCCCCCCCCAATGAATATTACTTTTCTTTTCAATTGTGTTGAGCCAGATATTGTACTTGGTAATTTTCTCTCAACTTTTTAGGACTTTTAAAATATTATATAAATATAATATGATTTTATATGCAGTGCCACCTGTAAATAAGTGAAACGCATAATATTGTGCCATTCCGTCAATGCTGAACATCCTCAACCAAACTGCTTGAAGTCTTTGATAAGTAAGTGAACCACCCTTCCCTATGAAATAACATTGGGCCTGTGTTTCACTTACTTATTGTTTCTTTTCTATATTTTCAGTACATACTTACAGGAGTTAATAACAAAACTAGACATAAAACCCCGAAGGGCTTATTGGTCTAGATCCCACATGCCTCACATATTGGCCTTTATGACCCAATATGTTTTCCTCTCATCAGATGAGAATTAATGCTTCCACAAGCAGTTTGGTTGAAGATGTTTAGCATTGATGCAATGGCACAATATCGTGTGTTTTACTTGCTTACAGGCGGCACTGCAGCGTCCATTCCAGATAAATAATTATGCTCACCGGCGCTCACCATACTGAATGGAATCACACCAATCATCATAGTGATAACCTCTGGACATGGCCAGAGCGGGGTTGAACCCACATCCTCATGTCTACAAGGCAAGCATGCTAACCACTGTACCACGGAGCCACATTTCAATTTATTGTCCTACATGAACCTCATGCACACTGCTGTTGGGCAATTCCGTAAAGTCCGATTTACATATTTGACACTTTAGCAGCTTGTGTAGCCCATTACGTCTCAGCTATTTCATTGTTAAACAGGGATGAGGCCAGGTAATAGCCATCAACCAAAACTCGGTGTGCGTCCGACACGATGACATTTTGACATAGCTCAGCTCCTGTTGCTCTTGGAGCTTTGGTTGATGGCTAGTCAGTAGTCAGATGACCCTATTACCTGGCCTCATCCCTATTTAACAATGAAATGGTAGGGCTGTGCAAGCTGCTAAAGTGTCAAATCTGTAAATTGGACTTAGCGTAATTGCCCTGTTTTGGTTCAAAATGTACTAGGAGCTTTTACAAAATGATATCGCTGGATCTACAGACCAGATAATAAATCCACTTTTCAGGAAAATATCTTAATTATTGCTTCAAGACTAAGCTGTACATTGCTGAAATAATAATGATTAGGTACTGACAGATTTTTCCGCGTCACAGACAAACAATCCAAAAATTATTTGTGTAAAACAGACAAAACATGCATACATTAGCTGGTGTCAATCCAAACTATTATTTGTATTATGAAATTAGACAAAATGTTTATTTTTGACATTTCTTTATCACAGTAGGCCTACACATAAAATTGATTAGGATTGACCTTGCTTGTCTTTCACGCAACCATTATTCCTGATGAACACAAATGTTTAGTGTGGACGCCAGCTGAAGTTTGTGTTGTCTGTTTTTTACACAGACCTTCCTTAAAGTGTACATAAAAGGATTTGTTCTCATATTTACAATGGTCGTTACCATAAAATTGACTAGGCCTAAAATTGCGGAGGTTGCTATCGAGAACCACCAGATATAAATTTAGCAAATTTCTGTAATTGAAATTTACCAAGGAGAATTGGGTAAGAGGCGGGCAAGAGGGGGAGCAACAAGAATGGCTACAGGGGCAGAGCGCCTACCATCTCCAACCCCCCCCCCCCCGGCTACGTCACTGGCAAAGGCCGATTATCTACCTTAGCTGAAACGCAATTTACTTTTCAGCATGGAATCGTTGGCCGAAGCTTATTATGCCTTCTGTCCTGTGGTCTGGCAGCTTGAAGCATCTGGTCTAGTGTCGTCACTAATTGACCTAAAAGCTCCAGTGTGGAATCTTTGACGTCACGGCTGTCGCAATCAGTCTTATCAGCAGCAGAAAATACACAAGACACTGACGCAGCATTATCCACTAATAAGTGCTTTTCACACGCGTCTCTTTGAACATAATGACCATAACACCGCAAGAGCAGTTGTCTCAACTTGATGGATGGATAGATGATTGGGGCTTTATGTCCCATATCTATGCACCAAGTAATTAGGAGAATAAAGGAGGGCACAGCAATTAAGCACAAGATGATTGAAACTGCTAACAGCTAGCATTCACGCGACATGTCTACGCTTTTAAAAATGTTTTGAATAAAACAGACTTTATTAAAACAGACAAAATGAACATAAGCTGGTGTCAAGCCAAAATATTCGGCACATCACACAAAATCTTGTGTGAGACAGCAAAGAAAATTGTCAGTGCTGATCAAATTAATGTGTATAATGATAAACAAAGTCTATGAAATTTAGAATTTTTGATGAAAAAGAAAGGTTGGTTTGCAAAAAAAGATAATTTGTTCAGCACATGATAAAAAAAGAATTTTGATTCTACTTGTAGCCAGGGTAGCTTTGAAAGTTTGTCACTCGTCCGCGCAAAAAAATTGTTCGTCGGCACTTTGAGTGTGAAAAAACTTTGTCCTGGGGGTAAAATCCATAGCCCCCAACTATCATCTGGTTGGCCCTCTAAATGTCTCAACTTGCTGAGTTAAAATTGAAATATCACCAGCCAAAAATGTCTACTATATGAACCTAGAATCATATGAGGAAATGTATAGAGCACTGTCTCACCTGATGTCATTAAAGTATGCTAATTAGAATGTGACGTCAATCATTCGATCGAGTGCCGCACCATCGCCTACTGAAGAAAGCTGACTATTATGGCATCCGTGGTACCACCCTTTCATGGCTCGGATCTTTCTTGGATAGCCGCACGCAGAGAGTCCTCGTCGACGGTGAATTGTCCGACTTCTGTGATGTTGTCTCCGGTGTCCCCCAAGGCACTGTCCTCGGACCCGTCCTTTTCCTCACCTTCATAAACGACCTCCCATCTATCATCAACAGCCCGTGTAAACTCTTCGCTGACGACCTGCTGGTCTACAGGGAAATAAAGAACCACCAAGATCAAGTCGCTCTACAACAGGACCTAGATAAGTTGACGGACTGGGAAACACGCTGGGGCATGAAATTTCACCCTGATAAGTGTGAATGCATCACCATCGAAAGAAAAAGAAAGCCAATCCTGTCTACATACTCACTGAGGGGCCACCAACTGAAACGTGTAGAAGAGACAAAGTACCTCGGAGTTAACATGACTTCAAAACTTGAGTGGAAGAAACACCTGGACCTGACAACGAAGAAGGCGAACAAGACCCTGGGCTTCCTCAAGCGTAACCTGAAGAATGCGCCGGAAAAAACAAGAGAAATCGCGTACAAGACGTTGGTCCGACCACAGACGGAATACTGTGCAGCCATCTGGGACCCATACACGAAAGAATCCATCAACAAAGTAGAAATGGTCCAGAGGAGAGCAGCAAGGTTCGTCCTGAGAAGATATCACCAGACTTCAAGCGTTGGAGATATGCTCAGCCAATTGGAGTGGGAATCGCTGCAACAGCGAAGAGCAAAAATGAGGCTCATTATGCTCTATAAAGCCATCCATCAACTGATCGTAGTGGACAACCAGGATTACCTGACACCGATCCGGCTCCCGACTCGCCAAAACCACAGTCTAACGTACCAGCACATAGCAACATCGACAAACTACCACAAGTTCTCCTTTTACCCAAGGACTGTGCCACAATGGAATGTACTGCCAGCCAGCCTAGCAGAGGCGCCAACCCTGGACCACTTCAGGACGGCCTTGGCCAAATATTCACCAACGGTACCATAAGCTCATATATATATTCCTTTTTCCCTGTACATAAATAGCCAAACCATATGTATCCTTTGCTTTTACTTTTATCTTTACTAACACACGCTATGCGCCTCCACCAAGTCATCAAATAATGATGTTGTGGAGTATCATGATGATGATGATGATGATGAAAACTATTACCAAGTTGTGATGTCACACCATCATAGGATCAAAGGAGCATTTCCGCTTAAAGCTATTAGGCATATTACAATGTTCTATTATAATTGAATAATAATAATTTCGCTGATTATACTAAACAGGATGTTATTCCCCTACCATCAAATGAACATCAATTATATGGGCAATTCCTGAAATCCTGTTCATTTTAACAACTCGTGATGTGATTTCATATTAATATATTCAGAAGGGCTATTTTTAGACACCCCTATATACACCAAACCTATTTATGGATTATAATGTAAACAAACAATGTTCTTAGGGTAAAAGTGTGGGTGAAAATGAATTACAGTATAAAAGGGACACTCAGGTTAAATGCTTACTCAGCTAGTTTCATAAGCCCACAGTAGTTCTGAAGACCAATTTTGTCCTATATTTTCCCTGGGAGTCTAGTCAAAATGTAGTTCCTATTCAGTAGATAGTCATGCATACAGCTGGGGCATTACATCCACCTGATATCAATTTCAAAAGCCAATGGATCTCTCTTTATCAAACAAAACCTAACCTTACCAAGAACCAACTAGGAAGTATTGAAAAAATTAAGTGCAACATTGAGAACACTCCATATGTTGTGATCTTACAGTCATTCAATGTCATTGGTTTTTTACAAAAAGTTCTTTCACTTCTAGAAGTTCCAGTACAGGATGGGATGGTGTTTTGGATTCTTTGAATTAAGGAACATATTTGTTTGTCACCTGTAGGCTGTACAACTTGGTAAACTGGCTATAGATGAGTAATTGTGTATCTAATTCATCCACATGAATTAAAATCTATGGATCCGTTCAGTGCGCGCAAAAGACGTCGGACAATCGGCTTTTTCCGATCGTTTTTACGATTGTCCGACCTATCTCTGGCTCTGGTCAGACAAAAAATCCGACAGCAAACTGTTGAAAGACATCAGAAGGATTCAGAAGCCTTCAATGAACAATCAACATGCTTCAATGCCTGTTTGGATAGCAATTCAGTTGTTTTAACTGAGCCAACTTGAAACCCAGTGAATTGCAATTTTGCGATTCTATATGATTCCTTTGACACCCAATTGACTTATTAGTTGCAATTGAGACCTGAGGCAGAGCTACATTTATGACAGAATTGCTTATTTGTAATGACCTGGTGTCAAGGCTAATTACAATCAACATTCTGAAGCCTTCAGTTCTTCGCTCTCTTTCAAATTAATTTGTGTGTTGCTTATAAATTTTATGATACATATATAATCTAATTTATTTGATCATTAAATACTATAGGATTTAAAAAGATAGGTAACTTGCAAAATTTGATAAATCAAGAATAGAACAGTGAGGCATATTGGTTATTTACAGTGAATATAGTCTTGTATTTCAAAATGTGCAACTTCTCTTCAAATATGTAACAAAAAGTAAAAAAGAGGGATATACTGTTCATGTAATATATATTCAACGGAAATGCAAATTTTTTTATGGAGGATTTAATAGTTTTTTTTAAAACCCGTGTTTGTCTGACCAAAGTGAAAATTGTCTGACCAGAGCTTTCCTTCTGGCAGACAAATTGTCAGACCAAAGCCAATTTGCTTTCGCATGCACTGGATCCGTTAATCTATTCGTTAAGCTATCCATAGATCTGTTCATCTATGTATGTATGTATGTATGTATGTATGTATGTATGTATGTATGTATGTATGTATGTATGTATGTATGTATGTATGTATCTATCTATCTATCTATCTATTAATTGGTCGCCCAAAAAGCAGTGTCTATGCTGGGCAGTAAATTACCCCCACCATCCGAACGCCTGCCCGGCGGACGGACAACATTTTACCCAAGTGATTACAATACCTTCTTCGAACTTTGTTCGCTGAAGGTAAAATGTGTAACATGAAATGAAATGTGTAACAAAATGTGGACTCCCACTCTCACAGACAGGGACGGACGCATGGGGGGGATGGGGGGATGCATCCCCCCCACCAGACCAAAATTTATATATTTTTACATGTTAATTTTATCAACACACAGTCGCGTTATGTCGCGAACTATGCATTCTGCAACGCGAAAGCCCGATAGATCCCCCCACTGGAATTTTCTGGATCAAGATCCCCCCCTGGGCAGCAAGGACTTTTCTGAGAGGGATGCACTATGTTCTATCTATATATTCAAATGAAGTATACACCTACTGATAGCCTGGTGCTAATATTAGACCAAGGTAATGTTAAGGCATGTTAAGTTCTTAAGACAAATTAGCATAAATTAGCATTTTAAGTCTGCTCTATGGTACATACCTCAGTTATAATTAGACCTGTAATACCCACTGATGGATACAATGTTTGGAATTGACTGTGGCATGTCTGTGTGAAAAATTCTTAGAATTCCAAGAATCTTCTAGCAATTTAATCATGGAATTTATTTGCATGATCATGCCATGAGGTAATATCAGAATTTAAAAACACCAAGTCATTTTGGGACAGGTGATAGATGGTCCCAGAAGGATTCGGAAAATGCTTCTAAAATTTCAAATTGCCCGAAATTTGTATGACTTGTGTCACAATTCACAATTTCGCATGGCCATTTTTCTCAGCCCATAAATTTATAGATTATAAATTTTTCCCAATTCAATTCAATGTCAATCATTTATTTGCTCATTAGTATTACACAAATCAATAATCAGGGGAATAATAAACAAGAAAATCTTTTTCAAAAAAAAGATATGCTGGTTGTAGCAATGATATATTTGAAACGTGAAAAAATTATTAATTTTTACAAGTAGGCATTTTTATTCAACAAATAAATCTATAAATTTTAACATTATAAATAGGCCTACTAGAAGTTATGAGCTGTCAATATAACTTTAACCAGTGATGTAAATTGTGTGCTGTGTAAGTGCTTCATCATATTGATAGATTTATTAATGAGACATCTAATATAACATGCTTCTTTATAAATATTAAAACAATTCAGCAGAGAAAAAGCCTTTGTGTTTTTGTGTTCAGTCAAAAACTATTTGGTTAGAAGTATTATATGAAAGACCATTTTTTTAAAAGAATTAGAAATTGTATGGCCCAGGCTAAAATTGAACCCTGGCCAGTGGGGTGGAAGGCAAGCACTCTACCAACATCGCCACTGGGCCAGTGATGACTGCGGCCTTTTTTTAGGCTGACCTTTCAAAAGGCAGTGCCATTTATAGATGTTTCTGAACCTCCCAGCACGTGCCTTGGGCCCTTAGCCAAGATTAAATCTTAGTGTTAACTTGGACTTATTACTAATTGTGTAAAAATACAAGTGGACTGATTGCAGAATCAATTCCACAGGCCATGATCAAGCAGAAACACAAGGATTCAAAGTCTATATTTAGAATTCTGACTGCTATTCCTGGTCACATGACAAGTGTCGTCCACTAGTCTGTATCAATCATGACAACTCACCTCCAGTTTAAATTGTACTAAAAACAATTTTGCGCTGATCAATCATCAATTTCCGAAATGGCAGGTGTATTTTGAGATAAATGCAACAACTTGCAGTATTTGCAATGATAAGTTATTTGTCAGTGCTCCAACTTATATCACTAAAAGCTGGGGTGAACTTGTGTTGACACTTTTCAGTATGGGGTGCCCAGTAAACTGCTGGTATTAATGGCTAAAGATATGCCATAATACATCTTTTCTTACAGCCCAATGGAACCAGCATAAAAAAGAATACCAATGAGCTATAGGTGACCCCTTTATGATACCTACAAGTATCGCTATCAAGGGGCCACCTAGGCTTCATAAAATTTGTAGGTCTTGCACCCAAGGATCCATACTCATAAATAATTTACAAAAAATTGTACAAAAAGTTATAAAAACTGATTAAAAATAATAATTCAAACGTTGTACAAAATTTGTATTATAATTAATCTCTAAAAAATAGTTTGTTTAAATCCGACAAAAGATACGTTGACCGGTACATGTCCATCGAAATTTTGTGCACACCAGGCAATATTTTTGTCAATCCTGATCAATTATATTTTGTTATCTGACCAAAGAAATGCCAAAAAAAAAAAAGTATATATATATTTTGTCTGATTTAACACAAAGACTTTGGCTAAACACCAGCTAACGTTTTTTTCTGTTTTAAACATCATTTTATTAGCTTCTGGACTACAAGGACTGCAAGATCAGTGCAAGACAGCTATCATGCAGCACACATAATTATGACATTTCCATGAATTTATCTGACAGAAACAATCAAGGCCAAGTGTGAGCAAATAATCAGGAGAAGGAAGTAGAACAGAGGTCTAAGAAATCCATCTTATCAAGTACAGACAAGGAAGACAGGCAGACAGAAGTCATTCAATGCATATTCAAGATAGACAAACACAAACAATGGTCCTCAGATCCAGGCAACATTCACAAAAACTAATGAATATTGGCACTACATCAACTATGTGGTGAATTAATGGCTTGTATTACGAATTTATTATTCAGTGCAAATGAGAGATGGGACTGAGACTTTTTGCAAGGTTGCAATATTTTCTTTGTATGGATATTATGGTATCAATTGCTTGATAATCAGATGGAGATACATAGATCTATAGGTTAATGGATGGATGGTTGTACCTTTTTTACATCCTGAATTTATGCACTTTGCCTGCTGATTAGGACAGGAGTAGGAGACAGTGAGTCAAACGATTATCCAAAGTGCTTTCTAGTGTACCAGATGATAGATCAGTACAATGGAATCGTACCCCGGACCCAGGGATGGGAAGCATAGTTCTACCAACTAAACTAACCCCCCCCCCCCCCCCACTCAAAGAGATTCCCGAAATCACCATTTGGTTTAACCTACTGAATTAAAAAAAAAAACAACAAAAAACATAAAAATACTTGTTATGTCCCTACCTAGCCACAAAGGCTATAGTTTATCAGTAGCTTTCTGGAAAGTTAAGAGTTGGGTCTATACCAATAGCCTAATTTTATGAATATATTTCCCAAGAAGTGCTGAATAAGTTATTTATGAGTGAAAATTCTTGAAAACGTCACTCTAGAGTCATGACTGTCCAAAAGTTCAATTGAATGTCATCCACAGTGCAATGTTGTGTAAAGTTTCCACAAAGATTGTTATTAGAAGAAAAAAAACACACACATTTAAGCTCCTATCACATAATTAATTTTGCAAACGTAAATTTGAGAACAAAGCTATAGAATAGTCCACTTATATTTATAACTATACATTGTATGCCACTGTGGGTGACAGTCACAGTCAGGGAAATAGACTCCAGGAGATGTTTTAGGAGATAAGAGTTGAAAGTCAACTGCATGCAACGAGAATACCTGTAAGATTTTAAAACATCATGGGAAATGTCGAAATGAGTAGATTTTGACAGGATAGCCCGATAAACCTGTTTTCAACCAATTTTAAGGTATTCAAAGGTGACGAGTTATTTCTGAATTTAAAAAAAAGGGGACTCATTGATAGTTTAAAAACTGTTTTTTGGTCAATAGCAGACCAGCCCCTACTGCTGTCCAATTACCATGCTTGTCAGCTATAATTTGCCTAAAATGAGCCTTCAATCACCCAGAGAAAGTGTCTAAAATTGGCTTTCTCAAGTTAGATCTTTGATAACTAGACCTCCCAACCTCGGGAACGTTGGTTCCAGGGTTCCACATTCCTTTTTAGAGGGTTTTCACAAAAAAATTGGGGTCCTAATAAACAAAATTTCTGTATTGACTATTGAGAAAAACGCAATTATAGACGAAACTTCCAGTTGGAACAGTTTTACTACGCACTTCCAGTAGTTTTTAAATTCAAGGCTAAATTACAGCATCTGATGAATAACAGTAGCTGAGCAGTGAGCATCCTCCTCAAGCTTTATTCTGGGCAGTTTTGACCGGGTTGTCATACCAGCTCAACAATTTCGGAGGACAGAAAGTAATGAAATAACCATTTAATGATAATTTTTTTAGAGAGTTTTCAAGTTGTCAAAAAATAGGGTTTTTGCATTAAAATTAGAGTAGGGGAGAGGCAGGTTAGTTGAGACGTTTTTCAGAAAAGCTCGCCTCCAAGCTAAACGGACGATGATATTGGAATGACGAATATTCATGTGCATGGGGAAATACATTGTTCAAATATATGGGGAAACTTGACTTTCTCTGTTTGATAGTTTTTACCCCAGATGGCGTCAAAGTAGGTCATGTCAAACGTATCAACTAACCCACCTGGTAAGGTTAGTTGATACACCCAGGCAGGTTAGTTGATACACCAAACCCTGATGGACAATGCAAAGAAAAAGTCACATAATTCCACCTTGGTAGGATACTATAAAACCATACGCCTTCACCGTTTTGCTTTCTGTTCCCATGGATGCATATCTGCTACCATTGTGAGTCGGATCTGATGGTCGACCTGTTGGGAGGGGGATATTTCATGATTATTTCAACCTAAGATTCATCTATAGAGCTTTTTCATGTAAACTACCGAGTAACACCTAGCATTATGATTGTACTAATAGGTCAGGCTTGTTATTTTGACCAGGCAAGCCAACAAAACCTAACCAATCTGCTGTATCAACAAACCCATCCACTCGATTATGTCTGAAAACAGCAGGTCTCTGGACCACAGGTTAACCTAGGTCATCTTTGATGGCTCATAAATAACCCTTTTCACACACCTTATCCATATATTAAGTTACTCTGAATCATCCTTCACTATAGCGAGAGAAAAAAAAATTCAAGATTTCAGCACAAATTTACTCGGAACAGCGATTTTTAAATTTTTTGACTTTTCTCCTAAATCTTGATTCTGATTCTACATTGACCAAGATGAGAAAATGTGTTTTTTTATTCTGCTTCTTACAAATGCAAACGCTTTCTCAAATGATCATTTCTATGATCAAGAGGTGGGCGTATCAACTAACCTTGCGTATCAACTAACCTGCCTCTCCCCTATGAGGGTTTTAGGCTAAAAAAGGGGGAAAACCCTATTTTAGAAGGGTTGGTTAAGAGGTCTGGATAACACATAAAAGTTTCAAATTATATTTCATTTATTCATAGAGGAGGTCTTGTGGTAGCGTGCTGGGCTGCCAATCGCTGCATGAGTCCAGGGTTCGAATCAGCTATTGGCCTCATTTTTCATTTTCATGTCCTCCTCCTGTCCTAATTACATAGCCAAGTGCATAAATACAGGACGTAAAGCCCCGATCATCCACCAATCCTAGCAATTACAGCAAGAATTAAGTAAGGATCATTCAAGTGACAAAATAGAGCAATATTTTTGTCATCACGATTCAAACACTGAAGTAGTACAAGTACAATTTTATATCTTGTCAATTTCTTATGACTCATAGAAAACAAAGAGTCTCACACCTAAAAAGATACTGATAAAATGGGCACTTTCCACCACTTGAAATATTTTAAGACATGTTTGGACATACCATGATTTTTCTCAGACAAAGCATGGGAATCCCAGATTAAGATTAGATAATCAAAGATAATCTAAGAATTCAGTAGGCAGCTGTACATGTTGCTATGTGGGAATACTATGGGTATGCATAAAAACTATACTTATAAATACATTGATTAGCTGTCACCATATCAGTTCGAAATACCTCAAATGGTCACACTTTCCCGGAAGCTCTTTAAGAAATTCCCACTGATAAGAACTCAGATAAGGTGACGAAGAAAAGTTTTTTACAAAATAAAAACTTAATGTTGTTTCAACACACAATAAAGTTATTAATTGCCTTTGCCTTAATTTGCATCTGGACTCTTCAGGGGCGAATCCAGGATTTTTCAAAATGCGCTACTACGCGCTGAGGATTTCTAAAGGAATTTCCACTGGAAAACCGATGATTATTTATTGCTCCAAAATGAATTGATGATTATTTATTGCACCAGTTGAGCCAACTGCTAATTTAGGAGTCAGTTAGGTCAATTTTCACCAAAAGTGGTGTTGGCAATTTTGAAATTTTTTGAACACCAAAAAGGTGACATTGAAGCCGATATAATTGATCCTCATGGTGTAAAAGAAAAAATTGCTTCAAATAATTTGCAATGACTGCGAGACCAAATCTGACCACATGTAATAAGCCAATGTTGAAAAATGCATTGGCAGTCTGTGGATCCAAATTTTTACCAAATCGCGAAGGCCTATTTATATATATATATTCATAGATATTGGATGTAAAGTCCCAATCATCCATTTCCATCCAATGCTTCCAAACAAAGCAGCAACTGTGCTATCATTTTTGCTGTGAAAAGGCAAAAGGGAGATGAACTCTTCAAAGGACTAGTGGCGACACCTTGTGTTTTGCCCAACTTGAAGTTGGAGACCTCACAAATAAGTCTGACCCGACCTGCAGCTAGAGAAGAGAGATCCATTGAATTTCAAGTAACACCAAACTTCTGCGACTCAATGAACCGAAAAGTTAGAAAATGTGATCGACTGCGAAATGGAGACATAATGAGATCAGAAGGTTGTTCCCTACGTTACTACAAAATGAGCTTAAATGCTAAGAGGTGCATCATATAGCACTTCCAAGCACCCCACAAATCCAATTGTACAAGGCAGTAAAAGCTGTCATTTTTCTAAAACTCAGATAACATCCGTGTGGGATGAAAGATTCATCTAAAAGAAAGTAAGATTGCAGTTCCAACAGTGTACAGGCGCAGGTTGACTCTTAAGATGAACAACTTGGGCCAAGTGAAGTTGCTCAGACAAATGCGATGACTCCACTACTGCTTTACCCAGATGCACGTCTATTCACCAGAGAAGATGTAACTAAGCTATGTCTACCAACTGTTAAGCCATGAAGTACCATTTGCTTTTAGAATTATGTAGAGTCATTGCAGACATTCACCAAGAGCTCAGCACAATCAAAGCTTTACCTTTTGACAATCAGCACGCTTACACCACAGGACAAGAATTAAGGAAGGAATAAAGATTTCCTGAGACCCAAAAACACCAAACCAATAAATGAAATTCATAAGCTTGAAGAGAAACAGCTCTAAAATAACTATTACCCTTCAAGATACTTGGGCATCAACCATTTGATGAAATTCACATGCAATAGATAATTTTGCAATTTAAAATGGTTAGATGTTTCGAGGTTTATGTCCTATATCTATGCATTTTGGAAGGTTTACTGGAACAGGAGACATCAAAACATTTGCATTTAAAAAACACAAATACAACAGTTACTGAAGGACCTAACTGAGCTCCACAATCTATGCGTCAGACCCTAATGTACAGACCCTAAAGTCTCAAATTTAAGAGCCGCAAGCTTCATTCTCTGATTAAACAACTAATTATCATATTTACAGATTTTATCAACAGAAAATACAAAACATACATTTTGTTTATAAACAAGCAATTTCAGGACACAATATTTGATAATTAATTTACATGAGCACACACAAGTTATTATTATATAATACATGGAAAATTTGTACTGGATGGGGGAAAAAAATCTTCAAAAGCAGAATCCACATGTTTGTGGGCCCAATACCATAATTAATGAAAGGTACATAAATGTGAAGTTAAAACGTTCTTACTGAAAAGATATTAGAGAGTATTGTAATACGTACATAAGATTAAAGCATGCTAGAAAATAATAATTGTTTAAAAATTCAAAAAAATATGTAGTTTTATGCCCCATTCACACAGACAAGACTTTGACAAGAGTATGCTGGTAAGAGCAAACTATCAGAAATCGTGAATTCACTCCCAGAGCATAGTTTTTACTCTCAAGAGTGAAAATTTCACTCCCAGAGTAACACAAGATGCTCCCAGATCATTGCCACACTCGTGGAAAACTCTTGGGAAATTTTGAACAGTTTAAAATTTTCTGAGAGTGTGGAATTGATCTGGGAGTGAAATATTTGCTCTGGGAGTGTCAACTTTCACTCTGGGAGCAAACTTTTCACTCTGGGAGTAAAAAGCTATACTCTGGGAGTTAAGACGTGATTTCTGAATTTTGCTCTTGCCAAGGTACTCTTGGGTTACTCTTGGCTGTGTGAAAGGGGCTTTAGCTTGTAAATAACTGAAGCATAGCAAAAAATATATAATGGTTTCATAATATTCTTACAATAATAGAGGCTTTACAAAACATTTTTCATGAACTAATATTACACTGTGCAATAATTGTCTATTATATATATATTATGGTGTAAAATATTTTACTCATCCATGCATCATATAGAGACACATTCAATTTAAGTAAAATGTCCTAAACAATATATCATTCAAATAATCTTAAATTATATTAAATATATCATTATATCGGTTTATTTAGAATCATCTATCTCTCCTTTTGCTAAGTCCGTCATGCGAGGGTATTTGACTTTCTTGGTGTCCAGTTCGTCTTGGGCCCACAGGAGTAACTTCAACAAATTTGCTAATTTCGGAGTCGCTTCCCTGTTCTCCATTTCCAAGATGGCGGCGTTCAGTTCACTAGCAACCTGAAATAAGCGTTATAAGGATAAAAAAGAATTTATCAGAGCTTCGGAGTCGGAGTTGGAGTCGTGGAGTTGGAGGTTTTTGGGTGGAGTCGGAGTTGGAGTCGAACTTTGATTTTGAGGTGGAGTCGGAGTCGAAAATTAATTTGGTGACTCCTGACTCCTTAAAAATAATTAATATAATTTACAAAAACACAGTTACAACAATGTGAAATGTAGGCCTACCTTGAGTTTTAATTAAAATTTCCTAAACAGATATATGCAAGTAGAAAAGCCAGTGGAAAATTTCTAGAAGTCTTTTTGCCCAATGTTAATCATGTAATATTTTTGTGAAATAATGCCGATAAGCAGAGTCCGGAGTCGGAGTCGGAATTTAGGAGACCTATGGATTAGGAATCGCTTTTCAAAAAGCCAAAGGAGTCGGGAGTCGGAGTCGGTTCATTTAGTGCCCGAATCCAAAGCCCTGGAATTTATCGGCTGCGTAATCAAATGATTGTAATGCATCATCTACAGCCTTTTAAATTGTGATAACCTGCAATTTCTAAGAAAACAAAAATATGAATGCAGATCTGAAGAACAGGATTGAATAACCATGTCATTTTTGAAAACACACTCCAATTCATTATGTGAGTTCTCAGTGAAATTCACAAGTTGTTTTCATTTTCAAAAAGCTTGGGCCTAATCAAACAAAGAATAGGACTATCCTTAAAAAAAGAGGGATCCCTTTACACGCATCTGTTTCATTACATCCTACTCTTACCACTGCTACCAGTCACAGCAATGGAATTTGGAAGGACAATCAGATCGTATGTCCAATACTAGGCATCATTGAAAAACCTCCATATTTTCCATAAATCAAGACAAATTATCACAAATAAAGGAAGAGAATTTGTATTTGAGTTCAAGTGAAATCAGTAATGACGTTGAAACTTTCAATTGAGACAGTAATTTGCTGAATATATTAAACAAAAATAACAAGAATCAACTTTGCAAAAAGGTATCATCACTGCAAAATACGAAGCCGTACGAAAAGAAGAAATAATTCATTTTGATTTATACCTTTTGCCTCTGTGACAAATGCAGCAGATCTCCGAATGGTGAGTTCTCGGGATCTTCAAACGCAAGTAGAGCGAGCGTCCTTTCCAATTCGTTCAATATTTCAGGGTTCTCCTCTCCCCTCTCTGCCATGTGAGTCTGGGCGAAGGTCAGGGCTCCCTCTATGTTCTGCTGTCTGATCAGCTCTATTAGGTGTTGTTGCTGCAAGAAGACATAACATATTTGTTTGACAATTACAATTAAATAGAACTATACAACTGTAATTTTGGTATTCTGCTCTACTGTAGGGCAGTATTACCGTTTCTAGATTTCTGTGGGATGGTTCCGTCACAGCAACAAAATTTTATCTTCAAAATCAAGACTCGTTTTATTTTGCCTATTATAATGCACTTTATAGAAATCCAATCAAAAAGTAAACCAAAAACATAATAATTTGTGACACGGTCTTAGCCTCACAACACCACTGATAAAGACAAGGAGACATCGCCAAAAGCTATGGCTAACTTTCAACTAGATCTCCTGTCGGTATATTTCTCATGATACTTATATGACCTAAATCAAATGAACATTTATTGACCACTTTAATGCTTAAAGCCTTCTAGGCATAATTCCTCACATATACCTGTTTTTAATTGTTTTAACTTGTCTTATTTTTTACACCTGTTTTTACATTTTTATCGATATCAATTTATGTACATTGTATGCTTTTACTTTTTTCCCATTTCATGGGAGTTGAAACAGTTAAAGAATAATGATATTAAGTAATCAAATCAAATAAGAGACTATTCTCTACACATTCCACTATTAAGCATACCTGTAAATGGAAATAGAGATATCTGTTGTTGTCCAGCAATTCCGGATGAAGGTTGTTCACGAGGGCAATGGCCTCTTCCACTCGGCCATTTTGAACGGCGTCTCTTATTTTGATTCTCTCATCTAAAGTGTCTAAATCTACGCACAGCTGAATCCCAGATTCCATCTGGAACTTCTCCGCAGCTTCCTTGAATCCCTCTGGAATTAAAATTTAAGTTTAAGAAAATCACAGAGCGAAAAAACAATCTTTTGAGAGTTTCTTTACAGTAGAGAGACAGCGATGATCAGTTTACAATAAATTATTGCCGGTTCAGAGAAGAAAACCTTATAATATCATTATGTACTTGATCTACAGGTTACACACAACCTGCCAATTTCACATTTCATAAAATATTTACATCTAAATTACTTTCAACAAGTCAAGAATTATGTCCCACAGGCAGGAAATTACAGGAGGCTCAAGAATCTGCAGATTTATTTCATTGAGAAAATCACAAATTATTGAAATTGAGTCAATGAAATAAAGAAATTTTCCTCTTAGCCTCCATTTTTGTACTGTTTACTTCTTGTTGAAAAACCATGCAAAAACTTTCATTATGTTGCTATCCTGAACCTCACAGGTATTGATCAGGAGTCTACGGTACATCCTGTACTTATGCAGTTGGTCAGGTAATTAATTAAGACAGGAGGAGGACAAAGCAATGAGGCAAAGGATAATTGAAACCACTCTCCAACATTTATAAGTCCAGGTGGTGACCCAACCAGCGCAAGAATTGGAAACCCGGAGACAGTGACAGAGCTAAACCCACTCCTCGAACATCGTCTATATAGGGCATGGAGAAGGATGGATTGATGAGTGGGGCTTTACTTCCTGTATTTATGCACCATCTTATGCTAATTAGGACAGGATGAAGACACAGTAATGAGGTGAAGAATGATTGAAAACAGCCGTCAAATATAGGCCCAGATGACCCGACAAGATATGGATTCGAACTTTTGAGTCTGGACCCAGCCATTGGCAGTCAAGCACGCTACCACTAGATCAAAGCATATTGGAGAAACTGCAAGTAAGTATCAATTGACAAATACCTGTAACGAGATAGTTCATAATGAGGCGATTCATGTCGGCCCGAGTGATGTGCAGGGAATGTAGCTTCTCCATCCAATCGTCCAGATTCACATCCTCTGACTTCTCCGGGAAGTTCATTGCCCCGACATGAGGTCACCTGCAAATAAATGTCGACCCTAACATTATAAGAAAATTTTAAAGGAGATTTTGGTCACAAAAGGGAGATTTTTGCAAAAGTTGATTTTGGTCGAAAGGAGATTATGTCAAAAGGAGATTTTGAATGGGAATGCTGACTGTCTGTCCATTATTTTTACCCCAGCATGACATGGATGGATGGATGATTGGGGCTTTATGTCCTGTATATGCACTGGGTACTACAGTGTGTAGGCTAATTAGGACAGGAGGACACGGCAATGAGGTGAATGATGATTGAAACAGCCGTCCAACATAGGCCCAGGTGACCCGGCAAGAGCTGGATAGCTGGATTCGAACCCGGGACCCAGCGATTGGCAGCCCAGCATGCTACCACTAGACCAACCCTCCCCCCAGCATGACATAGATGACGTAGGATTCGTTCAATGGCGGATACAGGGTGGGGGGGCCCCTAGACCACTGAGATGAAAGTAGCATTTTAAGAAAATATGTTGCTTGACCCAGGGATTCCTTGGAATACTTCCGATCTACTCCCGGAAACGCACACAAACTACTCTACTCCAAGAGCAGCAATTTAACAAATGCACCCAATAATACTAGCGAGTGCTACTCTGCAAAAGTCTTTTTTACGCTCTTCAACAACATTAACATGATTACATTTCACCTATATTTATGATGGTGGTAGGCCTATTATATATACATGTTTATTATACACTTCAACAAGGTATATACAATGTAAAGGAAATTTAGATTAATTAAAAGAGACTTCCAAATTCTATTATTAATGTCGGTGATGCCTGTTTCAAAGTGTTTGGCAGCTTCAACTCAAGTTTATACACAGCAGCCACATAACACTAGACACAGTATCACAGACAAGAATACATTAATTGTTGTGTTGTGTATTGTACTTTTAACCCCAACCTAAGAACCTCAAGTCAAAGCTTGTGAGCGACTTCACAATCAGACAATCACATCACTGACTGCGACAGACTGCCTGGCTTCATCAGCTGTTATACCAACACCTCCGCCACTTCTGGAGCGCTAGACGCACTGTACCCAACCGGAAATAGATCGGGAGCGTAACTGCAGTTACGCTCTCAAAACGTCCACCATGATTATTGTCGATTCAGAAGTTTACAGGCACTTTCCTCGTCTTGTAATACCAATTGGAACTGCTTGTACTATTACAGATGTCCAGTGTACATGTTAGAGCAGTGCTGGGGTCATTAATTGGTCAACAATTGCCTGTAATTCAACGAATTTTAGTTTGAAGCCAAGGCCGTTGGGAGCGTAACTCAATTTTTTGGGAGCGTAACTGTAAAGTTTTTCTTTGGATAAGGAGAGTAACTCACTGAAGAAAATGCTTTGTTGGCTGGGATATGTCTATTTTCCTTCATCATGGACTCGGTATTGTGGACTGACAGGACTGAAGTGTTTTGGGGGAGAGGGGGTGGGCACACTCTGAACGAATTTCAAGATCCAGATATTATATTGTATATTAATAAAAAAGATTGGCATATCTTCGGAGCTATTGAATGTCAATATTTCATATTTTATCACCTGTCTGAATTTTTAGTCTTGTTTCCCGAAACTTTAGCATTCAAACTGTCCTGCAAACTGTGAGCAGTGTTGAGATTCATTGCAGCTGGTCTAACTGAAAAATATGGGCTAGCTCTGCTAAAAAATTCAAACCCATGACCTGGCTCTAACAAATTTTTACTCTGTGCCATGAACAACAGTTACTGAGCTTGGAAGGTCTATAGAACTGAAAAAGAAGTAGGCAGGCCTACACTATCTATACAGATGTAATTTTGCAAGTTTGACATCATCCCAAGTCAGGCTGAAGTGCAGAATTTTCTTATAGGCTTATCTTACTAGAATGTCTCCAGTTTTGTCACAACAAAAAGACAAGCTGTTCTCATGCATATAGGTGAACAACCAGCAGGCCATGGACAGAATTTTACGATGCAGTCCTAAATTAATAGCTCAATTGTAAATGTGTCTGTTTATTGAAGTCTATAGAATTTGTCTATGTACAGAGTGCAGCTGGTAGTATTTTTTTGCAAAATCCTCAAACTGTTCAAGATTGCAGAACGTCAAAATTCCTTGGCCTACAGAAGTCCAGAATTCATGCAGAAGTGATGAATCCCCAGGGATGAATCAGGCCAGGGCCGGGCCTAGAAATCAAAATGCTTGCAGAAAGACAAGCGATTTTAAAATTGCATGATTAGCTATGATTTTAATGAAGAAAACCAATTAACAAGAGAGTTGAGAGCCATTGAAGATATCTATATATCTATCTATCTATCTAAATACGTATCTAGCTGTCTATCTATCTATCTATCTATCTATCTATCTATCTATCTATCTATCTATCTATCTATCTATCTATCTATCTATCTATCTATAGTATCCATCCATCTATCAGATTCTACCTATATCTATTAAACTCGCACATGAATTCAATGGGTGAGGCAACCTAGGCCTGGACCCCTGTGCGTAGCCCTGGTATATAACAAATAGACCAAATTCTGACCAATATGGACTTTCTTTGCATACATGTCATATGGATGTAAATTGACACCATGCATGGTTGGCTCTAGCCCTGGGACCCATGCGTAGCCCTGGCATATGAAATGTATGATGGCGCTAAGAAAGTCCATATTGGTCTATTTGTTATATATATGTTTAATTTCGCGCACAATTCACATGAGCACCCCTATAATCCCTGAACATTGCATAACACCAAAACATTAAAAAATGACAACAAATAGTCATATTAGGAAGATGTTATAAGGTAGGTCCTAGGTCATATAATGATAGCAACAACATCAAGAATGAGAATATGAATATTTAAAGTTTATTTAAGATTTTTTTTTTAGGAATAACAATACATTTTATTTAGAATCGATGAATTACAAGAAAACATTAGCTCCCATGAGCTGGGACTCGAATGTAATACAATAAGGTAACAGCAATAAAATACAATTCACATATAGCCTACATGTACCCAATACAGCAGAGCTCTCACAACACCTGCAATTCCCTCATTCAGGCTGATGACATGCTACTGGATAGTTCATTTTCAGCTATTCTATGATGAGTGAAAAGTTTAACTTCGTTCAATATCCTCCTGACTCCGAATAGGCCTATATAAAGATGGTTCACTTCCCAGTATACCTGAAGAATAATTATTAACTCTCTGTATGAATTAAAAAACCTATCATATGAACACTGCATGGTTCATTTATACCTACCCTGCCATCAGGACCAAAATCATTGAAGTTTAATTAATATCTAGTCTTTTTGTCAGCTTTTTTTTTCTCGCGGAGTAAGTACTAGGGCATCCCAATACCAATAATTGCCAGTAAGAAAAGTTCCTCTTGCCATAATAGCTAATACATTGCTTTTAATGAATCACAATGGACGAGTTTGTCAATTGAATTGACACACTCTTCAAAGTTATGAAGATTAGTTAACCAAGTAGGCCTACAATGTAGCCTTAATTGCAATACAGGATTGCCTGACACTCATAATTGAAACCAGCTTCGTATAATGCTTTATAATACTGCCTCAGTGTATGGCTGTTGTATTTAAAAAGATGAGTTACGCTCTTTAAAGTTTGAGTTACGCTCCTAAATATTTCACAGATCGTGGAGTTACGCTCCGGCCGAATATAAATTTATGTGCAGATATTGAACTTTTGAGCAGTTTTTTAATCATAATCAAAATGCCATCCTGTCTTTAACTAACCAAATAACCCCCTCGCAAACTGCCTTGCCATAGGAAAGCTCAGCAAATGAATAATTGCCAGTCAAACTTCTGAATCGAGGGATAAGATGGTGGCCGTTTCAGGAGCGTAACTGCAGTTACGCTCCCGATTCATTTCCGGTTGGGTACAGTGAGACGGGTTAATTACAATTACATAATCATCGACAACAATTCTAACACCACTGATAAAGTATCAGCAGTTGCATTACCGTTTTATGAAGGTATTTATCGCAGCAAATTAGGAAGAAAATACCAAAACAAATGAAACAGGAACCGGTCTGTGGGCATGCGTAAATGCAGACGGAAGAACTAAATTGAGAAATTATTATTTTTAAATGTTGATAACTACAATGCTTGCCGAGTAATGTCAATCAAGATATCAATGAGTACGCCTAATCAAGTATTATTTTTAAAAAGAGACACTGATGAATATTCGGAAAACATCGCAGCCAATCGCGACAACGCCTTGATGAAAACAAAATGGCGACGATTGTCAGAAAAGTCAACGGGATGAAGTGAATTGATACGGTTGGAATTACCTTTGGTTGGAGTGAATCTACTCGTCTGGGAGTGAGCCATCATGGGGGAAAGGTGTGTATGAAGTGCCCGTGAAAATTAGGAGGCCGTAGTTGTATGCAAAATGATTTTATGGCCTGCATTCCTGCCGGTGCTATTTTGACAGCAATGAATGCGGCTGGGGATGCGGTTGTTGTGACTTGTCGGCGTTTGCTTGCTTGCGAAAATCCCAAAAATATTGACTCAAAATTAATCTTAAATGTCCCCAAATCAAAAGAAAAAGGAATATTTAACCCTCTCAAGTCCTTAAATAGAATATTGAGGCCACACGCATTGAATAGACAGAGAAATCTGGAGAGAAAGGGATTTAAATCTCATCTATTGACAAGTTGCATTCTTGATTTTGGCACCAACATCAGTGGCTGTCAATTCCTTTGATGTTTATTCTTTTGAGCTTCAATCTAGTTGAAGCTATTAAATACAATCAAGCTCATTGCTTACCTAGCTAAGCACACTCTTACTCCTGTGTCTCCATTGTCATGCTTGTGTTGTATTAACCAGTCTCTCCAGCTCATTAACAATTGATTGACTCTATTAGGCCTAGTCAATGCACCCTATTCCTAATTGCAATTATCTCATTTATGAATCACTGAGAAAACATCTTTGACAAAATCTTTTTTGATTTCTTAGTAGTACACATTTTGTTGCTTGGCTGTTTATTCTCGACACCCGTGCAGCATAGTTCCTTAACCCTGACAGCTTGACATGTTAACACTATGCCATGTCAATCAACTTTGACAAATGAGAATCTAACGTGTTGTATGTCTGGGTAAACTCTGGTAAATGTAGAATTGTAGAATGAATTGCTATTTGGCTTGTGTTTGCCCTTGAGACAGACAGACAGTCCCAGCCTGACTGAAGGGTGCTAAAGACATCTTATGTTAGTTAAAAGTTTGTCTTATTAAATGCTACCATCATTTGAATAGGCTTTATTGTTTATGCTAAAGGTGCAAAAAGTAAATTTTCTACATTCTTCATATTATCCATATAATTGATAAATTTGACTTAGATATATTTACAAATTATTGAGCTTCAAAAAGGTTTCAATACACATCTTGCAGGATTGCAGGATTTCAATATGCACTGTGCATATCTAAGGAATATTGACATTTTAAGATGTTATAGTGCACGGCAAGCTTACTTATTCATTGTCTGGCCGCTGACTCTACCCAGCTGTCTAAATTGTATTTTAAACATATGATTAAAATTGCATTTTAAAAGTGGTGCTATAATACTGGATATCTCCTTAGCTATATTCCCTAATATATTTTCTTACTCTGATCACAAGTGACATTTTCATGTCGTAAAGAATTAGCTTGTAAAGATTACACACCTCTAAACGTCTTGTGTTGGACGACATACCTTATTTGCTTTGTGTGATAAATCTCAGTATAATGCAGTATATTAGCATGAGGTTTCCATGAATGTCTGCAAGTAAGGTTAAGTTTGTTTTCTTTCTGGACACCTAGATTTCCATGGAATGAATGCTTAATGCAAGTACCGTATTTGCCTGATTATCTGTCTGGGCACCTGTTTTTTCGTGCCTGGTCTGAGAGCATCAAGTGTATTTCAAATTTGGCTTAGTGTCAGTGTATTCAAAGTTAGTCTAATTCTTTAAAACCAGCACTTATTTTCGAGAGGCCCTTATTCGCCAGTTTATCTGATGTAGTTTGTTAATCAAGTATGTACGGTATATGTATAGTGCAGAGGTGCCTGATCTTTCAGCATTAAAGTAAATAGATATCGGTTTATAGCAAATAGTTTTTAGCAAATAGTACTTTTGCAGTTGTGGATGAATAGTGTTGTGATCAATACACCATTGAACACACATCATGACACATGCCTGTGGTATGCTATTTAATGGGATAAATCATAATGCTATATAATTCCAATGCAAAGTAATTGACCGCCCAACAGTGCAGTGAACATGCTGAATGTGTAATCCATTGATTGCTAATGATTAGACAATAAATTATTTGTGCATCAACTGTGATTATTAAATGATTAGTTGGTGGTTAAAGTCCAGTCAAAAAGTTCATCATTTTGATATGATACTCTGATAGTCATGCTATTGCCATTATACATTGTTACATATTGACTCTATTTAGCCTATATAGGTAATTTACAATGCCCAGTGCTCATTATATATGTAAGACTATCTGAAATCATTGCACTGATCTCTTTGTCCGCATCTACATCTTACATCTATCTAAATGTCTGTCTGGCATATTTGTCTATATAGATCATATATACAGTGGTCCCTGCGTTATAAGACAGCCCCTTCTGCAGTCATGAAGTGGTCTCTTGTGGGGGTGCAGTCTCTCGTCGGGGTGCAAAATTCACTACTTAGAGCGGGAGGGTGGCGGTCACATAAGGCAAGTCGTTCTTACAACAGGGGGTCTTACAACACAGGTACCACTGTATATATATCAGTCGCTGTGGCCTGTGGGCTTCCCCTCACTAGTTTCTAGGTTCGATTTCCTCCCTGGCTGGGCCATTTGGACTTATCATGCTGAATTTTCTGATGTTGGACAGCAGTTTCAATTGTCTTTCACCTCACTGCTGTGGCTTCTTGTCCTAGTTACATGTATGTTACTAGAAATCCTTTAAATGCAGGAGGTAAATCCTCAATCATCCGTCACATGCATTATCTAATCTAATATTTATAATTCCTCCCGTCTATCTTAACGCAAATAGCAGGATAGATCAATGAGTACAGTCAATTTGGCAAGCAACATAATGCCCTAGATAGTCAATTTTAAATGTCTTAGGTCTCAGGGCTGCTCATGTTATCTTGTAACTTGTAAGTTTATTTGTCATTTGAGTTATAATGTGACTGTGATGTAAACTGTAACTCAGCACTCAGGATGCTTCAGGTTTGATGCTGATATAAATTATGAGCTAGCTGAATGATGGATGATATTATCAGGTGAAAACGATGATATATTAGTGCTGTTTAAACCTTATCAGATATAGAGGATCGTTATTGATGATTTATTTATCACAAATTGCTGAGTTGTCAGCTGGGTATACAACTAAATTGCTGTCAGAATGTCAGTTGCTTGCTCTTCCAAAAGTTGGAAAATTTATTGCTCTGTTTCAGAGTATGTAAAGAGCAGGGGGAGGAGTATTTCTACTTTATTTTGGCTCCATAAAGGACCCTAAGGTTTGTCCACTGATTTGACCAATGCAAACTAGGAGCAAAGAATATAGATACACTGTCTTTGATTGGAGGGAGCAGTGGAGCACAGTTGGTAGTGCTCTTTGACTTCCGTTCACTTGGCCCCAGATTCTATTTCACAGCTCTTGCTGGTTACCTGGACCTATACCATGGGTATACTGGACACAGGGTCGCTGAACCTATACTGGACACAGGGTCACTGATTCGTTGTCACTTATCAGCTTATTGGGTATCCAGTATCCTACACCACATGGAGGGTGCCTAGCTTATTATTTCATTACAAAATACTGACATAACCAATTTGTCCTTTTCAAAAGCCTGACATCTTGGACTGAACTGTAATTAGTCTACTGACTGCATGAATACAGGACGTAAAACCCTAATCATCCATCCTTCCATCGAAATTTGCCTAGTTTTTAATCTACAGCTTTGCAACCCTCTTGTTGCTTTGAATTATGAACTGTGCAGTTTGATTGAAGTCCATATTATTGCCAATCTTACTGATTCTTACTAATCCCGATAATTTTTTGTCATCAAACAATGAGATAATCTTGATAACCGTGATAAGACTGATGATGATATCTGATAAGAGGCAGGTGTTAGGCTAATCTGGATCTTTAGAAGTTGCAACCAAGTACTGATTCAGAACGAGACTACAGTCTGCAGATTAGCAGCTGATTATTGTTAGTCTGGTGGAGACAGTTTGGTTTAGATCCAGCCGACTGGGCAAGTGGAAATGATTATCTTGATTGTTTGAGGTCTCGTCTGAAGTTCTCTTAACCTCCTTTTTCTGGGGTAGCTTATTTTGCAAAAAATGAAAATTTATCTTGAGTAGAAGAAGTCCTGTCCTCTCTGAAACTGTACATTGAATTCCGAAAGCTGCATCTTTTGCCCGACACCAGAGAGCTCTTATGGTTATAACTTTGCTTTTCTTTTAATAATAAATTTTTAAAGAGTTAATAACCTTTTAAAATGTGCTCTCTGACACTAAATAATATGTCCATTATTTGATAAAGTGATATGAAAAGCCTGCGTTCCACCATTATACTGACCAACAGCTTTTGGTCCATTCCTTTCGATTTTGATTCAGATTTGTATCTTTGGAAATCCGCAGATGCAAGAATTGATTATATCCCACTTTAGAACGTCTTTCGTTAGCAGCAATCTGTTTTTTAACCACTTTCACAATTTCTTGCAGTTATGGCCTTCGTATGATCATATCGTCTAATCATGTTAATGACGTGTTGGCATTCAAAATGGCTTTGTAGTGGTTGATATTTCACCCTTGAAATTGCTTCATATTAAGTGTTGAATATCTTACATTTACATTGACTGAAGAAGTTACCTTTTCAATTGGCTAAAGAATTTAACTCTATATATGCATTGCATTTTAAACTGGTACAGAAGTTATTTAAAGTGTGGCCATGCATTGGCAATACAGATGTTTTGATTTCATTTAACCTTGCAGTGTTGCTAGAGAAATTCAAACTTCGATTTCACTCATGTTGTCTCTTTTGTAACTGTGAAACGAAATACTACAGAACGCTACAATACTCTCTTTGTACAAAATGTACGAAGTTGAGTCTAACTTTGAGTAACAGAGATGTGTATACACACTATATGGAGTACCGTATTTGTCCGAATAACATTTTGCTTGCTCTCTGAAAATACAGATAGACTCGAATAGTATCAGATATTTGGATACACTGAGAAATTTGGGGCTGAATCAAGCAATCAGCTGTCTAAATAGGAATAGTTATTATTGCCGATTAGAAGTATCTTTTGTTCACTGCAGGGGGGAGGGGTATATCCTTTGGTAGCGTACTGGGCTGCCAGTCGCTGGGTCCCAGGTTCGAATCCAGCTCTGGCCAGGTTGCCAAGGCTATGCTGGACAGCAGTTTCAATCTTCCTTCGAAGATCATATTGCCGTGTCCTCCTCCTGTCCTAATTAGCCTACTAAACTTGTTCATAAATCATGGTCCCAGATTCCCGGTCGTCTTTTCGCCCAAGATGCCCAGATTTTGGGAAGGAGGACCAAGATTTGCCAGTGTATAACATTGAAATGATAAGCTGGGTGCCTTGCATGTGGTGAAGGACGCCCAACATCTGACAACGAATGTGGGACCCTGGCATAAATACTGGATATAAAGCTCCAATCATCCATCCATCCATAATTCATGCTTCGTGATCATGTTCGAAGTATCAGAAAAGTGAATGACTCTAATTGACAGAATATGGTATGGCATAATACAACACAATAGACAGTGACAGTGACACTCAATATAGTGTCTTACTATGCACTATGATACTCTTTATACTTAGAAGTGCTGGTAGTCTATGCCTTTCAATGGTTACATTATAGTGTAGTTTTCAATGTTATATTCTCTATGACAAGAACAAAAAGGGTTAAAAAGTTGAAATAAAAACACAATGAAACACAATGTATCATTGTTTAAACAGTGTATATATATATATTTTTTAAAATTTGGACTGACTTTAATGAGCTTTTAACATGTTAAAACTTTGTCAGTTGGCGACAGAGTCATTGCAGTTCACATATTTCTGTTGACATATATTATGTATATTTAGTAACTATTTTCAGTCCATTACTGTCACTATTATAGTGTTTTGATAGTTAACTTTGATAGATCGTTCCACTTTTTGTAAAGATTTCAATTGTCATACTTATGTAGTTTACAAGTACTTTGGATCTTGTTGATTGTGAATAGAATTTAAAGGTTCCAAGTTTTGCTGTTCTGTCATCTTCACTGTGACGGTGTTTAAAATCAAAAAGTCATTTTAGTCTTGTTTGAGTTGTGGAATAAGTGATCTGAATATGATCTAGGTTTCAGTTGAACCGTACTTGTTTGATAAAAAACATGACATTGTGAATTTTTCAGTCTTGACTAAGTCAAACAATTATGCGAAGATTTGTGTCACTTCGCATTTTATGCTTTTGAGCATGTTGAGTCACTGTACAGTTTCAGTGATTCAGTGTACCAAGGACAGTATACTAAGTATTACTGATTGATTCTCTAATCAAACAGATACGTCACAAATATATACCTCATTTATTCCTAACTTTGCACTGTTTGTAGCTCTGTTGAGAATGTCAGTGTGATTTAAAATCACTTTGTCACAGCCAGACATGGGAGTGTTTTGATGATGATAGTGCCCTGACCTCCCAACGATTTGTTTTTGATGTTTTGGCCTTGAATCTTCTGAAATATTTCAAATCATGATCATCATTTATATTTAATAGACTGGATTCCAATATACATACATTTATGTGATGATAGGACTCTTTTTCCTGGCTTCATTCCAAAATTATTTATTTTTCTGTTTTTCATGTTTTTGTCAAAGAAATTACATTTTACATATTTGCCCTGATTGGGACCCAGAGTGAATGTCTTTTTTTAAAAACTTGATGGTCTCAATATGTAAAAGAAGTTTAATTTGACAGACTTGTTCAAAGGTCCGTAGAGTGAAGAATTCCTATGTTTTTGTGAACACTGATTTTCCCTAAGCAATTTTTCCCAGAGCGATTTTTGTTGCGTAAATTATTCCAAAATTTAATGTTAGATTAATGAAATATCTGTATCTACCATTTCCATAACTTTTTGGAAGAGTCTCCAACAAGCTGCTGGAGTACAGTTCAATTTTGCTTCATATTTAAAAAGTTTGTTTAGTGAAATCAAATATATTTATAATCATCAATTGCTGACTTATATTGTTAGGCTTATTTACTAAATTTTGTCACTATGAGGTTGAGATTCAGGATGATCTGTTTCTCTGTTAAAACCTTATTGAATTATTAAAAACTGAATGTTTTATTTAATTTCTGTATTTCAGATGGGAATGGGTGGAGATAATAGAACCTCGTACGAAAGAGCACATGTACGCCAATCTGACGACTGGCGAATGTGTTTGGGACCCTCCCCCTGGCGTCAAGATGTAAGTACCAGCTTATTTCATGTATTTATTTGGTATAGAGGAAAGAATAATGCTCTCAATTGATATTTTGAATGAATCGAACCACTTGAGATGGAAGTACTCCACCTCAACTGCTCAAGTGGCGCATGCATTGTAGCATCTGTGTCATTGAAATGTATTTTTATGACTTAAATGATCATTGATATGAATTTTCTGGACCTTTTTGAAAATTACTTCATATGTAGGCCTAAGATATCATGTGTATCATTTATAATACTGTATAATACTGTATCACTTGTCTGACATATCATATCTGTTTATTGTGTTTTCCTACTTGGTTTTGGCAATCCGGCAACCTTTAATGTCTTTAATGCAATATTGCCCTCAAAAGGCCTCAATTGGGCTTTATGTAATGTCTGGAATATTACTTAAACATGGATGCTTTGCCAAAATTTGGTTTATATTTTTGGAAGCCGAAATGACATGAAATAAGAGAATGATATCTTCAAGATTTGAAAATGTCATGACGATGATGATGTCTGTTGACCATGTTGATTGTGAACTTCTGAAACTATTCAGTCTAAGTTTCAAGACCTGGATGGTTTTTTGTGTTGCCATGGAAACAGTTTAGTGTCAAAAGATTTCTCTTTGATAGATTGCCAAAAGGTCATTCATACCAAAGATATACATACTGATTTGATAGGGCCTATATATTCATTTATAGAAATAATTTTGTTGATAGAAAGTTGCAAAAATTATAAAAATGCATTGACTACTGGAGATTTGATAAAATACATTGATACATAGGCTTCTATTCATATTATATGTTGACATTCATATTATGATGTTTTGCATATAATTATAAAGAAATGTAGTAAAAAATGCAAAAAGCGTGCATTGCTAAATTATGCCTTTCACTGGCATTCATGCAAATAAAAATGGCCGACTTCTAAAAAGAGGTGATTAGCATTTATTATGCGCATATTGCAGTGATTTTGATAAAAAATTACGATTTTTTAACGCCCCCTTGTATTATGCTGTAATTGTGAATACTTCACACCTAAATGGTGCTAATTCATACTGTGTCAACATGATTATGCCTGGTTTTTGGCAAATTTTTCGCACTTTTGACATCCTTTCAAAAAGCTGACATCAACATTCATCAATGGTATGATACTGGTACTGTTGTGCCTCCACTGTGAGACCACCTTATAGGCTTTAACTTGCTAGAGAGTGGTCTTATTTGAGGGTGTAGGGCCTGCAGGCTCTTTGAAATATTCTGTTATTATATTATACTTAAAGTCAATAATGGGACTTTTAGGGTGTTTAGTATACAGTATTGTATTTAAGAAGTTATGTCCGGAAATCTTTCGGGAAGACACTCTCACTTCGTCAGCAATGTCATGCATATATAGGTCGGATGGTCGCTGTTGAAGGGCTTGACATTCACAGGTACAACTGTATCTGATGGGTATTTTCGAACTTCATTTGTACATTTTTTTGGCCAATACTTTTTCACTCCTTTTCCCCCAGGTCCTCCCACACTTTCTAGAATCTAAGCTACTTTTTCTTAGTGACTTTTTCCGAGTTGCTCTTTCTAAAGGTTCTAAAGGTGTCTGAATGCTCAGGGCTGCTCAGCACACTGGCCTGAGTGTTTACCTGCCATGCAGGTGTCTAGCTGTCAATCAAGAGTGTTTTTCTAAGTCAGTGAAACAGTCAAGAAACAGTCAAGGGCACTGAAAGATCTCTTTTGGCCCCTCTTGTCTATTAGCAAGCTTTAGAAATTGTGATCGTTAGCTAAACCGTGTTAACACTGTTTGCTAAAAGTTATTTGAGTGGTATTTTTTGTGGACTGCTTACTAGTGCTTAGTGGATCTGGAGTATTGTGATTGACTGACTGACTGACTGGTGTCTTTACTTGAGGTGTAGTAGGCTGGGAAAATAATCAACATCAAATGGGTAGGATACAGTATTGGAGGTCTCGAGTCCGGCCTCGGAGACATATTTTGATGGCCTCGGCCTTCGCTCGGATGCCAAATTCTTGGCCTTGCCTTGGTCTCAGGTGTCTTTGGGCCAGTGTTAGAGGACACAGGACCGGCCTCGTCCACATTCTGATGGCCTCTCGGTCTCGGAGGCGCATGCCTAGGTATTGGTCTCAGCTTCGGATGTCCCGGCCTCGACAACATCACGGGTAGAATTCAAACTTGGTGATACTACAACTTGTACAAGGCATTGTCATTGATTTAATACAGAGTGACATGAAGTTCAAAAGAAAATTGAAGTTATCATAATCATTAACTGTACTTACTATTATCAATTTGTCCTTTTGAAATAGTGACCACCTTCGTAGAATGTCTCTCAAAATATGTCTATCCTATTTCAACCCTAATCACGTAAAGAGATTGACTCCACATATTTGGCGAAAACCTTTTTAGTGTTTTCTTTAAGTATTAGTTTGTTGGTTTTCAGTGTTATGGCCATGATATTGCAGCTTGGGAGGTTTCGTGTAAACCTTAATCTCTAAAAACATTCATAACAGTCTCTTCTTACTTAGTTGCTGCTTACAGCGCTTAGACTTACAGTTTTTGACCTGTGATTCGCTGGGAATGTTTTGAATACGATTGTGAGACTGTAATATTTAAAGGTATTTTGACGATTTGATTGATGATAAACACTGATAAAGCTCAGTTTTTGTTATTTTGCACTTTCGATTAGTTATTTTCTTGCACTGATGTGAAGTACTGGTCAGGATAACTTGTTTGAATATAATAATTTGTGGAGCCCTGTATTCAGTATTACCTTTACGGTCTGCATGTTTATGCATATTGAATGTTGATTTTTAAACTGTGTGTGATGCTTTTACGCAAACAGCTCTAAGCAATAGAAGCAGTGTGATGGAAATGTAAAATATTATGATTTTTTTAGAAAATTGTTACTATACTGACACCTATTCCACTTGTTAATGAGTTTGACAGCAGTTTCAATCATCCTTCGTCTCATCATTGCTGTGTCCTCCTCCTGTGCTACCGTCGTGCACAAATCCAGGACGTAAAGCCCAATAATCCATCTCGATGTGGAGTAGAGAACAAGTCTGGTATCTTCTAAGTTCTGACAGTCTTCAAAGTACAAAACATCTCGATTGAAAAATTCTCATTTAAGCAGGCCAGTCATTGATGGTGGCCAGGTTTTGTCGAACTACAAAACATTGTCAAATTTTTTTAATCGAGCAAGTGCGGTAGTTTCACCAGCAGAGGTGTAAGTGCCAGACCTGCAAATGCAGAATCCTGTAAATGCAGTCTGTAAATTGCCTCACACTTTGCAAAAGTATCTCACCTACCCTGGATATCATGCCAGACTGACTCATGCTACTCCTCAATGTATCTTGAATGTGTAAACTTGTGAGATTTTGTTAGTGTGTTAGGTAAAAATACTAAAAATCCTAAATTCTCATGTGCATATTATGATATATACCTATTTAATCAATTTTTTAGCTATTTTATTTCATATTTGTGCCCACAATAATGTAGAAGTTTGCCTTTGAGCAATGCTATTGTCTGAATAAAAGCTTTATGCAAGATTTTTGTGACATATACATTGCATTTACAGCCATTGTTGAATTTTGCCTTGCATATACGTAGATTCTTTTTTATCTTATGAAAAATAGACGCTTACCTTTTAGAATTTTAAGATTCTTTATCTTATTATGATTAATGAATGTCTCTATATTAATTTGGTTGTGATTCTGCACTTGGGAAAATTTTAGGAGAAATCTTCAGACCTCCCATTGACATGATTGAAGTTATCTTGGACCATTCATGGTTGTATGTCACATTGAACAGTAAGGGAAATTATCACCAGCTGATGACAATCAATGTCCTCAGCCCCACATGACAATCACCCTAGCACTGTCATCACCCTCCAATGACACTCTCACAGTGTCATGGCCTAGCCATGACTTTGGCAGTGCTCAAAATCATCTTTGACTGGCTATTTAAAAAGAACTACTGCAACTATCACTTCCAAACTTGGTATAAAGTTGTATCACAGTGTCAGCTAACTCTATGAATTTTGGCAGACCTATCCATTACATAATGAGGAAAAGAACCCGAAGGCTCCAGAGAAATTAGAAAATTGTCATCAGCTGCTGATGACTTTGCAGTATTTCGTGAAATTGGATAGAATTAAGTCCCGCAACTGACATGCTGCTGTGTGGTGAGGATGGCTGCAAAGAGATCAGACTTTCTTCTGAGACACAACTGATCAACCCCACACACTCAATCATCCTGTCAGGGCCAGGACTTGGCTGGAATTGCAATTGTCCTCATATGCTGGTAATTTCCCTGACTGTTGAATTGCATCTTTCTGTCATCATGGTCTTACACTTGAACTGTTGTGAATGGTTAAATTTGTCAGTGAGTAACTGTACCTTCTTACATTCTTAAATGTTTAGTCATTCTTGTATTGTGCAAAGATTGCATTCACTGTGGTGTAATTCCTGCCATCCATACTTGATCACTGATGTCCTTTTGACATGACAGTCATGATATAGGTCAAAGTTTTCTTGTACAATTCAGAAAGTCCCATAATTATTGTCATTTATCTGCAAATTACAGGTAAAGTCCTGTACTGTTATGCTGTCTATGTATACATACTTTGCATGCTAACTTGTTAAGTATTATACTAAAATGCCGATACATAAATGTTATTCCATATTTTTGAATGGCTGCCCAGTGCCATTGAAGCACAACTTGACATTGTCATATTACATATATATTTGGCATTAGTGAATATCAGAAAGAGAAATAGTCGTTTAAATGGAACTTTCGACCACTTTAGAAAAATAAGTTTTATATATTTAATTTTTTTTAATATTATAAAAACCCCACTGATTTAACAAACAAATATTAAAGGATTTTGACTTTGTTATGATGCTTGATAAATCTGAACATATATAGTTATTTTCAAATTGTATCCTGCATAATTATTAGCGTTGTAACAATTTTTGATACTAATATCCTGCTATTAGATATTCATCAAAGAATAACTTGTATAATTGTTAATCAGTGTTAATAGAAAGAGACCATAATGATTTTATTATTAAATCTCTATATGTCATCTTATAGTATGCGTATCTTTGAATGATAATGGTGCAAATTTATGTTTTATTAAATTTTATTTAGAGTTTGAAAAGTTTTTCATGTTTTCAAGTGTCCTCTTTACATGCACTTTCTCCCGTCTATTTTCTCTTTTATTTATTTATTTTTTCTGAAGATTGTAAGAGTTCTTGTGCAACAATGTGCCAAGTATCCTCCTCTTTTTATCTTCTTTTTCTCCTCTCTATCTTTTCTTTCCTCTATCTTTTCTTTCTTGCATCATGTGTATGTATTGCAGCTGTCTTAGGTCTTTCCTAACAGTTTAGTTTAGCAATTTTGTGTTGTGGTGTAACATTGCAAGGCTAAGAAAAGTCACTCTTGTAACTCTGCTTTGGTTTGTTTACATTCTGGAGCTGACAGGACCTCTCAGCTAATACACTGTGTGAATACAACAACAGTCCTCTGGAGTCACTCCCAAGTGTTTCAAGGTTTTTCTAACTATTCTGGTCTTTCATACCTGAGAACTTGAGATCGACAAGTCAGCAGTCAAGGAAATTACCGTCTGGTCAAGACAAGTAATGTCTTCAGTCCCTCATTTTGTTGTCCGGACCACACTGGAAATAAGTTTTTGTGGCCGAGGGACCTCGGGCCCCTTGTCGTCATCAATGGTTTCTTATGTCAACAAATGGCAACAGGAAATGGAAATATTAAATTGTTGTGGGGACAAAAACATTTTATGGATAAAATGACACACCAAATTGATGATCCCAAATGATAACATAACTGTTCAACATTTGCACTTAGACACTCAATGCACCAACTGTTTGTTAATTACACTATAATCAATGAAATACTTAAATCCTACGAAGCAACTTTGCTCACTTACCTCGCCAAAAACGATTTCACGCGCATGCGCAGGTGAGCACACTGTAAACAACGTTATAGCAGAGGCAGGCGAGCGCACTGTAAAACCGAACGAACAAAAATGAGATCCTTGGCAAATCTGACACTTTATTATGCAGTCACTTGGTGGTTTGTGGTCACAAAAGGTGCAAAGTTTGGATGACTAGATATGATTAACTATTTGTATATTCATACAGTTCTTCGTGTCAGTGTACATAACAGAGATTATCCTAAGTCTTCACATTTGTTTGGTAAGCATAAATCGTTTCTAATACACACAAATTAAAGAAAACATAATGTCTTGTGCTCAGGTATGTTATAGATGGCGCTGCATGTTCTTTCCCTGGCAGATCCATGAACACTAGTAATAGTGCATTTTAATGATTTTATCTTCATACATTGACCTAACAATCACAGTTAAGTTCAGTTGGTACTCAAGTTTACAAATTAAAATAGACATAGATGGACAGATGGGGTGGGGGGGGGGGGTTAAACTGAATTGCCCGAGGCCACGGTGCATGCATTGCATGCTATTTTTAACTTTTGTGTGCAATCTGAACCGCATTACAACAGTGTACTGCTTGTTATCATGTATACGTGTCTGTACCCTCTTTTAATGTGGCTGAATAAAGTCTATCTATCTATCTATCATGAGACTCACCTCAGCACTAACATCACCCACTTAGCATGCTTAGCTGGAATTGCAATTGTCCTCATAAGACGGTAATTTCCCAGATTGGTCAGGAGTTTGTAAAGATGGGGATGACCGGGTTTTACGTCCTGTATTTATGCATATGAAAACTAATTAGCTCTGGAGGAGAATGCTGCACAGTGAGACGAAGGGTGGTTGAAAGTGCCGTCCTACATACGCCCGGTTATGCTGGTTTAATCAAACCAAGGACAATTGCTCAATAAATCTATGATGGTCACCAATTTTGAAATGCCATTTGACGTTGCTTCATCTAAGCTATCACCCTCGGCATCACATGATAGACAATCATTAAATTTTTCTGATAGGATATTGAACATTGCTAAAGCTACTGTTTTTTGGTTGTCAAAGAGGCTATGTTGTCCTCTGAATTATCAAGAGTATTTTCAAGACTTTTGAAAAAATTTAAATGAAATGCTGAAGCTTCTGTTCAATTCAATCTTAAATTCTTTATATTGTTACATTATTACACAAATGAAACAATGATTGACAACCACAAGCAATATCTCATCACCAAACCTAAATGATAGACAGCTGTCGAACATCCGCCCACGCGTCACCGGCACACTCCATTAGCGTCACAGATTGTCTAATGATATTCAAACAATGTTGTGCAAACATTTAGCATTCTGCAAACATTTTGCAAACATTGTACTCTGACACAAGACTAAGGTAAACATCAATATTTGCAGGTACAAAGGAGTACTATTTATATTTGCTGAGCACTGGTGTTGATGTACTGATTGGAAGGTACATTGTTAGAGGTGATAGGAAGATAGGATATCACTGATATACCATATTTTCGCAATTTGTGTCCTTAGCGCTTTATTTTTGGGTGTTCTGTACCTCTACACATGTCGTTTATATGTAGTTGACCTGTGTTTATTTGAGGTATTTTAAACATGATATTTGGTAAAGCGTTATTATTGTGTGGTCAAACTCTGTTCATTAGGGACCGTTCAGAATTTATGACTGGGGGAGGGGTGGGAGTTTTGCCCGAGGGAGTACTTTTCACACGTGTTTCAAGGGGGGGTTATTAATTTTTGACAACACTTCCAAGGGGGGGGTAAGAAATTTTAACAAAGAATTTTTTTTATAAAACCCGCATAAACTATCTTTAACCGCATTTTTTTACGCGCAAATGTCCGCGAAATGGCTTGAATCTGTGCGCGTGACCATGAATAACAGTAAATATGTGTGTACGCGTTTATATGTCGAGGGGGGTACTAAAAATAAAAAATATGCATGAAACCTAGGGATGGGGTACTAAAAATCCCCATGAATCTCAAGGGGGGGTATTAAGTTTTGACGGGAAGTTCAGGCAAAACTGCCACCACCCCCCCTAGTCATAATTCTGAACGGTCCCTTATGCGAAACTAATACAAATGTATTATCCAATTTATTATCCAATTTGATAATTTATTATCGAATCACCTATTTGCTCGCCTTGTTGACATTTATAATAATGATTCATAATTGATATGAAGCTTTAGTTCGTCCAATATGCAGATATCAGCATGATCAGGGTTCCTTCCTTGGTTTTGCCAGTTCGCAGGGTGATCCAGATGGTTTGAAGAAAGATGCCGGACCATCTTGCGAATTTGTTCAGGATGGATCCCAATCTGAATGAGTGAAGTGACGGTCATCGGAAATTCTTAATTTTCTTATCAAAAATCTAAATTTTTTCACAGAAAGACGCAAAATTTAGTTTTCGAGATATGGAATGCTGGTTGATTGCAGAGACCTGAAATTCATAGTATTCGTATTCTCCTGTAGTGTGTAGTGGTCGTGGTGATTGGGTTTATTAACAATGATTAGTAACTAAACAATAGACTCAACATACTCAATGATGTGAATCAGAAGCCATTAACAATGAATTATGAGGCTGGCCTTGGATTACAGATAAGACCATTGTACTTAAGTGCAGTAACATTGTTAAGAGTACTTTAGAGATAGGCTGATGGCTTCACAAGGGGATAATATGCCAGTAAATTATGGCTGTAGTTAAGGGGATATACTCTTATGAGTGTACTTTGTGGCATTTTTCAATTGAGCTGTAAAAATTTGAATTTCAGAAGGCATTTTGATGATTGTCCTTGATTGGCTTGAAGTGTAGATTTGGGACACTCTTTGTTCTTATGTTTTTTGGTTGGGTGTTTCGTTGGGGTTCGATCCCTTTCTGGGGTTTATGGTTCTGTATCTCATTTTTGTTTAGACATCTTCGATGTCATCCGGGTCTTGCTCAGTGGTGCTGTGGTAGAACACTGGTCGGCATTATCCTACTTTAGCCCCCTCAGGGGTCTAAACATTTAGGCCCTTTTTTCATTGGAAATAGTGGTGGTAATTTTTACTGTATAAGCGTCATTATGTTTATACACAAGATGACGCTTATACAGTCAATGTAACAAAGAAATAATTGTCTAACTATTTATCAAAATACTGTCTTATTATACTCCTGCTTTTGCCCCCTTTCCCATTGACAGTACCATTGAAAAGGGGGCTAAAGCAGGAGTATGTATAAGACAGTAGGATATATAAAATACTGTCTTATATATACCCCTGCTTTAGCCCCCTTTTCAATGGTACTGTCAATGGAAAAGGGGGCTAAAGCAGGAGTATATATAATAGTTGGTGGGTTAGGTCAAAGTTGACTTCACTTTCTGATGCAAAGGTCCCCTTTGGCACAGATGTACCTTGGGGTCATAGAAAAAGATTTATCCAAAGACACAAGTGAGATCACCCCCTGGATTGGAAATACGGCCATTTTCCAAAATGGCCGCCGCAAGTGCAATAAGTCTAATATCTCCGCTTCTATTTCAGCTAGAGAGACAAAATTAAGGTCGAAATATATGTTTTTGCGGTCAGAGACTCCATTGAAATAGTTCCTGAGTATGAAAAACCAATATTTACACAATTTATTGTAGCCCCTGCTTTAAAAATGGCCGCCAAGCAAGGTTGGTGGCACCGAGGCCACTGTTAGTGAATATTTTGTGTTACTTTGATACCATTAGGTTGCATCATCTGCAACAATGCTGGAAAAACCAATCTCCACTCAAAATCAACATGCTCTAACACAATTGAAAATAAGACATCCTCAATATCAGCTCCATTGAACAATATTTGTGTGGTCTTCACTCTTCAAAGCTTCTCAAGTTTCTTCACTTTGATCGATCACATTTGGGAATATGCATTTCATGATAATTTTGCCAAAGCATAATCTTCACATTGAGGATATTTACATTCCTGATATCAGCATCAACAGCTTTTACATTAACAGCATCAAGCTGTGGTTCCATTTAATTTTAGTTGTCTCGTCATATTAAACCTGACCTTACATTCTGTCAATTTACAAATTTTTCGTCATCGCTTAGCTTTCATTTTAATTGTCCAGTAATTCAAGCATGGTGTGTTCAGTAAATGAAAAGTGTGTCAAATTAATTTTTAATGTACTCGGCAGCATTTTCTTATGTAATGTGCATAACTATGATAATCACCTAGAAAGAACCCAGCCAAGCCCTAATGTCTCAGGAGTAAGGATGTTTCCACTGCAGTTTTCGTCAATCGAAATCATTTAGAGTGTCAGAAATTCTGGGGTAAAAAAAAAGTTTGGTATTGGTTTAAACAGTATTCAAGAAAATGTTTAGGCTGGTGGAGAACATTGTACATAATTCTCAGGGGAGCCCTAAGTGAATCCCTATACCAAATTTCATAAATCTAAGTGAAATAGTAAAGTCGTAGTGGGCAATTCAAAACATGGTGGCCATTTTGGCAGCCATCTTGGATTTTCACAAAAAAATCTGATAGGTTGTCCATCCACAAAAACTTGCATGCAACATTTTCTCCCTACAAGGACATAGGCTGGATTTTATGTTGAAAATGTATACCTAAATTTGTACCCCCCTCCTACTCCCATATCATTGGTATTGTGTTAGTATTACTAAATCAGTGTTCAGTCTCAGGGGCCGGATTTGCCCCACAAGTGCCCCTTTGAAGCCCAATGAGAGATAACAAGAAAATGTTTGCTTCATAAGCAAAAGCCGCTCATCAGTCAAAAGCAAATTCTTAAGGATACATTCATTATTCAACCATTTTGGAAGGATAATTATAAAAAATTATATTTGTGACATAATCAATATTCCATTAACCCTGGCAAAATTCTCTACTTCCACACTTTTGAATGATAATCACTATCAACTTATGTTTCAATGACATAAAATAGCAACTTGCAAGGCAAATTTTATATATGTTCAAATGTGCTTAGCATCAGAATCAGAGAGGCCGGATTTGCCCCATGAACAAGGGCCTGAATTTCCCAGAACTTCACGAAAATAGGAATAGGTCTACGTCATTTACTAAATTTGTATTATTGTAATTGCTGAAATCTCTTGCACATGCAAAGTTATTGACTAAATGTTGCTTTTTATGCCAGTAAGTAATGCGTATACATTTTAATTGAACTTTGAAACACCTCAGTTTAGAAAGTTTCAAGTTCCTCCCTTCTTAACCAGGCAGTTTTAGACCAAACGAACATATTTTTGCAGCCTAATCTCTGTTAGTCAGTAAGCTCCAAGTACAGTTGCAAAGATTTGTTATGAAAATATTAATTGTCAATCAAATTTAGGGCCATGAGAAAACATTTTATCCCAAAGCCCAAGGGGCCGGATTTGTTACAGACACATGCATATTCCTTATCCCAAGGTGAATACCATGAGACAAACACTTAACCAGTTAAACATGAGACAATATATTAAGTGGACAACAAAGAATATGCCATCATGGCAGTGAACAATAGGCTTATGATTGGCTGACAGAGGTGTCAGATGGTATAATCACAGAGACATACACCCGAGCATGGTTAAAGATACTCCTTCAGCTTTTTGCTGGCCTATGATAATATAATAATAATATGGATTTATAAAGCGCTAATTTCAGTAAACTGCTCATAAGCGCTTTTTCAGATCAATCAATTGTAGGAATTCTGAAACAATGCGTCTTTAGATTCTTCTTGAAGCTTTGTAATGTCTGCAGTTCTCACTTTTTCAGGCAAACTGTTCCATAGCTTTGGTGCTGCATATAGGAAAATGCCCGATCTTCAAACTTATTTTTGTTGCATGGGGCAGGTTCTGCTAAGAGTAGCTTGTGGTTGCTTCTCAGGTTATGCTCCTGTTGAGATTTACTGCCATTCCTCGTTTAAGCTTCGCTCTCCGTACAGTTATAAAGTTTTAGTTAAACTTTTATGGGAGTCAATTGAAAGATGGCAAGTGATTAACCAACTGTCCTCTCATCGTTCTAAATGTCTGTCCCATACAAAATGTTGTCACTTTAGCACAGGATTTACCCCTGAAATATCTAAATAGTTTAACTTTTACTCCAGTCAGGTTATGAACTATCACTTACAGTAGTATAATGTCTTTTAAATCACTTCCAACCTTTCCAAACTTTCAGAAAGTTATATCAAAACATTTGAAAAGTTTGGAGAGCGACACTTAAACGAGAATGGCAGTAATTTGTACAAGTTCTTGAATGTATTGTGGAGTCTGATTGTTTATTGCTTTCCATGTAGTTGTCATCAATTTCAACTGAATTCTTGTTTTGATTGGTAACCAGTGGAGTTTTTTCCTACTATGGCTATGTGTCGGATTGTGTCCTGCTGGCTGCTGCAGTACATTACTGCCATTCCCGTTTAAGCTTCGCTCTCAAAACTTTTCAAATCTTTTGATACATGTATAGCTTTCTGAAAGTTTGGTGGAAAGGCTGGAAGTGATTTAAAAGACATTACTGAATGTTGGTTCATGACTTGACTGGAGTAAATGTCAAACTAGTTAGATGTCTCCGGGGGTAAAACTCGAGGACACTGGGTTAATCACCTGTGAGGTTTCAATTGACTCCCATAAAAGTTATATCAAAACATTTGAAAAGTTTCGAGAGCGAAGCTTAAACGGAAATGGCAGTAATGCAAGCAATTGATGACTTGGTGTTGGAAAAAGTTTTATCACAAAAAACTACTGCAGACAAGAAACTGCTTTTGCATCGAAAGTTTCTCATTTTTTGAGATAAAACACAATGTAAATTTTAACTAGATTGAATTATAACTTTAAGATGCACAAATTCAAGTGATTAAAATATCACATTTTGACAAATCTTTGACTTTCTTGTGTTCCGTAGTTTAAAGTGTGTTTTTTTTTAAAACAATCATTTGAAAAACTAATCAATGAGGTGATTGCAAAAATTGTTTGTGTGAGTCCAATGGTTACTGATTAGTGAATACATTTATAGCAGGTTCATTGGAAGAAACAAAAACTTAGTCTGCAATATTATTATGTTTTTGTCATGGAAAACATTTGTGGACTTCAGTTTCAAAAAACGTTTTTCCAGCTTCGGTAACTAATCAGTCTATCTATCTATCTATCTATCTATCTATCTATCTATCTATCTATCTATCTATCTATCTATCTATCTATCAGCCCATTCTCCACCCCAGAATGAAATACGTACTTTATGGACTTTTTGCACCTAACTATAAACACCGGTGTTCATTCTGAAGGAACAAGAAGGACGTCCTTCATTCTCATGTATAGATCACAGAACTGTTGAGAATGAACACCGGCCTTTATTTCTACATATTTCTACAAAATGAAAGCTGGTGTTCATTCCCTCAAAATCAGGATGCAAATGAAGAATGGTCTTCATTGCGAAAGCAAATTAAATACTGTATTTTATTATTAAACCAATTGAAGAAAATAAAGGACAATCTTCATATCCAGTCAATTTGTTATAACTCCAGATCAATACCCTCAATGAATTTCACTCTTCATAAGAGTTAGCTGGTTCATTCTTATATAAATGAAACACCTACTTTATTTTTGTAAATAAAGATTATGTGGGCTTTATTTATCAGTAATGGAATCCTATACATGGCCCTCATTTCCAAAATTGTGGCAGGTTTGTCGGGATTTAGTAGATCACCCTCCTGCACAATCTGCAGGGGTGGATCCAGGAATTTTTGTTGGGGGGGGGGGGGTAGTGGTGTATTCACCGTTGGGAATGGGTTTTTTTTTTGCATAGCAGTAATACCAACAGACTTTGGAAGGAGGCAGTGGCGGACCCAGACAAGGCAGTACATAGAGAGATTCAATGTGCTACATCAAGAAATAGACATTCATTCATTCAATTTTCTTCAAAAAGCTACCAGACTCAGTGATCTGGGGGGGGGGGGTCAGATTCCCCTGGATTCGTGGTAGAGGGGGGGTCATTACTTTAAATAGCAAGTTTTTAAAGTGCATTTTAAAAACTTTGTAAAATAATTTACTATTATAGTATGTCCATTAGAACCATTACCCCTTTGCTGATTATGTAACCTTGGTTTTGTCCATTGAATGCATCATTGCACCAGTCATTATCAGGTTATCATAAGGGTAGTGTCTTATCTCAGTATCATTTCTTGTAGCCCTTCCATTGTAATACATGTATAATAGCATTTATTAGATAATTATAGCTGACCTATTTACATATTTGTAAGTTATATTCAATATTGATAGACTGTATTGCTATTACAGAAGTTTTATGAGAACTGCTCATTTTGCCATATTTTAATTTTATCAAAACAAAAAACTTCTCCAATTAGCAATACACAATTCACCCAATTTGATTTTATTCATTAAGTTGTTCAGACTGACCACAGTAATTTTAATTTTACCATTTTGTAGGGATACAATGCTTAATGATAACCTCTGACATTTATCATTTACTTAAAATTATTGGACATTTACACCTATTCCCATTTTGATCTTCAGTGGGATGCTAAAACAGTCAAATTAACTGAATTCGATTCTGTATGAAGTAGATAGTTAATATATCTTCACAAATAAAAAAAAAATTATTAATGCTATTTAAAAAACCTGTTTTTTGTTTTTTTGGTTTTTTTACAAAGCATAAATTCAATAATACATTAATGTATGCCCATATTTCTGAATGAATGCCAGTTTTCTTTTTCTAGAAACCTAAACCAGTATTCTCTAAAAGTCCCAAACAACCCTGTCATGGCATTAGTACAAGAAAGCATTGCCTGATATTGATGACCGAAATAATTTTGGGACCTTTCAAAGCAAAGATATTGCAGTCCAAATAAAGCTCCCTGCCCCCAACCCATCCCCCTGGAATAGAGGCGTGGGGCAGGTAAGGTGCCTGTCCAAAATAATAAACAGATAAAGGCTTCACTTGAATAAAGGCCCCAATTGAGCTCATAATTTCTTGTACCATGAAAACAATAAAGGCCCAACTCAAACAGAGCCCCCCCCCCCCTTCCTCAAATAGAAGCCCTGCTGGAAAGAAAAGGAAGGAAGGGGAGAAGGGAGGGCAGAAGAAAAAGGATGTTATGTTATTTCAATTATTACAATAACCGAGTCACTAAAATTTTATAACTGGTAGAAATTACATCCAAGAATACAATTAAATTTTAAAATTTAATAATGTCAAGTTAACAGAAATCTGCAGCTTCAATCAGTATGAAAGCCCCATCATCTCATCACTAGTACAATGTTGCATGACTGCAGGTTTTATATGGGGGAAATTAGGGTCAAATATGCCAATTCAGCAAAAAGCAGGCCCATTTTGGGCTGTTACCCATAATATAGGCATATCTATACCGGAAAATGAATGACATTCTTTATCTTGTACATGTTCCTTCAGAATTAAATACACCCTTCATTTCCAGGTGACAAAAGTCCATGAAGTATTTATTTCATTATGTGTGGAGAATGTGTTGCTATCTATCTATCTTTCTCGTTTATCTATCTATCTATCTATCTATCTATCTATCTATCTATCTATCTATCTATCTATCTATCTATCTATCTATCTATCTATCTAGTTATCTATCTCCTCCATCCCTCCCTTTTTCTTCTAGCTTTAATTTTTTTTTCACTGTTACAAATTTTCGGTTTTTTCCCTACAGTCAAAAAATTACTAAAATGCACCATAATATTAGATAGTTTTCCATTGGCATGAGAACTGGCATCCTGAGACTGGTCACTAAAATCAGATCCGTTGTCCAAGTCCCCCCCCCCCCATCCTCATTCACCCTTTTGGACAGAACTGGGGTGGGGGGGGGGGGTGTTGAGAGGCACATGTGTCTTGTTAAGGGATTGATGTTTCACTTCTCTAATACAATGTATTATTGAAACAGAAAATGCCCAGGATTTCATCTTCTAGATAACTTGGAACTTACATCAGCATGCACAAAGATTTACAGTCACTCACCTCATTAACTTTCATTTTCCACAAATTGTAATTGACTTATCTTGGACACGTTTGTTTAAGTGAGTACATGCTGTGTCTGATACAGTTGACTCTGTATTCAATGAAGATAACATAATTATGAGGAGGAGTTATGTAATTCATGATAGATTTATCCAATTCTATCCCACAGCAATACACAATATCTTTATGACTCCCTTTTCAATGTGCACCCTGTGAGCTGACTGTCTGTAGTAAATGCACTATTTGATATTGGCTTTGCATTTCACAGAATTGATCTGTGCGTGTATGTATGTATTTCATCTCAAGCTAAAATCTAAGAATGCCTGTTTTAAAAAAAAGGATCTCACCCAGTATCTATCCGGCTATCTATCCATCCATCTATCCATCAATCTTTATAGATATCCATCTATCTGTGTAATCTATCTATCTATATAATACCATCTATCCATCCATCTATCTATCTTAAACCATCTATCTATCTAACAAAATCTATCCAAATATCTATCAATCTGACCCCTTATTTGTGCTTCTGTCTTTATATTTGACTATGTAATTGGACTATCTGACTATATATTTACTCATTTATCTACATCTATTTATCTGACCATCCATGTCCATCAATCTCCCAGGCACAACTGATCATCATTTACATCACTAGCTTTTATTTCCCTATAGCAGTTGTGCTCGTCTATGACTGGCAATTGCACATGAATAGCCACATAAACACAGATCAAAAAGATATTGTGTATTGTAAAATGGTAAATTTCTTTCTGCAATGCCTATCCAAGGCTGTTATCAATCTGGGTCCTTATCATTTTGCCCTTATCTTAATTTGGTTCAAATATCAAGTTCTTGTGATGAGCACCCTCCTGCAGGAGGATGGTGATGAGCCCTGCCATTGTAGATTGGCTCCCTTTGCAGGTCCCTGTTGGTAGTCACATTGATGTACATGAACAGGGGACATTTCTCAGATAGAGCAGCTGATTTGTGTGAAAATTAATATTCAATAGCCAGCTTGTGGAAATTTCCATCCAAGGAAGATAGATACATGTAGGTTGGTCAGGCTGCACTAGTCTGTTTCACAGCCTCCTGTACAAAGATTGAGCCAGTGGAACGGGCTAGGACTACACTTCCAGTTAAGCTGAAGACAAATCCCCAACTCTCTTCCATCATCAGTTCCATGACAGACATACATTTAACTGATTTGCAAAGAAATTCATAGCATACCAATTCTTTTAAGAAACATTATTCACACACGATTTGTCTGGTTTTAGACTCCATGTCAAAACTAACATGATCCAAGTTTTAAGAAAGTGAATGCAATAATGTCCGATGTTATGCTTGTAATTAAAATGTATTTACCTGAATCCATTGTAAGACCTTTATATGGTCAGACTATTGACTAACGTACAACACGTATATAATTTTCAAAATTATCTATGATAACCATAGTATTTTATGCAAGGGATCCTCATCAGCCATCGAGGAGTCCCAGTAGCATTTGATGTGTAATTTCTGTACTTCTTTTTTAACATATTTGACCTAAACATCATGTCATATATCAAATGACCCTCTCCACATCTGACATCTAAATATCCAATAAGTTTTGGGTTATCTCCTTGTTGAGGTTGGCACATGCTCCTGATAAGCTTGGGGGAGCTTTAAAATACAATAAATTAAAATAATGCTAATAATCCTCCGCATGTAATATTTATTCACATTAACACCAAGGACAGTCTTTATTTTTATGGACATTTCCACCAGCTGTTAAATATATTCACTTGTTCCATCCCTCACTTGCTCCATCCCTCACTATGCTCCATCCCTCACTTGCTCCACCCCTCACTATGCACAGCCTCTCATTATTCTTCATCCCTCAATTTGCTCCATCCCTCACTATTCCCCACTTCACACCTCTCAATAAGCTCCACATCTCACTGTGCTCCATCCCTCACTACTCTCCACTGGTCTCTATACATGCATATATATATATATATATATATATAGATATCTTATGAAATTTATGTGCATTGTACTTTGCCAAGCTGGAATGAATGAAAGAATGAATCACTGAAATGAAAGACAATAGGAAGGAAGGAAGGAAGGAAGGAAGGAAGGAAGGAAGGAAGGAAGGAAGGAAGGAAGGAAGGACCCAAAAGGAAATGTAGTTATGGAATTAGGGAAGCATGAACAAAGGCAGAAAGGAATGAAGGCGGGGTGAAGGAATGTAGGAAGGGAAGCAATGAAGGAAGAAAGTGATGAAGGGAGATAAAAGGAGAAAAAGCCTTGGGAAGGAAGGAAGGAAGGAAGGACGGAAGGAAGGAAGGAAGGAAGGAAGGAAGGAAGGAAGGAAATACTGGGAGAAGACAGAAGGAAGGAAAAGGAAATTTTAAAGAAGGCAGTTATAAAGAAATTCAGAAAGACAAGATTGAACGATGGTGTGGATGAAGGAATAATTTCAGGAATGAAGGAAAGGAAGGAAGAAATGAAGTGAGGCACAAAGGATTTAAAAGAAATAATCTCTAGGAAGGAAGGAAGGGAGGAAAATAATGGAAAAAGGAAGAAATTTATTAAATATGGACCTGTGGGCCTGTATGATTGTATACCTGAATCTAGGTATAATGTTGAAAACTAGACTCTTGTAGGACAAAAACTGTCTGAGCTGCTCTTCTTCAGTTTTTCAGAAAAATCTTCATTAACAATATATAAAACATATGTCTTTAATCACTTAAGATACTTTGCTAATTGCCCAGGGTTCACTGAGTGCACTCCACACAGTCATGTGCTGGACCCTCCCCCCCCCCCCCCTTCTCTTGGGAGGCCCTCTGGCTGAGAAGTCCCAATCTTCAATTTTTTTTCCTGCCACTAGAGGAACCAGCTGTTCTTTTTTTTGGCCAACAGGTGGAACTCAGTTCACCCCCCCCCTCCTTTCCTATTTTGGAGCAGATAACTCCATTGTTTCTTTTTATAAGAGGCATGAACCCTCACATAGCAACTCACTGTTTAGAATATTAGGTTGACTATTTTAGGTTTATAGATTTATTGGTAAATTTAAACAAAATTGCTCAGTGTATTTGGCGAATCCCTGCAAAGCAAAGCGAATCCACAAAATGACAAAGCTAAGTTTGATCAGATCTTTAAAATTTGAATGATTGCAGCATATATCTACTATTTTGCCTGCAGAATTGGCAGACCCAATTTTGGAAAGTGCAGACAATTCTACGTTTTGCTATATATCAATTATATGATACCAAATAGGTGTGTGATGTTTCTGAAAATGACTTAAAAGTAATCTTAATCTATAGATAGATAGATAGATAGATAGATAGATAGATAGATAGATAGATAGATAGATAGATAGATAGAATTTCTGTGATCATTTATAAATACCCTGCATTTTTTGTTACAAATTCTATTATTAATATTTTCTGTTGACACAGCAAAATTTTCGTTCTTATGTACTCCCTGACCCTGCCAATTTGATTGCCTATTAAGTATGTTATGCAATGACACGTGGCAAGGTCTTTTACCGCTGGAACGTGCTGACTCAGCAAAAAAAGAAGAAATTAATCTCTCTACAGACACCCAGAAAATCTGCTGAAGTGTCTACAGATATATAGACAGATAGATTAAAGATAGATAGATAGATAGATAGATAGATAGACAGAAAGATACTTACTATCTATCTATTTGTCTTTCTTCATCTGGCCATCTCGATCTATCTGCCTATCTTTCCATCTATGAGATTAACAGGCCTATTTGTAGTATTTGATGGTACAGTAACAATTCAACTTTTCAGAAGTTCTTTGCCTGCTGCTCCACGAGACAGGGAACCAACTGACCATGTATGCGCACCATGTATGCCAAGGAATTCTAGTTGTACAAACTAGACCTAGAACTAAATAATATAATATTATGTCAATAAGTCACAAAATAGTCACAGGCCTGTAAAATTCAGATATGACAACCCCCTATTCTATTGATTACCTAGGGTAACTTTGCAGGAAGTGAGAAACCAACATAGCCAAAAAGGTTTCCCCGGAAGATAACACTCACAAACCCTTGTCCCACCTGTGTCATTTTGTCAACCTGAGACATCTCCCCCTCCCCTCATACATGTATCAGCCTTGTTAGCTGCATTCCCTTCATATCTTATATCAAGGGGTAACTACACTATCTCAAGATTTGCTGCACAATCTGCCACCTTGTTATCACCATGTGTTATTACCTTATTGCCACGACCCACTCAGCGTGAGCATCAGAACAGACATGCAGAAGGCATTGTTACTGATTGTAACAAAACTGAGTTGTGGCAGGGCCAAGACGTTTCTTGATTGCCATGTAATGGAGTGTGGCCACTGGCCAGCCCTTTGAAGTTTGCTGCTGGAATGTGCTTAGACAGCAGGAAAAGGTGGGCAGAAAAAGAAATAAATAAACAAATATATATATATATATATGTATATATATATATATATTCTCCACTCGGATTGTGTCAGCCAATCACAAGCGAGTATTCTTGGATAATATCCTTGCTATATTATGCTGAGAAAGTTATATTGGATCCTGAAAAGTTATATTGGATCCTAAAAAAGTTATATTGGATCCGAGACAGTTTTTAAATGTAGAACAATCACTTCCCTACTTGTTGTTCAATTGTGAGGTCACCACTGGTGATGTCATAATGGTCAACTTTTCATTGTGACATCACAACTGATGACGTCATGAGAGCATACTGACAATGGACTTGGTGATGTCACCATTGACTGCTCTTTCATGGTTTGAACACAAAAATGACAGCTGCCTGTAATGTTAGCCTGGGTTGGTATTGAATAGCCTTCTAAAAATTTGGCAATTTTTTTTCTTTTCAATTAAGAGGGGAAAAATATCTTAGCAGCATATCCTGAAAATTCAAAACATCTGAACAATACTTTTTGACCTTTTGGCAGCAAGTCAACTTAAAAGCAAAATATGACTTATATTGGATGGAGAATATAAACAATATCGGATGGTAAGTCGTCCAATATAGAGTATAATTGGATTCAGAAAAGTTATATTGGATTCGGCTGCGCCTCATCCAATATAACTTTTCTTCATCCAATTATACTCTATATTGGACTCCTTCCCATCCAATATTTGTATAATATTCTGCACCAAAATTTGTGAGCCAATCAGGTGACGTGATATCAATCACGTGCCACGCCAATAAATGACGATATTGGCGTGTGAAAAGTGTTATTGGCGCCTTAAGTCTATATTGGCGTCCTCAGTGCACATGCACTAGAGTTAATGCAGCACTATGCCATGTATCAATGTAGTCTTTGATTGTGCATGTATTGACTCCTTTCCAATCAAATTCTCAATTACTACTGAAGGAAACACAGCAACTTTTCTATTATCAAGATGCGAATTGCTATTAAGAATAATTGACAAAATTCCAATTGAAACTTGTGTCACTCTCAGACTCTCTAAGTGAAACTATTTCCAGTTCACAAAGAATCAATCCATTCGAAGAAGACCAATTAAAGCAAGATAACCTAAACTAAAACTTTAAAAAAGAAATCATAAAAATGATTTTACAATAAGGAATTACCTAAAAGTGCTTTTATAAAATAGAATTAAAAAATTGAAAGGATACAAATCAATAGATAGATAGACAGTTTGACAGATAGATAGATAGTTAGATAGAAAGATAGACGGATAGAAAGGTAGGTAGATAGCTAGATAGAGAGCTAGGTAGATAACTAGATAGATATCTAGATAAAAAGCTAAATAGAAAGCTGGATAGATTTGGACAGATCGATTTTTTTTTCAGAATTTCAAATTGAAAACAGGCAAACGTTGTATCAGTCTGAAAATTTTGGTGTAGAATATAACAAATAGTGGATGTTGAGTCAACCAATATTGAGTTTTATTGGCCTCAGCAGGTAATATTGGTCTCGGCCTGCGGCCTCGACCAATATTACTGCTTTGGCCAATAAAACTCAATATTGGTCTCCTCGCCATCCACTATCTATATAATGTATAATATATAGATAGATAGATAGATAGATAGATAGATAGATAGATAGATAGATAGATAGATAGATAGATAGATAGATAGATTATCATATTACATAGCTCAATAGATAGCTCAATAGATAGACCAGTAGATAGACCAATAGATAGACAACAGATAGCCCAGCAGATAAACCAATAGAAAGACCAGTAGATAGCCCAATAGATAGTCTTAAAGTTAATTGTCACTGGAAGTATTCTGTTGACAAATAAAGATAATAATATTTAGGCTAAGATAGATGAAAAGACAGATAGATAGGATGAAAAGACAGATAGATAGTTAGATAGACAAGATTCAAAGGTCAAACCACACTTATTATGAAATGTTGAAATTTTAACAGTACTGGTAGGAGTAGGCAGGTAGGGGCACCAAAAAAGTATGGCTGGGGACTGCAAGGTTGGCAGGGCTGAGAGGGTTGGCCACTGCACTGGCCAGTCCATTACCCCCCTTCTTCTAGGTCCACTTTGGCCCTCCAATTCCTCCCTCAAGGCCCCCTCGTATTTTGCCTCAGGCACTAGAAACTTCCCACGTGAACTGGAAAACGGCCATTATATATAATGGTTTCTTATCATTGATTTATTTCATTCCAATCACCAGTAATAAATAATTGAATTGCGATTTCATATGGTTTGGTATCTCCAGGTTGCTCCTATTTTGACTGTTGCTTCCAACCAATATGATTCTATGGCCGGCATGATTTGAGTCGGCAATTCTATGCCTATTTAACCTATCAAAATGTGCCTGTCAAGCTCTGACCCAGGGGGCAGGGGTGGCCAGAGTTTAAAATAATTCATTACTTGCCCATTTTCGCTGAAGTATAATTATTTTCTAGATTTTCTAGATAGGTAAACAATTGATTGGCAAACCTCCAGCTAGGTATTTGATATAGGCCTATCATAATTATCATTTTACTAATTTGAATGTGCAACTTTTGTTCACATTTAGATTTTATAAACATTAAAACAGCTGAGTCAGCACATTCCTTGCTGGACATCGAAGGCTGCTGGCGCCTGGGTGGGCCTGGTGTTGCGCAACAACCATGCAGCATTACTTAATAGGCAATTAAGCCCAGAGGTCAGGTACAAAGGATCCAAATTTTGTAAATAAAATTAATTCAACAAGGTGCCACAGATAAAGCGAGATAACCTATCTTTCTATCTTTCTCCTTCTCTCTGTCTGTCACTCTTAGAACACATGTATGTACTTATCAGACATGCAGTGTAGGAAATTACTAAGTCTTGCTATTTCTGTGCAATTTTGTCCAATTTGTGGCTCTGCTGAGGCTTGACTCACTTGTATCACAATGATACTGTGTATGTATGTTGATAAAAAGGTTTTTGACTAATACTAATAGGCAAGGCAATTTGACATCAATGCAAAGATTTGTTAATAAGCTTGAATAGCAATAAGCAAAATGGGTAAGTGACATAATGACAAGTATATAGCAGAGGAATCAGACCTGTGTTAATTGGATGACTAATTTGATACAGGGCATCAGTTCTTCAAGGAATTTCAATCTTTATTGATAATACTAATAGAGGAGGCTAAAACTGAGGTAGCAGTCTATGAACACTACATGGTCAATTAAAAATCTGCAGGGAGTCACTACCAGGCCAACTGATGGGACAGTGGAGTGAAGGAGGGGGTGCAAGCAGGGCAGGGGTGCAAGCAGGAGAGGGGGTGGCTTGCATGGGCAGGGTGGGGTGCACACTGCTGAGTCTGTCCTGGTCAAGTTGTGGAGGTGTCAAGTAACTCCTGCTGACACCTGGCTGATAAGGGCTGCACAATTAATGGTCCCCTTATCTAGGGGACGTCGCTAGAGTCGTCAAAATTTGGTAAACAACGGGACTGTTGTATAGTGAGCTATGCTACATTAACTTGTGAACAGCGGTGGCATGCATGACTTGGGACATGAACTAGCACAGTATGCTGCCCATGCCCGGGATATCTAGTGATCACTCTCATGTCTTAGCTCTTTCCTGCCTGTCATGGCCATCTGTGATGACCAATGTTACTTGGTATAAAGTAGGGCTATCATGATTACAGAATTTTGAAATCGATTAATCTATGGCCTAAAATCGAATCGTAATCGATTAATCGCCGTTTTCCCGCCATTCTAGACATTAAGTAATAGTTCTGTTGCTTTTTACATGATTGTCTTGTTGAGGAAGCCAGAGCCTCAGATTTTCCTTTGAAAATACTAATTGCAATAAGACTTGACACTTCAATCTTTGTAATCATCTTCATTCAGGTTCAGTCAATCCAATTGACCAATCCACTTGACCAGTCTAGTTGCAATAACTCTTAACACCTGGAATTTGACAGTCATAAAGTGGCTTCCTTGTAGAAATATACAGATAACAGATTAATCGATTTTGCAAACTGGAATCGATTTTTAACTAAAATCTAATCGACACCGATTAATCGGTTAATCATGAGAGCCCTAGTATAAAGCTTGTAAGCAAAAAGTTAGAAAAATTTCCTGCCAAAAAAAAAGAATTAAAATGCGCACTGGAGGACGGATTTTTAGATGATGCAATTATTCAAAGGGAGCCAAAATCTTACACCAGAGTATCTTCTGATGAAGCAGTCATCACCGGTTCCCATTCACCTTAATGTGAGTCTGATTCATTCCTCCAGATGCTGCTTGAATAGTCTGGAAGAATACCATATTCTGAGTACTCCTATGTCCTCAGCCCCAGAAGACTCTCACCCCAGCACTCTTCACTACCCGGAGACCAGGACTCTTTCAGTGTCCAGTATCATCATTGTCAAGATACCTGTTGCTCTTATCACTGCCTAGTTGGCATGAAGTTGTATCAGGGTCTCAAATATCTCTGTAAATTTTGCCAACCCTCTCCAACTCATAACCAGGAAAAGAACCCATTAGCTCCAGAGAAAACAAGGGTACTGTCATGAGGGGCTGATGATTAAACAAAACGGGGTAGAGTCTGTCCAGCTACTGACATGTTGGTGGGAGATGAGGATAACTGTACAGAGGTCAGACTTTTTCCTGACACCAACCCGATCAACCCCACAAACTCAATCCGCCTGTTAGGGCCAGGACTTAGCAAGAACTGCAATAGTCCTCATCTGACTATAATCTCCTCTGGTCAACAGTTTATTCAAATTTCAACAATAAATTGAAGCAACTTCAAGCATCACAGCTGTATGCCTTGCTAAAAAGGAGACAAAACCTGTTTTATGTGGCAATGACACCGTATCTTCAATCTAAAAGTGCATTAGTCGTAAAAGCCATCCATAGATGAGGGTTGTGTGTGTCATGTAGGCCAACACATGACAGATTGAAGACAATTAGCACAGATATGACTGATTCAGTGATCAGCCCCTCGGGAAAATTCCAAGTCATGGTACCATCTCAAGCAGCTCATGGAGTCTTTATCATAGTGAATACAATATCGATCAGAACCCCTCTACAGCTATGTGTACTTCTCTTATCCATGGAACTTGCATTGCAGTGCTTCTAGACAAGTAACCAAACCACTAGAAGTAAAACTGACATCCTTGATCCAGTTGAAGTGGGAATATTTAGTTAAAAGTTTATGACATCTCTAAAAGGCTCTGTACCATCCCTGCAAGCTTTATGCCTTGTAACATTAGCCATCAAAGTGGTTAGAAAGGGTAGAAAATGAAGACATGAAAATGGTAACTGGATATCCTGGGCACTGGGCGGCATACTTTGATGCTGTTTCTTAGCCACGTTCATAACCCGTACGCTGTAAATTCTGAAATTCTGAATTAGCTCAAATGATTGAGTGAGATGGTTGCACAATTTGTTTGAGCCATGATAGCTTGCCGTTTTGAGTTATGATAATCTTTATGTTGTTATAACTTGCAAACAACAAGCTATTCTGGCTCAAAGGAATTGTGCAACCATCTCACTCAATCAATTAAGCTAACTCAAAATTCAAAATTTACAGTGTAGCCAAGTCACACATGCTGCCTCTGTTCACCGAGTGTCCAAAATGTCTAATTATAGCATGGCACACTATGAATGTTCTCTGGCAGTCAATAAATTTCTTGAATCCTGTACAAACACCTTACCAAAATTTTCTACCCAAAACATGTTTTAACACCCACAGTGGAAAATCCTGAGTCTGGGCTTGGTGGGTTGCTTTCTTGGTGACTTTGATACATAAGCATATGAGAAGATGCTGTAGAGTGTGTCTCGTGATTAATCCTGCAGGAATGACTGGACAACTGACTAAAATAACATTATTATCTGAAATGTACAGCAAAATTAATTTGACACAGCTTGATGCTGCCTATTTAAAAGCTGTTTTTCTGCTGATATCAGGACAGTGAATATCCTTAATGTAGATTACCATTTGACAAAATTATCAGGAAATGCATATGCCTAAATGTGATCGATCGAGGCTTTGAAGACCACATAAATATTGTTCAATAGAGCTGATATTGAGCATATCTTACTTTCAATTGGGTAAGAGCAGGTTGATTTTGAGTAGAGATTGATTTTCCAACAATGTTTGCAGATTATTCAACCTAATGGTATCAAAGTAACACAAAATATTCACTAACAGTGGCCTCGGTGCCGCCAACCTTGCTTGGCAGCCATTTTAAAAGCAGGGGGCAACAATAAATTTTGTAAATATTGGTTTTTCATACTCAGGAACTATTTCAATGGATTCTCTGACCCCAAAAACATATATTTTGACCCAAATTTTGTCTCTCTAGCTGAAATAGAAGCAGAGATATTGCACTTTTTGCACTTGCGGCGGCCATTTTGGAAAATGGCCGTATTTCCAATCCAGGGGGTGATCTCACTTGTGTCTTTGGATAAATCTTTTCCTATGACCCCAAGGTACATCTGTGCCAAAGGGGACCTTTGCATCAGAAAGTGAAGTCAACCACCTATTTTGTTGACCTAACCCACCTACTATAAGACAGTATTATTTTTAGAAAGAGACAAGTGTTTCTTTGTTACATTGACTGTATAAACGCCATCTTTTGTATAAACACAATGACGCTTATACAGTAGAAATACCACCAAAATATAGCAAAATACTGTCTTATATATATACTCCTGCTTTAGCCCCCTTTTCAATGGTACTGTCAATGGAAAAGGGGGCTAAAGCAGGAGTATAATAAGACAGTTTTTGATATATACTAGTATTACTACTGTCTATATATACTCCTGCTTTAGCCCCCTTTTCAATGGTACTGTCAATGGAAAAGGGGGCTAAAGCAGGAGTATAATAAGACAGTTTTTGCTATATCCAACTGTCTATATATACTCCTGCTTTAGCCCCCTTTTCAATGGTACAGTCAATGGAAAAGGGGGCTAAAGCAGGAATATAATAAGACAGTTTTTGCTATATCCTAGTGTCTATATATACTCCTACATTAGCCCCCTTTTCAATGGTACAGTCAATGGGAAAGGGGGCTAAAGTGGGAGTATATATAAGACAGTATTTTGCAATATATCACACAAGTTTCAGTTTGAATGTTTTAAGAAACATATAACTGTGAACATTCTTGGTAATGATCTCCCTTCACACTTTTACAGTATTTATTCTGTGCTATACAGACTGGAAACATATTTGAGTTTCTTTTCAGTTTCAGTTTTTGTTTATCAATATCTATGGAAATACCTATAAAATGTTTAAACCCTCAAGGGGGCTAAAGTAGGATAATGCCCACTGGTCTGCTAACTTCGAGGACACAGGTTCGATTCCCGGTCAGGGCAACCCATGTTATAGATAGATGTTTCATCCTCTGCCAAGAGTACACCTCGCCTAATTACGATGATCCGTGCCTGTCCTATAAAGCTTGTCAGTGCATAAATACAGGACATAAGCCCTATCACCCACACCACCCAGCGCCTCCATAGTCACCCCAGCACAACACATTATCTTAAAACTTTGAAAAAAGTACCATGTTTCTGCCAATTTCTGGCTAATTGTCAGCCATTTTCATTCAATTTGTGACCCAATACTTGACCCATTTAGTGTGTGTTTGCATTAGCTGTGACCCATTTGAAACCTTGTATCAAATGCCATTGAAATCATTGGAAATGGGGAATTACAGAAACCTCAGAAATGTTGATAGGAAAGGCACGACCATTGGGTGAGGCAGTTGGAGGCCTGTGTTGGTGGCTTATGCTTGAACTGTTTGGTTACTGTGGCATTAGGAGGCCATGCTGGCATAGTACTACTACTGGGTTTGTTTGATTTGTAACATGGTGTGTAATATTTTGGAGAGGGTTTCTTTACTGAGGCCTACTCAAATTAAATTTCTATAGAATCAATGTTCAATGATCAGGTGACAATCAGATGTGTTGTTTCCCTGAACAAGCTCCTGAGACAGAAATTTACTTCACTAAAGCCCGAAGGTCCTTGATAAGATTCCTAGTAACTTACTGCCAGAGTGAGAAAATTGGAATGTTACATGTAAGTAGAATTCTTGCCTGTGAATATTGTTCTGATAAGACTTTAATATATAGTGATTCTCTTCATTTCTATGAATCCATGATGGTTTAGTGTCAATTAGGTTTTGAATTGTTATTTCTTTGCTTGCCCAATGAGAAAAATTAGAAAGACTCTTTTAGAGGGATGCAATACAATGATATATTTAAATATAGATTTAAATTTTATTTGTGTAACTTAACATGGTTAATGGTTTTCTCTGCATTCAGATTTGAAAATATTGAAATTTCTCAATCCATTTAATCATGTTGATACGGTATGTGGGTGCATCAGGGTGCAGCTATTTCCCCTTGTATATTTCCTAGTCATGATTATTGCACTGCCTCTAGTGTTCTGTGCTTTCCCAGTGTCTTAATTATGTTAAGAGTCGAGTGGGTTTAATAACAATCGATAATTTTTGTTGTATCAATTAAATGGCTGCTTGTGACAAAATAAACAAAATTTGCTGACATTTTGAGACAATTTTATGCCATATTTAGTCTCATTTTCACTGTTTTCAAGCTATATTTAGTCATGATCTGGGCTATTTTAGTATTTTGTCATATGTCTGTCACACTTAAGTTGTCAGGATTTGTCGTGTTTGAAGAATTTTTTTCTGAAGTATTTTGACCTTTTGAGAGAATGTTAGCATTATCACATTTTCCTGCATTTCATCATCCCACGATTCCGACATCAATGACATCAGTTGGGGCAATTTTGAAGGGATGCTTTATCCTGATTAGCTATGAATTCTTAAAATTTCATATTGTTACATTTTATGATGTATTTATTAATTTTGTGAAATGTTGGCCGTATTTTAAAAGGTAAATTGCTGCCTATGTTCCTCTCCACCTTTTCGTTGAAATTTTGTCTCACAACTCTTCGGTGCACAAGAGAGTTCTTACGAGATAGTCTCGGAGATACAGGCCTAAACATGGCAGGTATCAGCAGATCAGATTCTTGTCATTGCCAAAATTAGCATTGTAAACAACTTGTTTTTATGATGGAACAGGACAGTGTTGGAGGTCTCAAGGCCGGCCTCTGAATCATATTTTGATGGCCTCGTCCACAGACACTGGTGGTACTGTCTCGTAGCGTAACCTTCATTTCAATAATAATATTTATACATAGTATCAGCACGAGACTGGTGTCGATGCCTCGGCCTTGGCTCGGTTTTCGGATACCAAATCTTTGACCTTGCCTCAACTGCTCAGTCTTGGTGTCTTTGGGCCAGTGTTGGAGGCCTTGGGACCTGCCTTGTTCTCGAGGCCGGCCTGGAGACCACATTTTGATGACCTTGGTCTCGAAGGCTCATATTCCTCGGTCTCGGTTGTCTCGGCCCGAATACATTGTTGGTACATGAAGCTGCCTTGTCTTACTCATCCAAGCCGTGTTTTTCGACTTAGCGAGTTAGCAGATTTTTCGAGAACTGTGCATTAATATTGGTGACTGTAATCACGCAAATGATAATAATATCAACAGATTCAACACATGTCTTTTAATAGTATTTCAAGAATATTATTTCAAGGTTTTGTTGTGGTCTCAAATTAGTAAATATTGCATTTGATAGACCAAGGACAATACTATTATAATTACTTAATTTTAGGTCCTGATATCATTGATATTGTCCAATGTTCATTGATATAGACACTCCCACTTCTCCATCCATTGAATTGAACATTAAACAATGTCAAACAATGAACACTGAACAGCCTTGATAATCAAAGTTATAATAACATTGGAAATTAATCAATATTACATTTTGAAAACTAATGAAAACCCTAAATTCAATCATGGATTGGCCTGGACTGGCTGCACCATATTGGGGGTATTGTGTTAACCTAGAAGGTCATTGAGTACAACCCATCTGTTTGGGTAATCACAATTTGACCTGCATTAAATTCTGGCTTGTGTTTCTGATTGTGTGTATCAATTGATCACAAAAGCAGAAATTGTAATAAGTCTAAAATCTGTAGTATTGTTGAAAATGTATCTATCTTATTAGTGGAAAGATTTAAAATTGACACCTGTATAACTCACAAAGTAATGAGGGAGGGGTAGAGAGAGATAAGCTCAGTTGGTAGTGTTCTGGGATTGTAATAACTGGGTCCAGGGTTTGATTCCAGGTCTGGGTCACCTGTTGGACAGCAGTTTCAATCAGTTTCAATAATCTTTCACCATGTTCACCTCATTGTGACATCCAAGGATCTCACAGGAAGGGTTACTGGTGCTGATGGGGCGTAAAACACAAATTCACTCACTCACTCACAGGAGGAAGGGTTGGTCCAGTGGTAGCATGTGTCATGCTGGGCTGCCAATCGCTGGGTCCAGGGTTCGAATCCAGCTCTTGCTTGTCACCTGGGCCTTTGTTGGATGGTTGTTTCAATCATCCTTTGCCTCATTGCCCTGTCCTCTGAAAATAAACCATGCCGTAATTGGCCCAGCAAGTGCATAAATGCAGGACGTAAAACCCCAATCATCCATCCATCCATCTGACAATAAATTAGTGTTGGAATCCCAAGGAGAGTGCCTTAACTTCAAATCTGTTGCCTTGGTTAAGGAGAAGCCTCAGCAAATCATTATTGAAGCGTAAGATAAAAATTTTGAATATCTCCCTCAGCGCTCCTCATTTTTCTTCACTTGCTTTTTTAATACGCATATTGTTTTGCTCGCGAGGACATATCCAAACTTTTAAATGACTAAATCTGCATAATCCAAGATAACCAACATTTTTTTCTTGCTGGAATTAGTTGTAAATATTCATGTATTCTGAATTCTCCAGCCAAATAATGCTAAATTTGCATTGTTCAAGGTCTTGAGCTATTTGTCACCAAAATATTCTCGAAAGTTTAAACTGGAAAGTGTGTCGTGACCTCTTGAGTTCATGAAGTTCGGTTGCTTTTGATTTGAGTTGCAAGTGATTTCTTAATAAATATCTTGTATAATTGATCAATAGATACATTAGGTTGGTAGAGATGCATGGACTTACAACATAATTCCTGTATTTTTAAAAGCACTTGGTAGACTAATTAGATAGATATATAGGTAGATTGGTTGATAGATTGATCGATTGAAAGATTCGGAGTTTGGGAGTTAATTAAAAGTTCGATAAGTGTCCATTTTGAAGTAGACCTTTTACATCTAATTAAAAAAAAGGCAAATTGGTAATAAAATAAAATGTTGTTTTATTAGATGAACATTTTCTTCAAAATTCAAGATGTATTGTTGACCCTTTCTGTTTAGGTACAGACTGCAGCCACTGCAGGGTATCATGGTCTCTCATGGTCTGTACCCATGACCTACCCTATGTGGCCTGGGGCTAGATAGAGGAAATTCTGTTGAATTCTCTGGTAGACCAATCTATCTTACTAGTAGTATAAGTCCTGGCAACTGATGTTAGTGATGTGTCTTGCAAATTTAAAGTCCCTTGTATGAATCCCAAATTGAACTTGATTAAATTATAGGCCTACTGTTTTGCATACCAACTTCCAAGTCAAACCAAGACTCAAAATGTAACTTATTATGTAACTCAGAAATTAGATTTGTCCAACTTTCAGTCCTTTTGGGCTTTTTCCAAGCTTACCCCTGCCAGCCTATATGCTAAACCAATCTGTCCTTTTGCTTTCCCCAAGTTAACAACCTACTAACCTGCTCACTAAAAACTTGAAATTGAAAAGCAAAAGTGAAATGTATGTTAGTGCACTCAAAAGCAGACATGCCCTCATAGGCTCATAGCCTAGGACTCCAATAGGAGCCCTATAGATCTCTGTACAAGCTGGCTCCTGCTAGTCTGAGAAATTTCTGAGGGTTAAAATCTTGCAGGGCCCCAAAGGACCTGCAGGTCAAAATAGGCGTTTAATTGCTTGACCAGCCCATTAATCAGATAATTGAGATGGACACTGGCCAGTGCAGGCACAGTGGATGTCAAATATATGTCCTTAGAGCATCTAGAGCTTTATTTAGAACTTACATGTATTGGCCAGTGGCTACTACTTGGTTCCCAGAAAGTCTCTTTGAAACTGACCAGATTCAGTGAGTGGCAGATTAAGGAAAACTTTGGTCAACTCTGGAATTTGGAATATTTGAAATTTGTGAAGTTCCTTAGAGAGTTGAATAAAGTGAAAAGGATTTTGCTCTTGGAGAATATTACTCAGAATTAACTTTGCTGATTGTATGATAATACGTCTTAGATATGTAGCCTACAGTTGTTAACTTGACTAATAAGTAGATAGGTAAGGTACATAGACATGTTGGTATCCAACTAAGAAGATGGGCAATTGAAGATAGATAGACAACTAGAGCTGTAGAATAGTGACTAAGAATACAGACCAATAGACAGACAGATTGACAGATATATTGATAATACATTGAGATTCATTGATTCAATTAGCATGTCAGTCTGTACCCCCCCCCCCCCCCACCGAAAACAGACAACCAAGCCTTGTGTCAAGGTAACATTGCTCAGTAGTTACATTTATGGTAAATTGCAAATGTATGGTAAATAGCTACACTCAATAGTTGCACAGTATTGCCTCAGTTGACACTGTGGGGTATAAATGTTTGGCTATGGAAATCCAAGAAGGTGGCACACTCCATGATATGGTGTGAAATGTAATCACTAAACTGTCAAATGGTTGACAAAACTTTACAAATCATTGAAATTTTCTGCATTTTAACAGCAATAATGGTGTGCAGGCTGTTTAGTTTGAATGCAATTTGTTGAGTTTAATGTGCTAATTTATGATCTTACACTCAGATTGAGTTTAATTGTTAATGCTCTCCATTTATGCTGGTCTCTGATGCATAACATGTTTGTAGCATGGTCCAATGCTAATGTAAACATCAACTGAATTTGTAAGATTGTGTCTGCTAAATTGTAGCAAATTTGTATCAAAGTTCGCATTCAAATCACCCTGGAAGTTAAGGCTTTTTAAACTTGAAAATTTGAAGTTGTAAAGCTCTGTAACTTCTATTTTTATAACATTTTAACTTTAAAGCTATTTAAGTTACCAAATATCTCCTCAATGCTTCCAAAGCATCTTTTAACTTTCAGGAAAGATTCAACACTTGTAAAACTTCTTTTTACACTCCTTGTAGTTGATATAAATGTTGCAATTCCTGGGTCTGGATTCAGTTTCAGCTCTTGCCAGGTCTGCTTATCATGTTTATGTTGGACATAAGTTTCAATCATCCTTTGCCTAATTACTGAGTCCTCCAGTCCTTATAGCCTAGCAAGTGCACAAACACAGGACTTAAAGCCCAATCAATCACTTATTCTAAACTTACTCGGTAACATTTGAACATTCAAACTTCTGTTTGATATACAAAAACTTTTTTGGTTGAAAGAGGTCTGTGATTTCTGAATTCTATATGTTTAGGTCTTTTAACCTTTTGCTTTAATTGTAGGCTGACTTCACTACTTTAGAATGTGATTTGATGCTCATGTCACAACATGACGGTGTTGATAGGGGCAATAACATGTGATTGGGGGTGTCACAATTGTATAATTTACCCTCAGGTCAGAGTACCACAGGGTTAAATCATTGCTGTTAAATATTGTCATGCTTGAGTACCCTCTATGCTATTACCCCATGGTGGTAAGCTGGTTAAAACTGCACTAAACCAATGTTGTGGTATTTTGAAATTCATAGGGGTACTTTGAATATTTTGAGGTCTTTTTTGTGGTTAACTTTTTGCCTTTTTGGGCTGTTTTTTTCTTGTGTTTTTCTTTGTGTTGTGATACAAGGGATGTTCTCTTTAAAAACTTTTAACAAGCTGAGATTTGTGTGTTTTCTGTTACAAGACATTCTTAGAATTTTGCAAATATGTTGAGAGTTATTGGTAGAGAATGATGCAAGTTTTAAATGGAACAACTGCAGGCTTGATTCACTTGAAATTATTAACTAAAAAACACTGATTTCTGCCTTGGTTCAATTAACAAGAAAATTTTTTCAAAAAAAAATAGAGGCGATTTTTAAAGCTAATTCAGCTTATTCCACATATTTCACCCATCTACATTTAATTTCGGCCCGATCCCGCAAAAAGCGTCCTGTTCCGCAACTACGCATCCGCGTTTTACTACGAAATCCCGCGGTCCGCCGTTCCGCAAATTAGGCCCGTCCGCATTTTACTACGACGCTGGCCACCTGTTCTGATGACGAAGTTTCACAGCTGAAATTCCGAATCTTGGAAAAGCCTCCTGTCGGGAGGCCTGTGGCCATCTATACAGAGGCGAGTGGCTCTAAATAGAGTAACTAAGAACATATCAGCGAAGGGCTGATGCATCGCCTCTAAAAAATCTGTGGCTCTACCACATTCAAGATTCTTTCTTGTATATGAAGTTCAATGTCACTTTTGATATGTCAGGAGCTAAAAATAGAGTGCTCAATTGCAAGTTTTGATGAATGACTGGATTTTTTATCAACCTTTTTTCAAAGTTGAAAATTATAATTTAGCCAATAACAGAACAACCACAATTAAATAATGATCTACTTCTATACAGAACACTTTATACTTTGCTATTGTACTGGTAATTTGCAAAAACAGCAAAACTAATAAGTGGAACACTTGCTTATTACTGGCTGTACTTAGTATACATTTGCCAGGCTAATAACTAGTAATGAAGCCTGTCTCAGCAACTGTACATCATCATCCTGCATCAGCTGTCAGTAGCCCAGCCTCCCTGCTGCAGAGCATCATCCATCATCACCTGGGTACCAGATATGCTTGGTGAGAGACTGGGTTTTTTTAGAATTTATTGAAAATTTAAAAGGAAAATAATTGGTATTTTGTCAGTCATTCCATGGAAGCTAATGGTCTAGTCTAACTGTCTGTCAAGATTCAAAATATATATGTTGTACAATGTTGTAGTTTGTCAGCTTTTGTCCGTCAGATTTGGTTATATAGGTCTGTCTAAACTTATTTCAGAAGAATTTATATAACATTTACCATTTCATGTCATGATTCCAAGCTTATAAAGGAATTTATGATTTTGTTTATTTAGAGGTTTGTCTCCATTAAATTTTATACAAATGGTATCATTATATCAATTGTCAATAATCATTTGCCCCTATGTATAATGAGCAGATTTATTCAGAGATGTTGTTTCAAAGAGTATATTAATATTGTTTAATCCACATTCACATTTCATTGTACTCACTACTCAGTAGAGAAATGCATGACATTGTCTCCTTACATTAAACCTCGGAATATTTATGAATATTTATAAAGTTGTATAATCATGATAATGTGAAAAACACACTGTAATTTCATTTGATGACATTCCATTATAGTCCTTTGTCATGGAATCAAAAGTTCTGTAATATGGTTCTAATGTGACCATGATCCGATGTATGATTATCTTACATTCATTCTATATATATGTTCCTGATGTAAAAGCATAAATTTCATTGTGCAATTTTATTTATCGATATTTTTATGCGCTCATACAGTGATAATTGGCAATTGTGAGCTTTTATGTTAAGAAGATTTGAAAACATTTTGTCCCGAGTCTGGTAGCACTCTGATCTACGAATTGCTGGGTCCTGGGTTCAAATCCAGCTCTTGTTGGGTCACCTAGACCTGTGTTGGACAGCAGTTTCAACCATCCTTCACCTCATTGCTGATTTCACCCAAACGTATAAATTACAAATTGACAACTTCTTTTGGATTGTTTGTCTATAATGATTGATTGACGGAGTGACTCCAACATTTTTTGGCCAATTAGCCTACCAATCGATTGATTAACATTTACTATTTCTATCCGCATCATAGGCTCTTACTATGTCATTCTGTATTTAAAATATGTTGGACGGCTGTTTCAATCATCCTTCGCCTCATTGCCGTGTCCTCCTCCTGTCCTAATTAGCCTACCAAGTGCATAAATACTGGGCATAAAGCCCCAAACATCCATCTATATCTAAAATATTGCAATGACAATACCTGTCTGCCTCATTACTTTATCACCTGACATCCATAATTCACAAGAGCTCAGTGCTGGTCTCTGCACTCCTGGTCTGCTACAGAGAGGCTTGTGACACTTGCTATTTTGGCAAACTGTCAATGAATTATTTTGGCTCATTGTCAATACTCTCTGATCTTTAGCCTTGGTCATTATAAGCTTTCATGTCGATTTTTTTCTTTTTGGGGTATTTTTTTAATGTTGGGAATGGATGGGTTGTTTAATGATCATGTGTTATATAAGGCTTGCTTTTTTCTTTATTTTTTCTTTCTTTAGAATATGATTTTATAGCTTTTTTAATGAGCCTCATAGGACCTGATTGAATTTTATATCATCGTATTATCACAGCGTTAAAAAAGTTTGATGTCTTTTCCATAGTGTATACATGGTATATAGCCTAATATTGTCATGATGTTACATTCATTGAAAGAAGCATTTTGTAATAGAATATGTGATTCGTTTTAATGAGTGATTTATTTTCTTGCCTCTAGCTTGATATTTCTTTCTAGTAAGGGCTAAAAAATTGTAATTTCCATTCAATGAATAATATGAAAATTTCCTATGATGGCAATGACTTACAATTTGCATAATAACCGATAGTGTCAGAAAAGTTCTTCTTTTTTTGTCAAATCTGCAAACGCTTCCATAGAGATTTAGAATCTTGACTCTCAGCAGAAAAATTCCTTGAAAATCTGTTGTTACACTGATGTCGATTACACGATTCTCGAAACAATCTGCATTACACGTTTGTTGGAAAATAGTTTCAGAAGTGCCACTGGAAAGACAGTCGAAGTCCTTGAGAAGTGTTGATTTTCGTCCTTGAATGTCTTGGAAAACTCTTTCAATTCAGTTCTCAAATTTGAGTAGGAACCCTGCCTTTACATTTTGAAGGATACATTTATTTTCAAAATTCCACCGCAGTGTTGTCGCGAAGGTTAATTGAAGGTAATTTGAGAATTCTCATGAAATCGAAACTCCCAAAATTGCCACGATTGATTACAGTTATTGATTTTTGTGACATTTAAAATTTTAATTCTTTCATTGTGGCTATTAATAGCCCAGAAAGAATTAAATTGATCTCACAATGTTCTCGGTTGCAAATTGGGAGTTGGAATTAAATTTGCAAGATCATAAAGTAGCGTGGGAATTATTTGATTCCGAAAAGCTGAGGATCTCCGAAGAACTCTCCGTCATGTAAGATACTCATTTGCGTCTTTAAAATTATTAGAATTGGAAAGCTCAGTTAGGGAAATACATGTTCTTGAATCTTCAAATCTGTGTTTATATTAGCTTTTTAAATCCTTTCAAGGATTGTTCCATTTTGTCTCCGTCCACTCAGATTTAAATCTGAAGTATCATCCGATTTGATTATCCAAAGAGCTACAGTAATCCTTCTGCTGTGGTTCCTAGTTGATTGCAGAATGGTTGCACTTGCACCTATATAGGTAACTAATCAGTACAGACTAATTAGGGTAGCAACAGGCAAGCTTCCAGTCATGCTTCATTCTAAGTAGGGGAGAGTGTAATGGTTTTCGGGTTGGTGGTACACTGTAGCCCTGGGCGCATGGGTCCCTGGACTAGGTTGGTGGCAGGTTGTAGTGGATAACGCACCTGCCTTCCACGCAGAGATCCAGGTTCGAAGCTTGCGCCCTCAGTTTCACATGCATTTTTTGGCTGCTGAAGCTTAACAGGACGGGCTGGGACCATGGCAATAAAGCAAGCTTCATTCTAAGTAGGGAAGAGTGTACTGGTTTCCGGTTGGTGGCAGACTGTAATGAACAACGCTCCTGCCTTCCACGCACAGATCCAGGTTCGAAGTTTGCGCCCACAGTCTTTTCAGTTTTCATATGCATTTTTTTGCTGCTTAAGCTTAACAGGATGGGCTGGGACCATGGTAATATAGCTAGGTGCGCTCTTGGCACAATATGAAAGACATATCAAACAAGGGTTGCCTGGACTTGCGGACCATGAATCGAACCAGTTCACACAGCGGAGGTTACTTAGCAACCAAAGGTACTGTATTTTCTCATTTTTCTGGGATCAGAAGCAACGCTTGGACTACCCAGTGCACTACCACCCTAGACATAGGTAGATCAACAAACCAGTGGCAGTTAGGATGCTTCTTCTAAAACTTATATTTTTTTGTCAGAGATGTTTTTCATACACAGCAAGACATCATAGCCTTTCTAAATAGTGTAAAGTACACTGAAAAAAGAGCTCTCTCTTTTCTGCCCCAATCTCTCTTGAGTCTTGGCTATCTGTGGGTATCTCACTCTCATTGTTGATTCACCAAACTGCCTGTCTTTAGCCTGGGGCCAGGAGCATGCCCTAAGCTGCTATAGCATGGAGGAGGCATGAGAGTGTATTTGTTAGATTTCTTAGCATGGTCTGATAGCAGCCCTGGATGCAGGAGGGATGCAGGAGGGATGCTGGAGGCCATGGAAGCCATGGAAGGTCACATCTTAGGATGAATCTGAAGATGAGGAGCTGATAAGAGTGTTGTGATAGGCTCAGAATTAGATGCATGCAAGAGTGCCCACTGTGGATCATGTGGATAGGCGAAGAGATTGCACTAGAAATGGGACTATAGCTACATCAAGGGTCGGTGCGGACTTGGAAGAATTGATATTTCTAAGAAAGTGACCCAGCAGGCGTCATGACAGGTTTTTAGCCGTCACATGACTTGTGATGAAGTTGGCCCTCGCACCTATGAATGACTGCGTGTTAACCATTAGACTCTTTGGTCTAATGGTTAACACGCAGTACGCTTGCCTTCCGGCCCTGGGACCCAGGTTCGATTCCAGGCTAGGCCTCCTCCTCGAAATATTACTCACACCATGCAGTTTAGTATCCGCCGCCTCCTATCCTAATTAGCTAGCAAGTGCATAAATACAGGTGTAAAGCCCCAATAATCCATCCATCCTTTTGGTTGCTGTTGTTCAAAGGTTGGACCAATGATAGACCCTTACAGGGCCTTAGTATGGCCTCTATAACTATTTATGAACTGACTAGGCTCAACAGGACAGGCAAGGACCACAGTGATGAGGCAAGGACCACAGTGATGAGGCAAGGACCACAGTGATGAGGCAAGGACCACAGTGATGAGGCAAGGACCACAGTGATGAGGCAAGGACCACAGTGATGAGGCAAGGACCACAGTGATGAGGCAAGGACCACTCTTGGCACAGGATGTGACATCCGTCTAACATGGGTTGCGTGGACCAGGAATTGAGGTCTGGTGCCGCTACCACTGATCCAGGCCTCTGATGGTCAATTGTAAAACTTCCATAATATTATAATCACAATAATATTTAAATTATCGAATTAAAAACCTAAAAAAATGGCATGATCATACATGAAACAATATACCAGTGCAATGAGTGCATAATATTGATGTATATATAAAACATGATAAAACTGGATGAAGAGACAAATAAGATTAAGATCAAATAACTTGTATTATTCATGCTTTGATTTGTGAAATACTATTAGGTGAATTAACAGTTCAGTTGCATAACAATAGCCATGATAAGGGAAAAGAGGACCTATCATGATCAGATAATCTATTCTAAACCGGATAATCTATTCTAAACCAGTGCTAATTCATCAAATCTAATTTCCTATCATCCTCATTTTGCATCCTCTGATCCTAATCCAGGCTGTTTGTCTATAAACTAGAGTTTCGATCGGGACCGATGCGAACGGACAGTTCTCGCCATGTGTGTTGGTTGCTGTGTGGAGGTTTTTCTGAGGCATATATAGTAATATGTGAAATTGTAAATGTCACAGCATATTGCATAAGACCAAGGCACACTATTACCTTTTTGACGGCCACAATTAAATTCGAGAAGCTAGTGCCTCTTCACACTAGGTAAAATTAGTCCACTGCAGCAGCTGGAAATCAACAGAGATGAAATAACACCGAAAGTGGAATCATGTTTGTATGAGCCAAGTCACTACTCCAGAAGCAATATCATTGTATATTAGTGTTGTGCCGGTTCCAATAATTTCGGTTCTGTTTCGATTTTTCCACTGCAACCGAAACTCGAACCGAAGTTCAATCTAACAACCGATCGCGAGTGTTTCGGTTGTTGTATGATATCTAATTTTATTAAGAAAACGAAGAAGTAATCAGGGAAATGTTGATCTGTTCACTTTCCCAGTTGCGTGCCATGGTACTGCATTGAATTTCTGGACCGTTGCAACTTCGGTTCTTGGGTCGGAATTTCTCGGAAACAACCGAAAACCGAACTGAACGAAAAATATCACAACAGCCCAACACTCTTATATATGTACCATTCAAAAGGCAACTCAGGAAATGTGATAAAATATGGCAAGGAAGTAAGAATCTTGAGTTCTGCACCGAACAAGAAATTGTGCCCTAACCAATACGGGCAACTGTCACTGCCACTGCCAACAGGAAGAACCCCTTAACATATTCAAAACGGTGAAACTGCTAAAAAAACTCAAATGTACAGAACATTTCAAATGAAGGCATAACTCTCCAGTCTCCAGACATGATCAAACACCAGTGTATTAGTGAGCTGAAATTTAACATTACACATATTATACCCATTTGACTCAAAATAAAATGGAGATTTTTCGTCAGGTTCTCCAAAAGCAATGAGTCACTTCCTTGGTTGAAAGCTAACGGCTGAAGTCTGATGGAAGTAAAAATCATGGAGAAAGATTAAAAGTATTCACCACTAAAAAATCTTGTTGGTTTCTTGTCACAAATACTGATCAATATGACAAGTTTCGCCTCGTCTTCATGACGAAGGCTATATGTACGAGTTTTGCCTCGTCATGACGATGGTTCATTCAAAAAATCGTCAAAATCTTGTCAGGGTCTTGTCACAACCAGGTTGTTTGATCAGGTAAGGACAAGTTTGTCTTTGTCATGACATGGACACAGTTAAAAACTCCTGTTGAAAACTCATCAAATTGTTGTCAAAAACCTTTCAACAGAATTCTGAAGTAGGTAGGGGAGAGCGGGGCACAGTGAGACGGCGGGCACAGTGAGACAAAGCCCGTTGCGTCTAGTTGGTACTGTTTAGAGATCAACCCTCTTTTGTATAGTACGAAAAGTTCGTAAGTGAGAGTCTGACCTATATCCGGAATGCCTACACAGCATATCGAGAGTGGAGTTTCAATATTTTGGTTTTTGGCCAGTAAAAGTAAATAATTTTGCTAAACGACTTTTTGTTATAATTCCCAAGAAAAATGGTATAACGCAAATCAATTGCCAGGGATTCAAACCTTGATTATTTGTCTTAGTTTAGTGAGATAATGAACCACAACACAGGCTTCCGGTCCGCAGGATTCAAAAATTTTATAAAGAGAGCTGCGTGGGGCACAGTGAGACAGTTTGAAGCGGGGCACAGTGAGACATCACAACATGCACTCGAAATGACCTGAATGTAATGCATAGCTCACAATTCACTATTAAGAACAAAATGCCTGCGATAACTACTGATTTTGGTGAGTCATATCCAAATAGAAGCATCAGAAAGAATTTTCATTAGTATGTAACAGGTGCGGCAGGTTAAATAAGTCGTGCATTAGTCCTGTGCGATGAAGTTTCGAAACATGCTTAAAAAAGGACCTAAAAAATCACCTAACCAGCCGCTTTTATAAGAGTACAGTAGTTTCTGTAGCAAAAATTGATAGAACAATTCCGCAGGTCCTGAGAATCGGCGGTTATGGCAGCAGATGCCCTGTCTCACTGTGCCCCGCCTGCTGTCTCACTGTGCCCCGCCCACGGGGCACAGTGAGACACTTAACGAGCATGGACATAATTCAAAATTTCTCCAAACCTGTAAAAGGTAGGAACCTGAAACTACTGGTCAATATACTCAACGTCATTATACATAATGTGGACCTGATCTCATTTAACTCATTACTGCTAACATTTTGGAACACTTAAAAATAAAAAAAGTGTCTCACTGTGCCCCGCTCTCCCCTACTTAGCGCAAAATATGACAAATAAAGGCCTATATTTTGCTGTCAACAGTGCTTATTCACGAATTTCCAGCCACTCCATCATGTTCTGAATCAGTTAAACCAACCAGAGTATAGTAAGCATTGTATCGGTCTATTTCAAGGTTTGTAAATGAAAATTAACTTCTAAATAAATTTACAGGATGAATATTACTTTAATAATGCATCATTTACAACATCAAATGGAATTGAGTTTGTAGAAAAGCATTCAGTGACTTCTTTACATTTACAGTCCAACATAATGTGATTATATATACATAATGCAAGATGCACAACACTAGGGGTTCTCCAGTAACGGAAAATCCAATTTTTCAATAACGAAAAATGTGTTATTTGATAGCAATAGGGCGTGCCAGTTACGAATTTGTACTACAGTTTGTCTCACAACATGCGAACAACCTCCAATTAAGGACTCGGAAATATGCTTAGTATTTCTAAATGGGTGCTGCTACATGAGAGACAATAAAGCAGATGGCGACATAACTAGGCCTATTCCTAAAAATCCAGTAGTTCCAGTAGCTTCAGTAGTTCCATTAGATAGACGTAGTGACGCTTTGAATATTATTGGCTTACAGAACTAGGAGTCCATACACAGGGCAAACAGAATATGCTACATCCTGCCATCGTGCAGAGACAGTTAAAATGAATTGTAACATTTCACTCTGATTCAGAGGTTCACCTATATACTAAAGGCGGAAATTCGCGAAAGAAGAAGAAGACGAAGCAAACTGGTGTTTGGCCTGATTGCCAAGAATCTAGAGGTCACACAACGGAAATACACATACTCACGGGTAGAAGAGCCAATTTGCAATTTATTTATCAGATTTTGTGACGCTTTGGTGCATTTTTTGTCCGATTTTTGACAACGACCGTGTGTTCTACAAATGAGATAGACAGTAACTGAAAATCACGCATAAGTTGCAATCGTGGTACCAAGCATATTTGAAAGATTTGGAGCGGTCTTTGCAGGGAGGGAATAAGACATTATTCTACAAATTAAAAGGCCTGTATTTCAATATTCCAGTTATAATTTTGCATACCAGTGTTGGTATGCCAGGCAGTCAGCCTGCATAGGCAGCTGTAATAGTCGGTCAGTATGGTAAATATTTTTGACGGAGCTTTTAATGAAATCACATTGACTGAAATTCCACAAAAACTCAACATGTTCAAGGAAATCAACTCCAGTGTCATAAGGAAGGTTGGTTATAGAATGAGATGCTTTTGAAGCCACTGGATCTATCCAGAGAACCAAAAAGTCTGCCCCCTATTCCTGAAGCATGGAGCCCGGCAATAATACCTTGGTACCAAGAAGTACTGTTTTCCCAACTAAAGTACAAAAGGGCGCATGCCACTTGCAGGCCCTATATGAGGGAGCATCATCAAATCAACAAAAGTGACAAAACACATTATATTAGCATTGTTGTATAATGCAGTTGCAAATGCGCAACAGGGCTTTGGAGTCGGGTAAAAAGTGAACTGACTCTGACTCCCGACTCCTTTGGCTTTCTGAAAAGCGACTCCGACTCCTTAGGCCTCCTGAATTACGACTGCGACTCCCGACTCCGCTTATTGGCATTATTGCACACTAATATTACATGTTTAACAGGGAGAAAAATTTATTCTACAAAGTTTCATAGGATTATGTACATGAACACTTGTTTTGGAAGTTTTGTTTAAAATGTTGGCGAAATTTCACATTTTGAAAACTGAGTTTTTGTAAATCATATTAATTATTTCTAGGAGTCAGGAGTCACCTATTTCATTTTCGACTCCGACTCCACCTAAAAATCAAAGTTCGACTCCGACTCCACCCAAAAATCTCCGACTCCACGACTCCGATTCCTGACTCTGACTCCAAAGCCCTGATGCGCACCTGAATTAAAACTGTTGATATTGACACATTTCATACTAGCAGGTGGTAAATAGCGAACTGCGGATTGGGGAAGTTTGCGGAGTGGCAACATTGTACAATAAAATGTAGACGGTCCTGGGTATGGACTATTGGCCCAGAAGGAAATTTGCCTATGTGAATTAGCTACTGCAATTACCTTATGCCATAATCTGTTTGAAAGAGACTGTCTCACAGTAGTGACAAGGTCCCCGAAGTGCAGAGGTTCAGATACTCTGTAGCTTTCTAGAATAGGGTCAAAATTGAAATATAGAGCTTTTATTTTGACCTGTACTGATTTTCTGGTGGTATACGTGAAATTATACTTAAAATACAAATTTTTAATATCCTAGTTCAGTTATCACCGCAAGGTTTCCCCAGGATGAGTCAATTCCAGTAAGAATGCAGAGTGACCTTTCGGCACATGGGTCAACTGTATGGAGTTTACAATACAACACAGACACGTGCCCCCATACAGAAGAAACAAACCACCATGTTATTGGACTTAGTCTATGTCCAGTCTTTACTCAATGAATTATGGCATATAAAACAGAGCATCTTGTGGTTGTGGCAGGATAGTTATGCACACTTAGCAGCTAATTTGAATCAGAAAGTAGCAGATAATGTCAATCAGAAAGTAGAAATATATAGACAGAAATTGGAACAAAGCTGCGTTTAAAAGGTTCTTGCAAACATGACCATTCCTATATCTTCAAATTGTTCGCATGAGAGAAATCTTCAGGCATTTCAACGCTGGTCGATTAGCATTTTCTACAGCTTTCAGTGTCTGCCCTTCATTGAATTTGCTAGTGGTCCAAACGGACCAGTAGCTCTGATGACCTACTGGTCCGGGCATATTCTTGCTGGTCCGAATTATTTAGTCATATATTTAGAGATGAGTCGGATGTTATAATTTTGTTTCCTCAAACAATCAATTATTAATTGATGTGCTTAAATAACTGGTCAATATAGCCTTTCTGACAAAAAACATTAATTTGTTCACCTGGTGACTTCAGTTTGATAATAAGAATATTATTCATCTAATCAAAGATGATGTCATGGTTTTACTTTGTTTCCTAGCCTTTCTTAATTATGTGTTAGGGAATAGCCATTTATTTGTTCCATTTATGACAAATTCTTATACTTGGAGTAGGCCTAAGTATAATAGGTTTCTGAGTTGGGCCTAATTGCTTAATTGCACTTGACCAGGGAGTGTCAGCTTTGACAGGTCATCTCAAAAGCACTTGACTTCATAGGGTAAAATTACCTTCAGAAGGTGTCAAAAGAAAGCTAGAACAGTCTGAATTGCAATCAGATGAGTTGATTGCCATCCTGGCCACTTAAAGACTTCAAAAGGCTTGCTTATTGCTCTCTGTCTTAGCTTGGGAATGACGCTAGTAGCTATGAGCGATAATAGGCATGCAAGAAGCTACTCGCCCAAACGGACCAGTAGCTGTAGAATCCTACTCGCCCAGGCCCTTTTGAGGTCATATTTGGCGACCGGGCGAGTGCCCAATGCGGACACTGGCTTTGGTGGCACTTCAGTGTTCGGCGTTCTCATGGTGCTGGAAGAAGAATTGAAGAAAAGTTAATGGCATTTTAACATCAATAAAAATAACCTTGAAATTATTCAATTTACGTCTGGGCTTTCGCTAAGTACTCCAGCCAAACTACTCACTGCTCAGGCAGAAAAACTTGCAAGCCGCTTTCCTTCACTTCCTACAAAAACCTTAAGTATCTAGGTGTGGTCCAGTGATGGCCACAATTCAATTCATGAATTGAATTAATTTGAATTAATTCAAAATTTAAAAAGTTGATGAATTTAATTTAATTTAATTTAATTGACCATGTTGGAAAATGCAACGAATTGAATTGAATTGATATAGGCAGTGAATTGCGGTTTTAATTCAATTCATTTTCAATTCATCCCGTATATATTTTATATCATTATTGGTCATACCTCATGAAAAAAAGCTCCAAAAGTGAGAAGTTAGAGTCTGAACCTTTGAAGGATTATTGAAATTGTTTGGCTAAAAGTATTTTGTGTCATTTGGAAAAATATCTAGGTTGTTACTAGCCTATCTAGGCCTACAGAGGTCTATGTTCAAATATTAGTAAGTGGCTTCCATATTGAACAATGATCAAATTGATTAAAGCAATGACCGCAATGCTAAATGCAATCGAACAATTCAAAGAAGACACAGAACAGCAGAAGCAACTTTGGCAATTGAGCAAAAATTTCCCCTTTTTTAAAATATTTTTGGTGTCATGCTTGATCTTCAAGTTTGAGTTAATCAGGCCTATCTTCTGATATAGCAATGAATGCACATTTTGGCACATGAATTAAAACTTCAGCTTTTGCTTCAATTATCAGGATAAAATGCTGATTTACGTAAATCTGTCCAGTGTCCATGTATATCTTTGCAACAGAATAATTATTTATGCACTTATTTATAAACATTTCAGAATCAGAATCTTTGGTGATTTTTGTTTTTCTACAAGGCATTGTAATATTGATACAATTTTTCAATAAAATAAAACGTGCAAATGTTAGCTTGCCTGCTGAAAACGTCCACAGAGGTCATTGCATGATCAACTTATGAGAACAAAATGACAAACTAACAATGTTTTGTACTTATGACACAAATTTGTGTCATCATGCAATCTTGAACACTGCGACTTCAAATGTTGACAAACATATATATAGTCAATGATGAGTGAGCAGTATAATATTGCAAACTCATCTTCGTGCCTGGTGCTTGCGGTCTTCTACTGGACATAATTTATCACTAAGACAAGTTACGCAACAAAATGAATTGAATTGAATTGACTGTCACTATGAATTGAATTGAATTGAGCACATGCCAAAAATCAAGAGATTGAATTGAATTTGCACTGATGCGCAAATAAATTGAATTGAATTGCATGCAGCTGAATTGTGCCCATCACTGGTTTGGTCCCTCAAATTTATATTCTTTTACCAGTATGCTTTTTAGTCATTTCTGACCGAGCATCATTCTCCTCCAATTTTTTCATTTCCATTTCAATCTTTTACTCAAGGTGTCGCCCCTGAATGTTGCTGATGCTTCTGTAACAATGTAATTTCTTATCCTTTTTCCCCAGCTTCACAGGTACTATGCTAGTAATGTAAATGCATCATCTCGACCATTAAAGAAAAAGTGTAGCATCACATTTCAGGTATTATTCCGAAAATTTCAGCTTTTAAACCAATTTCATGAAACTTTTTTCTTTAGAAATATCATAAAATATGTCAATGATATACAGCTATCGCAGATAACACTGACCAATAAGAACAAGTTTGAACAATGAAGATTGTAATCAATATAATCTTCACTGTTTTTATTAGAGATAAGTTTATTTTCCTGAACAAATTAATGATAATCAATAAGAATTGTAATCATTTAGGAAGCACTCTTCGCAAATATTTGGACTGGCAAGAGCTACTGGTCAAGTAGGACCACTGGCAAATATAACAAAGTTTGTGTTAAAACATTCACACTCTTGATTCTAATCTTGAAGCAGAAGTTGTATTTAGATCTTTTTAAATGTTCGCTCCAAAAATATGTGGCTTCCTGCGAATTGAAAAAAAATTACATTTGCTCGCTTGCATATGAAAACCTGTCAAAAATTTAATTTATTAAAAAAATCAAAAATTGTTCACTTGCGCAATTTTTTCCTCGTCAAATCTGTCATCTATAAAATCAATTTGGTGTGTCCTTATAATAAAACAGTATATTTTTGAAATTTCAATCAATTACCTCATTTTCAAAGCTTTTAGAATATGTTGCAACAATCTTCACCACCATGCTACATGTACATCAGATCCGTCCATGGTACAGTGCGCTTGTAAAAGGTCTTGATCAGGAGTGAAAACTTCTATGGTCTGAAGAACGAGTACACATCACCATCATTTGACCTGAAATGATTAATGGATTTTCAATGATAACATCATAGTACCTTGAGTAGCCTTAGTACAAATCACATGGGCAGCTGCACCTTCATCCTGTGAACAATAGAAACAGGCTGAGTGGCAGCATACCCTCAGCATTCAGCTGCTATTTTGTTGACAATGTTCCGCACGAGAGAAATTTTGATGGACCTTATTTAAATTACTCTATTATTATACTTATATACAAATATATATATATTGATTTTAAATTTCAAATCAAGATTTGAATTAAATTGGATTTCAATTATTTAACATTAATAAAAAAATCAGGATTCTTTTCAATTCGATGGCAGAAACCCTCAGGTGGTATCGCATTATTACGCATTGACACCCAGCTTGATTGCTGATCTTCAGCACAAAATGAGTACTCATAAATTATATATGGTAAATTTAAAACACATTGTCAAAACAGAATTTCAAAATATGAAATGGATGATCTGTATTGACATTCCTCCTATTGAATGCACAAATGCAATATATTGGGTAATGTTAATTGCCTTGATGTTTTTTCAAATTTGCTCATTATCAATATAATTATATAGAGACCTGTGCCATCCAATCAACAACCAACAAATATACATGTTGTCATGTACCACCATATTACCTTTCAGCATTCCAAACTAATGATCACTCCTTTGTGGAACAATCTTCAAAGGCAGCAACTGGAGAAAGGGTTTGACGCTTTCCCCAACTCATTTGCATCCCTTACATCAGCGTAAATCTTTCCATCTCCTTCACAAAGAGCCTGAAATTTTGAAAATAATTTTCTTAAAGACTTGTTAGCTTATAATTATATTCCAAACTGTACAATGGAAATGCACCTGTTTCCCGAAATACCAAATAAGAAATCCAGCATCCCATTTTAGAAAATATACAGATAATTTGGTTACATGTATTTTATTGCTAGTTCCCACTATCCATAAAACATGTAAAAACGTGTTAATGATCTAAAATATCAAATGAATCAAAGTTGGGCTTTAATTATTTTTTTCCGATCCAAACTGACTCCGATAGGTTCTGTCTTTGCGATTCACTGGGCTCGTTTTATTGCAAAAAGACCTTATTGCCAAAGACACAGAAAAGCAGAAAAATTCAAGACTTAGCTATCAGGTAGCAAGTGAACAGACCATCAACTCCTTCAGCTTTATGAAAATCAACTCAAAAACCATTCAGAATGTACAACTGGGGTGGGCGGGGAATTGGTAGTTTTGCCTGAGGGGGTACTAACGTTTTGCATGTGTTTCAAGAGGGCATGGTACTACATTTCATTTCGGTACATGTCTTTAGAGGAGTATATGAATTTTGAAGATAAGAAAAAAATCATAAACAAGCAATCCAAAATCGCGCAGAAAAATGTGAATTTCCAGGAATTTCGCTCCGAGCTCGGCAACATTTCCCACAAGCAGTCATCAATCGAGCAACTACTGCCAAAGTTAAAAATTGTAATCTAGAATAGATTTGTCAGTTTGAGGTTTAAAAAGAATATGATATTATAGACTAGTACGTATAACCATCATTCGATTATAATAATTTGTTAATTAATATTTAATCAATATAAATCTATAATTTGTTCCTACATATGGCTGTTTTCTTTTTTAATTTGGTATTTTGATTTTTCATATTCTTTGTCATTCAATTCAAATTTTGATTAATTTGTTACCTGCATTATTCGGCAGCGGTTCATTTGACAGAACATCAACTGGCGAAGGCATTGACGACTGAAGAAGTGCCGGGAAGAAAAATTATAATCTAAATCAGATATATGATATTATCTAAACGGTTCAATAAAAATAAGTCCCCCTTTACGAAAACATGAATATCTTAAAGCTATCTTCTCCGATTTCTGTGAAAGTTGGCCAGTTTGTAGGCCTGCATATTGACCAGGGTTTGGAGTCAGAGTCGGAGTCGTGGAGTCGGAGGTTTTGCTGCAGAATGGCAGCAGAATTGCAGCAGGTTTGCAGCAGAATAGCAGCAGAATAGCAGGAGGTTTGCAGCAGAATAGCAGCAGAATAGCAGCAGAATAGCAGCAGAATAGCAGCAGAATAGCAGCAGAATTGCTGCAGAATTGCTGCAGAATTCAGGAAGATTGCAGCAGAATGGCAGCAGAATTGCAGGAGGTTTGCAGCAGTATAGCAGCAGAATAGCAGCAGAATAGCAGCAGAATTGCAGCAGAATAGCAGCAGAATTGCAGCAGCAGAATAGCAGCAGAATTGCAGCAGAATTGCAGCAGAATTGCAGCAGAATTGCAGCAGAATTACAGCAGAATTGCAACAAAATACAGGAGGATTGCAGCAGAATATCCAGTGAATTGTAGCAGAATATCAGGAGAATGGCAGCAGAACGACAGCAGAATTGCAGCATAATACAGCAACATTGCAGCAGAATATCAGGAATATGGAAGCAAAACTGCAGGAGAATAGCAGCAGAATTGCAACAAAACAGGATGATTGCTGCAGAATATCAGGAGACTCAGTACGGCAGAATACAGCAGAATTGCAGCAGAATACAGCAGAATTGCAGCAGAATTGCAACAAAATACAGGATGATTGCAGCAGAATATCAGGAGTATGGCAGCAGAAATGCAGCGAATAAAGCAGAAATGCAGCAGGATTGCAGCAGAATTGCAGCGGAATTGCTGCATAATTGCTGCATAATTGCAGCAGAATTGCAGCAGAATAGCTGCAGCATACAACAGAATTGCAGTAGAATTGCAACAGAATATCAGGAGTATGGCAGCAGAATGGCAGGAGCAGGGACGGACGCAGGGGGGTATGGGGGGATGCATCCCCCCCCCCACCAGACCAAAATTTATATATTTTACATGTCAATTTTATCCGCGCACAATTGCGTTATGTCGCGAATTATGCGTTCTGCGACGCGATGGCCCGATAGACACCCCCACCAGAATTTTCTGGATCCTCCCCTGGGCAGGAGGATTACAGCAGAATTGCAACATAATACAGGAGGATTGCAGCAGAATACAGGAGAATTTTAGCAGAATACAGGAGAATTGCAGAATAACAGGAGAATACAAGAGGATTGCAGCAGAATTGAAGCAGAATTGAAGCATAATTGCAGCAGAATACATGTCGATTGCAGTAGAATATCCAGGGAATGGCAGCCGCATTGCAGCAGCATACTTGAATATTGCAGCAGAGTACTTTTCGCAGGAGAGTTCCAAAAAATTGCAGGGAAATGGCAGGATATTTGCAGCAGAGTATTAGAAGAAGCTGAACTACCACAGAATCGCAGGAGAATTGTAGTAAAGTATCTGGGGAATATCAGGAGAAGAATTGTAAGAGAATATCAGAAATGCAGGAAATTGCAGTATAATATCAGAATTTTAGCTGCATGAACTTTCAGAACAACACAATTTCTGCAGAAGTAAAGAATTCTTATAGAATTGGAGAATTCTTGTTGAAACTTTACATGAGCGATAAATACAGCTTTCGCGTAGGACTGCGGAATTACTGCTGAATCTTTGCAGAGGCACTGTAGGTACTTATTTTCTGCATAATAGAATGGTAGAATTCCTACACAATTTCAGAATTTTTGCAGATGTGTAAAAAACCTTGCCAGGATACTACAGATGCAGAAGAAATTAAGGGTGTACTGAGAAATCAGCAGCTTCGGGGTCTAGCACCAACGCCGCCAAGTCATACTCTAAATCATATGATAAATCTATGAAAAAATCTACGCAGAGAGCTATTCTGAAGATCTAGAGGCCCGTCTTAAATTCTAGTACACTAGAGATTGCCGAGAACCAACAACATACAAAGCTTGTACCTACACAAACCACTGTGCGACAAAGCCATATTCATATAACTAAACTTCTTCAACAGATTTGCGCTTTTAAAATGGAACACAACTTGAAATCGAAGACACAAATTAAGTTGTCAAAACTTGATGACAGAGCATTTATTGCATTTAAATAACTGATTTATTAATCATGTTAAAAAAAACAGAAACTAAGGAACAAATAATAAGTGTACGGAATTTGTCGAATTTACAATCAAAAGATTGGGGAAAAAATGTAGGTTATAAAATATGCTACCATTGGGCCTTTGTGGTGAAAAGGCTATAAATTAGGCCTATTCTAAATGTGTAGCAAAACTAGCAATCGTTTTTAAGCATCAAATACAAAGACTTGCAAATAAATAAAATATTGTTTTTTAAAGGCGTGCAAATAAATGAAAGTATTTGTTACAGTAGGCCTTTCGGCTAAAATTTGATGTCTCCAAAGACAAGCCAATTTTTCCAATATAACTGAAATTTACAGAATTCACTCGCCTTGAACAGAACCATTTTGCATATATTTTTGCACAAGCTGTGAATACAGTCAATTAATACACATGATACACATACATTTGTTGCTGTGTTACCTTATACAGGTTATAGGCTTTCAGATGATATTCACTGCACAGGAACAGTCGGGTGCAATTGGGTTTAATCAATCCTCAATGACGAGAAGAATATATTCATCTGAAAATAATCAGAAATATTGGTCATTTAATTTAATTTTTATATACACAAATAAAAAATTTCATATAGTTTCTGTTCTGAATATCAGATATCCTCAATGGACATAACGAGTGAGAGTATCACGGAGGAAGCATTAAAGCAAACTTTTAAAAATGTTCATGTTCTGAACAAATATTTTTTTCATTCTCATGTACTGAAGAAATTTTTTTTCAAAATATTCTAAAAACCATAGCAATGAAAAGCATCATGTCATGCCTTATAGTAACGGGCAGCAGCTATGTCGTCCTACGCTGGTCGCGCCGTTGGGCGGTAGAATCGATTGCACCCAATAACTTGAAACTGATGATTTCCTTAATTTTTTAATACCATTTTTACAATTTTTGGGGCATTTATTAAATGTTTATTGCACGGCAAAATAAAATATACATGGTGAATTCACTGAATTGGTGATCTGTATTATTAAAATACAAGAAAATAGATGTCATCTGAATTGATCTGACAGTCAGTGATAGTGATACATGTATAAAAATTGTATTTGTGACTTTTGCACCTACCTGGACCCACCTCAGCTGTCAGGCAATCCAGCTGTCTGGCAATTCAGCTGTCAGGCAATCCAGCTGTCTGGCAACCAGCCGTCTGGCATTCAAGCAGTTTGGCACTGTCAATATTTGCAGAGCATGTGGCCCAATCACTGCCAGCAATGCATGTCCGATGAGGAGAGAAGCAAGGACGATTGAAGAATTATCCTTGTTGCAATGTGTTGACAGGTTAAGCAGCAGCAGCAGTTCGTCAGGGATCCCTGGTGACGTGACATGACAGTTGAGGGCATCAACAAATCATGCCATCTTCAAGGCATTGTTGTGACTTTAAATCCAGAGGTTCTTAGAGGTTCCTTCAACTTTTAAGATAGCTTGAATCCTTATGTATCTGTTCCAAGTAAGAACTTTCAAAAAACCTCCCTGGTTCCTGAGAACTGGAGGGAATTCCATCATGTATTTTCGGCAGTTGCTGTCAAAATTGAGATCGACGATTTTCCTCCAACTTTGAGCTAAAATATCACAAGATATACAACATGCCAGGTTCTGTGAAGTCGCCACACGATTATCCATGCCTAATGCGAGAAATTCCACTCAATTTGAATGTTTATGCACCTCTATAAACCACCATAATCAAGCAATGACGATGCATCCACTCAGCATGTCAAGACCGCCGCCAAAATGATCTGGTGCAGAGAGGGAATTCCGGAGATGACGTCATGACGCTATATATAGCGCGACCTAATTTCGTGACCTAGTTAAGGGCACGTGCCGACCATTATTTGTCGGGCAGCTGAATTTCAGGGAAAACTTTCTTGGACATGGAAAGTGACCCGTGAACAGGCTGTCATTGCGCATTCCACATCTGCGATAACACATCAAAACAGCTACCATTAAACAGCCAAGACCCTTGTTGCCTAAATGCTAAGCGGTTCAGTATCCAAACAGGTACGTAATGCGAGATTGCTTGACGAAACCGACGGCCCTCAAATTCGAGCGCGATTCCAAGGACAGTACGAGCGAGCTCGAACTGTCAATTATGAGTGCCCTTTGACAGTCACATCTCATGATATCATAACATGGCCATCATATCCAGATTAATCATAATGTTTATCATATTAACCATGACAACAACAATATAGACTGGCACCCTGATCAAAGCATTTGCATTTTGTGGTTGTTATGGTAATGACACCAGTCAAATGGTAAAAATAGCTCAGCAGCTTAGTGCTGTTTGTCCCTTGCAATTGATCATTTGCTCCAGGGAATATAGATACGATAAACAAATAGATGGATAGATGGTTGGATCATTTACGCTTTATGTCCTGTATTTGTGCACTTGAGCTAATTATTGGACAGGAGGATGGCACAATATTGAAGCGAAGGATTGTTAAAGCTGCTGTCCAACGTCGTTCTAGGTGACCTTGCTGGAGCTGGAATTGAACCCGGGACCCTGCATTGGAAGCCCAGAGTACTACAAACTGCTGACCCAGCACCCCCCTCCATAGATAGATAGATACATACATAGATACATACATATATTTATATTGAACTTGTTCAGATAGATAACATAAGCATACTTAGTCATGTCTAATCATGTAAATCTTGTATTAGTGTTTCTCCACATGTAGAAGAGGTCCCAAATTCTCAATCTACTGAAAGGTCCAACAGAACAGGAACACTGAACATGAAGGGGTCGAGTCTCCGAGAATGCAGGGGTTCCGCAAGGGGCCCTCTGGGACCCTAAACTGCCATTTCTATTCCCCCAAATGTGATCTGCAACTCTAATTAATCCTTATACCTCCAATTCAGAGATGGTGTGCTTCTAAAGTGTCCTAATATTGTTGTCTTCTAATGTCTAGTTCATGTAATCATATTATGGGTCCCTGTTTTATAACCCAAAGGCTGTAACAAGGAATAAAGAAGTATAACAAGGAGATCCACTGTGTCCCTACACTAGTAAATGTCAATTTCCAAAAAAGATATCAGGGAGAGTTAGCTTTACAGACAGCAGGACAGCCATCTATCGGTCTATATATCAGTCTATCTATTAATCTGTCTGTCTATTAATCTATATTTCTTTTTAATTGTCTATCGGTCAATCTACGATTTATCGCAGTGGTAGCTGGGCTGCTAACCTCTGCGACCCATGTTCGAATCGTACTGAGTAGCGCATGGACGAATGTTTGTTCTGCGTTCATATTGTTGCATAGATACATGATTTAAAGTCTTATCACTTGCTCATTTTCCTAGCTCTATGTAATATTTATTAATGTATAATATCTCTGTGTGTTTATCAATGATATTCTCATTATTTATCTATAAGTACATCTGTAGATTCTAATGTACTCTAATGTACATTAACATTTTCATCAAAGGTCTTTCTCTCAATGTAAACTTAATAATACAATGATAATATCATACATTTTTCATTTGTTTATGTATTTATTTAGATTATTCATACAACCCCCTTCTTCTTGTTATTGTTTTCTTTAGGATCTTTGATCAACTTTGTTTTCCCTACCCTGGTGGTCCCAGGGGGTGATTGCAATACCCCTGTGGTTGGGGGGGGGGGCATCTATGCCCCAATTGCCCCATGAAAAGGGTAAATGAGATTTCACCCCCAGATCTCACACTAGATGGCTGCATAGTAATTGGCTGTTTGTTATGGCAATATGCAGTCAATTGTGATGTTATTTATTGTGATATCATTGCCTGTACATTGATAGTGATATTGGTCATATTAGTGCACCCCTTTGTTTGTTATTGTTACAATATCATGCTGATATGGTATGGTGTTACACTGTTACAGTATCAGTTGTGATATGATTGGATCCAAGTTCTATGACCATCAGTATGATCATACATTTATGATGCAGTTGATACACATATTGTGTCAGTTCTAGTTCATACCCATTTTGTGGATGCAGCAGTTTTATTCATTACACAAAATAAACATCTGCCACCCAACAGGAACCACACAGAGCATAGGCCTACTCCTAAAATAGAGCTTTGTCTTTTATTTGTCACTGTATGTTAAAAGGTACCATGTTTTGATTGAGCCTGCTAACTGAGGGTGGAACCTCTCAATATAGCTGCTACAAGTTACAAGTAAAGACAAAGCCTCAATAGGCAATAATAGGCATGGGCCTGTCCACAGAGTGATAGACAGGTAGCAAAGTGAGCATTCCCAAAAGGAGTACACAGTACTACTCACTGTAGTTACATGTCTTACCATACTATACATCTTTGACTTTGACACTACCTTGTTTTGGTTTAGATGTTGGCTTCTAACCTGGACTGACCTTAATTCCACTCTAATCTGATAACTTTGTGATAAGAGGGTGAAGCCATGGGGTAGATAAATCAGATAAGAAGATGATAACACAAGCAACAGATCTCAGATGTGGTCAAAATTCACTAACCCTCTCAGTGGGTCGTGTTAATTTGAAGGAGCTGCTGCTTTTTCATCTTTTTTGAGTCATTTGAAAACCCCACTGGCTCTGCTACTTGTGATGACCTATTTGAAAGGGAGACTTTAGGGGAGTCAAGGGAGAATTTGGAGTGGCATTTCAGTTAAAAATTGATGTCAGTTGCTGTGAAGTGTGGAAGTGGCTTAAAAATAAGGTTTTGCAATATTTCCCACAATGTTATAAATTGTTGTTTTGATATTGTTTCACTAAAAAAGAGTTCATGCTTTCAAAGGCCAGGGGGAGTAACTTGAAGATGGACTTCCAATGGGAGGGTTCCGGATTCGATTCAAGCTCTGGCCGGGTCGCCTGCCTATGTTGGACCGCAGTTTAAATCTGATATTGACTCCTCCTCGTGTCCTAATTTGCTGTCCAGAATGCATAAATACAAGACATCCAACCCTAATCGATCATCTATCGCATTCTGTCAGTCGGTTTAACACTGTTTTTAGAATGGAATTAGTAAGATTGATATTTTGAAGTTTCCAGCACCTAGTTTGTAAAACTTTTGGTGATAATCAAAACTCCTAAGTTGCTTGGCTATCCACAAAGCCAAGGTAAGAAATTGCTAGGAAGCAGCGGAATCAGGGTCGCATTGGGTTGTTTTAATGGATACATTAGGGCAAGAAAAAATTTTCCACGAATGGACACAAATCAAGCGATTATTTTCCAGTCCGAAATTTGGACCTTTCTTCTAAAAATTTTGGTGAGATTGTAGATTTCTGAGTAAATCCCCTACTTTTTGCAGCAATGGGATACCTCTTCGTGCTCTTCTATACTTCAGATGCTTTGAAATTCAACTGTACCAAGTACTACAACAAAACCAACCCACTCTATTTCAAAAGCAGAGACTACTGAACCAACTCTAGTCTCAGCAACAGCAGACCAATGTCAACCCCTGTCCCAAATCTGACTAATCCACTTTAGCATTTAGTGTTTATAAATTGGCACTCAACTGCAGGTTAACTCGACTTCACTGCATGACATGCCCCCCTTTCATCTGACCATGATATCAGATTAGCTGTAAATAGTTCACCCCTGGATCTGGGGTTTTTGCTGTGCACTTCCACTTTAGCTCACTTTCCACATACTCCTGGCAGCTTGTCAAGATGACTTTTCAGGGTAAATAAGTGTCCTTAAAAGATGCCAAATGTAGACCAATATGGACTGAAAATCTGAAATAGGACTGTTTTAGAAGGACAGTGAATTCAAATGTTGATTTGAAAATTTTTATTTAGATTTGGATATAGGTTTTTGCTGAATTGGGTTTATCTATAACTGTGATTCTGTGTTTTTACTTTAGTGTTTTAATATCCTGAATAATTATGGAGCCATGGGTGTAGATTTTGGCTGTTTGATTCAATTTGAGTGACATATGACTAAAATATTTTGTGTGGGAATCTGGGAGGTCCAGGGCTGCTCATTTCGACGTGATTAATTAAACTCAATTTAGCTGTGATTTGCCAGTTTTGATTTTGCAATTTGCTCTCTTCATCATATTTTCATGGATGTAAGAGGAATGTACAAAGAGCTCCCTTTAGTCCATGAGTTAGATAGATTTTGGCATATATGGACTGTTACAGAAATTCCATAGGCATGCACAGATACCACCTTTTCACTTCCGATCCGATACCGATTAATACCGATACTGCTTTTTGTTGCCGATACTTAACGATACCGATACCGATACCATTGGTTGAATATGGAGCACTGCCTCCTATCCGATACTGATACTGCTTTTTGGGCACCGATACTGGTATCGGTACATCCCTATAATATTCCACAACATGTTCAGCAATATTTTGCATTGAACTTATTCCTCAGCTTCTTGTAAATTTATCCCAGTTTCTTATTGACAAAACCCTTAATTGAAATGCACATTATCAAAAATTAAATTAACCATAATGTATAGCAAGTAATAGAATTTTTGTAAAAAAAATTATATATATATTTTTTTTGCAATTTCAACCTGTAGACCAGTGGTATCCCCACATGCTGCAAATGTACTTCTGTTCCTGATGCAACTTGTAAGTTTTTTTTAGGAGTTTGAGCCAGTTCTGTACCAGTAGCACCAAGATCCAAGTGTTTAGGTTTCAGTTAACTTTTTTCCAAGACATGTTTCGTGAAATAGTGAAATTTGAACTCAGTAGAACTTGAGCTAACATTATAGAGTTTGTAACTTTTTTAAGCACATTAACAAAGTATTTACTTCAGCAGGGCTCTTCTGTGGATGATAGTATAATATAGAAATAGTGATTTTTTTTTCAGTAAGGTTTTAGTAACTTATTTTAGCTTAGATTATTTTTCTCTTCAAAAATTATTAAATTTATTAAGTAGTCTCACTCTACATTTTTCCTGAATATTTAGAAATCGTACACACTTATGAAATGATGAAACAAAATAATCTCAGAGTTTAACTTCACAACTTCTTTTTCCTTTGTGCTGATCATGTTATTTCTTTCTTTATTTATTCACCTGTTAGTTCAATGCTAGACTTTTTGCCTGGGGTATTTACCCTAATCTGAGACCTGTTTCCCCTCTGATAAAATGCTACAACCCTTTTAGTTCTGCCCCTGTCTAACCTCTTATTTCTGGTTCTCAGTTATTCAATCACCTCCACAAGTTCTATAGTGCAGTTTAGTTACTTTGTTGCAACTCTGAGGATTGGATTTGCAAGTTATAACTCTATTTGCTGTTTTATTCATATACATGTATTGGCATAAGCAAAACATATCTGATTGCATTGTCCGCAGCGTTTCGAAGGTTTGCATTCGAAAGGATTTCTTTGTCAGTGATGGATTATATATCTTTTCTGTTATCGGTTATGGCAGTGATGTACATACATTTTTAGTTAGGAGTATTAATAATGGTAGAAATTATTATACTTCATGTTGGCACGCTTTGATATTTATATTTGATGCAAAGGCAGGTCAGTTACAATTTCAACGTTTGTTAATTGTGAAGCGACAGAAAAATCGGCAAAGAGGAGTTCCATAGTTACACTCTCAATATAAAAGATTGTTTGAGAAATGTTTATACTGGATCACCTGGAATATTTAGAATTTTGACAAGAATCGTATTGGATGTATCGAGACTTCTCATATATATGTATATGCTATGGGATATAATCTTGATTATTCGTGTAATCGCCATGGATTAGTTTTGATGTGAAGGATTTTGATGACAATGAACTTAGCGGCCAAAATGTCAATCTTTCCATATATATTGAAATATTTGCTTATTTGGTGCAAGATTTAGTATCCACATGCAATATTGAATCAAGAATCAAAGTAGCACATGGATGTTGATTTTTTGGGTGTATATTTCAACTTTTTGACTTTTTTTTATGTAGACCTACTTTTCCTAGCTCCACATGTTCATGTTCTATGTGAAAACAGTTTTTCATTTGCCTCACAACTTTATCTTCTCCATGTAAGTTTTTTGGCAAATTTTTGCCCATTTCCCATGAGTGTGTGAGGCCAGGAGAGGAGATATATATTGAAAATTTATGGGGTCTGCCTGGAAAAAGTGGAAATATGTATGAAAAAGGTGGAAATATGCTTGAAAAACTTCAGAAAAAGATCAGAAAAAATGGCTCAGAATAAAAAACAAAACAAACATGTCATGTTAAATACAACAAAGAGCTGAGTAGATCCAAGTATAACACAGTGCATGTATTGTTTCAGTATTTGCTAAAATCACATCAAATGTTTTCCTCAACTCCCCATATTTGTCTGCCACTTAAGTCTGAAATTTTATATAGAAAATTCCCCCAAGAGGAGACTCCAAATGTGTGGTTTAGTCCTTTCAGAATTTCAGACTATTTTAATGATTTTTTACACTGTGGAATTATTGAAATATTTGTTGTTTTGGTGTCAGATAGCTATAGCCTGGACTTTGGCATTTCATGGTATTATTCTTGAATTTGTAAAATTGAGGCATAACATGTTAAACATGGTTTGAAAGCCAGCCAAATATATATTTTTTGATTTAGGTTAGGCCTACTCATGGCAAAATTGAACTTATCAAACCTCTGTGGTTCTTAACAGTCTGAGTAAGCCTCATATTAGTGGTAAACAATAAGCAGATAAGTAATGCTAGGGAATTCTGCTTTGACCGAATAAAAAATCTCAATAATTGACAATTATTGGGTGTTGCCATGGATACAAGCTTAACAATAGCAAGATGGTGTTTTCAAAGCCACAAGTGGAATTACTTTGTTTATAACAGGATTACAAACACTTATTTTGAAGTTGTTGCTCTGCCAAGATACAGGTGAGTTGTTGATTTAAAAATATCCAAATTCTTGAATTCTCTGTGCAAATCAAAATAAAAAATCCTTAAATTGTTTGTGTAATATCCTGTATATATATACATATATATACTATATGAATTGAAGTGAGGGTACATTCTGTAGATGTATGTGCCATGTAACTCTACGGTATTCTTGGACACACTTTGAAATTTGAAAGTCACCTGTGAGTGCAAAATCACCCAATAATGTCTCTGAAAAGTCTATGTATCAGAAGGCATACAATTGCTACCAGAAATATAAGGAACAACTTGCGAAAACCTTCCGAAGTCTACCAGAAACCCACCATAGTCTCCTATGTTGCGCGCAATTGCAAGGTATAAATGTTGTTGGTCCCTAGCAGCCCAGGAATAGCGCAATAAAAGTGAAGATGATTGCCAACCAATTACCGATTACTACTTGATTACAAACGCTATGACTAGGCCTACCAGAAATCACCAGTGACTATAAAATTATGCACTAATGACTTTGAAAGTCAGGAAGCATGTAATTACTACCAAAAATCTTAGGAACAACTTGCGAAAACCTTCCGAAGTCTACCAGAAACCCAACATAGTCTCTTATGTTTCGCGAAATTGCAAGGTATAAATGTCGTTGGTCCCTAGCAGCCCAGGAATAGCGCAATAAAAGCAGGGATGATTTATCTGGCTGTAAAAGCCCTTGAGACATAAGAGGTTCTTCTCTGACTCAAGTGTTTTCCTATATGGCCACCAAACCTATTATCCAATCTTTGACTGATGGCTGCTCTGATAAAAGTTGTTCAGATGATGGCAAAGGTGATAACAAAAAAGAAAGTGCAAGTATAGTGTAATAGATGAGATTGCTACTGTGTATGACTGTGGTGCATGTGCCTGTTTAAAAGATACTTTGTAGTTGTGAAAATTAATAGATAAAGGTATGTTATCTGAACCAAAATTGAAAAGTGACAATGGAATTATAACGTTTAGTCTCCATTTTGTATCGCATCTTATATCGCGTCATACCAAAGATACTGTGATTAGTATGTGATTATAGACTAAGTCCTTTTAAGGAGGCCGTAAACATGTGCCGGGTGGGTATCAATGGATAGATCTATAGTTTTAGAGATAGATACCAGATAGATAGATATATGGATAGATGCAATATCAGTCTACAATGTCGACAATCGACGGATTAATGTGGATTATGCAGCTTGTTTCTTCCTCCATCACAGCTGAGCTGTTTAAACTTTGATCGATAGATTTGTTTGAAGTTTTTGGTTTCATTTGGCATTTAATATAGAAACGTTTTTCAAACATCAAAATTCCAATCTCATCCTTCGAATAGGAGAATAGCTGCTTTCGGAACCGTATGTTTTAGACACTAAACATGCTTTTCCTGTTCCTCTTTAACATACTGACGGTATATCCATCTCACAGCCTCACATACCAGTATACTCTACTGCATTTTAGAAGCATATATTGCATTTCAGGGGCATATATTGCATTTGTGACTAATGGGGCATTTTACAGCAGCTTGACTACTACTGTAGAGACTGACTGTGGTGTGGGGTAAACCTCTGACAGATGGCAACTGTCTATGCTTGAATGCTTGGTTGTGCTTCCTGGCTCAGGCTGGCTGAGCTTCCTGGCTGGGCTTGGGCTTGCTATCCAGACCATTGTGAAGTGGATGGGATGGGAGCTGGTGTGATGCAGTGAAGGATACATAGTCTGGACTCTTTAGTAGTGACTATAGTAAAGATTGAAAGCTGATATTTGCTGATTTGGGAGACTTTTGGAAGACCATATAAGTCAAGTTCTGTCTTTTTGCAGTGTTTTACTTGATGTCGAATTAAATGATGCTTAAAGCAAAATTATTTTTTAGGAAATAAGTGAAATTTGTATTTCTTCGAAGGTATGCCTCATTGAGTGCTATCAAAAGAACTTGAAAAAGATCTTGCAACTGTCGATACCTGAATGAAAGAATTTTAATTTAATATAAATTTGTTCTTTTCTCATATAAATTCATTTGGAAAAATGGCTTAAAATTTATTGTACCATGCTCAAAGTATGTTCTCCGAAGACTTCGTAATAGTATGACAGACTAAAAAAAATAGTTAAAAGTACCCCATTCCCCCCCCCCCTTATTACTCTCTCACTTAAACCAGCTGTTCCATGTTGGCATACTTTCCCTTCCTCTACTCAAGTCTTTTGCCTCTGCTAAGTTATTTCACTGTACACTGCTCTACTTCTTCTTTCTCTGTACTTCACCTGTGTGTGGGCCCAGGCTGTGCAACATCAAAAAGTTCTGGTCGAATTTTCCTCCTTGCTTTACACCTGGGGGAAATTTGTAAGTCCAACTTCTGCCAGGTCTAATTTTAATCCAAGGAAAGCAGATCTATATAGCTAGGCAGTCTGTAAAAGAACTTGAAAAAAGAAGTGGAAAAAATTTTTAAAAAAAAGAAGGTTGAAATAGTTCACTAGAGAAGAAAAATGAGTACTGGGATGGTTCAAATAAAATCGGTAGGGGTATTCACCTGAGATTTTATATTTGTTGCAGGTCAAGACATCATCGCAATGCCAAATTGCCAATGAAGATATTATAGTTACTTCTTTATAAAATGATTAAATAGTCTTGTAAATTGTTTGGCTTTTTGAATGCTTGTATGCATCTAAATTGCCTCCCTGGTGCTGATGGTATGTAAAACACACAAACTCCCTCATTTGAATTTCAATTTGTCCTCTATCTATCTGCCTATCTATCTATCTATCTATCTGCCTATCTATGTATCTATGTATCTATGTATGTATCTATCTATCTATCTATCTATCTATCTATCTATCTATCTATCTATCTATGTAGTCTACTTATCTCCTGCTGTGTCAGTTGCTATGGCAATGACTATGTGTTACAAACCATTACTTTTCGTGTTGACTGCTGATAATGCTAAGGGTCCATTTAGTTTGGGGCTCCCTGCATAAAAACAGCATAATATTTATGTTTGCACCAAAATATATTGTGTAGTTACTCTCGACATTGTAATGGGTTGTTGTATTGTTGGCTATTAGGGTCAGGACTTCTAAGACAGATTGCTCGTACAATCTAGGTACATACCGTAATTTTCTGATTCGGGCTTTCGTGGTCGCTATGTTGTCGTGTGTTAACCTTAGCGCGCCTGTAGTATGGTCCAAATGGCGCCCAACTACATTTTTGACCGACACCCAAACTTACATTTCATTGGATTCTGCGGGGTAAGATCTGTAATCAACATGATTCCTACTGAAGCGTGGACTGTCAGTAAAATTGTGGACTTTTTGCAGTTTTGCAGAACCATGAACCTTCAGAATCAGAACCATGAATCTTCAGAACCTTTGACCTTCAGAACCTTGACCTTAAGGAGAATCATCAGCCATGAACCAAAAAGTTTACTGGGTCCAGGGTTCGAATCCAGCTCTTGCCGTGACACCTGGGCCTATGTTGGACGGATGTTTCAATCATCCTTTGCCTCAATGCCGTGTCCTCCTCCTCCTGTTCTAATTAGCCTACCAATTGCATAAATAGTTGATGTATGTTAGATCCTGACTTTTGGTATTCCATAATATGATTGTATGAATTTCCGTAGTATCCACAAAGTCTTTAGTTTTGCTTACCAGAAGCTTTCAGCCTTGTCACAAGGCCTTCATCAGCTGTTGTGTTTCACAGCTCAGATGCCACATGCCCACTCAGAGTGAATCTCCTGTCACATGACCAGACTCTGAGCGGTCATGTGGCATCTCAGCTGTGAAACACAACAGCTGATGAAGACCTTGTGACAAGGTTGAAAGTTTCTGGTAAGCAAACTAAAGACTTTTGTGGATACTATGGAAATTCATACAAGTGCATAAATAGTATAGAATACAATATGTAAAGTCCCAATCGCCATCAATCAATACCAAAAAGTCGACTTTTTATTGTAAAATAATGTCATTTTCGTTTTCCGGCTTCGTTTTAATATCTCGTTTAATGTCTAGAAACTATAATGAACCTAAACCAGACTACCTCTAATCAGAGTGACTTGGGTAACAGGTAAATAGAGGTACCTCAGAGTATTTTGCCACAAGAAGTAAGTAAATTAGAATACCAAGAAGTCACACAAAACTGCTGTAAATCCTGAAAAAAAGTTTAGCAAAAACTAAGGTAGCTGCGAAGAAATTTCTCTTCCACTATCAGTCTATGCACTTCGCATGGTTGACATGTTTTGGATACTGCCTTGAGTAGTAAACTGTTTTTGAGCAGTATGAGCTTGAATAGTGAAAGGTGATAGTTGATTTGAAAACTTCTGGTTTACTACACTGCAATCAGTCTCTCAACTTAGGATCCAAAGGTATAAAAAAAGTACAAAATTAAGGTATATCCCTGCTTTAGTGAATATAATATATTATTATTGAGATGGTGGGTGAAAGCACAGTAAAGGCCTCAATTGCGTTTTGATCAGATAAAAGTAAATTTAGGGTCCTATAAACCAATTTCTGACATAAAGAAGAAACAGTGCAGTATTTAAGCTCGACCGACAAGTAAATCTGAGAAATTTAGGTATTTTTCATGAGCATGCAATTAAAACCATGCTCTGGGCAGACCTTTAAAGTGGGTATCAGTTGTTAATTTTAGCATGTAACCAGTGGCCCTTTTTCTGAAGCACCATCTATTGCAGCAATGCTGTAGCCTAATATTTAGTTCATATTCTGCCGGTGACATTATCTGTTTACTGTACCTCCCTGGCCTTCTGTAGGGACCATTGGCTGACTTTTCAATATGATGATTATGGCAGCCATGACGTCCAAAGAAAAGGTCTGCTTGTAACCATATTTTTGCAGATTTACAGTCAGGGGTTCAATAGGCTGGCTGGAGGTATTTTTATGTAATAATTAGCCGAATTTGGTGCTTTTGCCTAGATATGATATTGGTTTAATGAATTCAAGCAAAAAATTTCCAATGGCCACTGATGATTGTAAGATACAAGAACCTTTAATGGCTAAAATAGATGTCCGTCCATTACGTCCACAACTGATTTTTTGGTAATTTAAATGAATTAAAGACCAGCTAACACTTCAACTGAGATAGAAATGCATGTCTATCTCTCTCTACCTATGTATGCAACTGAAAAATTTAAAAACACAATGAATTTAAGTTATACACTGGACACCAGGCTAAAAAGTGTAAATGTCCGTCCATTACGTCCACAAAAATGTTCAAATTAGTCTGGGACTGATGTTTGGAGGTCTGGTATGTCATGAATAAAGCAGGGATACCATGTTTAGTGACAAATTTGGATTATTTTAGTGAACGCTGACAAGGCTCAAAAATTTAATTGGTCACAGTTCATGCCAACTGTCCATATCACATCTGCGAAAACTGTCGAAAAGCCAATGGTCCATTTCAGCAGAAAAACCTAGATTTTCATGGAACTTTCATAATGTAGTTCATAGCAGCCCAGCAAATACCTGTCTTGATTTATTAGACAAACATAATTCTGTATTCTACACCTCATTAGGTTCAAATTAATGTACTACACTTGCACTTCTGATGAAAATAATTGTTAGGTCATAGGGGCCAAATATTGAGGCGCTTACTGTGCTTTCACCCTGGTCATAATTTAGATTGGAAATTTGTTGGGAATAAATATTGGCAGTATTGAATATTGCTGATAATGTTGAACAGAAGTCAGTTCTGACAAATTTAGAATCTCAGGGATTGTTATGTTTTCCACAAGACAATGTAACACTTAACTGAATTAAGGCCTTGAAATCTGCTATTATTTCCAAATAAGCATGAAATGATACATTAATAATGCTTCAGAACATTGTTTGTTCTCATTCCCCATGCAGATAGAGTTGAAGAATCTAACAGACTTGGTCTGACTATATCACATCAGTCTCTGTTGCCAAATATACTTCACCATCCATCAAAATGTCATTGGACCTAATCAATACTCCCCAAGTCCAACAGTCGAGACAACATGGTCAATAAACATAGTTGGTCATTTTGATTAAAGTCCCCAAGTTACTTCCTATTCAACAATGGGTTGATCAGTGAACACATGCATCATGTAATCTCATTTGTTTAAATATTTACCTTTAATTAGACCTATGAATAAAAGATTACTAGGATATTGGACCTACAGGATCATTGGAGCTAGTTGTCCATAATTAATGACCTCAACCTGCATGGTCCCTCCCATGGGGTGGGCCCATAAAATAGGCAACTAGACATGGCCAGATGCCTGGCAGCCAGTGCTAGTATGGGTCGTAAGCAGTTCCTAAAGGATTGGTCCATGCTATTGGGTAGATATGATCTTAGACTCTGAGCATTTCTTTGGTTTGTACACTGTACTGACTCCCGAGTTTGGTGTATCGAGCGGTATTACATCCGTACTTGAAATGAGTTAGCAAAAGTTGGCGAGGATGGATAAATGGATGAACAGAAATATAGGTTGCCAAACTTGCCATATAGATGGAAAGGTTACTGAAGTATTTTTGTTGAACGTCTTCAGCCGGGGCCACCTAGATGTTGGACAACATTTTTAATCATCCTTTTCCTCAATGCTATGTCCTCCAGTCCTGATCAGCCCATAACAAAATGCATATAGGTTTGAAGCCCAGTCATCTCTATCTGGCAAACATAAGCTTATAAATAATTTCATGTTGCTTATATGTTATAAATGTCTGTGGTGACCTATTGAAACCTCATTTGGTTTAAACCTGTAGTTCCTATGGCTTCAGGCTTCTCCAGAAACACCTGTAATCAAATCTTACACTCTGCATTCTACAGGTGTTTCTGCATTTGTGAAACATGCCTGTTGCAGTATAACACATCTATGTGCAGGTACAAAAAGCATCTGGTTGCCGTTTTTATGTGCAATTATTTCTGAAATGCCCCGTAGCCACGGAACGCGCGTGCTTTTATAGGCGTTTGTCACATGATTGCGCGACTGCTTTTTGGCTTTAATGATGGCTACACGTGCGTGTCGTGACGTCATAATTGGAATTTTTTGGCTTCTAGAACAGTTACTGCAACCGCGCATCAACCCAATGGGTCTGTATTATTTAGCAGTTTAGTATAAGAGCCGGACCTCACTTGGAATTTCATTGGTGATAAAAGAATCAATTACTTCTATAAAGTTGTGATGGTTCTTTAATGTAATTAAGAGAGGGGTGCGCCAGTGCAGACTTAACGGACTTCCGGGTTCGAAAGTTATAACATTACAAGAGACAGACTCGGATTGTCGATTGTTTCATTTGTCGTGTATTTGGCCAATTTTAACGGTTGTCTTGTCATCCTGTGTGGTAGGACTTAGACTGTTGGACACGAAATAGCAGTTTTATTTTTTACTCCATGATGTTGTATTCTGAAAATAATATAATTTGACATAGAAACAAGCCCTACTTGTTCCTTTAAAGGGGGAGGGTAAGTCTAGTGTTAGCTTGCTAAGCTGCCAATCGTGTGGTCCAACGTTCGAATCCAGCTCTTGCCGGGTCACCTGGGCTATGTTAGACAGCTGTTTCAATCATCCTTCGCCTCATTGCAGTGCCCTCTTCCTGTGCTACTTAGCCTACCAAGTGATTAAATGCAGGACGTTAAGCTCCAATCATCCATCCATCCATATCTGCTCCTTTCCCTCCTTATGAAGTTAGGATCAAGAAAATATCCCAGATTCAACAGATTATCCAATCTCCAATGTCAACACTGCCAGCTTCAATGTCAAGTTCAAGGATGCTCTTAGCCGTAGAACCAAGTACAAACCGATAGAGACATTTCCCAGACATGCGGTGAATCGCGAAAGGCTCATGCATGACCAGGCCTTGTAGTTAGTCCGAGGAAATGAGTCATCTCAAAAGGGTCGCTCGTGCGCTGCGGACTAACACGAAATTTGCTTTTGCTAGATTGCCCGAAGGCTCCCAAGACCTGATGAGAATGTGTAAGTGTTGTTAGGAGAGGATTTAATTTGCAATGTAACACTAGACTTGCAGGGGTTACACTCTAGACATAGTGGGATTATCAACAAGGGCTGTCCTGTTGACTTGTTGAACTGGAGGGTAGTAGGGTTGGAACTTGTTGGCAGTTACAAGGGTTCATACCTAACATATTTCCTGCAATTTAAGTTTATACCTAACATATTTCCTGCAATTTAAGTTGGCATGTATTGTAGGCTCTCTTGTTGATTTGTTGAACTTTGGGGTTTCTGGTTTGGTTACTTTGGTATTGTGACTTTTTCTTGGGTTTGAAACATATTTCCACAAACTTTTCCTGCAGATTAAATTAGTGCGCAGCAATACAAGAATAGATGAAATTGGTGAACTGACTTTTTATCTCATAATGTGTGTGATTTAAGGCGAATTTTGATAAGATAAGATACGATATGATAGGACAAGATATTTTTGCACTTTGGTCACTTATCCATAATACTTAGAATAGAGGGATTGATCAACAATTTGGACCGATATTGTTCGGATGTACCGAAATAAGTCGGATCATCAGATATGTGCCGAAGTTCAGCAGTCGAAGCAAGTTAGATCATCGAATATGAAGAGCAGACATGATAAAAAACCCTTTAGCCCAAATAATAGAAAAAGTGTGATGATTTCAACTTGCTGATTAGTAGAAATAAAAGCTTACTTCTAAATTTTGGTGAAGATTCGTAGAATCAAATACACTCTAACATATTATCCTTCCCTCATTTAGACAACACTATAGAGAGACAAACACAGTATTCTTTAGCAACCCAGTTCTCCTATACAAGGCTATAGCACCTAACACAGACTTGGGAAGAGCAATCGGACAGAGCCAATCCAGGGCTGATTAGATTTGTCAAGAAAGACACATCCAGGAGTGCAATGGATGTTGGCTGTTGCAGGGCTCAGGCCTACTAAGGCTACTCTGTTGTTGTGGAGTGTGTTTTGGCAATGGTTTGGAATAGGGATGAAGGTGTTGTTTCTATACACTGTACAGCTTTCTATACATCTGGTAGTATAGAGAAGCTACAGTACAAGATGTGTGTTGCTACATTGTTCTAGTTGGAACTTTCGACTGTTGCAGATATGATGTAGTGTTAATTTATGAAAGTTCTATTAAAAGAAAAAGGAAATGTGGGTGTTAGACTTTATTAATCAGATTCAGATAATGTAAATCTTTTCAGTGGTTATAAGAGTTCAGTATTTCATTCATTACAAAAACAAATCTGACATTCAATATCAAGACTCAGTCTGACCCACGCAGAGTGTTGTAATGTCTGATAGTAATTTCAAGAGATTGAGACATTTTGGCAGATTATGTAAACAATGTTGAAAATGGATTATATTTCTTTTTACTGACAAATGCCTACAGCTAATGTGAAAATTTATCAGTGATTATATTCCTTCAACTCTACAACCCATCATAATATTCCCCAGTTATACCTTCTGTATAGTCTCCATATAATATTGACATTCCCTATTGTATAGCCTATATATTCTACAATATCAACCAATCTCCATTTTACAAATAGCTCTTAGCAGCCTATTTAGTCTTCCCCCGTGCCTAAATGAGCTAAATTCACCGTATGTGGCACACTGTGGGCTGGGTAAATAGATTTAGGGCAGAAAATGGCCCGTTGCGGCAATATGTGTATAGCATATACGCCAACTTGCTAGTGTGCTGGAAACTAGGTCATGCAGGAGTGCTTGTAAAATCTGGTCATGTTCAGCTGTCAGTGTCTGTGTGGGAAGATAGAACATGTCTGCTTCAGTATGCATGGAGATTTTGGACGGATTGTTAGGATAACGGTATGCAGTACGGTATATTACCGTGTAAACATGTGCTGGTCTATGTTAATTTACCGTCGACTAAAATTGTAACTGTGAACATTTTAAAAATGTTTTGTGAAAGTTTGTCAGCCGTTGATGGAACCTCCATTATCGCCTGAAGTAGTTTGGTGAAACAAATTAACACAGATTTTTTGCAGTCTGAATTTTGACCTCCCAAATACAAATTTATGTGGTCTGTGCAATCCAGTTTTAGAAGCCTTTAAATAAACGATTTTCTGGACTGCTTGTTGTATTGAAGTTTTTAGAATGTTGATCAAGTATATCTTCATACTATTTTAAAATTCACGGACCCCTCAACTACCAATGAAACTACTGATTGCCCAGTTATGAAAACTTGCGAGCTGCTTTTTCACTCTCTCTACAGTGTCCTTAGCCGGGTTTGATGTTCAAATTACAGTCAAAGAAGCTGAAGTGACGTTTTCTCATAATCTAAATATAGGCCATCGGAAAACACCCTTTATTTTCTCCCTTCCGTCAAATGCATGTCGTCACGGGTGTTATGCTATTTTTACGAAATTCTTAAGTAAATGTAATAGGCCTACAGAACTACAAATTGGAAAACTATACACATTGTGATAGAACTATGTATGCTTTATTGCAAACAAGGACACCTCTTATGTATTTATAACCGAATATTGTATAAAGAAGTAGTGGCTATATATATATTACAGAGAGGAATCCCTTGTAGATATGTGTTTACTTAGTACAGCCTGGAGCCTAGTAAATTGCGTTAGAGGCTGCATAATGCACCACTGGCCATGCTGGCAAATCTACATGCATATAAAGTATGAGGGGATATGTCTCTGAGATCCTGTAATGCAGTGTTGAAAACTCCTTATATCTTTGTTGTTTATCTGATGTAATGTTGTATTTTTGGCCGTTTTAGCACAAAGTATTATTTACTACACGTTATTACTACCGCACAGTGTTAATCTGTGTTATAAAGTTATAAATCTAAAAATTCTTTACCCATTTTATGCATAAGTGTTCTGGGTAGAACTGAGATGATGATACTTAAAATGAAACATTTTTCCTATTATACGTTCCGTAAATTATCAAGACATGGGTAGATTGTTTTATAACCCATAGATCCATAGTTCATTATCATAAATTGATAAAATGTGTTTATTTTCATGGAGTGAACAGATAGGCCTACAATGTGTTAATTTTCACTTTCACAACAACAGAACAGGCAGCAAGGATCTCCACATATAGGCCCTCATAGTTGTCCAAATAGGGAACTAAACAGTGGTTAGACTGAGATGGGTATGATAGGACATGTCTAAAAGGCATTTGTAGCTATAAATCTGTGGCTATGGCTTTAGCAGGACAGCCCAGTATTGGGGTCAGAGCATAGGCAGTTTGTTAACCGAGTTCTGTGGAAATGGGACTAACAATGGAAAAGCTGGGAATCTGTAGTTATGAATGTGAAAATAATAAGGAAATTTCTCAGAATTTAGAAGCCAGAGGTATACAATGTCATGGTCTAGGTCAGTGGTAACATACTCGCTAGGCTACTTCAACTTAGCAGTCTGGGAAATTACCATCACGTGATGACAATTGAAATTCCAGCTAAGTCCTGGCCCTGACAGGATGATTGAGTGTGTGGGGTTGATCAGTTGGGTATCAAAAGGAAGTCTGATCTCTGTGCACCCATCCTCATCACACAGCAGCATGACAGTAGCAGGATATATTCTATCCCATTTCGCGAGGTACCCGCGAAGTCATCAGCAGCTGATGACAATTTCCTAATTTCTCTGGAGCCTTCGGGTTCTTTTCCTCATTACATAATTGATAAGCCTGCCAAAATTTATGGAGTTAGTTGATACTGTGATACAACTTTATGCCAAGTTTGGAAGTGATAGAAGCAACAGTTATTTTTAAATAGCCTGTCAAAGATGATTTTGAGCACTGCTTAAGTCATGGCTGGGCAATGACACCTTGACAAGGTCATGGGAGAGAGATGGCAGTGCTGGGGTGAGTGTCATGTGGGGCTGAAGACATTGGTTGTCATGAGCAGATGGTAATTTCCTTGACTGCTTAGAGCTCTTAGTCCTTGTTTCAATCCCTGGACCTGGCTACCTATGTTTTAGATAATGTTGTAATGTCTCGCTAAGTGTGTCATTCGAGTTCACCTTGCCTCGCCTCGTTACTGTAGTCCCTGCCTATCCTGAGCCTAATCACTATTAATCAGTGCAAAATACAGGATGGCTAGCCCTATTAGTTGCACTCCAAAAATTCTGACTTTTGTAATTGTCACTTTGCTGAATTACAAGTTAGACACTTTGTTGTGTCATTACAGTTAAGCTCTGTTAAGTCTTTACAGTCTTATAGCTGTTCATATTAAATGCATATTAATGACTATTTCCTTATTTATGATTTAGTGAAATTTTAACAGAGTTATAATGGAATGCGGAATGAAGTAATCTCCCACTATTAGCTATTAGCTGCTTTAATGTAAACGTGTTCTATTCTATCGACATGGCTAATTTTACCTGAATGTTGTCATTTACTATCTCTTAGTAACTGATTAGAGCAATGCAACACATTCTGTTTCTTGTTCATCAAGTTTAATTTGACAAATTTATTATTGTCAACATCTGCACTGTGTCTATAGAAATAAATAAATATTTTGGCGCTAACTTGCCTTAGAACATGTAGAATTAAACTTAATACTAGTGACTTAGTCAGTGATCTGTTACAAAATGTTCACAGGTATTTGAATGTAAGCATTTTTCTTGAGTGATTAACTTGTCGTCAATTAATATGCAATTGAATAAATTGGCCCTTAATTGTACATGAATATAGACAACTGTCTCTCAGCTGAATACAGACAACTGTCTCTTAGTTGATAAAACATATTCTGAATGATTTGTTTTGATCTGGGTGGAATTGGTGATTTGATAAATATCACCATCTCACCACTTCCCCTGATTTCATTTGTGGAGAGCATTTAACTGTTTGGTCTCCGCTCATTGTAATCTGTTTGGTGCTTATTGGGTTGTTTAATGGGCTTGTTTGGGAGTGATGCATTATGGGTAAATCAATTATGCAGATTACCATGACAACACACAATGCTGGGAGATAATCCCTTGGGGGTTTTATGGCACCCCTGCACCTCTATTGCTCCCATTCTGGCCTGTAGAGGGTGTATTAGCTTATTGATTATTTCAAATAGATTGGTTCCATGTCTAAGTTCATCTAATGATCAGAAAAGATGAATGGGGTGCTAATTGGGTCTCACAGGCTGGCTAGAGGTTGTGGGTGTATAGTGTACTACGGTACCAGACATCGGTACATATGGTTATAAATATAGTCTATTCTGATGTACGCACGCATGCAAAATGTCAAAATTATCAAAATTAACTGTCATCACCCGTCAACCCCCCCGTGAGTGCCCAGAACTGGGTTAGTGGGACGTACTTACCATATTTGTATCTATATATCTATCCATCTATCTGTCTATCTGACGGGGGGGGGGGGTTGGTGTAGCGTTGGCGTGCTGGGCTGCCAAACGCTGGGTCCAGCGTTCTAATCCAGCCTCTTGCCAGGTCACCTGGGTCTATGTTGGACAGCTGTGTCAATCATCCTTCGCCTCATTGGCGTGTCCTCCCCTTGTTCTTATTAGCATACCCAGTGCATAAATACAGGACATAAAGCCCCAATCATCCATCCATCCATCTGTCTATCTGACAGTATCTGTGTTAAAATGTGCGATGGGAGGGTGATGTTGCTTTACGAAGTCTACGTCCTGTATTTATGCACCGCTTAGGCTTAACAGGACAGGCAGGGACCATAATATTATGGTAATTACACGAGCAGGGGCTCGTGTTTACAAGGCCTAGATCCAGTCATTATCCGGTCTTCAATCAGTGCAAATCTCGTTCTCATGCATGGGCTGCAAACGTCACATTAATGCGTTGCTTACCTGTCTTGTCACTCATCTAAACTACGAGGATGCGACATGCTAATCCTGCAGTATTGCCTTTACTTAAATTCCCGTTTAATGGCTTTATTACAAGTGTTTACAAGGCATGTTTCTCGCGATTCACGAGGGCATTACCGGAAGTAGAATTCTGAGGATATTTCGTTGCGTAATCCGCCAGAGGGGGTGGAAAGTGCTGCGATCAGCGCCCCTGGCGATTTGTTTCGGTACTACAATAACAATCTTGAGAATGATGATGGCATAGATCTGCTTCTGGATGAGGATGAAAATGAATGGACTGGAACCATTGTAGGTTACATCATGATCATTAGGCACAAACTAATGCCACTCTCAGTGTCCAGCATTATAGGTTACTTCATCATTAGTATTGGGCAAAAACTATGTCTATCCCTGACATTGAGTTCAGTCAATGTCTGCTACATTCCCTCTTTTAATCCAGTGTGTCCCTCAAAACTTGGGATTTGAAGAAATGACATCTATAATGCATAAATTATAGATGGCCTATTATAGGGCTGTTGTCTTTTGGACTCAACATTTTAACTTGATAAAAGCAAAGCATGCACTTCTATATGCTTCATTCTGATGGGCAGCTTAACTGGGTAGGTCCTCTGCACTTTCAGAGTTACACTTTCCTAATGAGGCTCTGGATGGGGTTTAAATTTGTGTCCCCCTGTCCTTTGGCCATTTTACTTTTGAATTACCTGTCCCTTGCAATTTTATAACTGGTACTTCTGAATTCCCTGTCCCTCAGTGCTGAATGGAGTTTTATGTCCCCCTGCCCTTTGCCATTTGGGGACACATAGACACCAGTAAAAATGTGTCCTTTGTAAAAATAGTGCGTAAATTTGCGATAGGGATGGCGTTAATGAGAACACTGGCCCCAATAATCCATTGCTTGATTTATTTAGAAATTCAGACTTACGAACTTAGGGGGCCAACCATTTAGATCCTGGGGGAGGGCTTAGGGTTTTCTTACACGGGAAACAGTGCCAGTAACACTTTTTTTCAAGCCTGCTTAGTCCCCAAATGTTCATTCTCAGATCAAGCAACCCCTTGTTAAGATATACCCCCCCACAAAATTATTTTTTTCAAGACTGCCCAAAACTAATTTAGTTATTTCACCAAAACTAAGCATTTATTTCAACAAAACTTCAAGCCCCCCTCCCCCTCCTTAAATGGTGGCCTCCTTAAATCGAAAAATGTCACTATGCCACCTATCAATGCCAATGCAATTTATTTTATTTATAAAAGCCTACGTCAAAATTGATACGCTTGCACTTCTATTCACACTGGGTATTGCTAACTATTTACACTACCTTACAATGACAAAATATATAGCCGCTGATCTTAGTATTTCTTGGGATTATTCTACTCTACTTGTGTCCACAGTTAATACCGCTACTGAATTATTCTACCACCACGACTCACACAGGTGTACTCCACTTACTGGGGATACTGTATGCGGCCAGCCGATGCACCCTATATCACATTCCAACAATCACTGCCTACCACCTGCTCGTGTTGCATGCATATGGAAATATGCTCCCATCTAGTGAGTCTTGTGAAAGTAGAGGCCACATTTGGTGCATAGCCCTAATAATCAATAACCATAGATCACAGTGGACACAACCCTATGTCCAGTTGTCCACCACACATGACAACCCAAAATAGCCATGTCCGCCATGTAGCCAAATAACCCATGTCCAACCTATCCAATACCCAATTCGCCATCTGCCACTCAAGACATCAGGCATGGGGCCCAAGTCAGTCCAAGCATATTGGTTATTAAGTATCCTTCTTTCATATTATATAAGTGAGAAGATCTTAGGCAGCAATATCCAACAATGATTTTATGAATTGAATATTGAAATTTACAATCAAGATCAAAGGATAAGGAGTGTATGTGGTTTGGGCTTTACATCCTGTACTTTCCCCCAAGTAAAGCTGATCAGGACAGGCCAGGATTACGCTACTACAGTTTGTCTCACAACATGTGAACTGATGATAGGTCTGATTCCTCCTAATCTACAGGTCACACTGTAGAAATACGCATACTCACAGATAGAATAGCAAATTTGTAATTTATTTATCACATTTTTGTGATGTTTTGGTTCTTTTGTTTGTCAGAATTTTGACGACGACTGTGTACTCTAGAAATGAGACAGACTGTAATGGTGTAACTTGTGAGATGCACTTTTGGCACAGGATGAAATACACACCTGGAACATACGATTTATCTCTTGAGGGAGGTTATATTCAATAGTCTAAATAAATTTTTCGTAATACTCATGTATAAATTTCACAAAAAATTACTTAATTTTTGTCACTCAGCTCTGGCATCAATGAATAATACTGTCTTTATTGATAAAGTAGCAGGTGCCATATGCTGACCAAGCTTCCAGGTTGAATCTGGTCAATAACATTTTAGTCCCATTGGTCATTCCTATGCCTAGTAGTCACCTAGTGGCCAGTAACTGTTGTCCATGACATTCTGGGCCATGTTTTGCCCTGGGACACACATGTGCCATGTACTACAGTACCACTACATGCATAGCAATGCCTAGACAGCCATTAACTGGTGTTGTAAGAGGGATTTGACAGGAGACAATCTGGCTTGGCCCGTGGGTTGTCATTGAATGATGGTTAGCCCAAATCCTATGGTTGGCTCTACAGCTGTCCCGGCCCTGCCTCAGTGTCTCCCCTGCATTTAACCATGTTAACATAGAACTTTTTAAGTTGGACAGTGCAGTACATGTATTTAATCCCTGCAATGAAAGACCTCCTTCCCCCTTTCCCTTTTGTGACCACTTTATGCTTACCGGTATATAACAGTCTTCCTTCTGCATTGTGTGATGAAAGATAATCTGTTGGCCAGTTAATTTTCCTCAAACATGTTTCTATCATCCTTTGCCTCATTAACGTATCCTCTCCTGTCCTAATTAGCCCAATCATCCATCCATCCATCCATCCATCCATCCTCAGACAAGAATTGCCCTTGCTAAGTAAAAAAGAAATATACCAAACTAACTGCTGCACCTTCATATATTCTATTTGGCAACAATGTTGCTGGAAGATTTTTCACCACACATTCACCCTGTGCCAAGTGTAATCCTCGCCTGCTTCCCATGGTCCCTGCCTGTCCTGTTAAGCCTAATCGGTGCAAAAATACAGGACTCGAATCTCCCACCCGATGATGGCCGTTGCATGCAGAAGGGAGGTCTCTCTACCCAGAGAGCTATAAAGGACTCCCATATAGTTAGCCATAAGGTTAGGCTGTTAGGTTTATTGTTTATGGTTATACTAAACTTGCTAAGTGGTGGCTTAGTTCATTGATTGATGATTTCCTGAGTTGTTACGGAATGATTTAGTGGTGTGCTTGCAGTTTTATATGTGTTTGCTAACAAATTTTTAGTAATTTTTTTTTAGACGTCAAGTACAGTGTCTAGAAAGTAAACATTCCTTGAAGATTCTTAATGCTGAGTGTTTTGATAGGCGATAAAGCTAAAACGGGATTCTGCACTAAACTTCTTTAGACATCCGGTAATAGATACATTGTGAAGATAGTTTGGGATAGTGCAAACTGCAGACCTAATTTGACGATGACATGTCAGCCAGCGCAAATGACAACACTGTCAACACAGTATAGTCGACTGAAATGCTGTTACTGTCGCAGAAGTTCCAACTTTGAACTATTTCAGTGTAATGGATTTCTTTCAATTTATTTCTTCATCTGATAGAAACTGGTGCCTTAAAGATCACTTTAAAACCTATTCCTCGTCATTGGATGAAAAATACCTAAAAAATACCTCTGGAGAAGTAGGCTATTCAGACTGCAGTCTTGGTCTTTTACTGTCCGCAGCTGCATCAAAAAGAACTTCTCTTCTTCAGGAGTCTGTGTATCAATTAACCCAACACTGAGGTGACATAGTCCAGCAAATTAAACTTCTGAGTTCTGAAAGAACTTCTGGTTCTGCCATTCTTTGCCAAGTTCTAACTGTGCAAAGTTTGAGAGGTTCAAGTTCAACATTCAGCTCTGAACTTCAATAAGACTTTTATAGGTCTAGCACATTCTCCTGGTGCGCACTGTACTGCCAACAGTCTTGCACTACAGCTCTAGGTTATTTTACCAACGCCCATTTAATTTGAGAGATCTCTGGCAGTACAATCCTTGCAATCTTATCCAACAAAATGTGTGTGTCGACAGTCCTGCAACCCTATTAAAGTATGAATAGTAAAAAATATAATGAAGCTCTTAAGTTTCTACCCATCTCGCGAAAAAGCCGGCACTCTTTGGAGTGGATAGTCCTTCGAGGCTGCTGTAAAGCTGTTGGTAGTATGTGTGACTGAGATCTTGTCCTTTTGACTAATCTTCACCAAAATCTCATCACATCCTCATTATGGTAAGCAGAAATATCTTCCCAAGTTTCACTTCAAATGGTGGAGGTGTTTATGCTCTATGTCAGGAACTAACAAACGGACAGTCAGCAATCAGACAGACGAACACACGCAAGTGAATGCATATGTCCCTTGGTGGAACTAACAAATCCACAAAATGGAACTGCACTGGCCACACCGGTCTTGTACTATGCAGAGGTCAAGTTGACCACTGTGGAGCAATGTCCAGCTGTATAGTTAAGAGGCCCTAGGGTGTCCAAGACTTGCAACTGCATCTGAATAAGCAACAGAATGGTTTCCATGGCAACTGAATAAGAAAAATGTTCCACTGGAAGTCCTCTGCTCTGTCTGTGGCTCAGGCCTCCTTTGGTTGCTTTAAAGCTCTTTAAATATACTGGGTTTATTGGCCTTAGATATTTTTAGCTTCAGGGCTAATTATGGTTCACCATAGGTACAGGCTGTTAGATGTAAAAAGAAGTTACTGAATCAAACAGAAGTTGTCTGCACATTAATAGGCTGGGATATTTAGTGATATTTTCAAATTTATTTTAAATGAGAAATTTTGTGTCAGGATTGCATTTGACAATATCTTCCTAGAAGTTTTGGTTGAAATGATGTTTCAAGAACTTCTAGTGATATAATAATTTGGGTGGAAATTTTTTTTTTGACATAGACCGCTACTATTTGGAGATTTGATAAAATACAACTTAAATTGTTTGAACCATGGATTTTTATTTCTCCATGTTCGAACTGTGTATGGAACTGGAGCAGCTGAAGTATGTTGTTGGAAACTTGGAATCTAGTTCACATTGAACCATAAAAAATGTATTGAATTCTTTTATGCATGTTTCTACCATCAGACTATGTAACTCCTACATGTCAGTATCATGTAACATAATAGCATGTAAACTGACATGTTAACATACTGACTTCTGAACTATTTTGTCCTCAGGCCTCAGACATGTCTTAAGGCAGCATGAGGAGTTTTGTCAACTATTGTAGACTAAAAATGTCTGTGTAGTAAACCTTGAGGACAATGTGTGGGTGAATAGTGAATTCTGAATACTATTGAATGGGTAACATTTGATGTGTAAATGAGACATAGTTATGAACTTATGAGGACTTGTTGCTGAGTTGTTTGTTTTTTGTTTGAATATATATCAGAGATTGTGTTATTATTATCATGGGGTTCGATATCGATATGATTTTACCTGTGCTGCTGTGTGCGATGAAATTTTTAGAATATGACATGTTTGTAGAGTATCACAAGCTAACTGAAATATTTTGAAGTCTTACTTGTTATTGGCAGGCTAAGCAATGGCTTCCTCGCTAGCACATTATATCTTGGTTGAATTTGTAGTTGTGTGTGATTGTAAGTCGATGAAAATCATTAGATCGGTCAGACTGAAAAATAAAGGTATGAATCTTATTATTCCGTGGCATCACAAAAAAGTCCCATATGTCCAATTCACTTTCTTGATTAGTAGGAGCTCATTTCGTGTCTTCTCACTGCTAAACTTCAATTCTTGTGACACTTATGCAAGGGAAATATAACCTTACCCTTGACCATGTTGACCAGCTGTTTTACCATGTGATACTTGTCTTTTTTCGGCATCTCTTGCTCTTAGCTTAGATGCATTTTCAAGATAAATGTGTGAAAAAACACTATCTGTTTATGATATGTACTTCAATATAGTACTATTGCATTACTAATGACCATTTTATTTTGTGTTTTGCAGCAAGAAAACAGATGACAATCAGTGGTGGGAGTTATTCGACCAGAACACGTCTCGGTTTTACTATTACAACGCCTGCAGTCAGCGAACAGTTTGGCATCGGCCGCAGAACTGCGACATTATTCCACTTGCTAAGCTACAGGTGAGTGAATACTTTCAAAAGGTAAATAACGAGATGGATTGATGTTGTTTTTGTGTGTAGAAGTAGATTTTATTGTCTTTTTGCTATACATATTCTAAGTTTTTCTGTGTCATATAAAATTGAGGAGTTATCAAAAGTTTCCATATGCAGCTGATATGGTAGTATTAGTACAATATAATATTTTTTGTGTTAACATAAATATTTAAAATGGCTATTTTTAGGGTTTCACTGATAGCGCTTTCTCACTTCTGATCCGATACCAATACTTGTTACCGATACTTAACGATACCTTTCTGATACCGATACCATTGGTTAAATATGGAGCACTGCCTCTGATCCGATACCGATGCTGATTTTTGGGTTCCGATACCACCGATACCGATACCAGATCGGTAACGGAACATCCCTGTCTATTTTGAATTAATGAAACATGTTAAAAAGGTTGTCAATTCTGTCACCAGTTTCTAAAGAAAGAAAAAATTAAAAGTTGTTTCGACAAGTTTGGAAATACTAATAATAACAACATTGTAATTCTCAAAATCATCGCAAACTTGTCATATAACTTTGTACCAATGAAGTTTTTTCCGCAACTTGTCATGTCTGAAACTTGCACTGCACTGAATAAAACTCCATCATCTGAGTGTGGATCTATAGAAAGAAAAAATTAGCTGACGTAAGATGGAACACTAGAGTCGCTAATCAATAAGTATGTACTGGAGCCCTTAGATTTATGGCACAGCACTGCAGGTCTGCTGCACAGAATGACAGCTGTACAAGAATTTTTCAGAAAAGATCTGCAAGTCCAGTCAGTTTCTTCCAAAAAAATACACCAAAGAGCAGAGTACGAAGAAATAAAATAATTTGTTACAAGATAGTATTAGCCTAATCTGTCTGGGAGATTACCGTCACATGAGGACTATTGCAATTCTAGCCAAGTCCTGGCCCTCACAGGATGACTGAGTTTGTGGGGTTGATCAGCTGGGTGTCAGAAAAGGCTCGACCTCTGTGCAGCCATCCTCATCACACACCAGCTTGTCTGAAGCGGAACTTACTCTATCCCATTTCGCTAAGTCATCAGCCCTTCATGACAGTAACCTTATTTTCGTCTTAGGCCTACACCATTAGGTTCTTTTCCTGGTTATGGAATACAGAGGCCTAATATAAGTTACAGAGAAAGTTGAGACCCTGATACAACTCCATGCCTTGTTAGGCACAGTTATCTTTAAATTGCCTATCAAAGATGATGCTGAGCACTGAAAGAGTTCTGGTCAGGCTTGGACGCTTTATAGAGACATGGCATATTGAGGAGTGAGGACAGTGCCGGAGTGGGAGTCCTCTGGGGCTGAGGACATCAGAGTTCTCTGCACATGGTAATTCCCCTGACTGATTATAGAATGTATGAAGTTAAAATGTATTCAATTCTGACAAATTAGTTTGGTTAGACCTTCAATTAGAGTTGAAGCTATGTTTTCGTAAAAAATCTTTTGAAATTGAATGATTTTTGCTGCTGCCTTCATTAAAGATATAATTGGAATATTTGAATTTTACTGTCATGCTGTGCTGTGTCGTTGCTTAAAAACACTGCATAGAAATGTCAAAATTCTTCAATACATACCAGAATATGCAACTTCTCAAACAAATTTATTTGGCTTCTTGAACGTAGCTATATTATTTAACCTTCAGAATAGAAACATGACAATTTCAAATTTTTTAAAGATGTGAAAGATGTGAGATGAGATATTCTTTTTGCATTGATGTTGCTGTCGACTTGGAAGTTATCCATTTTGTCTCCTAAATTTAGGGACATTAGTTTTCCGCTTCAAATTTGACCAAATTCCGTTTTGGAAAAAAAACAAATTCCGTTTTTTACAGGGCTTTGGAGTCGGAGTCGGAGTCGGGAGTCGGAGTCGTGGAGTCGGAGGTTTTTGGGTGGAGTCGGAGTCGGAGTCGAACTTTGATTTTCAGGTGGAGTCGGAGTCGGAGTCGGAGTCGTAAATTAAAGTGGTGACTCCTGACTCCTAAAAATAATTAATATAGTTTACAAAAACACTGTTTCAAAAATGCTAAATGAACTCCAAATTTTACTTAAAACTTCCTGCACAAGTATTCATGTAAAAAATCCTATGAAAACTTTGTAGAATGACTTTTTGTTCTCTGTTAATCATGTAATATTAATGTACAAAAATGCCGATAAGCGGAGTCGGGAGTCGGAGTCGGAGTCGGAATTCAGGAGACCAAAGGAGTCGGAGTCGGAGTCGGAGTCGTTTTTCAGACAGTCAAAGGAGTCGGGAGTCGGAGTCGGTTCACTTATCACCCGACTCCAAAGCCCTGGTTTTTACTGGATTCCGCATTTTAAGTCCGCGCGGACCGCGTTTTACGTCCTACCGCTCTGCATTTTACGTCTTCCCGCCAAAACAAGATGGCGGACGTCAAACTTTTTTGGCATGTTTGATGTGTTTTGTCCACATTTCTTGACCAAAATCGTCAATAAAACAAGTTTTTCATCAAAAGTTGCATGTGTCAAGGATACTATGGCACCAGATTGAAACATCCAAGCGCTTTATATCGAAAGTTAGGCCTTTTCTGCTTCAAAATGCATGTGATTTTACCTCCGTGAGTGATAATATGAGTATTTTACTGTGAAATTGTTAATTCCGTTTCAGACAGCCAATTCCGTTCTAGAATGCCAATTCCGTGAATTCCGTCCGTTTTCCGTTATCGCGGAAAACTAATGTCCCTACCTAAATTGTGCGTAGATCTGTTAAACTTTGCAATTGATGCTTTCAGAAAAATGTTAAGCCATGTTGTTGCTGTATTTTGTCATCATATGGTGAAAGAGATAAGTCTTGGATCTTTGCAATGAAATCAATATGGCAAAAGACAAATGTATGCACTGTATGATACTGTATGGCAGTCAATGTCAGTGATTCTCTTTGACATTCAGTCGTATGTCTACTGTAATGTCTATGTATTCAGTAGTGTCTCGAATGTAACCTTGGTCGACGGAACAAAAAACGGAGACAAAAAATTGCTCCACACCAAACATCTTGCCGCAACAAAACCGCATTTCTTCGCAAAAAACAACTAAGAATACCCAAACGCTTTCTGGTGCAACAAGCAAGTTCTCCAAATACTTGCAACGATTGTTTGCAACGAATGTTTGCGACAATGTTTGCAACAAATGCGGAATGACAGGGGGACCATCAACATTCTACTTGCATAGCAACAGGAAACACGTGGGGAATTCCTGACTCAAGGCTTCCTTGGTTACCATGGCAACCGTGTCAATCTATGTGCACTTGGTGCTGTATGCCTGCAACTAATGGCAACAAAGCAAAAAGCAACTCAACAACTGGCTTTTATGTTTTATTGATGGAATTTTGAATTATTTTTGTCAAGCCTGGCATAAGATACATACTGTGTATAGTGTATGAATGTATGTCACACGTTTTCTTTATATGGTTTTATTTATCATATTTAAATATTGTTAAATGAGAAAATTAGTTTAACTCAACATGCTCAAAGTCTCATCCAAGATATATTTTGCTGGGATATTTCTCTTGATCATCAACCAGTCAGGAGTCAAGCTTCGGCAGTCAAGATTTCGAAGATCAAGAGTCGGGAGTCGAGAGTCAGAAGTCAAGAGTCTGAGTCTGCTTCTGGCCAGTCAAAGCAGTCCTGAGTCAGGGAGCCACAGTCTCACAGATTGCTGACACAAAACCAAAGCCCTGCATTGCTGAATGAAGAATTGAACCCTGGACTGTCAGAGGAGCAGGCCATGGAACCTTCGCACCAACCAACCAACACCTTTACCAATTAGCCCACTCGAGTTTCTAAAATTCCACAAAATCAATGAAAATAGCAGATACAAATTTCTATATTACGGCTATTAATAGATTTTGTCTCCTGGCAATCTATCAGATGTAGAATATTGCCTTTAATCAGAAAACATGGGGAACATCCTTTTTGAGAGATCCGTTTAATCCTGTCGTAATTGAATTCTGTGTAGCTCCAGCTTGGCAGGTGGATATACAATGTTTTATGAATGCCAAAGAATTTTAGTGCTTTTGCCATACCACTTCACTTTGCCATGGTGACTTTGGCATGTTGTGTGTTATAAGGCATCTGTCATGCATTGTGGCTTGACTGTCAAAAATTAATTTTATAAGCATATTCATGATATTGGGATTGGTAGCCTCTGGGACTCCGGTTCGATTCCCATTTAATCTTTGGCATGTATGTTTCATCGTTTGGGGCACTGTTGCCTTTCCTAAATGTCCTTATTCAGTCTTGTCAGTGAAAAAATACAGGACGATAAGTGCTATTACCACTGTAACTGCGATGTTTATGTTTTATCAGATTCCATCTCGTGGCAGAGTCACGTTGACAAATGTTCGACCATCCTTGTACTCATTGCTGTGTACATTTACATCCACCTCCAGTCCAAATCAGCCTTGAATTTGGAAACTTAACCAGCTTCAACATGTTCAACATGTTCAAGGCATACATGTTGCCTCTAAATAGCCCACACTTGTGCTGATGGGGCATAAAACACAAACTCACTCAACAAGGCTTGCAAAAAATTATGTCATTTAGAGGGAGACATCTATTAGAATGCATTTATATAGGACGTAAAGCCCTAATCATCCATCCTCTACCACTGTACCTACCTGTAAGCGACATTTTCAGCAAGCCTCCTTCTGGAACTTGATGTATTGCCATCCTCCTGCAACCTGCATATAAATCCTGTGGTGCATCCTGGTTCAGGAAAGACCAACATATCATGGATTTTGGGATTTTGTCTTTTTCCCTGAAATATGTAAAGACTGGGAATTTTGTCTTACTCAGCGTTTTGAGTCAGTGCTGGTGATATATATACATTATGATATATATATGATATATTGTATGTAATGGAGTAGGTTCATTCAGGCATTTTAGATTGCATATCAATTATACATGATATATATTATATATAAAGCAGTAGTGACTTTTCTTCTCAATTTTTAATGAGAACTGGCTTGCCTTGAATTTACCGTGATTGGCGGTCACAAGGTGCCGAAGAGGCCTTGCCAGGTGCCTTTAATTGCGTAAAGTGGTAAATACCGCTATTTGCTAAAATGGGTTCAGAACTGTCTCTTCTTCGTGTCTGTGTGGGCTGTCTGGGAGATCACCGTCACTTGAGGACTATTGCAATTCTAGCTCAGTCTTGACCCTGACAGGATGATTGAGTTTGTGCTGCTGATCAGCCAGGTGTCAGAAAAAAGTCTGCCATCCTCACCTCCCAGCAGCTAGCATGTCAGTAGCTGGACTGATTTTACTGCAATTTGTCGTCAGCCCTTCATGACATGATGACAATACTCTTATCATCTCTGGAACCATCGAGTTCTTTTCCTGGCTATGTAATACAGAGGCCTGATATAATTTACAAAGAAAGTTGAGACCTTGATACAACTCCATGCCAGGTCAGGCAGTTAAAACAGCGACAGTTATCTTAAATTGCCTATCAAAGATGATGTTGAGTACTGAAAGAGTCTTGGTTGGACTAGGACCCTTAACAGGGTCATGCCATAGTAGGGACATTAGTTTTCCGCGATAACGGAAAACGGACGGAATTCACGGAATTGGCATTCTGAAACGGAATTGGCTGTCTGAAACGGAATTAACAATTTCACAGTAAAATACTCATATTATCACTCACGGAGGTAAAATCACATGCATTTTGAAGCAGAAAAGGCCTAACTTTCGATATAAAGCGCTTGGATGTTTCAATCTGGTGCCATAGTATCCTTGACACATGCAACTTTTGATGAAAAACTTGTTTTATTGACGATTTTGGTCAAGAAATGTGAGCAAAACACACCAAACATGCCAAAAAAGTTTGACGTCCGCCATCTTGTTTTGACGGAAGACGTAAAATGCAGAGCAGTAGGGCGTAAAACGCGGTCCACACGGACATAATATGTGGAATCCAGTAAAAAACGGAATTTTCCTTTTTCAAAATGGAATTTTGCCATATTTGAAGCGGAAAACTAATGTCCCTAAGCCATAGTGAGGACAGTCCTGGAGTGAGAGTCCTCTGGGGCTGAGGACATCGGGGTCCTCAGCACATGGTAATGTCCCTGACTGCTAAGGAGGACTGTTACCATGAGATGGTGAGATGAAGGGCCTTCAGTGAAAGCGCTTCCTTTGGTTGACATAGGGACTTTACTGGCAGAAAAATGGCTAAAACTAGTTTTCAACAAGACGGTTTTGATTAAATTATGTAAATACCACCCAGTAAAAACTGTTTCACTGTGAATGCTTCAACCTAATAATATTCTAGGCTTCAACCCTGAATTGATTGATAGATACTGAGGAAAGAAACGGTTACATTTCATTAAAATTTAAAACTGTCAAAATTTGTACAATTTTCCTGAAAGATAGTGTAACTGATATTACTTTAAAATGATTATTCATTAATACTTCTGATTTTTTTTTGAAAGCAGTCTAGTGGATATTTGCTGGTATGTATGAAAATCTATTGAACTTTTGCTTCAGAAATGTGATATGTAACGAAGGTATTGGTCCATCTTGCTGTCTACAAGTGGACTGCTCTTGCATTGCCACAGATCAGAACTTATGCTGTCTTGTGTTGCCACCTAGTGACTAGTGTGCTATTCAGCTAACTCCTGCGAGCAGTCCACCAACTCTGGACCAGAAGAAGACACACAATTTTGTCTGGAAGACACCGGGGCTGTTTCTGAGTGTGCTGATGGCCTTGTCTAATTCCTTAGAGAATGTGATTGCCGAGTCTGACTCTGGTATACATCAATGTTGATTAGAAATTTTGTGAATGTGCAATGAAATTGGAACTATTTCTTGGGACAGCAATGCTGTAGCATAGGAAATCAACTTTTGTGCCAGGTGGCAGCAGCATGCAGTTCTCAGTTTCACCAGACTGTCCATCTTGTATCTATCCCTAGTGTATCTGAGAGATTGCCTGATTTATGTATATTTTTGTGTATGCTGACTTTGCCACCATGGAAGCAAGTTACAACTTCTGAAGGTTGAACATATAAGTCAATAAGATAACCTCAGAGGCTCAGACAGTCCAAAGACCAAATATTTTAGTATGAAGTTTGAAGTTTTTGACACCCTCCAACCAAATACTGGCAATGCTGGCATAATGTGATTTATAGTTGATACATCTTAACCATTCTGATTAAATTTCAACACAAGCCATACCAGCATGCCCTATTCAATGACACATTCTTTAAAAAAATTCATGACACATTCCTTGCCCAGCTGCTTAGTGAATTGTAATCTAAAGACAAAGTGACTTTGCTACTTTATTGTTACAATTTCCAAATGTTATTCAGCTTTAACTGTAGGTGTGGTTTTGTAAGTTAAGACTAATTTGAAAGTCGATCCTTCCTTATCGAATGAACCAGTTCAAACAAGGACTGGGCTAAGTTAACTTTGCCATGTTCACTGGTTAACTGATCTGATTAGACATTGTTAAGGTTCTTACACATAAATTGCCCGCATGGTCATAGTGTTGATAATGTCTCTAGTTCTAAACTTAGAGACAGAGATTTTATGTAAATAGCTGAAACCAAACAGCTGAGAGTGAGTTCTGAAGAGTTAAAAGAAATAAAGAATTGCACTGTTTTTACTATTTTGTGTGCATAAAATAAAATTATCTTTAAATTTTGCATAAAATTTCTTTTTACTATTTTTAAAAAAGAATTGAAAAGATAGAGAAATTTGAGTATTTTAAAAGGCAGACATTCGAACCCACAATCGTACAGTTATATATTAAGTTATATTTCTTATTCGGTGCTATCCCCTTTTCATGTTTTGAAAGTGTTATTTGCAACCATTTCAAACCATTATTAAGTTCACGATATAGGAGATAAACAATGATAAATATGTCAATCACAAGTTATGAATCATCGTTATTTTAAATTACTTTAACGTGACGACTATACGAATAATGGAAAAAATATCAGTATAAACGAGTGAGGCTTTCACATAGTATGAGTTCCGTTATGAAAATAATAGGTCACATGTAATGTGTTAGTTGGACTAGCTACTTCCTTATGTTAGGCGACGAATATTATATTCAATGTTAATAGATCATCTATGGATAATCAAATGGATAATATCGTCATTAATTTATATTAATTGAAGTATGTTGAATCTAGACTGTCATCTGCAACAATGTGAAAGATTCTGTGGCAATTAATTGTATACAAACATCAGGAAAATATTCATAATATCATATTGATGGTGACGCAAAAATGGAAACATTGGACCAGTTATGGATTTATGTCAGTCAATATAAGTCAGAAGTGGCATTATGCACAAATACTGATATTGAATGGTGTTCTGTTGCAAAATGACTCTTAGATTAACAAACATCAAATTAGCAGTGTGTGAAAGTTTGTTTCTAATGTTTGTCATGAACACTGATGATGTTTACTGACAGGTTGGAACACTGTAAAATATTAAATGTTTGAAATACAGTTGTTCTCTAATGTTGGAGCTGTGATATTATTACGATTCTCTGACCATGGATTGCTTCGACAATATTAATATTTGACATTTGTCAGACATTTATACAAATGATCTTCTCTGAAGAAATTTGTTGGAAATGTGATTTTCTGACTCTAACCATTTGGATGATTACCGTGGGATAGCATTGGAAGTTGTTTTTTGTGTGAAATAAAATATCGCTCTGATGTTAACGTCAATTTAACATTTGTTCGACAAAGTGATATTTTACAGACATCTGATGAATTTGGTTGTTCGGTTGTTATCGGTTGGATATTGGTTGAATGTTGGTTGATATCGAACGATGGTTGGCAGCAGTTTTTTGCAGTGTGTCTGCTGTCATCGTAGTTCGACTCCTCTCTTGAAATCGCTGGAAAATGTTGCTGATGGAATGTCCGTTGAGGCAAGTGCTGCGTTTTCATAAGCATTTTAAAGCTACTATGTCAAGCATTTTAAAGCCATTATGTCTGCAAATTTAACCAAGCTTTTAAACTTTCATATTGAATATTAGATAATTGTAATAGTCTCTCAGCATGTTATAACACTGAGGAGAGCTATGAGAGGTGGCTGAAAGCTTTGGTAAGCAAAATTTCAGACTCTGAGAGACTATTATAATTTTCTCATATGGAATCAGTCAGGATCAAATATACATTGGTTTTCCTATTGAGGTATTGTACTCGTATCTAACATATTCTGATGTTCTAACAAGAAATGTTTAATAATATCTCTTCTAGAAACAATGCGTAATTATATTTATTGTGTAGCTACTCCAGGAGAGTCCTACATTGTTTGATTTGTATACAAACCAAAGGTTTTCATGGCATTAAAAACTATTTGTTTACATTAAAGGAAATTATTTTCATAATATATATCGGGCTTAGAATAGCAATTACAAAAATTTAACAGAATAAGTTTAATATGGCTCTAATATTTCTTTTAAGCAACTTTTAAATTGGGAGGTAATATGGCTTTTAAAGGTAAATGTTGCTGTTAAATCACTGCCAAACTTGGCATGGAGTTGTATCAGGATCTCAACTTGGGCCATCACGATTGCAGAATTTAGAAATCGATTAATCTATGGCTCAAAATCGAATTATAAGTGATTAATCGTCATTTTCCCAATATTTAAAAAATTAGGTAACATTTGTAGTCGCCTTCACATTGCACATGTGACAATCATGTGGGGAAGAGAATAGCCTCAAATTTGACACTGAAAGTGCTAATTGCACTTCATCCTCTGTAATCAATTTCAATCAAGTAAAACCAATCCAATTGACAAATCCAGTTGCAATTTACTCTCTTAAAGTTACCCAGAATGATAAAATTCTTTGATAAATATTGGTGGTTTCAAGTGCAGAATAATATAAACTTGTGATCACTTATATTTTTGACAAATTTATTGAAGTGTTTATTTGATTGAATATATTATTCAGTTATTTCCTTAACATTTTCTTGATAGTGCCTCCCACCTCCAGCACATCCATTATAGATGACGTCACAATGACCATTGTTGTCAATATATTGTTATAAGTTAACAAATTCACACAATGGTGATGACGTCACAGAGTTGAAAGTAAGCAGACTAGTGATTTTTTTCCGTGCGTACCCGAAATAAATCTAGGGGTCATTTAGGGCATATATTTGGTCATTTCAGCTAGAAAAAAATACTCAAAAGCTGAGAAACTTTGCACACTAGCCAGTACGGCCACGCTAAACAATAAAATGTTAAAATTAGACAAAAAATTTTCTGAATCCTGACCTATCATTCGGGGTAACTTTAACACCTGGAATTTGGAGTTACACACAGTGTCTTCCTGTTAAAAATATAGAAATATCAGATTGGGTGATTTTGCAAACTTTAGATTTTTATCCAAAAACGAATAGGCGACAATTAATCGATTAATCATCAGAGCCCTAGTCCATATATATTTTTATCCAAATATGGCACATCCACGCATGGTAGTGAGCGCACATACACGCGCGTGTACATGTAATTGCGCGCATACTCACGTGTGTATATGGGTTCACGACCACCTGTGGACATGCCATCCAGCGCATGCGTGGACCTGTATTCACGCACAGGCGTGTATGTGCGATCGTGGGGATGCCATCCAGCTCACGCTTGGACATGCCATCCAGCGCAGATTTGGACATGCCATCCAGCACCCGCTTGGACATGCCATCCAGCGCAGTATTGCAAGTATGCAAATATGCAATGTAGGGGATTCTCAGGCCAGTGGCGTATCTATTCTATTGCAGGGGGGAGCTGGGGAGGCGCTTGCAGGTTTCTCAGAATTCCCTCCCCCCAACCAGAAATCAGAAAGAGAGACCCTGCATGGTCGCCCTTGGGCATAAGAAAAAACTGGATGAGACCCTAATTCCCCTACCACCATAGGAGACAAGCAGCCCTTTAGTAATCCATAGTTCCGCCCCCCTTTAAAAAAATTCTGGATCCGCCCCTGTAAACTACCCATATGCGCTGGAAAGCATGTCCACACGTGCGCTGGAAAGCATGTCCACTCATGCGCTGGAAAGCATGTCCACTCATGCGCTGGAAAGCATGTACACGAATCAAGAACTTTCACGCGTGCGCGTTGTGGCACATCCACGCGCGTGTATGTGTCAAATCTTGCACATCCACGAGTCCCAAAAGCGTGTATGTGCGCTCTAGAGCATGCGTGGGTATGTCATATTTGGATAAAAATATACCTCCCTAGTCTCAACTATCACTGTTGATGTTTTCAGGCCTCTGCATTACATAACCAGGAAAATAACACATTTAGCTCCAGAGAAAAACAAGGGTACTGTCATGAGGGACTGATGACGTAGTGAAATGGGGTATAATCAGTCCAGCTACTGACATGCTGGTGTGTGGTGAGGATGGCTGCAAAGAGGTCTGACTTTTTTCTGGCGCCCAGCTGATCCCACCAACTCAATCATCCTTTCAACATGGTCAACATGGTCAAGGCCAGGACATGGCTAGAATTGCTGGAGTCCTCATGTGACGGTAAACTCCCAGACTTACAAAAGTTATAAAAGATCCCTAACATGGGTTAACTTGTGGTATGATGCGTTCATGAAATTTGTGCTTGCACACCCAGTCTTGCCATTCTTTAATAAGATTTTGCTCTGAACAAGGTCACAATTAAACATTAATCAATAGATTATAAATAAAAATTTGAGTTAGAATAAGATATCCTGTGCGATATACATGTCAAAAACAGGACGTGATCGAATGTTGTCGGAGGACACGAAATCAAAGTATTTCGCACTAGTTTTACACTGTTCAACAGGATATTGCAATTATGTAATGTTATATCATAAATGTATGCTGTATTAATATCATTTGTTCATTATTAAAGTTTTATATATTGATATGCACATATTGGAAATTTCTGTTAAAAACATATTGATGCATATTATTGCAAGGTGATTTTTGTCATGTTTGGAAAAATATTTTGATCCTGACTTTGTTATTGCACTTTTAAAATGTGCTGAATACCATAGTTTTGCAAAAATAGACAAATAGGTCTATTACAAATTTGGACGTTTCCACCATATTTTCTGGAATATTCTTCCTTTTCGGTATTTTCGATTGTTTGTTCTTTTTGTGGTCTGCCTTCAGTTTTTGCAAAAATGAGACTATAGTAACGGGAATTTTAGACACTTTCGCACATTTTGGGAATATACTTATCACCTATGCTTCCTGTGAGTGGTAAAATTATCAATAAATTTTGTTGTCGTACAATTATTTTCGATGTTCAATACAGGAAATGTCCATTGGATTATAACTTTGCGCAATTTCCATTTCATTCATTATATATGCGATGCATGTATGAGGAGAGACACTTTTTTGGATTAATTATGTGATAAGTAGAAATACTGGAAAATGATTTGTCCGCCTGTTCAAGAAAATGCCTCGTTTAGGAGGGCTGGTGTCAGGATTCGAATGGGTGTGCGTGTTATTAAGGTATGTTCTTGAATGAATTTCATATTCCTTGATAAGTGTAGGTGACACAATGATTGGCTCAAGCTTAACAATCATTGGCAGAACTTTGGGATTTATTTCGACAATCCTTGACTATTTTTCGTGATTGTCAATTTCAGTCAAAAGTGCTGAGACATAGCTACAAAAACCTCTTTCTGTCCCAATTTGCTGAGACATAATTGCAAAATCCACAAACTGTGTCCTCCTTCTGTCCCAATTAGCTTACTGAAATGGATAAAAAGAGGACATACTGTAAAGCCCAAGTTGTTCATCCATCTACAATCATCCTTATCCTCTTTGCTGTGTCTTCTGAGTCTGTCCTGGGGCTGGCTCACTGATAGAGTGCTGGGCTGCTAACCTCTCAGTCCCGGATTCGATTCCCGGTCTAGGCAACCCATGTCAGACGGCTGTTTCATCCTTTACCAAGAGTGTGGAGGGGGGGTGAGGGTTGGTCTAGCGGTAGCATGCTGGGTAGCCAATCGCTGGGTCCAGGGTTCGAATCAAGCTCTTGCTGGGTCACCTGGGCCTTTGTTGGACAGCTGTTTCAATCATCCTTTGCCTCATTGCCGTGTCCTCCTCCTGTCCTAATTAGCCTACCAAGTGCATAAATACAGGACGTAAAGCCCCAATCATCCATCCATCAATCATCCTGTACCTAGAGTGCCACATGCATCATTACCTGATTACTGTGATCCTTGCTTGTTCTAGGATTAAGTCTCATCAGTACAAAAATACAGGATGTAAAGTCGTATCATCTGCCCCATCCGAAACTCATCCTTGTAATCCACACTGATCCAGGGCTTCTCCGCTCTTGGTTTAACTCCCTTGGTTCATTTCGCCGCCCTTGCTTGTTGTTATTAGAATGATAAATTGCATGGACAACACCCTTTGGAGGTCTTCCTTTATAATAGAGGGTGTCAGTCAGTTAGTGTCATCAGCCAGCCAGTGTCATCAGCCAGTGTTATTCAGCCAGTCACCCCTTGTAGAACCCTTGTAGAACCCTCCAGGACCCTCCAGAACCCTTCTTGCTCATATGGGCAAATAGACACCCCCCACAACACAACCCAATGACACATAAGATTAATGACCCTCCCTGTCACAATGGGAATTAATAAGCAGTTAATGTGACATGCAAGCTCAGTTGTTCAGCTCAGTGTTCAGCTCCTCACCACTGCTCACATTGTGATGCACAATCAAATTATCACACAGAGGTACAATGGAAGGACTACACTCTGTAAAGAAGAGAAAAATTGGTCTTTATACAATTACAGTGCAGTTAATGTAATGGGATTCTGTTGGTATTATCAGTTTTATTATATGTGTTGATAGGTGGAGAAAGGGTTAAGGTCATCTCATTGTAAGGTCAAAGTCATAATGTTTGCTTTCATATCTGAATATATTTTGTTTTCATTCTTTAGCCAATTATTTCAATTATTTGTCATGATTCCAAATGGCAAAGCCATCCAGTTGGTTTTTGTTGCTGTAAATTCAATATAGATATGCAGCCCTCTCAGCTCAGTTCTTGGAGCTTACGAGGCTCGATTCAAACTGGAAATCTGTCCATAGATCTGGAGAAGTATTTGTGGATGGATAATATATAGTTAAAATAACCACTTCAACAAAATTAGATGGTGTGGATGAAAATGACTAGCTGATTTGATGACATTTATTTATTGGAGTCATTTACTGAATACTTGAGTCTCTCATCTCAGAAACTGATACTGAGTGAACTAATTAGTGACCACAGGGAATCACTGCAGCTTTTATCCATGTAATCTTGTGTTTAAATGCTGGATAGAGCTTGCTAATGAACCTCAATTTATGCCGCCCTCAATATCAGATCCTGTTCCTCCATGGCTCATTCTGATTCCTGATAACTATGATAATACTGGAGCTTCACTTTTCACCACACACCATCAATTTTCTCCAATTTAGAACCGTCTGTGTTGAAATGTTTCTGCATGGGCCTAAGTAAATGAAGTATATTGAATCTTTCTCTGTGCCGTACAGCCTCAGTATGAAATTTTCTTCTCGTGCCCATTATATGCATTAACATTTTCTGATGTTGCCTTGATATTTCTTCTCATGTAACAAAGAAACTGGTCCAGAAGCCTAGCTATGTGGTAAAAGCACTGCTGCTGGGTTTCTACCGTATGATTCACGGTCCAAGATCCATGTCTGTCTAAAGTTTCCGCCAATGCTAAGACTGTCCAAGGGTCCATTTTGCAGCTTGGTTGCGCAGTGATTAAAGTTCCCAACTGCTCCACTGACGGTCTTAACCTGTGCACATTGATTTGAGCCCCGGTAGGCGAACCCGAAATTTTCAATGAACCTTCATGAGCAAAATCCCAGCTGGAGGTCATTCGGATGAAATTTTAAAAGTCGCGGCCCCTTGTATCAGTGTCTATGCTGGATAGGTAAACGGATCCCTCACTTGCGGTAAATGTGTGACATGTTGAGGCTCATGCTCTCTCTCCCATCTCATCAATCTAACCCTCATGAGCACCCAGAACGCGGCTGAGAGGGCTACACTTACCATTTCTATCGCTGGGTCCAGGGTTCGAATCTAGCTGTTGTCTGATCACCTGGGCCTATGTTGGACGGCTATTTCAATCATCCTTCGCCTCATTGCCGTGTCCTTCTCCTGTCCTAATTAGCCTACCAAGTGCATAAATACAGGACGTAAAACCCCAATCATCCATCCATCTAACCATGTCTATCTGTCATACTGCCTCATATTATTTTCTCAATCTACTGATTTTGATGACAACTCAACCTTGGTGTTTCTGCAGCTGAATCAGTGCTGATTGCTGATGCTGGGAGCATCTTCGCAAGGTGATGAAATGAGGTGAGGAGAGCATCAACCGACCATCATCCAAACATCCGCAACCTCCCGCATCATTTGCATCCTTGGGCTGCTGATACGGGGGTTGATGATGCTGAAACGATATTCGGGATCACAACTGAGTCTATCGCGATATCTGAACTTGGCTATCAGTATCATCGCAGCTTGCTGGATGTGCTCGTCGCTGAGTCCATGGATGTGCATAATCCGTGACAAGTCGGTTTTTAGTGCTCGGGGGTTATACCATGGATATTGTGTTTGTCATGGTTTTTAGCTGATTTTTCGTTTCGAGTATTAATTTTGCTAGAATCGGTGCTACAATAAAAGTGAAACACCCCTACAAAATTTCCTCAAGCTTCAATCTCATCAGTCAATCCTCATCCTGACAATGGCTGGGTCATGGGTTTGAATCTAGCTCTTGTGGGGTCACCTGGACCTATATTGGATTGCAGTTTCAATCATCCTTCACCTCATTCAGGCTCATTGCTGTGTCCTCCTGTGTTAATTAGCCTACCATGTGCATAAATACAGGACGTGATACCCCAATCTTCCTTCCGTCACTGCAATTCTATGAAGTAGTGGAACTAGTACCGAACTACTGAAGATGTGAAGACAGTCTTTAGTCCCTTTCCTTAAGAAGTTACGGCTTGAGTGCGTTAAAATTGACTTACAGTTTGAACTTGGAAAGGGCGGATGTGCTTTATATGTATCTTGGCAACCAGACTTTAATGGCAGACTTAAAAAGACTGTCTTATGTAGACTTGGTTGCTGGAGGCTTCTTTAGTAAGTTTATAGCCTTTATAAATAGGCCACATTGAAGCTCCCTGTGGTATCTTCCTAAGTTCTAAAATAGCCTTTTCATATCTTTGGTCTAAAATGTGAAGTTGTTGCAGTCACTTTGGAATTTGCTTTAGGTGTTTATGGTATTATATATTAGCTATATTGAACATGTTAAAGCTCCATATATTGCATCTTTATAAGTTCCCATAGAATTGTTGTGGCCTTACAATAATAAGGCTACATTGAAACTCCATGTTGCTTCTTAATAACTTCTCTCTTTTCTTTTAAGATTATGTGGAGTGTGATAAATATTAAATGTATGGAAACTATGATGGTGTTGCAGAGACTTTACATTGTCAATGGAAAGCTTGTCATTGGCTCTATTGAATTACAGCAAACATGAAGAAATGCCTTGGTCACAATTTCAATTTACATTGGCTCAACCAACTCAAGAGTGATTTGCCTCCAGTTTATTGGCACCTTGAAGCTGCTGTGATTTTGCATGATGTTGCTGTCGAGCTTCTTGGCATTGTTTCTATTTGTGATAAACATGATATCAAAGAAAGAAAGTGGAGGTCACAACTTGCCATAAACAGAATGGTTTGCAATATTAAAATTCCAAGATTTTGCAATAACAGGATTGATTGGTTGTGTTAATCGCTTTTTGCGAAGGAGCTCAGTTTGGAGTATTATGGCTTCCAATCACTTACGGCTTCTAATATCTGGGTCCCATGTTCAATTCTCGCTCTGGCCGGGTCACCTCAGTAGCATACATGTATATGCTGGATATTTGGACATTTCAGGGCTAAAACAGGACTTTAGGGTGACCATATAGGGAAACCCTACGAGCAGTGTTTCCAATGAGTCTCGATCGACACCTCTCGAGAATGGTCATGGTCTAGTGCACGAGAATCGAGAATTTCTCGAGAAATCTAGGACACTGTTCTGCCATTGGCACAATGATAAAACAAGAGAGATTTAATCATGCAATGGATCAAATTTTTTGGCTTTTATGATATCTTTTATAGTTTTAATGTTAATCTGTGTGTTTTGTTTCCAATAAACCACAGCTAAACATCCAGATATTTTACAATTTTAAAACATTTGTACAAGTTCAGCTTCAGCATTTATCAGGTATACAATGAGGATTATCATCAACAGATATCTAAATTGAACAATGGAGCAAGTTCATAATAACAATAATATCAAGCAAAACAAAACAACAATCAAATGCTTTGTAAACGTTATAAACATAAACACATGAACACCATGTCAAACAATCATCAACACTTCAATTCTCGAGAATCGCTCAGCGAGACGAGAAAATGCTGAGTCAATGAAATCTCGGGACTTCTCGAGAATTCTCGCTCTGATTGGAAACTCTACCTACGAGTCAGTGATGTGTTTGGTTAGATCAGACGAGGTGGGCGCGTGGGTCCCAGGTCTACCACTGATCACACCCTGTGGTGGCTGATAATGCACTGATGGGGGATAATCCTTTTCTCATGGCTGTGTCCCCTTGTGTACTGTCTTAATGAAACAACCATGAAGCATAAATACAGGGAGTAAAGCCTCAATCATTCATCCATTTATCAATTATGTAAGTCCAATTGAAAGTGGTTTCCAGAGGCCAGCCAATCTACAGAAAAACCCCTAAAAGTGACTTGTAAGCAAAATGAGAAGTCCTTCCCTAGTCACAAACACTTTTTGCCTATGACATGTAGAGCATGTACAGATGTAGTCTTAGTGGTGTGCCATATTGGAGCTTGAATTTCCTTGGTTTCCAGGGGCGGATCCAGGATTTTTCGAAAGGGGGGCGTGGCAATACTTATAACATTGCAGTCTCAAAAAAAAGTTTTATCTGACAAAAGGGGGGGCGCGCGCCCCTTGTGCCCCCCCCTGGATCCGCCTATGGTTTCCTTCAAGTCCATGTCGCTGTTTGAGCTGGGCATTATATCTATTGAATTAGAAGGAAGGCAAAGAAAGCAGGTCAGAAATTTATACAGCCTGCAGTTGGCCGCAGTTCCCAGAGTGATATGAAGTGCTATATGGGAGCTTATAAGATTTCTCCATCGTCTGGTCGTGTCGTTAAATTTTCTCTACATAGTCATGTCTGTTTTCTCTGTAACATGGTAAATCAGTGATGTTGTTGGGAAAGCAAAGGGCAGAGAAAGCGAATTTAGGGAAGGTCATAAATTTGCATAGCACCTTTTGACCTGCTATGTATCTATATAATATTGCATGAAACAAGCTTCTAGGATTTCTATGGTTATGATACATTGATTTGGATTCAATATTGACCAGGACAATTTTTTTATAACATTACATTTTAAAGAAAGCCATATAATAGTCCCATGACTCTCAAATATCCCTTTCATGCCATGGATGCTATTTGGCGATGTTCGGAGATGTTTATCAAGGCGATATGGCTATTGAGCGCGGCATTATCTCCGCAGAACAACAGCAATCATAAAGAAAGCCCGGGCGCAATTTAGCCCTAGTCACAAATTTGCACAGACTAGAGCGGGGGAAATGATATGCTCTGGGTCGACGTTTTCAATTCCCCGGGTGACGATGAACGAGAGTGATCACAGACAGCCTGAGACAGGGCATTATACGCTCCAGCAGACAAATGGCTATTTGGGTGGCCCCCCTCACCATTGATGACGTCATCAAAATACCATTATGATGTCATGGTATTTCAAAGGGTATCTGAAAGGTATGATGTCGCCAGGGTGCAGCTACTACTGTGATGTCACTGACCTGCTGAGGGATGTCACTGGTCAATATGATTGATTATTGTGATATCATCATGACTGTCATTGATACATTGTGTGATGTCACAATATCCTGAATATCATGACTCACTGTGATGTCATAATGACTCCCACATTTTGTTGACACACATTGGTTTCGTTGCAGTGTCATAATGACTCAGCACTATTTCATTGTGATGTCATGGGCACAGACAACATAGGCTGAACAGATCACTGCTGATTGTAGTAATATTCATGTGATGTGCTTAATCTCAGTTTTCCAGCTGCTCTTATTGGGTTCATACCTTGAAGAAATGTTCCTCTTTTATGTTGATGTTGCTACAAGGTATCTTGATGACTTGTCTTTGTGATGTCATCACTGATCTTTGACAAATTCCTCACTGTGATGACACACTGCTGGTCCAGTGCTGGGCCTGGTATTGACTCACAGATGCTGTGATTTGATTGGCTGAAAGTGAGAACACTTTCAGTATGACATCACTGTTGCAAAAATTGTCATAGATGAGTCACTGTGATGTCATTTGCAAAGACAGCATTGATTGTGATGTCATTGTGGATTACCGACTGCCAATCAATAAATCAAGAATCTGTGTCTGGTTCCATTTGTTCCGATTGGTTTCAGTGAAGGAATTCAGCATTTCAGACATGTGGCATGGAGTAGGCCTATACTGGGGTAATTCTGTTAGTGGGTATGCATAAATGCATATAATGTGATCGTCTTTGTGTGACATCATGCAACTGAACAATGACATTGCTTCTTTCAATCTTATGACATCACACAACTGAACAATGATACACTGTAGCACTTTCTTCCAATCTGTTGGTCAAAGTGACATCATCACCATAATAAGCAGCTCTGATTTGTCCGAGTCTGATCGAGTCATGATCATGTGTTGCGCAACCGGTGTGATGTCATGATGGAACCTCTTGTACACTCATCAGCTGTAGCTGTGTAGCAGCGTCAACATCATTGGCATCAATTTGTGCTTTGTCACCTCCTTACGGCCAATGGTAGCGCACAGCTTGGATGAGTCAACCCTCAACCGGGGATATCCCAAGCCCTAAATAAGCAGATTTCACCATCAAAACAAGCCTCAAACCTGCAGAATGGCTCAAAGACACTCTGCTACCAGGAGACAACAACAGTAGAGCAATCGCCAAGTTTTATACGTGTCTCTCTATTCTTTAATAGAGACTTTAAATCTTAACCAACCTGGAATATTCTTACTTAAGTAAGAAGAAATTTGCATCAACACCGCATCAAACTGTGGAATGGCTCGAAGACTGTCAGCTGGTCAGGCTACAAGTTGAAAAACGACAGCACAGCTACCACCAAGCTTCATGTTTATAAATGCATATGTGGCTCTCTATACAGACACTTTTAAACCTTTAGAAACCTGGAATATTTCTAATTGTAGATGACAATCTTAATCAACACAGCTTCAAAACTGTGAAATAGCTCAAAGACATCCCGGCTACAAGTGAAACAAGAGCTGAGCTTTATACGGAAATCACACAAGAATGAACACTACAATATACCCTGGAATATCTCTCTCTGCTCTGTATATATTTCTATATAGTGCTGTATAGAAGATCTGAAAGCTGCCACTCTACATAAGTCTCCACTCGACTGAGAGAACATCTCGCTTGGGTGGCCAAATTCGGATTGTAGAGTAGCTGACATCTCGTTGGATTACCCGCATCTATCTCAGCGGAAATTCTCAACAATATCTTGTTGGTGTTACTCTTGGAGCTATAATCAGCGGACTGAAGGCAGTCTACTTGATACTTTGTACTTGTTCCGGTTCGGTTGGCAGTTTTCTTAGAAAGCAGTACTCTTTCAGAGTTTTTCTCCAATATCTAACTCCATCGTGAGACTATAATCAGCAAACTGCACTCTATTCAGTGAGTACAATCTAGTTCTTTTGTGTGAATATTTCGGATAACGACACCCTCGGATGATATTACACAGTTGTTTATTGCTTCTCCGATTTGGTGTCAAGAAAAACTGAAAAGTATACAGCGCTTCGAACCATTCAAGGATTATCAAATCTATCTGCTCAATAGATTGCACGAGATTTCCTGTCATTCGGGATTCTTTGTTATAAAGAAACAGGATAAATATATCACCATATGTGGACCACAATTGGATTTATACCAAGGCCAGCGGATTACATTTCTATACTCTGCTGAATCCATACAATTACATGTAAATCAACCTGTACAATGTGTACCTAAATTGTATTTTCTTATGGATATACAGAAATAAATTCTATGATTTCTGTGTATTGAAAAAGAGTGTAAGAGCAAGTAAAACTGTCAATGTTGCAGATGTGCTCAGAAGATATTATAACGGGATTCAGAATAAAATATTCATACAGAACACAAAAGAAAGAAAACATATTCAAAACTGTTGCTATTGTTTGTTACACTGGCATCGAATCATTGTGAACCAAATTTGCTACTGACTGCAGGCGAAGGTAGTGACATTGACAGTCACAATATGCGAAATCCATTGTGTTGAAATGAGCTGCCAAATCTCGAAGCTCTGAGACAAGACTTGGCAACCTTGGCAGAGCAAAAACAAGGACTGTGTTTTCCTCTTCTTCTTTGGACTTGTACAAAGTATGCGGGAGTCTACTCCTGGAGAAGATCTTACGGTGACAATGAGTAAGGGCCTTGTTGCTCAGATTAGCTGCCAAATTGAAAAGCTCTGAGACAGTCGGAGACAATCTGAGACTAGACTTGGCAGAGCTGAGACTCGATTGTCTCTGCGTTTCTCTGGATTCTTGCAAACTATTCCCATAGACTCCTTACTACTCCTACAGACCGCAGACAACTGCCACTGAATACAACTTGTAGCTTATACTGACTTTCAGTGTCACATGCTGACTTTTGCTATCACTTTCAACGAACTGCAACTCCTGTGCGGCCTTACAGAGAAAAGCAAAACAACACTGTCCTTCCCTGTTCTTCTTAAGACTATTGCAAACTATACTCAGTGTCACACAGTCACAGACTACGCTTCTGTAAAAGATCTTGCCGACTCGTGAGTCTAACTCCACTCCCACTCCCACAGTGAATTCCAGGGAGTGCCGCAAGGAGTCCTACTGCAAGGAGTCCTGCAAGGATCAATACTCCAGCCTTATCCTACTATGCATCTTCATGACAGTGACAGAATGCCATCCTCCGATTGCCCCCTTGGGCGTGTGCTCCCGCAACAGCTATTCCTGGCCTGTGGAATATCCCATCTCAAGGATGTGTTGTTTACAATTGCGATATGATTGGGCTGTGATATCGCACTGTTAATACCATATTAAGTGAAGCTCTATAAAGAGATTGTATAAAAGATATTGTATCATCGATACGTTGTTATTTGTTGATGCTGCATTTTGCTTGCAGCGTCAGACTTTAGAATTGCTTTGGAAGTACTTTTGTGACTTTATACAGTATCTTGGTAGTAATTTCCCAAATTTTTGCCCCGAACTAGTCATTCTATAGATGATTGCTACATTTCGGAATAAAAGAAGGCCATAATAGAATACGAATCGTCCTGGCTCTATGATACAGAGTTCTGCTTTTTTGCCTCAGGCCAGTCTTCTATCAGGAAAGATATCCACGAAAGACAGTAATAGGAGGCTATCATTTGCCACCAATACTCCTATGTACTCCAGGCATTTCCAATTGTTTTTGTGACTTTTCTCGAATCTGAAAAAAAAACATTGCTCGTTGCTCTGAGCAGATCTAATAGTGTGACCTGTCCTGATTTCTCAATTACTGACATTCCTTAATACTCCCATCAATCTGTTTACATCATTCAATTACTCATCAATTTGTAATACCTTTCCAAAACTCAATTTACTCACAGATTTCTTACAAATTGTTGACACTCATTCTTGTTGACTCATTCATATGCTAATTTGCGTACCTCAAAAGATAACGATGCTCAATTGAAGATTGCTCACTGAGCATGCTGAGTGCCACGAATGAGCAAGTGGCATCACTTTGAATGAGCAAGGGCTATAATTATGACATGACTAATAACAGCAACATTACCATACTGGGCCAACGTGGGCCATTCCCAAGCCATTTTTGGCCATTCCTGCACTCTGAAGGCATGGGCTCTCTTTATGAGCAATAGGCCGCTGGCAACCGGATGTTTTTATAGAGTGCTGGGACATTGGATAGGCAGTTCAGAAGATTGTGCTCTGCGCCTGTGCTTTAGTAAGGGAAAAACACTAAGTTTGAAAACAAGGATTAGCTGTTGGCTCAGTATAATATATAGCAGTTATACACCTTTTACAATGTGCATCAGTAATGGAAAGAGGCCCTGTTTGAGAACGGATTAATGGTAACAGTTGACTCAAATTACTAATTACTAATCTGTGATGACATGATTAAGTATTCATTAATCCTTGTTGTCGCAGCTGGAAATATATACTTTATTATATATGATCATGACTTGTCTCCAGGTCATCAAACTGCAAAGGACCTCTCAACCTTCTCAGCATTGTGTGTCTCCAGCTCTTTGAGTGATAAACACTTGCAGTCACTTGACTTTTAATTCATGCTTTTGACTTCCGACCTGAGCAATATCTTTGAAAGAATACTGCTCACAACTTTCTGGAAGAATATGTCTTAAGGAGACAACTGCAACTGAATCTCCGCTCTTCCAAGAAATCCCAGCTCTTCCCAAACCGTACAATCTCGACTCCTATGGATTTGTCGGCTACACTACAAGCCTTCAGGGACACATGAGATTTTGTAGTATTGAGATTTTGGAATAGACCCAAGAAACAAAAAGATACGAGTAACAACTTTTGAACCACTGAGGCATTACGAGCCATCCAGAGACTTTGTATCGACCGTTTGTGTTGAGACTGAGATGTTATCAGTGTTTGTGTGGTGCTTTACTATAAAAATGGGGAAAATATAGTGTATTGAACTACGCATCAAATATACATGTATTGATTGACTTCATGAAAAGCAATATATACACCTGCATATCAAACCCATATGCTCAGCTGATGATACTCATTTGTAAAGAAATTACTGCTCCCATCCACCAAGTTCTGACTTTGATAAGAACTTTCAAAAAGTGACCACTAACAAATATATATAGTCATCAGTCACACGCACAGTGTGACAACTCTTTTTTTTTCATTGATCTTGTAAAATTTTGATGACCGCATAACCTGGAAATTTATATAACAGCTGGAAAATCCTGTACATAGTCGTTCCTACAGTAAACATATTTTTCAAAAGTTTATTGATCTGTTGTTGACTGACACCTGCATATCATTTATGAATAGTAACTTGAAGAGAAACCATCTTTGATCATTGTTGATGAGATTGAAGGCTATTTTCACCAAGCAGCTGACAACATACTCTGATATCGGGATTTTAATGACAGACGACTGTTTTATCTGACATTTTACTGTGATATATCAACATTTTAACAGCGGTGACACTTTTAAACCACCGTCATGCCACGTGTTCACATTTTGAGCGAATCCCTCCAGACCATTCCTTCATCTAGCTGGACTAAGATAGACTCAGCTATTAGTTCATTGAAGAGTCCAGAATGGTTCGACGTATCTTTAAAAACCCCTGAGGATAAACCTAACTCTGCTAATAGAAGTGACAGTTACAGGAGTGCAGTGGGGAAAGTTATCAGACAGAATAATCAAGTTGCCAAAGAGACTTACATTGGAAAAATGTTGCGATTCCTCTGTGTCGGAATACGAATGCCACAGATTACACCTTGCGCTCCGTCGTGTGCTTTCTTTGTAAGTTTAATGACGATTGTTGTTGACTGCTAGAAGTATGTCATGATATTATATTTTTATCTTACTTAGTCTTACTGGTCTCAACGTGCTCACACTTCCAACTTATGAAAACTATGATCAAGTGTATTTATTGACAAAATATCTTGCAAAAATACATACGTGGCTGGGTTAACAAGGATTTCTGGAGTTAAGTGTAGATCGCACTTTGACTGAAACCAAGCCACATTTTAGAACTGTGTTACCTTTTTTTTCTGATCATGGGAACAGGGCACAAGCCACTGATATAAATTTATAAGCTCTTACTGATGTCATTTTCTTTGTTTTTCAGACTTTGAAACAGAACACGGAAGTGCGAGATGATGACGATGAAAGAGGACCAAAGGTCAAACGAGAAATCGCCACACAAACCCCACAAGCGGTGAGATATTGTGTTGAAAACTCATTTTAACATTTTAAACAGAATTAGTGCTTTGAAGAATTAATGGAAATGTTAAAAAATGCCATATCTACATCCTCCATGACATGGGATGAATAGACTTGGGTTTATGTGTCCTCCATGTAATGTATGACAATGTAAGTGTATGATAAAATTTCTTGTTTTATGATTGGAAATGTTCGTGTAATGGATGAAATGACAGTTCACTTGCCTGAATGAAATGGCGTAATGTGACATTTATGTGTGCTGTGTGTTTCTTGAAAATTTCACCAAATGGTTATTTAATACTACTTTAGATGATGGCTTGGCCTAAATGTTGCTGAATCTTGTTTAAATGATTGTGGAATGGCTTTGAGTCACGTTTTATTTTTTTCAGTTCCTAACGTTCTTTTTTATTGATTGATACGCTGAAATTTCATTCAACTTCAAGCTTTAAAATAGTAAAATAGATTATTTATAATTGATAATTGTTGTTTATTCATAAAAACATGTACACAAATAAAAACATAAGGGGGCAAGTGTTAAGATTAACAATAGTAGCTCCCCCTACCTGGGAAATGATACAAGCCTATTTTTTTCTTAAAACAATTTACTGAATTGTAATTTAAAACTTCACTTTCAAGACTGTTCCAATTATTAACAATCCTATTTACCCAAAACATCTTTCTTTTTTCTGTGCGACTAGAATGAGTATACAAATTTCTATTATGATCTCTATGTCTATTATTAAGTTTGTAAGAATCATTTACATCTATTATGATAGCATCATTAATCAATTTATAAAATAAAATAAGATCAGTTCTTAGCCTTCTTTCTTCTAAAGTGATCATATTACAGATTTCCAGCCTATTTGAGTCATGTAAACTTTGAGGGAAGAGTAACCTTCTTGTAAAATAATTTTGCACTCTTTCAACTTTGTCAATATTAACTTTTAATACTGGTGACCAAATCTGACTTGTGTGTTCCTGAATGGGATGAACATATCTCTTGTACATAGTAACATAGAAATCAGTATCATGGTTTCTAAAAGTTGTGAATATATTTCTGATGATATAATAACTCTTTTTGATAACAGATGAACAATGTTTAGTAAATTTTAAATCTGACTGGATTATGACACCAACATCCTTGATTGAATCAACTTTTTCCATTTAACATGTAAATACATAAAGAAGTACCTATACATAAATATTTCGTCTTGTCAGGATTCAATTTCATTTGCCACTTATTGGCCCACTCAAAAATTCTATCTAGATCTTCCTGTAAAAGTTGGCAATCAGCCCTACTTTTTATGGCTTTAAAGACTTTCGTGTCGTCCGCGTACATACTGAGGTTACTATGACATACAACGTTTGGTAAATCTGCTGAATACAGAATAAATAATAAGCATGATAAGGGGCCAAGTACAGACCCTTGAGGCACGCCTGATATAACATTGACACTTGATGATAAGGAATTATTAACTTTAACAGACTGTAAGCTATCTGTGAGAAAGTTGCACAGTCATTCATGAGCTGTCCCAATAAAACCATATCTGGACAATTTAAACAATAACTTATTATGACAAACAGTGTCCAGACATTTTGAATAATCTAAATAGACGATATCCATCTGTGTTTAACTTTCTATCAAAGTTTAAAGTCCACTTATATCCATATATTCTAATAAATTAGTCTCAGTGGACTTTTTGGGGATAAAGCCATGTTGGTCTTTTGATATTAAATTGTTATGATACATAAAATCTAACAGTTGAGGTCTAATAATTCTCTCCAAAACTTTACGAAATACGGAAGTAAGACTGACTGGTCTATACTGACAAGTTTTTTGTGGATCACCCTTTTTGAAAATGGGAATTATATGTGCAACTTTCCAATCAGTAGGTACAGTGCCATCTGATAATGACTTGTTGTAAACTTTACATAATGGATCAGCAATATTAGCAAGTATTTTTTTAATGAAACCAGCAGTGAACCCATCCGGACCAGGAGAAGAGTTTGGTTTTAACTTCATTACAATTTTAATCATCTCTCTGATTTCACAATTGAAATGGTTGATTCTTTCTTGGCAATTAAAATCAAAGCCAGGCAGTATGTTATTGTCTTCAACAAATACTGAAGCGAAATAACGAAATAAGCAGAAAATTCATTGGCTTTCTCCTGATCCGATGTAGCTAGCGAACCATCAGACCTTTTAATACTTGGAATATCGGTTTTCATTTTGGTCCGGCTTTTAACATACCCGTGAAATTTATTTAAATTACTTTTTTCAGAGAACATTCTATTTTCGTAATTACACTTGGCTTTCAGGAATTCACTTTTAAACGTATTAGCAGACTTTTTGTACTCGAAGTGAGTCATCATATTTTTAGACTTTGCATGGTTCAATTGACCGTAGGTTCTTCAACAATGTTCAATTTGCCATTAAACCATGGAACATTATTTCTGTCCTTAGGGGTTACAAACGGTACAAAATTGTGCACAACAGTATTCAAGATATTTTTTCAAGCAAGCCTATAATCATTAGCAGAAATAAAGTCCCAAAAAATTTCATTCCAGTTCAATGCCATAAGAAAAGCATTGATAAGATTGTAATTCGCTTTTTTGAAACAAGGTTTAGCAAAATCGTTTTCAGGAATTTTTTGAACAGAGGTCAAATGACATAACAGAGAGATGATCACTGTTGGCGAATGGTGGTTACTCCCTGGTGGTTCGGGAGTAACTTCGCTTACAAGACCTCTCTGGCTACAGAGTACTAAATCTAGCAGATTTTCATGACGGGTTGGGAAGTCAATATACTGTTCTGCTCCTAGCCTGAAGCAGTATGTTAGAAATTCTTGTGAAATATATATGTTTATATGTGTTATAAATCCTGTAAACAATGTGGTAGTTTGGAAATTAGTATTTAAACTTCTGTAGAAAGAAACAAGAATCCGCGGATTCAAAACCGACCTAGCGCAATGAAATTGAAGGTGCCATTGCTTAAACCACTGAGCAACTGATATTGGAAGATAGGAGAAATAGTTGATTGGAAGATGCTAGACTATTAGTATAGAATCAATGCAGTTTGAACAGATTTCCAAAAAGAAGGAAATATGGCTGCCAAAATGGCCGCCATCTTGGATTTCTCAACATGTTCCTCATCCATACCCACAAGCCAATACATGTACCAAATTTCATAACTGTAAGTGAAATATTAAGGTCACAATGGTCAGTTCAAGAATGACGAAAGATGGCTGCCAAAATGGCTGCCACAAAGTGGCTGCCATCTTGGATTTCTCAACATGTTCCCGTCTGATACCCACAGCCCCATACCTGTACCAAATTTCATAACTCTTAAGTGAAATATTGAGGTCACAATGGGCAGTTCAAGAAATGAAGAAAGACGGCTGCCAAAATGGCCGCCATCTTGGATTTCTCAACATGTCCCTGATCCATACCCACAGGCCCATAACTGTAACAAATTTCATAACTCTAAGCAAAATATTGAGGTGACTATGAGCAGTTCAATAAATGAAAAAAGATGGCTGCCAACATGGCCACCACAAAATGGCCGCCATCTTGGATTTCTCGACATGTTCCCAATCCATACCCAGAGTCCCATACCTGTACCAAATTTCAAACTGTAGGTGAAATATTAAGGTCACAATGCGCAGTTCAAGAATGAAGAAAGATGGCTGCCAAAATGGCCACCACAAAATGGCCGCCACAAAATGGCCGCCATCTTGGATTTATCGACACGTTCCCAATCCATACCCAGAGTACTATACCTGTACCAAATTTCATAACTGTAAGTGAAATATTATGGTCACAATGGGCAGTTCAAGAATGAAGAAAGATGGCTGCCAAAATGGCCACCACAAAATGGCCGCCATCTTGGGTTTCTCGACATGTTCCCAATCCATACCCAGAGTCCCATACCTGTACCAAATTTCATAACTGTAAGTGAAATATTAAGGTCACGATGGGCAGTTCAAGAATGAAGAAAGATGGCTGCCAAAATGGCAACCACAAAATGGCCGCCATCTTGGAATTATCAACATGACATTGTTCCAAATCCATACCCAGAGTCCCATACCTGTACCAAATTTCATAGCTGTAAGTGAAATATTAAGGTCAAGATGGGCAGTTCAAGAATGAAGAAAGATGGCTGCCAAAATGGCCACCACAAAATGGCCGCCATCTTGGAATTATCGGCATGTTCCAAATCCATACCCAGAGTCCCATACCTGTACCAAATTTCATAACTGCAAGTAAAATATTAAGGTCACAATGGGCAGTTCAAGAATGAAGAAAGATGGCTGCCAAAATGGCCACTGAAAAATGGCAGCCATCTTGGATTTCTCGACATGTTCCAAATCCATACCCAGAGTCCCATACCTGTACCAAATTTCATAACTGTAAGTGAAATATTAAGGTCACAATTGTCGAAAACCAAACGTGGTTTACATCAAGCTTGTGGTTGCAGTTTATGCCTACTGTTTATGGTTTCACCTGATCCATTTACACCTCCTGTATTAACCGGCCTCCGCTGTTAGGCCGGTTAAAAATTGTCTTTTAAGTTCTTAAAGTGAGAAAGTTTAGAGTTTAAACTTTTTGTGTGTGGCTGCAGTATGAATAATTTGTTTGAATGTTAGTGATTGGGAAAGCCTGCAAATTTCATGAGCTTGGAATTGTAATAGCATATTGTAAGTGTACATATCGTTTTTAGGAGCATGCAATCTTTATTTGTAGCGATTTCAATTTCAGAAGCGAGAGCATGGCCGCGTTGGTTCTCTGCGCAACAGTAACGCTACTCAAACAAGTCCCCACTCTAGTCGAAGACATGTAAGTAGATCTGCTCCGAGTGCCCTCCCTGGCCTTTTGAGATGTTAAGCAAGTCCCATTGCCCTGGAATTCCACCATTATTTAGTTGTATATGATCTATTTTAAGTTGTTTACTGTTAGATGATTCCTGTGAAGTTTTATTCAAAATAAATTAAACCACAACGCAGTCAAACAGGATACTTTAATCTTCAAATAGGTCACTGTTTGTTAAACTGCCATAATGTTATGGTATATCAGTGATCAGTAATATATCTGTATATTTCCTTCTCTATATCATGTATATGTAGCTTTAATGAATTGTATTAGAGTAGGAAACACCCCCCATTCTAAAACAATGTTGAACCCAAGTTTGCTGTTATGTCAGATTAGTATGTTGAAGATGTCCCCTCTTTTGCATGAATTTTGGCTTCTGTTCGAAAATGTGCGTCTTTGACTTCAGTGATGTTCACACTGACCTACACCACAAAATTTAATGTTGCCGTTAGTAACGGCCCGTTGCCACTGGTAACTGTGGAATCATGGAATTGCTTTGGGTCTCGTTCTGATCCATTGCATGAGTTTAAAATTGCATTGCAGGAAATTTGGGATATTATAGACTATACAAACATGATAAAGAGATCATTGTCGGAGTACATTCTCACAGTGTTTAAAGTATCACTCAGTCATTCAGCAGGTTTTTGCATGCCAGTAGTTTTAAAGTAATAAAATGATGGTTCTATTGCTATTTCTAATATTAATTTTCTAAACTGTATGTCAGAAATTACTGCTTCATGATAATAAGATTGCTCATCCTTAGATAACAGGTTTCAAAATAAACCTTTTTTGCTGCAGTTGGTATAGAAACAAGTGTTATAAATACATGTATGAATTAAAAGGTGAAATTTTCTTCTCCAGCACCGCCACCACCACCACCATCATCACCACCACAGCGGTAGTAGCGGTGGAAGCAGCGGAAAGGCCGAGTCGGGTTCACAGACCCCAACAGGGCCACCGCCCCAAGGAGGCCTCGCTGGCATTGTCCCTACTCCTACTTCTGGCCTCGGCAATGCTGAGCTCCGAGGGTCAACGAGAAGTAGAAGGAGCGACTATGCCGAGAGTTATATCAACGGAGATAGGAGTAGCCATAGACAGAGGAGGGGTAGTCAGTCGTCAGGGGGGTCGTACGGGAGACAGGACTCCTTCGAAGGGCCCTCGAGGCCCCTAGAGTCTCCCCGACCCCAAAGAGCCCTCGTCATGGACTTACATACGAGTAGCAAAAGGTCGTCCGGAAGCGACGCCCAGTCCCCGGTTCATTACGGATACTCCCGGGATGACCTCATGCCCGGATACGCCCGCGAAACTAGTCAGTACCCCGATGTGTCCCAAATTACCGCTGTTCCAGTCACCCCACGGCCCAAACCGCGGTCTTTCCCACGCACGAATCCCGCTTACGTAGGAGTCAAGCGAGACGGCAACAATCCAAGTTATAAACGTATCAACATAGAGTCGTGCGCCCTGCCCACGGCTATCTATAACCAGCGGTTCTATGACGCTCATGCCCCTCCCCCTCCCCCTGCCGAAGTAGGGGTGCAGGCGGGGTCGCAGACTTACATGACCGACCTATCGGACCGGCATTACATGTTCCGGCACGACCGGTCGGACAGCGACACTTCACATTCCTCGTACGGCAGGTTGCCCTCGGAAATGACGGACAGTTTCATCTCGCACACTTCCAGTCAGCTGAAGATGCGAGACCAGCAGTCGGACAGCCACTCTTCGCAGGGGTCGCTGCGTGGTCTGCCGGACAGCCACTCTTCTCAGGGATCCCTTCGAAGTGGCCACGAACGAGACCACGTGCACGACGCCAGCTCGTCGCAACACAGCTCCCCTCGGCACACGGGCTCGCACGCAGGCACCCTGCCAGGGACGCTCCCTGGCTCTCTCGCTGACCCGAGCTTATCCTCTCCCCCCGTTCCGGCGCCGAGGCACCGACTCACTCGGCGTAACTCTGAACCCGATTATGCGAACTTGCCGATCCTGGCGCACATCAGCAATGATAAGGTCATGACTGTTGACGACCCCATCACGAGACAAGAACAAGAGAAACTAACGTCTTCAATGACGGAAGACAATGGAGGAGACGACTTCCGAAGTGGCGACAGTCTGTCTCCTCAAGACTACAACCGACAGGATACTCCCAGCAGCGTGCGTTCCCACTCTACTCAAAACTCAACATCTCACACTTCTGAAGGTAAGTTGTGACAGAGTTCTGGATTTTAAAAGATATGATTATTTGTTTTAGCTAAATGAGCTTGAGCTTTTCAATTATAAATTTCTTTGTCTTTCATATCAGTTGTTAAAGTATTAAGCTCTTGAATATAGGAATATTTTATGTTTGGTCTTAACTTTCTGAATTCATGACTTAAAGAGATCTGCATTAGTATATATATTGATAATGATGAATTGTTATTCATATCTGCAATAATGGAGTCAATTATTGTGTAGGCGTCTTGTCAGACTGATAATTTGTGTTACGGATTATTAGCATTGTAATGACTCTAATCAGTTAATGCATGCATGTATATAATATGTAGTCTACTTCATTAATTTAACTGTAGTTTGATAAGTTTTTTTTCAAATTCCTCATGCGTGCATGATAACCATTTAGTGCTAATGCTTGCATTAATATTTAAAATCTCTCCCGTTTCCTTCATAACCTGTATGCAATCTGTACTCGTATAACCTAATTTGTGTAAATTATCAATAAATGATAACTTGTATCATATAATGTTAGTAATTAGATAGATTTGTTGATTAATATACATAGATTAGAGCATAATACATTTTAACATTCCTGCAATGTTATTGGCTTGACGCTTGTCTCCAGGAAGTGCCACAAAGCAGCTTAAATTTATGTTGGACAACAGTTTCAATCGTCCTTTACCTCTTTGACTTAATGAGCCTAGGTTATGAAATTAACTAGCCTTGGTGCATAAATTAATTCAGGACGTAAAGCCCTTGTTATCCTTCCCTATCTCTCGTAAGTCCATTGAAATCCAGGGCTCCCAAAGTTCTTGAAAATTCTTAATGGATTGTGGTCCTGGAATGTCCTTGAAACGTCTTAAAAACTGGTCCTAGAATCCTGATAATCAGCTGAAAAGAGTCCTTGAAAATTAATTGTTGTATGGGTGTCAAGTCATCTTGAATGTGAATCCAAAGTTACAAAAAACTATGTTTTCAAAAATTCACTGAAAAGTCCTGGAAATTTGATAAATTTCATCCGGTAAGTCATGGAAAAGTCTTAGCAATTAGTTTTCAAATTTGAGTGGAAATCCTGTGTGTTGCGAAACCTGAAAAAACACCTCTGTAGCTTTTGTAGTACTATTTATCATCAATTTGCCATCGTAATTATGTAGCAACCCTACCTTCAATGCATTTGATCATGTTGGTAGCTAGCATGCATTAATAACTCATACTCCCTGCTTTTCTAACACCCGCATGGTACTAACCCATTCCACCCATGGTTTGTAGATGGCTATACCTTCTTCATGCCAGGCTTGCCAGACCAAGGATACGGGGACGACTCGGAGGACAGTAGCGTATTTTCATCGACACCGAGTCCGAAATCGAGGCAGAGAGGAGATACGTCGCCCCTCATGACTCTCACGGAGACCCAGCATGCATCACTGCGGAGAAAAAACATCCTCGAGAAACATTCGGAACACATCCGGTCACCGGCCCTCGAGAAGTCCCAGTCGCTACAAGCGGATATATCGTCACCCCAACGACCTCTCTCTATGGTTATACCTTCGCAGTCGGAGGCTAATGTCATTGTTAATCCAGTCACGGGCTCCTTGCAAAGACAGGTAAGTCGCTTAATCACTAGAGATAATAATCGTGACAGTTATGAAGTTTTGAGATATCAATTACATCATTTACATGTAGTAAGTATTGGTAGATTTGTAGGAATTACTATTGTGCTTGAAATCAATGTTCTGAATTTTCAATTGAATAACATTTTTAAAAAATTTGCTTTCTGCTTTAAACATTAACATTTTAACATTTCTATCAAAGGTATATATAACTCCTGTGAATTCGAAATATTAACGCTTCATGAAAAATCTGTAACTTTCCATAGATTTTACTAATTTATCTTTGATCTCTCACTTAAAAGCTTTATCTAACAAAGTTTTACTAATGTAACAAAAAAGGTCATCTAATGATCTATTCATAGGCAATTTTTAGATTCCGGTTTTTTCCAACCCCAATATTTAAGTTTTTGTTCTGAAGTTCGGGTTAGTAAATGAAGAGAGCCCTAGAAACCAAAAATTTTTGATAAATTAGGATGCAGGATTACTTTAATTTTTAAGATGTATGTATACATGCAATGTCATGCATGGAATTGTATCAAAAGATTGACAAAGTTTTTACACGCTTGAATGAAATGCAGATTGTGTTTTTGATAATTTTTTTCCAATTTTGCAAAATATTACGCATGTTTTTCATTGATTGCTGAATGTCAGTGCATTAAACTTTTGCTTGCATTTTGAGAATAAAAAAGTAATTTTTGCAATAGAATAGACCACAATATTTAATTGATGCAATTGCATTTTGAATGTTTGTCTGCAATGATTTATTTCTTTAATTGCAATTGTTTTGATTGTTGATTAAGATCGAATGAATAATGTTGCCTTGATCAATTCTCACTGTTTGATTGGCTTGCCGATTGAAATGCAAAATTGCGTTAACAACGAAATAACGAATGATTTGCTGATGACTTGCTGATGATGATGATGATTTGAGATGCTTCGATTGCAATTCTGCACTTTGTTTGTCTTGATTCTGCACAGAGATTGTTAATTGGCTGGTACGATTCTGCAATTAATTGCAATTAGTGATGCTAATTAGTCTGATTGATTCTGCACAGAGATTGACTGTAATGATTCTGCTGTTGGTTCCAATTAGAGAAACTAATAAGATCAATTCTACACAGAGATTGGCAATTGGGTGGTATGATTCTGCAATTGGTTGTGATAAATGATGCTAACCAGTTGAATTGATTTATAACGGACTACATTTGATTGCAATTAGTATATCAATGACTATGGATAGTTTTCAAGGGCAATTTTGATTATTCTGTTTTTAGATTGATGTGTGTGTCTCGTGAATTAGATCAATTAAGATTCTTGGTGTTTCCAAATATATAACCAACGGAATGATTCTCTTTAGATTGATTGTTGTTGTGTGATAGTATATTTTGCAATTGCTTGATAATTGATGATGCAATCGAGATGAATGTTATAATGCTTGCCTTCTAATTGCAATTAGCGCTCTTCAGGGACGCCACTTCTTTGCACTAATTATTTCTGCTTCCAATTAACAAACTGATTACTTTGAATTTCTGCTTACTGGTTTCTGAAACTTAGAATTTCTGCATACTAAAGCTTTATAGGTATAACCAAATTTAATCAGAATAACAAATAGCTAAGAACTAATAGAGTTCTGGCTCAAATGAACTGATACTATGACACTCTCTGGCCATAGTTTAGCTATTAACAAACTGAAGCTCTTCTAAAATGCAGCAATTAATTTTATCAAATTTAGCTATGATTCTATTTACAATTTGGTTTTATTTGATTTTTGCAAAGCTGAATTATTATGCTCGTTTAAGTTTTTACAAAATGAAAATACAACAAAATTTCTTATGATTTTATCCACTGTATCAAATTTTTAAAGAACGACATTTTTCTTAAGATATTTGTATTTCAGACTATTTTTGTCTTCAAAATTTAAGAAATAATTTTTCAGACATTCAATCTACCGACTTCTATAAGCCAAACAATGTTTTTGTACTTTCAACCAACAGAACGGTGGTAGGTTAGGAGACACCAACGGCCATAGGTCCGTGACTCTGCCGATGGGCACGGGGCCTCCGACATTGAGCGATTTATTGGAACCTGGGACGCGAAGGAAACTGCACTCCGATTCCGATAAGGACGATATAGAATCGTACTTAAACCAGCATCGCCAGGGTCTGTTCGGAAAGAAAATACCTGTGGAAAATATGCTGTGTTGGTCTAAGGTAATTCACTATTTAGAAAAGGTTTAGAATTAGGATATTTTTCAAAGTTTTTTTACAGGTGTATAGTTTCATCATTGGAGTACATACCATGTAGTGACAATTTATAGTCTTTGTCTTTTCCTAGTGAGTTATAATTTGGTGTTCATTGTCTGGTAATATTACATTGTAGTTGTAAGGTTATTTCTTCTGACTTTTTGGCCATTCGGTAAATTGTGATTTTTGGTTTGTATATTTTGGTGATAGTTTTCAAACTTCTTTGATGTTTCTTTCTTGTCTTACGCAGAATATTGTTGGTTTTCCAATAACTCAGTTTGGTAGAGTTGTGTTTTTCTCAGGTATAGATATAGATTTATTTGACATGATGTTGTTTTGTCGTCGGCTAATATATTAGCTCTTGACCCATGTGGTTAACGCATCTTGTCGTTTATACTTGTGATTATTAAATTTTGAATTGGATGTGTAGATATTGTTTGCTACCAATGACGACTTCCAGATATAGTTTTCAATTTATTAGATTCTGTTGGATATTGGCATTGCAATGGTTTCATATTGATGTGAACATCTTTGAAAGAAGATATTTGTACAAGTTCTTGGAGGTCCAAAAGTCTTTATGGTTCAAAATGATTCCATATGTATTGAAAAAGAGAGTAAAGCTGTGGTCAAAGATAGTCTAGTCAAGGATAGGACACAGTATGGAGCCTAGGGGAAATATAATTTGTACGCCATCTAGCGGTTTCTGTTCATGTATAGCTATTTCTGGGTGCCGAAAAAAGGCAAAATCGTATGTTTTATTAATTCTGATCGGCTTGCAAAACAAGTTTCCTCTGGCTATGATAGTCTTGTCAGTTATGATGTCTTGCCAGAATTGCTGGTCACTGAAGATGGACTCAAATGAGTGGACCATGACTATGACATGTAGTTCTGTGTCGGGCCAACAGGTGTCTGTTGTACTTCCTTCTGAAGCCTGAAAGTTATCTTCCTTCAAAAATGTGGTCTTTGGTATCATGGTATGGTTGCCAGATTTTTTGCTGTGTTTCAAACCTCGTTTCATCATCTCAAACAACGACAGATGGTCAACATGGATTGCCTTGGAACCATTGAAAAGAAATCGCGATCGAAAGACTAATTCAGGTGGGAAAGTGAAAAATAAACATCCAAAATCACACAAATGATAAATTTTCGGCATCAGCATCAAACAGTGAGAAGGATCAAAGGCCAAAATGGTTGTTGACATTTTGGTGATTTTGCGAATGGTTCAATTTTAGACGGAGATTGAACGATATGCCCAGGAACATCTAAACAAGCACAAAAAAGGACTTTTAGGGAAAAAGGTTCAAATTAGTGATATGTTATCATGGTCTAAGGTAAGCTTTGGTGTTGTCTGATATTTGTAAAAGCTGTCTGTTTCACATTCATTATATAATGTAAATTACTTCAGTGTTTCACTCACTGTTTGTGTACTTGTGTGAGACGTTTTGTATTCTGGTACATGACAAGTACAGTGTGTGACTGATGTTTCACTTTCGAACATTGAAATTCTGAAGATTCGATATGAACTACTTCGTCTCCTTCAACTACAAGATAAAATTTTGCATTGATTAATGTTGGGAGCATATGGTTATCTCTGCAATACTCGTTCACTTGCACAATTAAGATTATTAAATTGTTTTAATTATTGAAAACCGTTCAAAATATTAAGTCAATAAGTTTTGAAATGTTTATTATTCATATTCGAGACGCAGAAAGAGTCTTGTGTTCTTCTATTCTTATGTATGTTAAGTACATTTTGTGTAATTTCTCATCGTAATTTTGGATCAAATTTAAGAAAAGCATGTTACTCTTTGTCAGGTTTCTTCCAATATTTAAAAAAAAACTTAAGCACATCTTTAAATATCACTGTAAATGTAATTTTTGCAGTTAACAGTGAAAATAAAATATAACAGGAAAGTTATTCCGAAGAAAGACAATATATGGGCAACGTTTTCGACCTTTATTTGGTCATCATCGGTACAGAGTGATTGAAATATTGTGCGTACCTTATGTCTTTGTTCGGTATAACTTTCCTGTAATACTACTGCAAATTAATCACTGGGACTTACAGATTTTAAGATAAACTATATTACTTACAATTTTGTGTAAACTATAGTCTTACAATTTTGAATAACAGGAGGAAATCAAAAAGCCAATGATCAAAACAACGGACAAGCTAATTAAGAAGGAAGCCACGGAGGTGTTCAAGTTAATCCAGATGTACATGGGAGATAGGAAAGGAAAGGCGGACAGCAACAACATTGCACTTGAGATCACGACCAAAGGATGGAGCATGCCCACTCTGAGGGATGAGATCTACATCCAACTGTGCAGGCAGACCACCGACAATATCAAGGAGTAAGTATCAGCTGTGCATGTTGTTCCACGGGAGGGGAGGGTTGGTCTAGTGGTAGCATGCTAGGCTGCCAATCACTGAGTCCAGGGTTCGAATCCAGCTCTAGGCACGTCCCCTGGCCTATGTTGGACAGCTGTTTCAATCATCGTTAGCCTCATTGCCGCATCCTCCTCCTGTCCTAATTAGACAACCAAGGGCATAATACAGGACCTAAAGCCCCAATCATCTATCCTTCAAGTTGGATTTTAGAAATGGTTCCTGGAAGTTGAGAAGGCATTCAATCATGTCACAATACTGATTGTTACGTATCGGTATGATAACAACCATTGTTCTATTGCTGTGTCATCAAATTTGACTTCGGATTGATTCCATACTATATGAAAGTAAAGTGATTTCTTGGCCAATGATTGTCGAGGCTAGTATTTTGACATTGGACACTCTTTCTGGAGAATAAATTACTATTAGAATCTTTTTCTAAGTTCGACAATGAATTTCGCAATCTTAGGATGTGGCGATATTTGGCTGCAAGTCTTGGTCAATCATTGTAATCAGATACAGCGTTACCATGTGCAGGATATTAAGTCTAAATAATGCTTTTAGATTTTTTTTGGTCATTTTTCCTAAGCTTCTCTTGGTCACCAATATCATTGTCATCTTTTATTTCAGTGACAGTCTAGAAAAAGGCTGGGAGCTGATGGGAGTTTGTTTGGCTCTCTTTCCACCGACCCCAAAATTCCATTCCTACCTAGAAGGTTACATCTACAGGCATCTCGACCCTTCACTGGAGACCGGCAAGGTAGGTTCTAAAAATAGATTGATACCGATATAATTTGTAGTTGGCCTATACGTATCTCTATCGATGTGTTCTTTGTATTTTAATGATATATAATGAGTACGTTTGAGTTGTTGCGAACCTGAAAAAATACTTTGAGGTTATTACAAAAAACTGGAAATAAATATATGGTTTGACAGTGTTTAATTAAATTTAGTTAAATATTTTATAATGGAAACTATGTGTAATGGTTCCAATGAAAATAGCTAGAGAATTATACAGCCAAAGTTAAAATAATGGTAAATATCGTAATTGTAGGCCTACAATAGGCTACATTAGTTACACAGTTTTATTTTCTCATTTTCAAAATATTGAATAGTACCCCAGCTACGCTACGATGGTACGTTTTATTAAATTAACACAATTCACTTAAAAGATAAGCGTCACACATATTAGATAAGCTACTGATTACACAAGAAGTTATGGATAACCTGAAGATTCACAAATTTTGATTTTTATTTTCTGACACTGCTTGGGTTCTGGTGTAATTTTAAGACATTTGAAATTTGCGTAACAGATTTCAATATTTTTTAACAAGTCTTTCAACCGCTGTCACCGCTCTTAACTACTTTGCCATCTTTTATTTCTCAGTTGTTCTAGACTTTTCAGTTGTAGTCTTTAAATCTGAAAATGTGGGAGAAAAAATCAGAACTCTTTTGAAACCATCATTACCTCCCAAATTGTGTTTAAAATGGCATTCCTGTTGAATAATAGGGAGATTGAATGCATGAGAAACCTCCATTCATGAATTTCAGAAAAAATGGCATATTCCAATAGGTGGCAGTATTGTCCAAGGCAGCTGCTGCCGCCTTCAGGACATTTTAAAATTGCCTGTAGAATTGTTTCTTATACAATTTCTGTAAATTAAATGTATACTGATATTTTATTTAGTTATATTAATATTTAAAGAGGCCAAAATTTCAAACCAAAGCTTATTCAGCCGATATTTATGGCTGACAAGAATTTAATAGAACAAATATTTTTTTGCACATACTATCTTCTCTGCTTAAAGAAGAACAAAAATTAGTTAGTAAATGTATAAATATGACTAAAGTATTATGTTTGATCTGCAGGTACAAGTCAACCACTTTGCCGCTCACTGTCAGAGGAGGCTTGATAGGATTTCCGTAACAGGTCCTAAGCGAGGTTTGAAGAAACCAACAATAGAGGAGATAGAACTGGCTAAGGTATGTGTGTTATAAAAGAAGAAATTTGGTGGAAAAATAATAAACAAGGATTGTCTTCTGTACCCCATTGTATTAACGCTTAACATGGGTTATCTTTACTGGGTTAAGAGATGTAACCCATGTTAACTCAGTTAACCCACTCGTTGATACGGTCCGGTACTCGGCGGTACTGACATGTAGGTCCAGTGATCTGGTGACGAGTCTTCTCCATTAGACTTGTGTCGAAGCTCTTTGGGGTATCAATGTCTCTCCAATCTCTTGCATAAGGCCTAGTTAAAAAATAATGAAGCCAAAGTGTGACATGACCTTCAAACTTTTAAAATGTTTATATCTACCAAATGACCACATAATATTATAACAAACATGTATTAGTTCTAGAAACTCTATTTACCATTTGGCTGTGGTTTGTGGAAATAACGGAAAAAAGCCCGAATATTACCAAATTTTATTTATTTTTATTTCCATGGCCGTGAAAGAAAAGTAGACAAAATGGTAACTTATCTTCAAATTAAATCGATTTTTTTTGTTGGATGACAAAACTCATATACTCTTAAGTGTCCATGGCTGTTTTCATCCAAATTCACCTCATACTTTATGAGAAAAACAGTATTTTTCAAAATTTTGTTGCATTATTAAAGAAAAAACTTACATACAGTCAGACCAAGAATTATTCAGACGCTTGCTGTTTTGTTATTATTTTAAGGAATAACCAAGTAAACCAATGAAACAGGCAATCATAAACATCCTAGGCCTTGCAAGTAACCTGCACAAAACAAATTCATGGCAAATCGGAAAGAAATTTGGTGAAAAAAGCTACTTTTGTTAACTCCATGATCCAAAAATTACTCAGACACTTTAACAATGTTGTAGAAAGTGAACTATTTACTCTCATTTGTTAGTATTTATATCAAAATAATGTTCATAAACTACCTAGAGACCATTATGACTGCGTAGATTGACAGGTGTGACCATCCATTGAGATAATTAGGATAAATATTGGAGATAAACAGTATGTCCAGTTTATCACATTTTCATGCACTCTTTAACCTCGAACATGCCTTGTATTGATTCAAATTGCTTTAGTTTACCTTAGAATTGCATTCTTAAAACTTTGAGAAACAATATGAAACACGGGAGGCCGCATATTAAGTTCAGTGCGCTTTTGTACTTATTTGACCAATTTTACCAAAACAAAAACATGTCATGTGGCACCAAAATCTAACAAATTTTTGGAAAGCAAGATTCATTTTCTATTTCAAGCTATATTCCATACATGGTCCGAACAGCAACTCAATTGGGCACCTTGTACTTAATTTTGGAAGGGGGCAAAAATGTGGTTCTTCGGCCTCAATGCTATTCCAATGGAGATTGCTCCATGAAAGCACACTATAGTTTAGTATGGCACACCATTCGTAAACAACTGGCGTAAATTGGCTGTCCTATATATGCAATAGAGTGAACAACCTTAGGAAGCCCATGCAACTTTATTTTAAGTGATTTGATGGATTGCAGTGGCTCAATGGGCAAGGATTCAGAGAGCAGTTGGAGCCATAAACAAAGGGAAAATAACAAAGTGCATACAATTTTTCAAGTAAGTCTGTATTTCAATTTTGTTTACATAGAACAGTTAACAATTGTCATTTTATGATATTCTGAAATATCTCCAATTAATATCGGACAGATTTCAGCCACATCAGTCAAGAAAATGTGATAAACTGAATCAGATGTTTATCTCGCATATTAATCAAAATTTTCTTAACTAATGATCACACCTGTCATCCAATGTGGCTACAATGATCCCATGGTAGTTTATTAGCAATATTTGTGATAAATATTAGTAAATAGTTCACTTTGTACAACTTTGTAAAAGTGTCTGAATAATTTTTGGTTCCTGAAATCGACAAAAGTAGCTATTTTCATCGGATTTTGTGTCAGTTTGCAATAAATTTGTATTGGACGGGTTACACTTAATACCAAAGATGATTTTGACTGCATGTTTCATTGCTTACTTTGTAATTCCTTTGAAATAATAACAAAATTGCAAGCGTCTGAATAATTCTTGGTCTGACTGTATTTTCTCCCCAGATGTACATATTTTCCTCTAAAATGATTTTACCTGTCCTGTGTTATGCGTCTGTATGTGGGCTTTGAATTGGTACCAAATAAGTGCCACCAAAGTGAATACGAACAGAGCAAATGAGGATAGAAGCCTGTTTTTTAGCCTATTTTTCCAGACAAAAAGGCAATTTTGGGTAATGGCATGACACAAAAGTAAAAAAAGTGTTCTGGTTTTGACCCAAATCGATTTTATATGCATTATCAGTTATAACTGGATGAAGCACAAGAGTAATTACAAAATTAAAGTGTAATTTGAATTGGTTATTGCATTTTTCAACAAATTGGCCCCAAATTTTGAGAAAAGCTTTACAAAGAGCAAAATTTTGATAATTAAACATTAAAACATACTCCATGTACTGAAATATTGTGTTGAGTATCAGTACAAGTAATACTAGAATGATTACTTTACTCTTTACAAGAAAACCATAAAAATATGATCAATATTTTCCATAGCGTTATGCTTGCGACAAAGCCCCTTTTCAGAAATCTTTGTATTTTACCACCAGAAACCAGCCGTGGACCTGGATTACTTGATTGTTCTCAAAACTACACAGATTTTGCAATATTACAAGCCAAACCAGATTTAAAACGGAGCTTTTATTGCTCCGTGGCGATACAAAGTATTCTGGGCGTTACGCTTGCGGCGGATTCACTTACCCTGCTATTCATGGGAATTGTTAAGTGAAATAAATTTTCCACAACCATAAGAAGCTCCGAAATGGGTAAGAAGATATAAGACTAGGTCTCAGAGGCCAAAAGATTCAACTGACACATGTCAAAGGGACACTAGAGCATCCCAGAGCAGTAAGCGTCAAATTTGACTTAATTTTTGGAAGTCAACCTTTGAGTACAAATAGCTCAATAATGTCAACACAGGCAAATGAAAGTACTTGACTCTATCTTCGCTCATGGCCCACAGACTTATTGTCACTCATCTAAGAGAGTGACAACGCTTACTTGTGCATTTATCTTCTCAAACAAGCGTTTACGCTTGTCACAGCCGAGATTTTAAATTTGGCGCCACCGCCAGACCACCTAATCCCATGATCCCTTGCGCCTAGACTTCCTCTTCTTCTCGGCTGCCCAACGCTTCGGACGTGCCTTGGACAGCCGCTTGTTACAGTCGATTGGGGCATTGACAATAGGATTTTTACGTTGTATTTCGTTTTCTAGGTTCTTCCTTACGGTTTACAGGGCTAATCCGTATTCAGGTAAGTTTATTTTACCCTATTTCGTCGCCTCAAACTTCGTCGTTTTCGTTGCAGTCTGGCCGCCATGGCGGCCGCTGTGATGTATTTCGACGTAAGCACGTGTTTTCGAGAGTTTCTAGACACTGTCGGTGCTCTATCTCTTCAATTCCGTGCTTCTTGGTGCCTGTGCAACTTGGTTTCTTCATTTTTTGATGATTCCTTTTCGTCTTTTACGAATTACGACGCATTTCCCGCATGACGTTCGCCCCTCAACATGGCGTCCGTCCCGGGTGAGCGTCGATGTGCGATGTATTTCGCCATTTTTCGGACCGTCTCGCCTCTCTTGACGGTTTATTTTGTACATGGACTCCTCAGTTCATTACAATGTACTATTCTACTTCGTTTGTGTGCGTTTGCCTCCCCCTACAGCGCTGCAAACGATCGTTGATTTCCACGTGCGTCCCACTGGTGGGACACCGTGGACTCCGCTGTGGACCTCGATGACGCCGACCCGGCAAGCGGCGCTTCCGGGCGGTGTCTTTTCATGTTCCCGGCGTCCCACTGGGCCTACCTGGCTGGGCGCCGTGTTACACCTCGATGACGTCGACTTGGTTTGTGGAGCGGACGTCTCACTGGTCGATCCTATTGGGCACCCGCCCCAGCTTGAGGATGGACCGGTGACTTTGGAGGGGTATGGTCCTCCCTGGACCATTTCTCCCTCTGCTGCCTCATGGTTTCCGCTGTGCTGCCTCCTGGATTTGCCTCTACCAGTTCCGACTGATGGGGGCTGCCTCTCCTGCTGCCTGCCTGCTTGGGTACCCCCATACCCCTTGCTGGGCCTCTTCTGGCTACCCGGTTTCTGCTGTGGTGGCTCCTGGCTTGCCTGTACCGGTTCCGGCCGGTCTTGGCTTCCTCTCTGGCTGCCTGCCTGCCTGCTTGGGTACCCCCATACCCCTTGCTGGGCCTCTTCTGGCTACCCGGTTTCTGCTGTGGTGGCTCCTGGCTTGCCTGTACCGGTTCCGGCCGGTCTTGGCCCGCTCGGCCCGGCTCCTGGGCTGCCTGCCTGCCTCTCCCGCTGCTGGCCTCTCTTGCGGTGGCCCGCCTCTGCTGCGGATGGCCGGCTTCTCCGGTTGCTTGCCAGAGTCTTTTGGCGGCTCTCCTGCCTGCTGGGGTAACCCAATACCCCTTGCTAGGCCCGGCTCCCGGGCAGGCTGCCTGCCTGCCTCTCCTACTGCTGGCCTCTCCTGCTGCTGGCCTCTCCTGTTGCTGGCCTCTCCTGCTGTTGGCCTGCCTCTTCTGCGTGTGGCCGGCTGTTCCTGCGGTTGGCCGGTTTCTCCTGCTGCTGGCCTGCCTCTCCTGGCTCCTGGCCTGCCTCTCCGGGCTGCTAGCCTGCCTGCTGGGATACCCCCCCTAGCCCTGGCTCGGTCAGGCTCTCGAATGTCTGCTGGTTCCTCGCGCTCCTGCCTTTGGATCCTCTAGGGGGGCTTGGCCCTTTCGGCTGGGCCTCTTCCTTGCCCCTGCCGGTTTCGGCTTGTGGGGGCTGCTTCTCCTGTTGCCGCAGCCTGCTGGGGTACCCCAATTCCCCTGGCGCTGCTTTGCTGCTTGCCTTCTTCTAGCTCCTGCTGACGCTTGGACTCTCCTATTTTTGGGCTGGCAGGCCTCCGGCTTTCCTTCTGGCCTGCCCCCTGGGCTTGCCCAGCTGGTGCAAGCTGCCTTCTTCACTGTTTGTCTGCATGCTGGGGTCCCCACATCCCCCGCTATGTTCGGCTCCTGGGCTTCTCCGCAAGCCTGGGCCTTCGCCCTATGCCTGGCCTTCCCCCTGCGTTTAGGCTGCTAGTGCTGGATCCGGTTCTCCGGTTCACCGGTTGGTCCTGGTTGCTGCCTCGCTCCGTTGCCGGTCCCCTATTCCGGATTCTTCGTCCCACGGGACCTTCCTCCTGTGGATTCCTTGGCGGTGCTTCCGGCCTATGGTCTTTTCCCTGGGTCTCTGGCCTTGGGCCGGACTCTGCCAGACCCCTGGGCCCTTGGATTTGGGGGCCGCTTCTGTGGTCCTCCCCTTTGGCTCTGCTCTGCGCTTCTGCTGGCCCTCTGCCCAGCTGTGCCTTGCCTTCTGGTTTGCCGAACTTCTTCCGCGGGCTGGGAGTCTCCCACTCTCCTGGCGCCCGCTACCTCCAGGGACATCCGTTCCTCCTTGGCACGCTTCTGCCGTCTGCTGTTCGGGCCTCTTGCCTTGGGCTCAGATGCTTGAGGCCTGGTTCTGGCCTCTCTCCTGCCAAGGCTCTGCTGGCGGACCCTCTGCGGCTCGGGACCCTAGACCTCCCCGGCCGGTCTGGTTCTTCCTTCGCCCTGGCTGTTAGGCCCGTCGGCTCCTGCTTTTGGGACCGGCGTCCTGCTGCTCCTCCCTTCTGGGCCGGCTCACGCCCTTGGCTCCTCTTGATTGCCGCCAGGGGCTTTGGTTCTTTCCATGGCTGCTGGCCTTCTAGCTGTGATGGGCCTCGTCTAGCTCCTTGCTTGCATCGAGGCTGTCCTTGCGTCTCACCGGGATCCTCCTATTCCTGATCTGGCGCTGACTGGTTGTTTGTTCCCTGCCTCTGCCCTGGTCTCCTCATGCGACGGGGGTGCCCTCATTGGCATTCTCTGGGCTACGTTCCTCTGGATGTTGGCGGGGCCTGGGGCCTCCTGGCCCTTGGTTTCTTTTTAGTTTCCTCGAGCCATGCTTCCTTCCCAGGCTGTCTTTCCCTGCCGGGCCCCCTGGCTCGGCTCGGCCTGTGCTTGGTTGCGGAGGCTTTTCTGGCCGTCGCCCTGCCTCATCCTCCTGCTTCCCTGCGTCTCTCAGGCTCCTTGGCAGTTTGGGCGAGGTGTTTGCACCTCCCCTCCTTCAACTGACCTCCTGCCTTGGCATGTGCTCCCCCTCACACCTGCAGGGGGGGGGGGGCGGGGCTGGGGTCTCGCTCCTCAGCCCATTCTCCGCTGACGTTGGATTGGGCTTCCTGTGCCCTGCGGGCTTCTGGTGCCTTTGGCCTCTGGGTCTGCCTGCCTCCAGGCTGTCTGGGCGGTCTACCCCCGGGAACGGGCCTTGCCCTCACTCTACCTAGCTCCCTCTGGTGCTGGTGGGCCTTTGCCCACCCCTGGCCCTCCCTCTGGAGGCCTGCATGGGTGCTGGTGTAGCAGCCTTCCTCTGGCTTGGGTCTCCCTTGCCTTGTTCCTCTCCTTCGACCGTCTCAGGCTCCCCTTGGCCTTGGTTCGGTCTCTCCAGGCGCTGTCCCTCCTGAGGGTTTGCCGCCTGGTGTCCTTGTTCTCTCCCAGGCTCCCCCGGAGCCTGTGTTGGGAGTCTCTGCCTGGCCCGGGCTCCTACCCTTGGCCCGGCGGCCTCGTCTGCACTCGTCTGGGTGGCCTCGGCTGCCCTTATCCTCTGCCTGCGCCTTCGGGGGCCTGACCTGCTCCCTTCCTGCCTCCCTCCCTGGCTTCCCCTGGCCTGGGTTGGGGGCTTTTCTTCTGGCGCGATGGCCTGGGGATGGTGGGGTGCTTCGGTCTTCCCGCCTCTCCGTCAGATTTGCCTGCGCTTTGCCGTTGGAGCCTTCCTCTGCCTCTGCTTCCTCCGGCGTCTTCCGTGGCTTGGACCCTCCGGGATCCTCCCCTCTTGGCTCCTGTCCTTGGCTGTTCCTGTCGCTTCTAGCCTCTGGTACACTGGCTTCTCCATGGCCGTTTAGGCTTCCGTGGCTTCAGGCCTCTTTTGGCCTGTTGCTTCCTGATCCACTCCTCGCCTTCCTGGGCTCCTCGTTTTCCTGCTGGTCCGCGGCCGCGTTGTCCGTGGCCGTTGGTCTTGCGGGACCTCCCTGGACCTCAGAGATCTCCGTGAGTCTCCTTGGCGCTCTGGGGTTGGTTTAGGTCTTGCCTTCTGGCTTGTCCTACTTCTTCCCTTCCGGGCCTGGTCCCCCCCTGACCGGTCTGGTTGTGGTCCTCGGCGATGCTTCTGACCTCCAGGGTCAGTGGCCTCCAGGCTCTGGGGCTCGCGATGGTGGCCCTTAGCTGCCTTCTGCCCCTGCGACTCCTTTGGCCGTCCTCGGCCCCTCCGTGGCTTCGTCCTGTGCTTCTGCCATCTGGGCGTGTCCCCTGCCTGTTGCGTTGCCTTGACCCCCCTGGCGCGGACCTCCCCTAGTCTCTGGACTTTGGGAGGAGGACACCTGGCTCCTTCCCAGGCGCTCCTTTTGGTTGGCGGATTTCCTCGGCCTTCCCGGCGGTTTCTCCGCCCCAGTGGCTAGCCTCCCTGTTTCCTGGGCGGCCATCCCATCTGGACGTCTGGGCCTCCCTCTGGGCTCCTGGACTTTCCTCCCTTGGTATGCCCATTTGGTCAACCTTGCCTTGCTATCCTGGGTTTGGAATCCTCCTCCGTTCCTATTGGGCCTTCTGGGTGTCTGCGGATGGGCCTCTGCCTTTGTGGCTGGAGGCCCTTCCCTGGGTCCCAACCTTTGGGACCAGTTGCGTCAGTCTCGGGCTTCCACCTTCTGCTCCGACTGGCTTAGCCGTCCCTCCCCCTGCTTCGCGAGGGGGATGGTCCTCCTTCTGGCCTCGGTGCTCCGGCCACTCCTCTGGGATGTGGTCTGCCGGCCATTGGGATTCTACCCGAGTGCCTTCTCGGTGGATGTTCCTTTCCAGTCGTTCGGGCCGTCCTCTGCGACGTTGTTCCCGGACCCTGGGCCCTCTCCTCCTCTCCTGGTGGTGTGGGGTGCCCTCAGACTGCGGTTGCGGGCGAGTTCCCAGCTTTGCTCTTCCCCTGCCCTATGCAGTCTCTACTGTCGGTCGCTCTCCAGCTAGGGGTCCAGTTCCCTGTGCGGGTACTGGCCCTGGTCTTCTGCCTCCTGCTTGCTCCGGCCTGGTTGTGCCCTGAGCTTGCACAAGGGGGGGGGGGGGGTGTCCCTCGGGGGACGGGCCCCCGAGCTGCCTGCAGCACGTGCTGCCTCCCGGCCCTGAGCCTCCTGGCTCGGTGTGCCGGGTGATTTCTGGTTGTTGCCCCTCCACGGCACAATCTCTTGCCCGTTTGGGGTGCCCCCTCTTGCACCGGCCTCCTAGTGTCCGGTGTATGGGGGCCCCCCGTGGCTCTCTTCATGGCATTCTTTAGGCCTGCCTTCCGAGTTCTGGCTATCTGCCTACTGGCTTGGTTGGCTTTTGCCTCGCCCCGTTTCCAGTCCCTGTTAGCGGCACTGAAACGGGCTTAACATCTGTCCCCGCCTCCTTCCCAGGCTTTGTAGTGCCCTGGGCTTGGATGCTTCTGGGTGATAGTCTTGATGCCTTTGCACTCACGCCAGACCACACCATGGGCTCCCTTGGCAGCAGCAACTGTTTTTTGCTCTGTACTTGGTGTCAATGCCCCTTTCTTGCTTGCGGGTTCCATTCCCTCCTCCACTTTGTGAATCTGCACAAGTAAGCGTTGTCACTCTCTTAGATGAGTGACAATAAGTCTGTGGGCCATGAGCGAAGATAGAGTTTGGGTCCTCCCCTATCGGGATAGGACCTATCTCTATGAGCTCATGGCCCACAGACTTATTACTTGAGTTTCCCACCCACCTCCCCTCGGTGGAATGTCCTTGCGTTCCGCCTCGAAGTAGAGGAAGTCTAGGCGCAAGGGATCATGGGAGATTAGGTGGTCTGGCGGTGGCGCCAAATTTAAAATCTCGGCTGTGACAAGCGTAAAGGCTTGTTTGAGAAGATAACTGCACAAGTAAGCGTTGTCACTCTCTTAGATGAGTGACAATAAGTCTGTGGGCCATGAGCTCATAGAGATAGGTCCTATCCCGATAGGGGAGGACCCAAAATTTATGGATTGATGAAGCCTGAGGATGTAGAGATTCCAAAAAGTGTTGGGAAATTGTCTTAGAATACGTACAAATTTGTAAAACTGAAAGAATTCAAGTGGTCAAAAATGTTACGTCACGTTTTTTTAGTGAAAAAATGCTCGTTTTTCAATGTAAGTGGACTCTATCTCAATAACTATGAGCCAGAATGTCGTGAAATTTTCAGGAAATTAGCACAAGAATGTACTTAAAGCAATGGTGTACCTTTTAGTTGTCACATACAGCCATTCTCATATTTTGAGACCCCTGCAGAAAATATGCTGCGTGGCTTCATTATTTTTGAACTAGGCCATAATTGCTGTGGTGTCTGCCTGTTGTATCAGCCCTAGCCAAAGCATAAAATAAATACAGGACAAACAACCCTATCATCTTGTGCACTGTCCGTGATTTCTGATATTATATATAGATTTTATAGATATCTGCATGTCCAACATTGATACATGTGTGGCTGAAGTATTTGAAGCAGAAAAATTAAATAAAACAAGAGAAAATACTACAGCTACAAACTACTAACATTGGTAGGATATGGAGTTACTCAGTATAATAGAGTATTTTTACGCAGTTCAGGAATATTGAGTTACAAATATTTATCTTGGTTAATTATGACAAAATAGTTGTAATATTCTTGGTAATATTAGATTATTTCTTCCTTCAGAAATCCATCTTCTCCCCCTCCATGTTCGGAAGTACCTTGGAGGACGTCATGTTGATGCAGAAGGACAAATTCCCTGACAGGAAACTTCCCTGGATCCAGACGGAGCTGTCCAATCAGGTGCTGGCACTCAATGGCGCTCAGACCGAGGGTATTTTCAGGTAATATATGCATTTCCAATTTTAAAATAAAATTGTATGATTGGTAAAATAGCGTGGTGATTTGGTCTATCTGAGGATGATTTTGTGCTAGTTCAGTCTCCATTAATCATGCAGTTGCATTCCTCACTAAAAATGTTATTGTAAGAATTATTAGGATGATAGGAAATGAAATTTTGAAACTAAAGATAAATGTTATTACACCTCAGTTCATGCCAAGTACTTATGGTCAACTAATTTGTAGAAAATTTCTTTGAATTATCATGTTTTGACACACAAAATATTTGTCAATCACTCTTTAGCAAATAAAAGTAGGCCACATGGACTTTGGCTTCTAAAATTATGTTCTTGATGATTGCAAGAACGCTGAGGAACAGCCTTGTACAATTTTGTTTGTATAAAACCCTTATTAGTGTTTTGATGTTTAAAATAAAATAGTGTATTATTTTGAAGTTACTAATAATTATGATTTCTCTTTCCTCTAGGGTTCCTGGTGATATTGACGAAGTGAACGCCCTGAAGGTGCAATGTGATCAATGGAAATTACCGATGCATGTGGCCGACCCCCATGTTCCCGCTTCTTTGCTGAAATTGTGGTACAGAGAATTGTACGAGTCGCTAATTCCACCGGAATTCTACGAACAGTGCATCAATAACTATGCAAGTCCCGAGGTGGCCATTAAAATCGTCGACGCTCTGCCCCCTATCAACAAAATGGTGCTCCACTATCTCATTCGCTTCCTACAGGTGGGTTTTGAATTTTTCAGGTTATTTTGAGGTCTTGGGGTAAATCTTATATCTCAATCATTCATGAATGAATGTATTCATGAATGAATGTAGCCACATTTATGGAATTTTTAGTTTTGTTGAGAAATTTTTGTTTGGTTGAGAAATTTTGTTTTGTTTAGAAATGTTTGCTTTGTTTGCTCATGGTATTAAAATCATTAGCTGTGAAATTATTAAAAGGTAAATGCTTACCCAACATTGCAAGCATTTCACAATTGGAGAAAGTTTTTATTGACCAATTTCAAGTTTTCAATCTTTCTAAAAATTATGATGGACACAAAAAAGTATGCGAAAGCAATGCAACATTAACATAATAACCGGGGCGGTCCCGTATTATTAAAATAACTTCAGAAAAGCAACAACAAAAGTTATATAAAATGCTCAAGTGTCAGAACTTAGCTTCAACAAAATATAACATTATCTGAGTGGGCATGTTTTGAGATGTATGTGTTGAAACTTGTCATGCTGTTAATTCTTCATTGTTTTACATATTGTATTTCTGTCTCTTCTTTCAGGTTTTCTCGGCAGACGAAAACGCCTTAGTTACCAAGATGGACACGAACAACCTGGCGATGGTGATGGCTCCCAATTGCCTCCGATGCGAATCTGAGGACCCACGAATTATATTCGAAAATACTCGCAAAGAAATGGCGTTTATAAGAACACTGATACAATCGTTAGATACAAGTTGCATGGACGGAGTTCAGTAGTGCAGGCTGCTGATAGGAATATTATTAATATATCAATTCATCGATGGTGAAAATGGATGAAAATGTGTATAGTTGAAAGGTTAAATGGATGAAAATTGACACTTAGAAGTTACTGGTGAAATCTTGAAAAGAAAACGGATTAAATTCGGAAGAAAAATGGTGAGATATTGATGAAATTAAAATACAGTATCAAAAATTAACGAGATCCGATTGTGTTTAACAGAAATTAAAGGAAAGGTCAGAAAACTGATTAAATATTTTTTAGTTTAATTGGCAGAAATTATCTGTACTTTAGTGCAATTTTGGATAAGAAAATTTTTTTAATGGACTAAGAAAATTGGTGAAATTCTGCCAAGAAATTGAAGTAATAACATTTTAAAGTTTGAATACATGTAGTGCGTGCTAGAATGTATAATTGTATGATACTGACACTGGATGATTCTTGTATATGAGAAACATACGATTGATACGTATTGAACGATACATTTTGAATGATACATATGAATGCATATTTATAACCCATCATTTTATCATATTAATTATCATAATTATTCATATATCTGTTCATTATCATGAATATTCATAAGTATAATGAATATTCATCAGTGAATATTCACGAGTGATGAATATTCATGAAGTAATCAGCCATTCTGTTCATTATATATATGACTCTGCACCGTAGGATATTCATGGTATATATACATCTATATATATGTATAATATATAGTATTTATAATAGTTTTAATCCGAATAACGCTGAATGTTCTTGTGATAAAATGTATTTATATTTCTTTTGATGCTTGTGTAAAAAGATTATGATTTTGCTTGTGTATCATACTTTTATAGCTTCCGAATTGAAATCTGTATTATTTCTCCGATCAATGATACTAATGTAATTAACAACACCGTTGACCTTTGACCTTTGTGACCTCTGAGGTCATGTGGGGTCAAATATTTAAATACCAGCAATAATCATTATATGATATGATATCAGTTCACATAGGAATTCCTATTGATACGATAACCTGATCACGTGTGAAGTTTTTATGAAATTACGTGGAATTTCCATTTTGTAATTTCTATTTGTAATTCCTATTTTGTAAATTTTTGTTTTATGTACACTGTTCAAATGTTTGAGTCCGCACTATTTTTATATATCAGTTTTAGGGTTTATTACGAATTTATTATGAATTCTTATTGCAAGCGAATAAACTTCAGCCAGTGAAATGGATATTATAAACAAATTTATAATATATTTCAATTCTATATATTTGATGGTGCTACGAACCCTAGACCATGGTTAATATCAGTGATTATATAATATCAGTGATGATTATATATGTTGAAACATTGTGCCTCTTTTTAAATTATTTAAATTTTTGCAGTATTTTTTGTGCGAGAATCACTAAGTTGTAAAATAAAATAAATGTCTTGTGAGTTTGAAACAATGCGTGTGATTGAGGATGTCGATAAATAAAGAAATGAAAAATAAATATTGAGATATGGTCGAGAGATATATATATAATAAGCCCTCATTAAACCAATTGATCTATACACTGTATTTGAATAAAGTGTTTCACTCTAAAAGCTCAGTTTGGATAAGGGCTATTCCATTTAAAACTCTGGGGGGGGGGGTGGTCGGGTTGATTTTTTTTTCGTAAGATGGATGGGGGGGTCGGCAAAAATTCACTTTAGATGTATGGAGGGATGCCAAAGAAATCGATATAGATGCAGGGGGGGTACCCGAAAAATTCACTTCAGATGCATGTAGGGGGGCCTCTGACCCCCTCCTACACCTAATAAATAAATAATTGCTACATACATGCTACAAGAAATTAAATAAACCATCATTTCAGACGAAATTTGACAGGTCATTGCATTGTCAAAATTCGCGAGCGCCGAAATTGGCCCAACTTCGGGGCTTCTGCTGACCTGAAATGGACATGAAACCACTAAAAAACTATTTAGAAATGTGCACAAACACTTTAATAAGTAATTTTCGGTACCTGTCAGTCATTATTAAGCTTATTATTCCAAAATGCAGCTATAAAAGTCCTCATCAAAAAAGAAATAAACATTCAGACGGCCATGACCTTTCTTCTTCTTCTTCTTCTTGAGATTGATTCCCACCTCTGTGCAGGGCGAACCTCCCTTGGAGGGTAATGGTATACATCCTCTTCAGTATGCTAGGAGTTATTTTGTAAGACATGATTTGATTTGATTTAAATTTATTCACTGTACTTAAAAATGAAACAGTAGGATTACACAATAAAGATTACTCTTATTTCCATTGTGGTCCTTTTGATGGGAGTCTCCAGAAAGTTCATTGACAGTGATTAATTAAATAAAATAAAATATATATCTTGACAGTTCTGGTGGGGTCAGCTCTGAATCTTGAGCCAGATCTTAGGAGGCAATATATATTATAATTTAATGGATGCTTCACATCTGAATTCTGCCTCAAGACAAGTTACATTCTTCTTCTTCTTCTTCTGCTGTGTGCTGGGATACCCCGGGTTGCCGGGTCGCAGTAATACAGAAAATGCTAAAAATTGAATAAAATGACTTTTTCTTGAGAGAATCATCAATTGGATCAAGGGAGCACCCTGGAATCATTTGAAACAAAATTGTAAATTTTGACTATCTTGTGAAATTTAACATTCTTCTCTGATGCCTCTGTCATTATTAGGGAGATGCCTCTGTCATATATCAGGGAGAGGCCCCTGTCCTATCACGGAGAGGCCTCCTCCTCCGCACGGAGAAGCCTCTGCCTCAGTATGGAGTCATCAAGACACTAGAAAATATTGGCCAAGAAAAATGGAATAATTAAGTCCCTTCCAAAAATAAATATTGATTTCAAGAATTTTGGAGGATTTGACTTCCTCCTGCATCATGTCACGGAGAACTGCCTCCACCTCCATCATATCTCTGAGAGCTGGTTGGAAAATAAGAAATAAATTCAAGAATTTTGGAAAGTCTGGCTGGCTTCACCCCCATCATATTACGGAGAACAGTTAACCTTGCGGAAGTCGGACAAAAATAGATTGCACTATTCTGTCCAAGTTAAGAGAATATCCAGGGCCGTAGGCTGGGCTGAATCCTGGGGGGGGGGGGGCAGAGACCGGTCTGGGGGCATGTGCACCCTGGAAAACCGTTGAATATCTGAAATTTTTACATATATCATTGTAATGCACCTTTACTGGCCGAATTCTAGGGGGGGGCAGCCTTGCCCCTCTGCAGGCAACGGCCCTGATATCAGACAAAGAACTCTTAGTCAGAAATATGAAGCAAGTTTTCCGATGAAAATTGTCTGAGATAGGCAGAGATCCATTAACTTTAATGCAAATCCGACTTTCGAGGTTTACTGTTTGCATTTAATAGCCACAGAAGATTAAGACAATTTCTTGCAGTTCATGAAGGCAATTCCAACTTGGAAGTTAAAAGGTAATAAAGTGCAGCCAAAGACCACATTTATTGGATTGCGAAATGGAAAGTTTGGCGTCTGCAATCAAACCAGCAAATTTAATTTTTGATGGTGAAATTTTAAAAAAATTATATGCATGTAGGGTTGAGATTTTTTTTTGGGGGGAGGGGGTCAAAAGATGTTTGTCGTGGGGGGGGGGCGAAAAAAATTTGGATTTGATGCATGTAGGGTGGGTAAAAAATTCGCATTTGATGCATGTAGGGTCTCCAAAAATATCGAAGTTGACGCATGGAGGGGTCAAACTTAATTCACTTTAGATGCATGGGGGGGGTCAAAAATGTAACCTGACCACCCCCCCCCCAGGTTTTTAAATGGAATAGCCCTAACAAAAAATTAACCGCCGAGAAAAACTGTAAGTTAGTCATTTGTGAATTAGAATTTTATTTTGTAAGCTCAAATTATAATTTGCAAGTTGTGATTTTCAAAGTGAAGCAACTTTAACAATCCTCTAAAAATAAAAAGTTATTTTAAAACATCATAGTAAACGAGAATTTTGAAAGTATGAAGTATATCTGAACTAAAATGTGTGACTTAAGTTTTTCAGCCATATGTCTCAATTTAAACTTTTGTGATAAATTCTAAGGTGTAACCTGAATTTAATTTGATCTTTCCTTAAACTGAATGTGATATTATTTTTACTGCTCAAAGTACCACCTGGCAGAGGTATCAGGAACTAGTATTAATGGGAAATAATTTTATAATCAAACTTTCTCAGTATGATACTCAGTGTAATTTAATAAACAAATTTCTGAACAAATCTTTTTCTCTGAGCACCAACAAACGCTACGAGCATTTTAAATACGAAATCAAATTTCATTTCCGAAGTTTACACAAAGTATTTTGTCTGTACCAGAGCAAATATAATTAATTTTGCCCATTTCTTTACTAGATGTGTGTCGCACCATTGCAGAAAAGTGTCATTCTGAAGGTCAAGACTGTTTCATTTAAAAATGGAAGTTTTGTGTTGCAAACGAAGTCACTAACACCGATTTACTGTAAATTTGTGACATTAAAATATTTGCATTGGTTAAGTATTTGATTTAAAATACTCAAAATATTTGACAGAATAAATTTGTGTCCTTATTCATTTAACTTTATGCATTGATGGTCTGCTCCTAGTCGAATCTCTCTACAAGTATTCCTATGAATTCTGCAAATTAAAATGTTTATTAAAATGAACATTTATGCCTTTTTTTCTGTTTATTTGCTTTGAAATGAGATCTAATAATGTTTCTTTATAAAATGATTATTAAAATGTAAAAGATTAATGTATGAAGTTCAAGTCTATGATGAAGTTCTATGATATTATCTCCGCAGAACACTTGTCTATAAAACTAATTCTTCTTCTGAAAAGCATTCTTGGTCAGGAGCCTTAAAAAGACGAAGCTAGCTATGTGAAATAACTGATCTCTTTGAAAAGTGAAAATAGATAAGCATCTTCAGTTCAGAAACATCACAACTACCTATCGATTGGTGTTATTTTGTGTTCCTTCCTTCCGCGGTAATTTATGTAGACCGACAATCGTAACAAGGAAGAAGTCTTGTGAAGTTATTTTATGTATTTTTTTCTGTAAGAACAAGAAATCCAACTGTATTTCAATGAAAAATTGTACAAAATATAGACAAAATGCATTTTTGTATTTTCTTAATCGCATATTTATTTAACTTTATTTCTGCTTAGCAATGTCTTCCACCAATCATTTAATGTATTAATTTAATCCGTTCTTGTATATTTGTTTACAGTGACTAATCAAAGTGTATTAAGAAATATATAAATCGATTGATAAATCAATCAATTTATGATAAATCGGTTGGTTAATCGATTGTCAATTCAGCCATTATGATGGTAACATGTTGCGTGGATGTACGAGACATGTTACGTGTGATGTACGAGACATGTTACGTCCTGCAAAAGCAGGAATTAAATTTAAAGATGTGAAAATTGAAGCACATGAAATTTGTGAAGCAAGAGACTTGTGTTCCTACGAATGACTTTGAATGTGTATATCTTCGTACATAAATTGTATAATTGTAAGATATTGTATGTTACTCTCTGTATACTACGTGAAATGTGTTGAAAAGCGTGATTTTTTGTGTACAATTCTATGTACATCTAACCATCATCAATTACAAAAAATACAAAAAATTTCAAAATAAATAATTCATTGATCATTTCTCATTTTACTAAATCTAACGGAGCACCCTGCTATTGTAATAATTCTATAATGTTGAACTTAGCCATATTATTGCAAATTTATTGGATTTGAAGTACAGATATCAAATTGTTAATCTATAAATTGTTATTTAATATAAATTATGGGATTTTCATATAATATATCATTAAATGTGACAATTTATTTTTCGCCATTTTTGAAATCACTGAATCATAGCAATTTTGTGTGTAATTGATACTGATTTAAGAATCAAATTTTAGATTTCTTTAAGCTTTACACCTTCTGCGTAAAAAATCCCATTCGATCGAGCCCTGATCAAAATATTAGGCTGAGTAATGTTGGTTATTTGGTTCTCATACCGATTTGTGTAAAAATATTGAAGAGCAAAAGTCTATTTCGGTCACTAGTTCATTAATTTGTAGTATTTGATGTAGAGTTATTGCCTGCTAATATAAAGAACTTCAGTTAAATTGTTTAGGAGTCAAAATGAGTACAAAGTACTCATGTTTTTGTTATTACTCATGAAAGATCATATTGATGAAATAATCAAAGGAAGAAGGCATGAGAACCAAATAACCTAATTTGTCCGCCTTATACAGGTTCACCATTTTGTTTTTGGATTCTTTTAAAATCTTTAACAGTGTTGTTGATATAATTTTTGTATATTTTTTCTACGAGTACACTATTTTTCAATATTTTCCAATAGCAAGTACAAATCATTGCTTACCAATGGAATACCATGGCTGTTTTGCTGCTGTGTATTATTTTTATCGTGTTTTGGCACAGGTTTTTTTCCCGAGGAATTTGTCCCGTCTGTTAGTCCAGTGTTTGTTCAATGCTTACTCTGTACATATATGCATCACCAATTCCTTTCCATGTTATTTGTAAATATATATTGCATATTTAAAAATATAAATCATCTTTGTCGTTCTTAATAGTTATACTATACTGGGGAAAACAATGAAACATGTAGGGGAGACCGGGGCTGGTTGTCACAGGGGCAGGTTGTCACATGTAACACGAAATTATAATTCTGAATAACAGCTGCAATAAAAGTCAATGATTGGAAAGGGTTGGACTTGATTCCAAAAAGCTAAAAAATGCACCCCTGACACAAATAGCCACTGCGACAGGTAGCCCCAGTCTCCACTAGTATGTACTTTCAAAATGCTGATTTGAACTTCATTTTACCTGTGGAAGTAAATCTTTTCCACGATTCAAACATCTTTAAAACTGACTGGCAATGGAACATTCTGCTTCTTGCCAATTTCACACGGACTTCTATCGAGATTGGAGAAGTTCTAGTCAAATTGCAAATCAAATTTCAAAATGGAATTTTGGTAGATTTTACATGTGGTAGCCTTCTCTTTCTGGTTGCAAATGAGCCATACTACTTGTCTTTCTTTTTCTGAACGTGCTCTCTTGGTCACATAAGTGACATCCAAGATTCAATTCATCTTGGTGTTTCATTTTGCAATGCTTAGATATTATTTTTTTAATGATAATTTGAGAAAGGCTCAGCAAATTTTATCATAAATTTGACTTATAATGTGGATGCAACTGTCTGAACTCCAGTTGTAGTTGCATTAGCATTATTATGAATGTAGTGTTAGATATAACTCATCATGTTTCTCCCTGCTCCTACCTGCTGATCGATGTGGAGTCTTGTCTCTTTGTAGTTAGTTACTAGTCTGACAAAGGCTGACCAACAACAAGCCTCCGGCTGTCTTGAATCAGATAGAATTTCTAGATCTAGTTAGTTACCAGAAAGTTTGGCATTCAGAACAGTCAATTTGGCATTTCAGTGAATATATTGACGGTAACATTAATTGATATCTCCCATATTTTATCAGGAAATTGGCAGCATGTTTGTTTTGATTTATAAGCAAGACTTAGGTAGTTGAAACGATCAAACGAACGAAACAGACTGGATCTCTGAGATGCCGTTAAATGAAATTTGATTAAAATGTTAGTTTTTTCATCATTTTATGTCGGTCTTAACAAGCTTGCACCCATACACCCCAGACAGAAGGACGCAATTGAATTGGAATATCTTTGCTTCCATCACCATGCTCTATTTTAAGAACAGTATGGTGATGTCACTTTGATTGATTGATTGATGGTGATGTCACAAAAGTTGTGACATCACAATGGGTCATGTGACATCACAATGGGTCATGTGACATCACCAACAATTAGACTGTGACATCACCACACAACATCATGATGTCACAACTTTACAGCTGAATTTCATGGAGAGCAGTTGGAGATTGTAAAATGAATTTCTGAAGTTTATTGATAAAAAATTACGTCAAGTCACAATGGAGTCTATAGAAGGTCAGTCTAAAGAAGGTCCGACTAAAGAAGGTCCAACTAAAGAAGGTCCGACTAAAGAATGTCTGACTAAAGAAGGTCCAACAAAAGAAGATCCAAAAACGCATGGTTCAAAAACAGAAGGTCCAGCTAAAGAAAGTCAGGGAAAAGATGGTCCAACAAAAGAAGGTCCAGCGACAGGTCCAGCCAAAGAAGGTCTAGCGAAAGAAGGTCCAAAAAAGGAAGGTCCAGTGACAGAAGGTTCGACTAAAGAAGGGCCAACAAAAGAATGTCAAGTGACAGAAGGTCCAGCCAAAGAAGGTCACGCGAAAGAAAGTCCGTCTGAGGAAGGCGTCACAGGATTGTCGATTCCTGAAGACAAAAGGACATTTAAGAATTTCAAAATCGAGAAGATTGTGTACTGCAATCCCAACAGTGAACAAAGGGGATCTCCTTCATGTTCAACTCCAAACACAATTTTAGCCCAAGTCACGAAACCTGGGGAGACGACACTTGCTTCAGCCTCGAACAGCAACAAAAATGGCGAAAAGAGAGTCATAAAACTTGTGGCGGTGAAGAAAAACGGCTCTGACGTGAACACGAATAATGTCAAAACAGTTAGGCTTTCAAGTGTACAGGATTCGAGCAAGCCAACATTTAAACTGGTCGCTCAGTCTCCGAAAAACCCGAGTACAGCGACAAAAACAGTGCAATTGACAAGCATCCTACAAAAACAGCCCCCAAAGAGGTTGACCTCGGAAGTGATAATCATTCCGAAAACAGCAGCTGCCAGAGGACACCAGCCAATTTTACCGAAGACAGAAAAGTTTCAAGAAGTCCTCATCAAAAAAGATTCATCTCCTTCGGTGGTCAAGATTATTTCGAAACCAAAAGTGACGACACCAAAAGTGACAACAAAGTCTGCTCTAAAACCTACCATGGCCGTACAAAAGACTGCCGTTATAAACAGCAAAAGCTCTCCACATCCAATACAGACTATATACTATCCAAGGTTTGATTCCAAACCGAAGTCATCAGTGCAGACAGTCACAGTGCCACTACCGAAATCATTGACAGCAACGTCAGATCACTCTCAAGTTTTAAAATCAAACAATTTGAAAAACAAGTCATCGACTGCAATTAATGCTCCAGTTATATCTAAAGCATCAAATTTTACACCAAATTCAAAACCCAAAGCATCCTTTCAACCGAGCAACAGCACCTTTCAAAAGCAAGATCCTATTCCCTGTCCGAACCAGCTGCAAAATGATCTCGTCCGAACGATGAACATGATTTCATTCCAACCTCTCAACGACACAGAGAGCGATGAATCAGAAGACGAAGAAATGAACCAACTGTACAAGGCCAAGAATAATCTGGCAAAGGATAAAGACGCAGATTTAAAAGAAGAGAAAGAAAAGAATGATCTCTCTTGTGTGGGAGATTCTCCGGTTGTTTCTCCTAATGCGGTTCGGTCTGAAGACAAACCAAGCAATCAAACGGAAGAAAGTGCGACAGACGATTCCAAAACAAGCAATCAAACGGAAGAAAGTGCGATTGGCGATTCCAAAACTACATCTGATGGTCCAGAATCTGATAATGAAATCTCAGAGAATAAAGATTCGGGGAAAACTGATGCGAAGACAAAAAATGATAAAGTCTCCAAAGCGAACGAAGATGAAAAAGAAACTGAATTCGAAAATCCAACCGCTGAAAATAAAGAGTACCAAGCCAGGATCAAAGAAAGTCTCTTACCAAAGAATAACGAGATTCCTTACAACGATTTCATAAAGATTTATTTGGACGATCAATCGAATACGGATAAACTGTCATTAGAGGAACTATTCATGATGCGGCAGTTGCTAATGAAGCGAGAATCGGACCCGGAATATCCGCAAGGGAAGGACATCAAGGAAATCAATGCAGAAATTAAAAATATTTTGGAAAAACAAAATTCAAAGCAACCAGAATATCCTTATCCCGTTGTTTACAAAGAAAAACGGAAGTATACTAAAAGATGGGAAGAACCAAAAACGCCGAAGGACGTCAATGTCAAACAGAAGAGAAAGTATTCTCGTAAAAGTAAATACGCCACAAAAGAATTACAAACAGAAGATAATTACGAAGATGCATTGCTGAAAGAAGCTTGGGACCTCTTGACGGCACGGTTGGTCGAATACGTGCACATGCCACGAGAAGTTATGAACCAGTACGAAAAAGAACTGTGCGAAACATTCCAATACAATGATGATGCCGTTGCTATGGTTACTGACAAGAGTTTGTACGTCTGGCAACTGATCGAGACTCTTGGGATTTCGTAAATTTACTGAAATTCACAAAATAATGGTGCTCTAGTCGCTAAACGGATATTTTGGTATTGATATAGAACTTGGTTTCGAAGGAGACTTTTGTGTTTCTAGTCAAGTAGAGTTTGTAAGTTTGAGTTCACAATTATACGTACATTGCACTTATTATATTTGAGAAGTTAGTTACGGGTTGAAGTTTGTTATTATTATTATTTGTATCACTGGTCATTAACAGCAATGAATTCAAATTTCATTAGGTATCAGATCCACTTTGAAAGAAAAAACTAAAAGGAACCTTTACAGTAAATTAATAAGTTTATACAATTGTTATTACAATCATGTCATTGAAATTCAAACATTACATCTTGTTTAAGTATTTTACACAACATTTTATTGTTGAAAATTTAACATTATTGTTGAACATTGTGTACTGATCATGGAAATTTATCATCATCTAAGTTCTAAGATAAAATTTATGGATGAAATTCTTAAACAAGAATCCGAGGATTCAAACCCTGGGTTCTGTTGGGAATTAGCAATTAAGGTGGCTCGATACTCGTGAACTTTCCAAGATAGGATTTCTTAAAAATAGTTTAAAATGATCCAAAATATAGTTTATAGCAAGGATATACAAACCAAAACGGTCGCTACCAGACTTTCTTTCAAAATATTTGAGATTATGTAAAAGAAACTCAGTCCACGCAAACCTGAAAAACTCAATTTTTTTCTTAATTTTTTTACTGTGAAGTTTTCCCTGCCATTCAGTGGCCATTCATCCTATGTTATTACATGAAGCATGGAATTAAAGAGGATAGTTTTATGGAAAAGCTGATTAAAATTCCAGAAAGATATATTTAGTTTAAAGAACTTTTCTTGGGGTTTGGATCAAAAGTTATGATTTTGAAAATTTTATTTTTTTTATGAACCATAGCGCTAAAAAAAAATGACGAGATAGGATTTTCTATTTCTTTGTCATTTGCTTCCATATGAAGTAAGAAACAATATAATGGCACGAGCATACGGCCCAACGGGCCTGGAAATTGATATAAAAAGTCATTTTGGAGAAATTCAACATGCTAGCCGAAAATCGCCTGCAGAAATTTTCTACTAGGAGTAGAGAGCTGAAAGTCCGGCTGATTATAGTAGATTTCATAGCGCATCTAATGCTCTAAACGAGAAGTCTCTAACCCTACTAGAAGTGGCGCAAATGGCAAACCAAGCGGGCGAGGCATGGAATTTCAAAATTGAAAAAAGATGCTGAAGTAGTATAGTGGCAGCAGAGCTCAGCTGCAATGGTGACGTTAGTTACGATAGATAGGGCCTGCCTGGCTGCGCGTGAATGTGCGCTAACTACCACTTTGCATGAGTAGCGAGCCACCTTAAGCATAAGATCCGTGGATACAAGATCAAAGTAGCACTGCACTGCGAAGTGCAATCAGCTTTGACACCTGCCAGATTGATTTCGAGTGCTGTTTCTCAATGGCAATTTGGTAAACTGAGGGTGAAAAAATGCTTTAGAACTTGCAGAATTGCAATTAACATTGTAAGACTGCTTCTGAGAATATGTGTACTGCAAAAAGCAATTGCCAAATTTATGCATTATAGGCCTTCCTTGAATCGCATGGACGATCGTCACGTGGGCAACATTATAATGCAAAGTCAGCTTGAAAACAGCCCCTCAAGACTCAAACGATCTATTAAACAACAAACTACTAAAAAAAAAATTAAAAATTTTTTTTTTTTTTTTCAAATTAAAAAAAAAAAAAATCACAACAAACCATCCTGAATTCCACAACGCATTTTAGTTCACCTCTATATGAACACAAAATGACACACTTGACCACATCCACACCTGTATTAAGGCTGGGAAAACTTTTTTCCAAAAATCTCTCAGACTGGTTTTTAGATAAAATTACCCTGGGGGAACCCAGGGTAAAAATATTAACTTTCCTTGCCTGCAACACTACTAAATTACTACTTATGACTTTTGTAGTCACTTCACCAATGGAATCTGTGAAGTTATAAATTTTGACTGTGTCAAAGTTGCGTGATCCTAGCGGAATGAAAATTTTAAATTTTCATATTCTGATAGTTCAATTAAGAATACATTTGTATATTTTTGGCGCTCTGTGGTCTTTTGGCGGCATCTTGAATAAGTAATGATAAAGTTAAATCCATGAGATCATTCTGAACTAGTGTCTCATTTTTCATCGTCAACGGAAATATTGGCAATTTGGCGGTTAATACTTCGTAGAAAACTATACCGAGGGACCACACATCTGCTGTGATGGCATTGTAAGGTTTTTTTAGCCAAATTTCTGGCGCAGCATAAGCCACACTTCCGCAATAATCTTCTGCTAGAATCATTTCACCGTTTTCGTCGACGCATTTCATCGCCATGCCCAAATCAGATATTTTGACGACAGATTGTACGAGTAAAATGTTAGCAGGCTTCATGTCTCTGTGAGCTATACCAATCCCATGCAAGTATGAGAGACCTTCTATGCACTGTTCAAAGATTCTCCGAGCTTTTGGTTTCGATATCGGACCATCTTGCATTAAACTCCGTAACGATTGCTCTGCAAAATCCATCATTAATATCACATACACATTTGTTTCGATCACAAAATGCAATTTGATAACATTTTCATGTTTTAAGGTCTTATGGATATCAATTTCATTGTCTAATCTTCCTTCTAAGTACTTCTTCGGTAACTTTTCGCAGTCTAAAACTTTCGCAGCTAACTTCGATTTCGTTAACATCGACTTAGTTTCATAGACCGTTCCGTAACGACCTTCTCCGATAACTTGGTGTAGAAACATTTTCCTTTTCGCTAAAATTGCAGTTAGTCTTAAAACAGACATAATCCAAATGAAACTTTAACTTCACTCTTTACCAGCAAATACAAAATAATACAGCTCCGGCTATGAGGGTCACGACTAGATAAAACTACTGGCAAAATATTTAGTAATCCAGTATAAGCACGCTGGTCAGCAGCCGAGAGACTACAGAATTCCTCGTCTGGAAAACTTCAGCAACAGAATTGATCCATGTAGAAAGTAATGACATGTTTAAATAACAATGAGCATATTGACATTTTAATTGATGTCCTTTATTTTAAAGTCTTTTTTAAAGGAGACTTCCGCCAACTTGAACAATAAAGTAAATGTTTGTTTGTATTGATTTTGTCATACATATTTGAAAATAGTCTGTGTCCACTGTTATTCAATTGAGCTCCTTTGAGTAATTTACATCAATCAATGCCCAATTTTTAATACAATTAATTGGGAAAAGCTGACCGTTAGCCAAATTTGGTAGCCGACTTTACCTATTTCGTAAGATTTCTATTTTATAAATAAATGTTACAATTTTGAAAATATAATATATAGTCTCCCATGTTAAATACTGTAGGTAAAGCCATATCAGCTATCTACATCAGTAGCCAGTTGGAGCTAGACTAATCACCAACAGTGAGTACATTCCATCTCAATTCTTTGTGTACCTACAACCACAGCTTCGCCAAACAGTTACCAGTAACCCGCAATCTATAAGTTGATCAGAAATAAATCGTTTAGCATTGATCACATGTAGCATGCAACCTTCAAGGGCCGATGACCTCCATCGACAGCTAGAATAGCCACCGATGGTCCATGGCTAAGTGGTCATCAATAGGGCTCAATACTTGGACAATAGCCTCAATTCAATTAACCAGAGATGGGGAGACTAGCAGCCACTAGCAGCTAGTTTTACTGAGAGTACTGGGGTTCAGTTGTTTTGTATCAGTAATTGGCAGCTAGTGGTCAATGGATGGATGGATGTTTGGGGCTTTACGTCCTGTATTTATGCACTTGGTAGACCAATTAGGACAGGAGGAGGACACGGCAATGAGGCGAAGGATGATTGAAACAGCCGCCCAACATAGGCCCAGGTGACCCGGCAAGAGCTGGATTCGAACCCTGGACCCAGCGATTGGCAGTCCAGCACGCTACCACTAGACCAACTCTCCCCCCAGCCATTGGTCAATACCAGTGTATGACAACATTGTAGTGATGTAAGGGTTGGTGAGAGGGTTTTGTGTCCTTTATTTTTGCACTGACCAGGTGACTTCCCTGTGGCCTAACTGTTAAGTCTAAAGAGCGCTTGTTTGTGCAATCACTGGCCCTGAGGTCGTGGGTTCAAATCCCACCCTTAGCACTCAATGTGGTCCAAAGCTAGATGGGTTGCAATTTCTGCATGGACGGGGAATCAAACCCAGGTCTCACAGTTTATTAGCGGCTCAGCAAGATATTGTCACCATGAAAGGTAAATGTCGGCCGAGCTCACAGGAGGACGACAGACTGAGATGTTAAACCAAATACATTACATTACCTTTATGGCCAAAAGCAGGAACGGAGGGGGGGGGATGCATCCCCCCCACCAGACCAAAATTTATATATTTTTACATCCACGACGCGATAGCCCGATACACCCCCCCACCAGAATTTTCTGGATCCTCCCCTGGCCAAAAGAAGGATCTCTCCGTCCCAACAACATTGGGGAAAACTGTAGCATATATGAAGGTCTATACAGGTCTATAAAGGTCATGTAACTATAAAAGATCATAACATAGTACAGGAATCCATATGAACAATGAAAAATACCAGCAGGACACAACGGTCAATATTGACTTAATAATGTAGCTAAATGTAGCAGAAACCGTTTGGACAAGGCAAATAGACTATTGTTCATGAAAACCAACACGCCACTGCTTAGAAAATACTGCAGCTTAGAATTTTAACAGCAGCATCTGTCAGTAGGGTGCAGCCCTCTAAATCTCTAAACTAAATTGTTGCCACTGATGAGGATTAAATGACGAGATGAATGGACAGATGATTGTGGCTTAACGTCCTGCATTTATGCACTGAGGAGTGAGGGCACTGAGAAGGCTAATTACAGAAGGAGAACACAGACACAAGGTGAAGGATGATTGAAACTACTATCCAACAAAGGTCCCATTGACCCAGCAAGAGGTTGAAAATATTGGATTGAACCAACGACCCAGGGACTGGAGGCTTGTACACTACCATGGAGCCAACCCCCCTCCCTAGGGACAGAGGGGTCTGCAATGACTGTGTGGACCAAATTCAAAACACTCTAACCACAGAATCAATAATATAATTGCATTTACATATATATAATGATTTATTCTTCGAGGACACAGCGGCAATCAGGTACATTGACAAAATATACACACATCAATGCATACCAACAAAATTTACAAATGTATCTCAAGCTTGTTAATCTTAACATTTTTAGGGCCTTCTAAAGAATGTAAATTTCAGCGATTACAATACTTGGCGCACATAATCTCATTTAAGAAAAGGAACAATATCATTAAACTAATATATAGCTTTGCACTCATAGGAGAACGATTTATTTTGTGTGCAAATTAAGTAGGTGAACCGTTTTCTGTGAGGGACCTACTTTAGTAATTACTTGATCTTCCCTGCTATTAATGCACATAGCTGTGTGTAAACGGGTGATCGCTGTGAAGATTTAATAAGCCCAATTGATAAATTTCAAATTCACAAGACAATGAATGCACAATCCGTGCTCTTGTTTTAACAGGGGTTATGGGGTATTCGGACTAAATTAGGCCCTAATTCATCACAGAAATATGTTCACCTACTAATTTGTATAATCATATTCAATATATTTTATCTCAAAGCAGGTTGCAAATTCATAGCATCAATTAACAAATTCACCTTACATAATATTATATGAAAACCAGAAGCAATTTCTGCATGATAAGAGTATTTAATAGCATCTCAATTTGTTCTCAATTTATACACCATCTTTTTGTTAATTCACTCACAACCATAATCACATACATGTGTATACATGTATAATCAACATCTACATATATATATATAACAATCTTTTGAGTATTACAAGCCATGATTCTATAAAAACAACTTTCAAATCTCAGTTATCTTGTATTTAGCATTTTGATATCATTGACACAATACAAACGAGAAAATACCTTCGGACATTTATAGAGCATTACAAAATACAGATCTTTCTCCTTCCGTAGAATCACAACATTATTCATCAACAATTCTAATTATTCTATCAACATTGTTCATCATTTAAGTTTTACAAAATAAAAGGTCATACAATTTAAGTACATATGTCACTTGTGTATTTTAAAGTCTACTTGCAAAATATTTTCCTACCAAATACAGAGAAATCACAAATGTGTAGATCAGTCAAAAAGTAATAGCCACGGAATATTTTATGGTCATAAAATTTTAGAAACTGTTTCAATATTACGAAAAATCTCACAACAATCGTTCATTCAATGCCCTAGGCTAATGTATCTATAATGTATGAGGGAAGAGTAGAAAGATTATCATCAAAGTTTTGATTCACTTTGTAGTTTGTATCTCAATTATCATCTTGGGTGATTTTACTATTTTTTACACACCGTACCATGAATGGTACATCTAGTACGAAAATAAAGATTTATTAAAATTAATTTATGTCACAAGAACAATAATTATCTCTCTTTGTACTTTTCACTAAAAAAAACCAAAAAACTTGTTAAACATCTAAAAAGTTCAATTATGATGTCTAGCAATATTCTAATTCAAGCAATTTATAATCATAATTCACCCTACACTTAACAGTCACAGGCAGAAAGACGCTACCCTAAAATAGCTAATACACACTTCGGAACTTTGCCTGATTCATTTGTAAGACACTTGTTCATGTAATCTTCATTTTGCATGACAACATAATACACGCGACATAAAACACGCCATGACACTTCGAGAAATACGATAAAGTCATCCATGAGTAATTTTCAAATCGGCATAATTCTCTGCGACATAGTATATAAGTTTAGCCAATACATCTGACTAAGAGGCGACCATTGATAAAAGCTTGCAAATAATATTAGAGTTGTGTTTTTGAAAAGCTAATCAGCCATTTATAGCATATTCATCTGCATGATGTCAATATATACTTTTATCAAAGAAAATTGGAGTCTTTAAGCATTGATGACTCAGAATTAAGACCACCTCGAAATTAAGACCATTTGGACTGGTCCCATGGGTGGTCTTAATTGTGAGGTTCCACTGTATTTCTATGAAAACTAATATCCGAGAATTTCCTTTAATTTAATTAGACAGATAGCGCAAGAGTGAGTTTGTGATTTACTTCCCACCAGCACCAGTGTTGACTGTTTGGAGGTAGATTGTGCTAGAAAATATAAGATTTCACCGATAGTTTTTAAAAGTATACTCGTCATTCATCAATGCTATAAAAGGCCAGATGACATTAAAATTAACAGAGCCACAGGGATGCAAGATGATTAAAAGGTATAAGACATATTTTCAGAGTAATTCTCCAGAAATAAAATTTTGTTCAAATAACTTTTTTTCAAAATATATCTATCCACAGCTATATATATATATATTTGCACCATGGTAAGTATCTGAGAACATGCTAAGACACTAAGTACAAAAAGTGGAGGATCGCACTTGGCACCAGTGTTTATTTATAGACAAAATACAAATATTTTCATCCAATCACATAATTCAGACCTCTTAAGACCCCAAAAAGTGCTTCATACCTAATAGTCTAGTCACAAACTTTTTGAGTTATTGAGTTATCGCATCAAGTGTACATTGTCTAAAATGGAGTCACAACACATGTAAGATCAACTTTAAGACAAGTTTTCACCAATAAAGCAGTTGAAATTTCAGGGTTGTCACAGATACCGGAAAAACCACTCAAGGAATTGGGGATTTTCATGAATATCACATGTCTGTCTTTCTTTTCGGCATCTTATCATGATTATAGGAAGATTTTTCAGAAAAAGTTTCTATGAAAATTCATGTATGGGCCAAAAAAAACTTCCATTTTAAAAGACAATTTTTTCCATATCTCAAAGATTTTATTATGAAATCAAATTAATGAGTTTCAAAAATCCAATCCATGAGTGTTTTTGCAAAGATCTGGGCAGAAAAAGCCCAATATCAAATTCATGTTTTTTTTACTTAATCAGGATATGACAACCCTGGAAATTCAAAACATGAAATAAGACTGAAAAACTCTCTAAACTCAACAGTCAAATGTTAATCTATTCATTTTACTCCATCAACAATTCACAAACAATACATTGATAGTTTGATACGTCAAGTAACAATTAGCGCTTAAAACTCACTACTCGTACAATATTTCCCAGAACAATGCAGGCACTCAGTATGGGTGTATAGAGTAATCAAACTATGTCAAAACATTATTTCTCTTAATTATTGGACAGAATTTGATATAAATAACAATATACTATCAAAACATGAACAATGCAAAAATTCAAGGACGTTTAGAAAACAGTTGAAAAATCAACGGACAAATATTTGAGATTTGCATGAAAGCTGAAACAGTTGCATGATGACAGAATAACTGAAAGTTCTAGAAATAAATCATCTGTAAAAATAGTTTTTCACCGATGAAATAGCCTAAAAAGTTATTTGAATTTTATACAGAAATATTACGCTTTATATCTAAATATTCATATCTATCATATCATATTTTCAAAATACTTTTTTGAAAATTGGTATAAAAGGATGATTGTAGAAGATAGTTGTGGTGTGAGAATAATTTTTCAGCATGGCTGCCAGGAGAGAGAGGAAGAAGGATGTGATTGGTTGTTGGAGGTCACATGATAGAGAAGAGTTGAGGGGGGATTCCCCATAGGTTTAATGATCCTAGTTTGACTGCAAAAAACCAATTGTGGAGCCCAATTGTTTGATTTAATAAAACAGCTTTACTTACAAATAGGATTAAAATCATTATCATCCCAATCTTAATCTAAAATGTGACTATACTTCTCGCAAAACTTGCCATTTGTAAATGCAATAAACGTTACAAATTTATGCAAAAATAACCTTCATTTGAGATTTACAATTCAATTATTTATATTTTCAAAGTACTTTTAATAAAACAGTTTTCTTTACAAATGGGATTAAAACCATTTAAATATCACACTGATCTAATCTAAAATGAGTTTTTACTTCTCTAAAATTTTGCATGTGTTTAAATGCTGAAAATGTCACAAATTTATGAAAAAATAACCTCCATTCATGATTTAGCAAATATAGGCCATTTATCTATAAAATATAGTGTTAAACTTCATGCCATCCTTCATAATTTAATTTTATAAAGGAAAACATTATGAGTTTTTGTAATGTCATGAAAGAAAAAATGCAAAATTAATACCTGAGAAAATGCATCAGCCTATTTAAGCCGTTAAAGCAATAGAACCTCCTTCGTATAACATAATTGGTTTCATTACGTACAAAACTAAAAGGATATTTGATTTGATACAGAGATTGAAAATGTTTTGTTACTTAATGATCATCATAACTGTTTTTCAAATTGGCTTTTTGAAGTGCTATAAAATTTAAAACTTTCACTTCTCGCTTGTAGAAACTTTTAATTCTATTAACAAATATATACCGGTTTATGTATGTATAAAATCTCATTGAAATATCTTGTAAATATACAACTATAATCTTGCAATCTTTGAACAACCATTGTAACCTTCAATCTGAACTTGTCTAATTTTCTGCAAATTTTATAAGTTTTCTCCAAAAAAACTATCAGTAATGAGAATATTTTGTCACCGTCAATTACTTCAAATATTATATATTTTTTCATTAAATTATCTTTTCATAAAAAGATTTACCTCCGGGAAATTTATGTAATTTAAGTACAAGTTGTCACATCAGAAAAATACAAAAATACCAAATCTCATAACGAAAGTCGTTTGAATATTACCAAACCAGTTGAGTATCTTACAAAAATATCCGTTTTTGGCCATTACAAAAGAGTTGAATGATTTTAGTCATTTAAAGATTCTCTCTGTAATATACATATGTGTAAGTTGCGTCTATTTGAATGAATGAGAACAAACGCGCTGTTCTTATTTGCAAATGGAAATTTAAATGATAACGAGCATAATTTATGAGAAAGAGGAAATCGAATTAAAATTAATATTGTCAAAGTAACCCTAAGCCACCTACTGGTAAAAATGTTAAAAAAAATATTTTCATAAAATTATAAACTCCCTAAAATATATTTGCGGTGTTCCACTATTTTTGCAATATATATAATATAAATTTTAAGAAAAATATGAAACTTTTTCCCTAATTTCAATTCATGTCATTCAATTTATTGAGAATTTCCTACAAAAATTATACCGCAAGCACGCCGACCTATAGAAGTGAGTGAGTTTGTGTTTTACGCCCCATCAGCACTGCCGACTCTATAGAAAGTTATATTTCAAATCCCTACAAAAAGTTTATTTAAATCTCATAATATTTGATCAATTCCAATTCTTTTTAATCTGTTGAAAAAGCAGACTATTGAGGCACACCTGTCGCTCAAAGAAGTAATCAAACGAGAATTGCAAATAGTATTTTGCAATTTTCGAAGCTGATTTCACCAAAAATAAATCCATAATCTCAATTCATAATCATACGTACATGTGCAAAAAGGCATTGGAGTTAAAATATATCAGAGTATTATACACACATTTATAAAAATTTCAAATATTTCCACAAAAATAACACTTTCACAAGTTAACAAATACACGTGTCAGCTGTAAGCCAGTAACAGTAAAAATATACACATTTATATACGAAAGATCTGCAAAGTTAATTCTAAACAGTATAAATAGAATAGCCAATGAAATATTTGGTCAACAAAGTAAGTTTGCAAGGAAAATGCCAGAAGAGTTTAAAGCAGTTTAGTAAGGCAGTATACGGCAAGGAAATAATTTCAGCAAAATAAGAAAATGAACAAGTTAAAAAATACAGAAGTCGTAATGAAGAGCAGATAAAAATGATGCAGGATTAGCAAGATAATCAGAAATAATTCACTATGACAGAACAAAGTGTCTTTATGTCTTGGTCTAGCACTTATTGAACATTTTTCTTATGTGATTTTACAAGTTCATAATTCCAATATTGACAGCAGAAATTAATTAAATTGCGTCATTATAAAATGTCTATTTTTAACATGTAGAAGTAATGCCTACTTTTCTGGTGATCGTATTTAGCTAATCAGTAGCAAATCAGTGCAAGCTGACATAGACCATGTTGAAAATTGTTGATGGATGGTTAAATTGGGTTCCACATCCTGTATTTCCTTGGCTAACTAGGACAGGAGAACATAGCAATTAAACTAAGTAGCCTACTAGGCCAAAGATTCAACTCCATTGTTCTGTAAAGTGAAGGGAGGCAGTATGCAGAATGTATCTCAACAAAAAAAAAGATCAGCATAATCATAGCCTAGTTACTAATTGAAGTTCTAGCAAAATGATTCAGTAGCATCAAATGCTCATCAATTAATACAAGAATAACTCACAATCTCAAAATTCAGCTGTTTTTTTTTCTCTGCACAGTCATTATAACGGCAACATATGAGCAGTTAGCACAATTACTACGATTGTCACTAAAACGAAATAACAAATATACTATTCACAAAAACCTCAGCAACACGATACAAATATATCATAGATCCGATTTGCGTTCGGAAATTTGCTGCGTAGCTACACTCTTCTGTTACATTTCCAATCTAGAGCTATTTTCTGCAAGGAAGCTATGTTCGGCACTACATCCTAACAATCTAACTCTCATAATACACAATATATTTACTCCCTGATATTATATATATATTTATATCAATATAAGGTAGAGATTTTGCTGCGGAATCATGTATACATGGGTCATCTGTTTTCACATAATCAAGAATACATTTCACGTAAACATAATCAACAGATTTCATGTACACATAGTTTTTCACTCTTTAACAAAAAAACACATACTGATCTGACTTCCGTAACACTATGTGATGCAATGAAGGAAATAGCATGATTTTATCAGTTATCAAGTTACCCATCATTCGATCAAATACAAAATTAAGTTTTTAACATCATCACTTAAAGCACAGGTATATCTATTTGACAGACTATTTCTGAATATTGAAAACAATTCCATTTAGCTCAATTGTTGCCACTGATTGGGTCCGTTCCCTTAACATTTGAGGTGTTTTTTCGTCAAAAAATACAATTTTTTTCAAGTGTACAAAATAGGTCTAAAACACTCCATTTAACCTATCCAATAACTAAAGAAAACAAAAAAATTTCTTGATTTCAGAATGCAGTTTTCAAAAGTTTTTTTTTGGCTAAGTCATTTTGAAAGTTACCTAATCTATTTTGGAAATTTGATTTCTGAATGCCATAAATGAGAACTGATTTGAGAATGCCCCTTTCCACTAAACTATCACTTTGACATCTCAATTATGTTTTATGAACAGAATATCCGTTACGGTTCCATAGAAAAAAGCAAAGCCTTATGAAAATAGTGGCACAGATGGGCATCTCATTTCAGTCATGATTATTTTGATAGCGAATAAAACTCGCAAATTAACAATGTAATCTCCGTAACATGAAATTACGATAAATCAATCAATCATGTCACTGATAGCAATTAAAAACCTACGATATACACAACTAAATGAAATTACAATGCTACGATATGAAATTACGATAAGTCTATAGATGTGGCAAATCTCATATGACGATGATGTCAACGGCGCAATTAAGAACCTACAAAATTGTGCAATACAAGCAGGAAGCCTGAGATGGGGCTACAACAGAGCTGTATATTGTATAATCATATGATAATAGGCCTAATTTAATGATTTTATTTTCTACACACGCCATCATACAGAGTCTTTGTGGGCATGCCCGTTGGCGACGCCATTTTGAGAGGACGGACCACCGAGCTTGTGATAAGAGTATGAAGATCCATGAGAATTATTGTGACTAAGGCAGCAGGCGTAGCACTTGTACATCAAGTAGAGAGCTAAGGCAATGAGTAGGATGATGACCGTGACGATGACGAAACGCTGGTGACGGTCGAGTAAGATCATGACGTGGCCGTCCCAGCTGTGCCACGTGGCGGCCTGCTCGTGGTTGAAGAAGTCTTTGTGGTCGGCGACCGACGCCACGTGCACTTGCGATTTACAGGGGTACTTCAAATAGGTATGGTACACAAACAAGGGCCCTGATGACATCATCACCGTCCAATGGGGCGTGAAATACCACTTGTTCGTTTGTAATAATTCTCCCGTCATGAATTCGAAAAAGGAATGACCCTTTTTGCTCATCATGAAATTATTCGTGATCCCAACCGGAGCTGTGGCACCGAGGATCACGTCAGCTTGCGATGTAGCGTTTTTGATAATGTTGTCGAAACTCTCCCGACATTCTATATCCATGTCGATGTAAACACCACCGTAATGGTACAGGATGAAGTACCTGGCTGAGTCTATTCTTTGTATGGGGTAAGGGTAACTCTTAAACGTGGGCACGAACCACGGGTAATACGTTTCCAGGAACTTGATGATTGCATCGTCCGTCCATAACGTGTAGTTATAGGTGGGGTTTAAATTTTTACACTTGCTTGTGGCTGGTAACCACTTTTCAGGAATTACTTTTGACTTCCATTGCTGATGAATGACACGCGGGAACTTGTCTTGCGACCGGTCAGGGCACATCTGAAAGAGAACAAAGAAGAAATTAAGTTTATATGTAGGAGAGAGCAATGAGAGATGTGAGGGAGCTGTGAGGTGGCTGTGATCGAGCTGTTAGAGGGCTGTGATGGAGCTGTGATGGAGCTGTTAGAGGGCTGAGATGGAGCTGTTAGAGGGCTGTGATTGAGCTGTTAGGGAGCTGTGAGTTGGCTGTGACTGAGCTGTTAGGGGGCTGTGATTGAGCGGTTAGAGGGCTGGGATGGAGCTGTTAGGGGGCTGTGAGTGATCGAGCTGTTAAAGGGCTGTGAGTGACTGAGCTGAGAGGAAGCCAGAAGGGAGCTGCGAGGGGGGCTGCCACAGAGATGCGAGGGAGCACAAAGCGAGATGCGAGGGAGCACAAAGCGAGCTACGAGGGAACTGTGAGGGAGCCAGAAGGGAGCTGTGAGGGGGCTGTAGGGAGCTGCAAGGGGCTGTGAGGGAGCTGCGAGGGCTGTAAGGAGCTGCGAGGGGCTCTGATGGAGCAGTGAGGGAGCTGCGAGAGAGCAAGGATGAGGGAGCTGCAAGGGAGCTGTCAGGGCCAACTTGAAAGGGAGTTGCGAGGGGTTGTGACGGAGCAGTGAGGGAGCTGTCAGGGAGATGTCAGGGAGATGTCAGGGAGCTGCAAGGGAGCTGTCAGGGGCTACTTGTAAGGGAGTTGTGAGTGGGCTGTGAGGGAGCTGTCAGGGAGCTGCACGAAAGCTATTATTACCAGATTACCCACCAAGCTACCATGCTTGCCTCTGATCATGCTGACTTAAATGGCTATTACAGGTTTGGCTTGTAAGTAAGACACATTATTTAAGACATTGTTATGCAACACCAAACTGACTACATGTGGAATGAAAAGATTTGATTCGAAGTTCAATAATTTATTAAATAAACATTTCAATTAATCAGAGTGCAGGTGTGAATAGGCAGGCCAATTACCACTGATTAGGACTGGAGGAAACGGCATACGACAATTTGGAATGTCATACTATGTCACTTCACGGTTTTGGCCCAGAGTGTGCTGTTGGCAATTTAGATTTCACATTATAAACTGACAATAAACAGTCATCTTCATATTGTAAAATCCCCTGATGAATTGGATTGTAAATTTTTATCATGCACCGAGTCAAGTGATGGGACAAGTGACGTGAATACCGATAAGCACGTGAGCTCTCAATAACTCTTATGAGTTCGAGAGCCACCAACTATTACTACTACAATTTGTATAGTGCTTTTTGTGAAGAAATAAAGACCATGTCATTAAAAAAAACAAAAAAAAAACATTTATGAATTGCAGTACTAGAAAGAGACCTATGACACATTTCTCTTTTAAAAAACCATTTCACATGCCACTTGACTGTCCTGCATTAGTCACTCAATTTTTAATGGAGGTCCTAGTCCCCTGCAACCTAACTATAAAAGTAGCATGACAGGTTTGGCTGAAGAGTTGTGAATGACTAAGAACAAGCCATATCTGCTGTTTATTGGATACTAAGTCATGCCCATGGAAGGCAGACTGTACCCCCAATATTAGGCCACACATAAATGATCTTTAGCTTCTCGGATCTTCTCAAGGCACTTTTTCTAGGGTCAGGGGTAGGACAAAAAAAAAGGTGAAAAATCTTTTTTTATAATGTCAAAAAAAATTTTTTTTTTCTGTTGTCAGAACATCTATTGCGTCAGCGATGCCGCGAACTAAGAATCAATTATGTGTGGCCTTAAGGAGAGCACAATCTATGTAGTTGGGGCAGACTAACAACAATAACAACACTGATATTAAAGTAACATAAAGGTCATCTTCAAAAATAAGCAACAATTTGTTTTTTAATTCTATCAAATAGATAAATTTTTACTAATAAATTCTGATAAAGGAGCATCCAATTTTTTTAATCAGCGCATCATATATGATCTTGACCTACTTAATATGGGGTGAAAATATATGTCAAAAGCACTTAAAAAGATTTTTCACCTTTTTTTTTTGTCCTACCCCTGACCCTGCCATAATATTATTCGATACAGGATGAAGAGTATAAATCTAAGTAGGGGAGAGCGGGGCAGAGTGAGACACTTTTTTTATTTATATTTTCAAGTGTTCCAAAATGTTGGCAATAACGAGTTACATGAGATCAGGTCCACATTAAAGATAATGACGATGGGTATATTGTCCAGTAGTTTCAAGTTCCTACCTTTTACAGGTTTGGAGAAATTTTGAGTTACATCCATGCTCGTTAAGTGTCTCACTGTGCCCCGTGGGCGGGGCACAGTGAGACAGCAGGTGGGGCACAGTGAGACAGGGCATCTGCTGCCATAACCGCCGATCCTCAGGACCTGCGGAATTGTTCCATCAATTGCTGCTACAGAAACTACTGTACTCTAATAAAAGCAGCTGGCTAGGTGATTTTTTAGGCCCTTTTTTGAACATGTTTCGAAACTGTGTCGCACAGGACACATGCATGACTTATCTAACCTGCCGCACCTGTTACATACTAATCAAAATTCTTTCTGATGCTTCCCTTTGCATATAACTCACTAAAATCAGTCATTTATAGCAGGCATTTTGTTTTTTATAGTGAATTGTGAGCTATGCATTATATTCAGGTCGTTTTGAGTGTATTTTGTGATGTCTCACTGCGCCCCGCCTAAAACTGTCTCGTGTGCCCCGCCTAAAACTGTCTCACTGTGCCCCACGCAGCTCTCTTTATAAAATTTTTTAATCCCGTGGACCGGATGCCTGTATTGTGGTTCATAATCTCACTAAACTAAGACAAGTAATGAAGGTTTGAATCCCTGGCAATTGATTTACATTATACCATTTTTCTTGGGAATTATAACAAAAAGTCGTTTAGCAAAATTATTTACTTTTACTGGCTAAAAACCAAAATATTGAAATTCCACTCTCGATATGCTGTTTTGGCATTCAGGATATAGGACAGTCGCTCACTTACTTACTTTTTGTACTATACAAAAGAGGGTTGATCTGTAAACAGTACCAGCTAGACGGTATACAGGCTTTGTCTCACTGTGCCTGCCATCTCACTGTGCCCCGCTCTCCCCTACAACTTAATGTCCAGACATAATGACATCGTTTTGCTAATATGCCTTGAATATGGCGGAGATACTGCAGTCGAAAGAAACCAAATTCAGGAGTTTCATTTTGTATTTTGAAAATAATAAAAAGTTTGATCAAAAAGCACATTGCGTTTGACAACCGAACAAGACTTAGTGTTGAGTCAACTTGAGTGCACACATTTTTCCAAAAAAACTTCACAATTCTGTGTACAGTTTCATCTTAAGGTAAATTGCGCCACTGCCTTTTAAAAGTTATCCACGGGAATGCTTTCCTTTTCCCAGTATTTTTTGAGTAACTATTCCCAAACATGCCGATCCTTTTTCTCTGATTCTAGCCAAATCCTGCCCTGACAGGATGATTCAGTTTGTGGGGTAGATCAGCAATGCAGGTGTCAGAGAAAGTCTGACCTCTGTGCAGCCATCCTTATCTCCCACCAGCATGTCAGTAGCTGGACTGATTTTACTCCATTCCGCTAAGTCACTAGCCCCTCACGAGTGATGACAGAACCCTTTTTCTCTGGAACTGGTGTGTTCTTTTCCTGGTTATGTAATGCATTGGGCCATGACCCCCGCCCCCCCCCCCCACCGGGCCAAAAGTCAAAATGGAAGAGATAGGAAGGAGATAAGAAAAGCCGCGGAGCACCCCATATTCACCCCATGAAATGCCCCCCCCCCCTCAAGCCATTTCTAGATACGCCCCTGGACCCTGATACAATTCCATGCCAGTCTTCAGGCAGTGATAATTGCAACAGTTATATATGGTAAATTCCCTGACTGCTTAGTCTGCATACATGTATCACCTCAACATTGTAGCTTGGACTTCAATAATTTTTTAATGTCTACTTTGAGTCAGTAGTCAATTTACCATTGATATCAAACTTGTGCAAATATTTTCAGTAAACCGAGGTTAGGATTAATTCAATTTAATTGGTGGCAACAGCATGACAAATTCGGGTCAAATATTTGGCATAGTGTACAGACATTTTGTCCCATTGCATTAACATTGATTAACATATCACCTTCACAACCACTCCCCCAGTCCCCCTTCCCCTCCCACCTTGATTTTCATATTATAATCATCATGTATTTTTTTAAAAATCATCATTTGGTTAACTTTCTTTTTTAATCACCAAGCCTGAAAAAGGCAAAATGATGATATGGTGACTCACGTCATCATCATTGCCATAACTTGAGTCATAAATAGTTGTGGAGTGCCAAAAAGATGTCGCATTTTGTGACATTTGGTCCACTTTTTAATTGCTTAACAGTAATCTAATTCATCTTTATATAATCATTATCAATCAGCACAATAAAGAAACGATAAAGGGGTTTTATTTTTTAGCTATGGATGCTGAAATGACAGGGAGAGCTTATCAGCGCCTTATGTTAATCTCCAAGACAAAGCATTTACATAACAGTGAAGTAAATGTATACGATGGATGGATGGATGATTGGGACTTTACGTCATGTATTTATGCACTTGGTAGGCTAATTAGGACAGGAAGAGGACACGGCAATGAGGTGAAGGATGATTGAAACAGCCGTCCATCATAGGCCCATGTGACCCGGCAAGAGCTGGATTCAAACCCTGGATCTACATTTCAATCATACATATTTATAATATATGGACTCAATTTTGACTCGGTTGTATAGACATCCATCATGTTCATGCAAAATTCAAATAATGAATTGTGCCGTCAACTACCTTGGGAGTAGTTGAAAAGTAAAATATGCTTTTCCGAGCTCATAAATAAAAGGCACAAATGACGTAGAGTTTATGTTTACTTAGCAAGTAACATTGCTATATTGCTTTTATTTGTTTTTGTTGTGCTACAATGAGCTCCGAGGAATCGGTTTATTGCTACAAGCAGCATAGGCTCATTACACAGAGTTCTGCATGACATATTTTGGAAATGTTTTACAAGGTAAGTCATAATACACTGAAGCAAATGACAGGCAGGGATGATTTAGCAGACAATCACTGACAGACTAGGGCAGGATATCTGGAGTGGGGGGGGGGGGGGTCCACTGTCCCAGAGTGGCGGGGTCTGGATCCCCTCTGGTCTCTCTCGCTTGACAGGAACCCCATGGATTGACGATTGCAGTTTTACCTACTCATTCCTCCGCTCAAGTGAAGAATTAAACATGACAATGACCTCCCTTACCGAATAAACTCCAGGATATTGGACATTATTAGTGTGAACAACTGTGAATAAGTCAATCCTAAGGCTTATTCAGTCCAGGGGTGGCACAGCTTGTTTCCCGAAAAGACCGCATGGATATCTCGTGTAGTATCTAGTATCTTGTTATTCTGGGCGATATATATTGGGATTAACTCGGCATATAATATTTTCACTATCCCTACGTCGTTAGTAATACAATTGCAATGTCATTCTACCCACCTCCTTATCCGTGACTACGCTGACAACCGCATCTGTGATGTTGATGATGGGCGGAAAAGTCAAGATGGCAAAATACATCAATCCCCCTGCGGCCAGGATGAACACCAGCACCTTGGCAGCATACATCTGGTAGAGCTGGAAGAGTAACACAAACAATTAATTAATAATTGAAGACAATTATGATGCTGTAGGTGACTATGTTATGTCTTGTCCCTAATTTTGTACCAATTGCATAGGGACTCCCTATGCACTCGGTACACTATTCATTGTATTCAAGACAGGAGGACAGTGCACTGAGGCAAAGGATGATTGAAACTGCTGTCCAACAAAGGCCGAATTGGCCAAGCAGGAATTGAGCCAAGACCAGCTGACTAGAATAACAATTTATGACCATTGGGGTCCAAGAACGAGTATGAGCTAATTCCCAGGCCCATTGAAATTGCGAATTAAAAATGTGTATGAAGATGCTTCCAGTGACACAGCTCAGCAGTGATGACAAAGGTAGATTGTTTCTCAAGACCCTAAGAGCTGGGTAAGCCTGGGTTCATACCAAAGTCCAAAGACCCAGTCATTGGAAGCCTGTAGCACTACACACTGAGCTGACTTCTTCTGGAAATATAGACTGACACAAAATCAGTCAAGGGTGAAAATGAGTTACTTTGTCGTCAAGTATTGCATGAAACATGTTGAAGTCAGAACTTAAAATAACCACATCAATGAGTCACAGTCCGATACATAATTAACGAATGCTTACAATTTGTTATCCTGGCGATAAGATGGATGGATGGATGATTGGGGCTTTACGTCCTATATTTATGCACTTGGTAGGCTAATTAGGACAGGAGGAGGACACGGCAATGAGGTGAAGGATGATTGAAACAGCCGTCCAACATAGGCCGAGGTGACCCGGCAAGAGCTGGATTCGAACCCTGGACCCAGCGATTGGCAGTCCAGCATGCTACCACTAGACCGGCCCTCACCCCACATCCTGGCAATAAGAACAAGTCTAAACATAACATAGAACTTCTTTGTTAGCTTAAATAATTTTACAAGATCCATGGAGTATATATATATACATAAACCATAAAGCTATACAAGCAGGAAGCCATATGAGTAATGCCTTTTGTAATTTGCGACATTTCCATCCATGGTTAATGTCCACATCTGGCACCAGCTAGCAGTCTGCTCTTTGTAACACTGCTGTCCTGAAACTTGTGCCCAGAGACTACTTCCAAGAAAGTTGTGTCCGGAGATCAGCAACATAGATAGACAGAAGTGGGACAAAAGACCGGCAGATCAGAGATAGAAAGACGATGGATGGATGATTGGGGCTTTACGTCCTGTATTTATGCACTTGGGGTAGGTTAATTAGGACAAGAGGAGGACACGGCAATGAGGCGAAGAATAATTGAAACAGCCATCCAACATCTATGCCAAGGCGACTTGAAAAGAGCTGGATTCTAACCCTGGACCCAGAGATTGGCAGCCCAGCATGCTACCACTAGACCGGCCCTCACCCCACATCCTGGCAATAAGAACAAGTCTAAACATAACATAGAACTTCTTTGTTAGCTTAAATAATTTTACAAGATCCATGGAGTATATATATATACATAAACCATAAAGCTATACAAGCAGGAAGCCGTATGAGTAATGCTTTTGTAATTTGCGACATTTCCATCCATGGTTAATGTCCACATCTGGCACCAGCTAGCAGTCTGCTCTTTGTAACACTGCATTCCTGAAACTTGTGCCCCAGAAACCAGTTCCAAGAAAGTTGTGTCCGGAGATCAGCCACATAGACAGACAGAAGTGGGACAAAATACCGGCAGATCAGAGATAGAAAGACGATGGATGTATGATTGGGGCTTTACGTCCTGTATTTATGCACTTGGTAGGTTAACTAGAAGGCAAATTGGAATTTGCATATCTGGACGGTGATAATCGACCTGACTATTGTAAAACAAGCAAGGGCTAGTCGTTTGGTATCCTGAATTGTAGTAGCAGGGGTCCCACTTTATGAGGATGTTAGCCATAAGTGGCCTTGAGAGGGAGAAATGCATATTTTGCTAGACATGCGGCAACGCACTAACGTGTTTGAAAGTTTGTAGGGCTTGAGTTATGTAGAGTAATATCATGATGCATTTTTTTGCAATGGCATATGAGTGTATATTATTGACAAAACAAGTGAAATCTCTAAGCAAACAGATATATTGCACTCATCAGGCACTCTCTTGGAAGAGCCATTGATGACATTTAGATTTGGCAGCAGATGTAGGCCAAGGTGCGCCCCCAAGGTGCGCCCCGAGGTGAGCCCCCGAGGTGAGCCCCCAGAGGTGCCCCAGAGGTGCCCCCAGAGGTGCCCCCAGAGGTGATCCCCGAGGTGACCCCGAGGTGACCCCCGAGGTGAGGTGACCCCGAGGTGACCCCCGAGGTGACCCCCCGAGGTGACCCCCCGAGGTCAAAAAGATACATTTATGACAATAATGAGATAGAAAGACGATGGATGAAAAAAAAAAAAAAAAAAAAATTTAAATTCATTGTGGGTAATATATATAGACCTCCTTGTAACAGCGTAGAAAATTATCAAACTTTCATCAAAGAGATGGATAATATTCTCTCGGCATCAAAACACTAATCATGTGATACTAACGGGAGATTTTAATTTCGATTTACTGAAACTAAGAGAAAATGAGCATGTAAGTTCCTTTTTTGAAACAGTCTTAAGTCATGGTTTAATACCCAAGATAACAAAACCTACCAGAATAACAGATCACTCTAAAACTTTAATTGATAACTGTTTTGTAAAGACTAATAATTACTTTAATGCACCAGCAGGCATATTATTACAAATATTTCAGATCATCTGCCTTACTTTGTTAGTCTTGATTTCCTGAAGACTACGAAGCAAATGCATAATAACTATGTTACAATACAAACAAATAATCCCTCTGCTCTAACTAATTTTAGAAACGAAATAAGATTAAACTGCACTATGAATAAATTCATTAACCAGTCTGAATATCTCAACACTAATTATGATACCTTAGAAGATATCCTAAAATCTGCACTTTCAAAATCATCTTCCAACAAAGAAAGTTAAATTCAACAAATATAAACATAAAAGCACACCTTGGATAACAAGAGCTATAATTAATTCTATTAAATTCAGAGACAAATTGTACAAACGTTTACGTGCTACTCCAAACATAGACCCCATCCATGAAACTCTAAAAATAAATCTGCACACATACAACTCGATACTCAAGAAAAGTATTAGAGGGGCAAAAAAATTGTATTTCCATGAATGTTTTGAAAAACATAGAAATGATATTAAAAAAACATGGGATGTAATTACAGATATCACTCAACCTTCAAAAGATAACTCTCATCCTGACCACTTCATTATTGATGACCTTCCTTGCAATGATCCAAACATAATTGCAAACAAATTTAACAATTTTTTCATCAAAATTGGTCCGTCTTTAGCAGATAAAATTGCTCAACCGCAGGGATTAGATTTTAAAAATTTCCTTGATAATGATAATAATAACATATTCCACTTCCAAAACGTGAATGAGGAATGTGTTCTTAAAATTATAAACACACTGAAACCAAAATCTAGCTGTGGCGTTGATGGAATCTCAAACTAGAAGGCAAATTGCAATTTGCATATCTGGACGCTGATAATTGACCTGAACATTGTAATAATATTGGTCTGGTAGTCTGGTTGGCTGAATTATAATAGCAGTAGTCAGAAGTTATCAGGGCATAGTGGCCAATGGGCCTTAGAGAGAGAAATAAATGAATTGCTACATAGCGATGAATGAAGTTTTTTGATTGTGTGTGATGGAGTTGTGTGTTTAACAACTTGAAATAGTTGTGTTAAGCTGACAGAGGAGATACACACCCACAGCTCATCATTGCTTTGGACATCTTAAGCTAAGGTAGATACAGCTCATCTTCATAAAGCAGACCCACTTTTATGATTTCAATAAAACCTGAGATGTTCGAGAAAGAAAGCAATAGCATAATTTAAACGAAGTCAAAGAGCCCTGAGGCTATTGCCCTACTTCATTGCACATTGGCCTAGAAAAATGGACCAAGGGCAGAGTAAATGTATTTACCCCTTTTCACACCTCTTTCAAATTACCCAACAATCTTGCTGTATGTGTATGTGTATATGCATATGCAGCTTACATTTACCATGACAGTTACCCTTGTAACTGTCATGCATTTACTAAAAGTACACTGTATAAAGTTTATAAACTTCAAATTAAAAGTAATACTTTTATTTGATTATGTATACTACACTTTACTTTATTAAAACATATATGCATCATGGGAGAATTCTTTTTATTTTGTTTCTATACATTGTCAAACTAGATGGGAGCATATTTCCATATGCAAGATTAGCAGGGGGTCGATCAGCAGTTTGTTCAGCTCATCACTGACTGACATTACTGGCTGACATCATCGGCTGACATCACCGGCTGACATCATTGGCTGACTTCATCAGCTGACATCATGCTATAACGGCTGACATCACCGGCTGACATCAGCGGCTGACATCAGTGGCTGACATCAGTGGCTGACATCAGTGGCTGACATCACTGGCTCACATCACCGGCTGACATCACCAGCTGACGTCAGTGGCTGACATCAATGGCTGACCACTGGCTGACATCACTGGCTGACATCACCGGCTGACATCAGTGGCTGACATCACCGGCTGACATCAGTGGCTGACCACCGGCTGACATCAGTGGCTGACATCAGTGGCTGACATCACCAGCTGACATCAGTGGCTGACATCAATGGCTGACCACCGGCTGACATCACCGGCTGACATCACCGGCTGACATCACCGGCTGACATCAGTGGCTGACATCACCGGCCGACATCAGTGGCTGACATCACTGGTTGACATCAGTGGCTGACATCACCGGCTGACATCAGTGGCTGACATCACTGGCTGACATCAGTGGCTGACATCAGTGGCTACCATCAGTGGCTGACATCAGTGGCTGACATCACCAGCTGACATCAGTGGCTGACATCACCAGCTGACATCAGTGGCTGACATCAGTGGCTGACATCAGTGGCTGACCACCGGCTGACATCAGTGGCTGATATCATCGGCTGACATCACCAGCTGACATCACCGGCTGACATCCGTGGCTGACATCACTGGCTGACATCACCGGCTGACATCACCGGCTGACATCACCAACTGACATCAGTGGCTGACATCACTGGTTGACATCAGTGGCTGACATCACTGGTTGACATCAGTGGCTGACATCAGTGGCTGACATCAGTGGCTGCCATCACCGGTTGACATCAGTGGCTGACATCACCGGCTGACATCAGTGGCTGACATCAGTGGCTGACATCAGTAGCTGACATCAGTGGCTGACAGCAGCGGCTGACATCAGTGGCTGACATCAGTGGCTGACATCAGTGGCTGACATCAGTGGCTGACATCAGTGGCTGACATCACGGTTGACATCAGTGGCTGACATTAGTGGCTGACATCAGTGGCTGACATCACCGGCTGACATCACCGGCTGACATCAGTGGCTGACATCAGTGGCTGACATCACCGTCTGACATCAGTGGCTGACATCACTGGTTGATATCACTGGTTGATATCCGGCTGACATCGCTGACTAACATTGATTGACATCATTGACCATATCATAACTATCAATAGGGAGCTCCAAAACACAGGAGAGAACTCCCAATAAGAAGAAGAAGAAAGTGTAGCAACCTTGTGTAAATAGACAGTACTACTACTGTGGTTGCCATGGAGATGGTAGACTCGGAACTGGACGACACCTAGTATCCCTAAAGACTAGCCCTGCTAGTCTAATAACAAATGGACCAGTGTAGTATGCTTCCTCAAAAAGCCATTCTTTAGGTCAGAAGGAGGTGTGAATGAGGCCATGGTTGTAAAACAGTTCATCCTGTCTGAGCATAAGTCGGTCACAAGTTGGTCAATAGCTTTAGGGCTCTTTAACCCCCTTTTAAATTGTTTATGCATGCCAGTTTCAATCTAATGATCTAGTTGTTGAACACCGGCAAATCTATATAGCTCTCTCAACCAATAGCATTAGTGCGTATTTTGCATGCTAGGTGGCTACCGCGTGTTGATGACGGGTGTGCGCTGAAGCATATCAGATTCTGGTAGACTGGTCCCCCTCCCTGGTGTGCCATAGGGACAGTATATCAGTTATAATTCTAGTACATTGTCCTATTTAGAATCCAGTCAATTTTCCATGATTGCAACACAGATTTCCAGCTATTCTCGGTGTTAAGGACCAATTCACCGGGTGATATCTGTAGATCTATCCACTATCTGTTTGCTATATCAGTCTGAGTCACTTGGATCACGTGTGTGCAACATAAAGTAAGTTTGATGGGTTTACTGTGTACATCACTATGTCTTATGTTCAGCCAACAGGAAACTGAAAAACACAAGGAAGTAGGCCGTTGTGAGACAGTATCTGCACGCCAGAGGCGTCCAGATAATAAGCTTCTTAAAGAAATTAAACTTGATATTCTTAAACCCCTTACCCTAATAATTAATCAAAGTTTTGAATCAGGAATCTTTCCAGACAAATTGAAAATTGCGAAAGTGCTCCCAATCCATAAACAAGAATCCAGGGATTCAAAGGTAGTCGTTTCGGTATTATATTGAAGGTGCAGTGATTATTCATTAACATGGAGTGGGTGATAACAATACTCCTCTATATTACATGTCTACTGGAGACATGGTTATGTTTTTAATAAAATGAATAAAATATATGTAGGCCTAATTTGCGAAAAAAATGTCAGGGTTAGACCATGTAACAAAATTGAATATTAAAGTCAACAGTAAATGGCCAAGCCTCTTGGCCATACTGTTTACTTGAATATTCAAGGTATTTATCAAAAGCAGGTAAAATTGTTCTGTTTGAATATCACACTGTTGCATATGGATTCTGTAACATTTCGAGTGTAAATACATATTGAAACAAATTGTAAAAATTTTGTATTAAAATGTGAAAATCATATAAAGAGTAAGTAAACATGTAATATGTGTGTTGACAAGAAAATGTCAATGCTACTTGACAAGCATAACTGGTCATTGTGAAATATCAGAAAAACTCCCAATTAGTGAAAGAGTCTGAGCAACAACAATACTTAGTCAAGAAATATTAAGAAGCTGTCTATTTAAAATATATATTAAAATCCAATCTGAAAATTCAAAGTAAAAATTAGAAAAAATTAATCAATTCCTACAAATTAGGACCTATCTCTTTGAACCTTTAGTATTGTAAACTTGGAAAGTTGTTTTTTGGTGAAAATGTTATTAGGATAAAACGTAAGAAAAGGCAAGTGAGGATTTGGAAAAATTACTATAAAAGATGTAAATTTCTGGAAGCTCATCAGTAAAAACATACAATAGACACAGTATCACAGCATCAAAATAGAGCATTTTGGAAGAAATTTGCCACCAAATTCTGAAAACATTTGATGTACTATCATGTAGGTACCTGTTGTATATTATATAGAGTGGTGTTGACTGTGCACTGCAGTCTAAGTGCATTGTGCACAATTTTCTCTCGAGAACAATGGTATTAATATTTTCATTGTATGTCAAATAATAAACGAGATATTTACAACCGCGATTACGCAAACAGGCATTTTGCAGAAATTTTGGGCTGAAATTGAGTGGCCTTGGGGGACCACTTGCAAGAAAGCTCAAGAACTATAATTTTCTAAAATGTTTACAGCGTGTTTATTTTAACATTTCTCATAAAATTAAGGGGTATGCAATTTGTAATTAAGAAATTGGTTTTTTAGGCCACCCTAATTAACAAGCTACACCATTGTTGTGATGTGTGGGAAAAGAGGAAATAACAATAATGAAACCCAAAAATATTATATCCAACAGGAAAGTATGGCTGTAAAATTAAGGCTACGTGGCCAAATTTGGTGAAAATCACAATTATTTACATTATTGATTATGTTTTGATAAGTCAAAACATAGCACTTATTGTATTGCATAGATTGTGCTCTACTGGGCTATCATTATTCTTAACATGACAACAAAATAAATCAAAGAAGACATGTAAGCGCAATTTAATTGACATTTATTCTTTGATTAGCTCAATTGGATATCACACAAATGAACACTTATTTCTCAAATTGGCTGAATTACTTATAAGGCCCTAGTGTTTGTTTAGAAGAGGTTAGCTGGCAGCTGGGCTCATTGTGTGAAACCTTTGACTGTACTATAGACGAGTAAGACTAAAGTCCACAGTGGCGGATCCAGACACGGTCATCTAGGGGGGGCCCGAGCGTGTTTCGGCATTCGCGGGCCCGCGTCGCCACATATTTCCTTCAAAATACTGTTATTAATCTCAGTGGTCTAGGGGGGGCCCGGGCCCCCTAGGCCCCCCCCCTGTATCCGCCACTGGTCCATGAGGCTAGGGCCGTAGCCTGCAGGGGGGCAGCTGCCCCGCCCCCACCCTAGAATTTGAACAAAAAAGGTGCATGCATTACATGCAAAAATGTGACATTGTCCATACCCAGCCTAAGGCCCTGGAGGCCTGCACCTGTCGAATGAGGCCCCAAGTTTGATAATCAAATACTGACATGATTAAAATAACATGCTAATGTCTAGTAAAGACCTGCAGGCCAATCAAAAGTACATTGCTGAGTGCAATAAGCTAGACACCTGCCAGTTTCACTCCCATGTTCTTCAAAGGCAATTAAGGCAACAGTGTACATGGATCTGCTGAGGGAGCGGTTGGTAATTTCAATTGACATAAAATGTATAAATAAATGGTTTTAAATTTCTTAAATTCGCTATATTTTAATATAATTAACTGTTTAGGAGTGTAGTAGGTAATAATTAGGTCGTAATTAACAAACATTCCCAAAGGAAAAGACGTTTTTGAAGCCTTAATAGCGTTGGTAAATTCAGTTAAAATCACTGATTGCTCCCTCGCGGTATCCCACTAGTAAGTACCAACGGGGTCAAAACAGCACCACTGGGCCACACGCTTGCCTGAGGTCATGCCCACGATGTCATTTTAAATAGAAGCGTCGGCGTGTACAGAGCTTTCTCGTCCGTAATTGTGGTTGTGGATCATCCCTTTGAGCCATAACTAATACTAGAGCGTGTTTTCAGATGGTTCCTGATGACACAGACGATATCTGATGCACATCTGCATTACGGTATTTCAAATTTCCGATTTTTCCCGGGCTTTTTTCCACTTGTCAATTGCAAAAGGTAGTCGTTCACGAACGACTACCTAAAAAGGAGAAAGATATATATTCGACAACTATCGACCTATCTCAATTTTACCGAGCTTGTCAAAGGTCTTTGAGAGAATCATGCATGATCAAATTTATGACTACTTTAAAGCAATCAACTATTTTATGATAATCAGTATGGCTTTAGAAGTGGTCACTCTACAGAGCTTGCTGCCTTGGAATTAATAGACAGGGTAATACTCTCCATGGATAAAAAAGAAATTCCATTGACGGTTTTTATTGACCTCTCAAGGCCTTTGACACTCTTGATCATGAAATTCTCTTATATAAACTACAAAGCTATGGATTTGCAGGGAACTCTCTGTTGCTCTTACGAAGCTACCTCTCAAATAGAAAACAGACCCTTGAAATATTTGATGTCCAATCTGATTACCTAACTATTCAAACAGGAGTGCCACAAGGATCCATTTTAGGTCCCTTATTATTTATAATATATCTAAATGATCTGAAACAAACATGCAACATCTTTCAACCTATAATCTACGCTGATGATACAGCACTTTACACTGTATTAAAAAGCCGCCTAAATCAAACCAATACCATTAATGATGAATTAAATGTCATTAATAACTGGTTTAAACTTAACAAATTATCTATAAATGAAAAAAAAAAAAAAATGATGAGGTTCCACACTAAACAAAGAAAATTAAATCCTATAAATATTTTCATAAATGACAAAAAAATTGAAATTGTAAATGAATTTAAATACCTTGGTATTATCCTGGATTCCCATCTCACATGGAAACCTCATTTAAACATGATTTCCCAAAAAATTGCAAAAACAAATGGCGTGACGAATAGAATGAAGAACATTCTACCATGTAACATTCTAAAAACTATTTATAATTCTCTCATTTTGCCTTTCTTAAATTATGCATTACTTGTATGGGGAACAAAATCTGAACAACTGCACAAATTGCAAAAAAGATCGGTTCGTATTATTGTAAATGCCAAATACAATGCACATACTGAACCAATTATGAAAGTTTTAAATATTCTAAAAATTAGTGATATGCTTAAACTCCAGGAGATGCGCTTTATATATAAACATCAAAACAGAACCTTGCCCAAGTACTTTATTACAGACATGTTTGCAACAAATTCACAAGTTCACAATCATAACACTAGAGGAAGATCTAATTTAAGAATTCCTCAAAGCGAACATGCTTTTGTGAAAAACAGTATTAGATACCGTTTACCAAATCAATATAACAATCTCCCCACTGATATCAAAATAAAATTACAACACATAGTTATGAGGGTTTTAGCAAATATGCAAAGAAATTTTTGCTTAGTACATATAACAATACCTGTAATAGGGTTCATTGCTATATTTGCCATAGATAGTCTGGCTGCCTAAGGTAAAGAAAACCTGATTGGTTGAGAATATGCTAACTAATTTTCTGTGAGTATGTTCAAATATGCTCCAGTAATTTAATGCAATGTCTGATCTACTATCATTTTATATATATCATGTCTGGCGATTGTCAAAGATTTTAAAATTTCTGATGGAATGTCAATGATAATAATCTAGTCTACAATTTTTAAATATCATGACTGGATCTTCCCTATTCCCCAGGTTGGCTTGTCGCTAGCGACAAGATCCTTGTCTTAGATAGGTCATCCTGTCCACAGAATTTATTTTAATTGTACATGTTGTATTTAACTAGAGTTACTTTTCTTGAAATCAATAATAAGTTCAAAATTGTATAATTTTAATTTTGTGGAGAAATAAAATTCTTGAGTCTTGAGTCTTGAGTCTTGAGATAATCAAAATTCATTAACAGTATTTGGTTAGCACAGAATACAAATCCACTGGTGCTAGTACGCGTTTTGCACGTTAAATGGCTACGGAGAGCGTCCCCCTAGCGGGAAACCCAAGAACTACTTGTTCACAGCAGCAAAGACTGTGGGAACCAGCCAGATGACCTCAACCAATCACATCGCTTCATTCCAATGGCAACCAGCTACTCTATCAGAGCTGATGTACAGGCTCTGACTATGTATCGATGGACTGGTCCCCCCTAAGCTACAGACAGGTGGGCCAGATAGCAGTGAAATGCATCAGATTTAGTGGATTCTGCCTATTCTCCGCACTGTATGCATCTATCTACAGTTGTTACAGATAGATCTAGCCCTTATCTATCTGCTACATCACTCTGACGCATTAGGATGGCATGTGTGCAGAGGTTGAGGGTGAAATAGGAGCTGAGTGGAGTAAACCACTATATGTCATGTTTAATGCTGGCAAAGTTGGCAGGAAGTCAAGGCTGACAGAAGTAGTAGTGTAGCCAAACAGTATCTGGACTCCGTCCAGATAATTAGGACAGGAGGAGGACACAGCAATGAGGCGAAGAATGATTGAAACAGCCATCCAACATCTATGCCAAGGCGACTTGAAAAGAGCTGGATTCTAACCCTGGACCCAGAGATTGGCAGCCCAGCATGCTACCACTAGACCAACGCTCCCACCAAAAGATCAGTAATAGATAAACAGATAACTGGATAGGTACATACAATAGATAGATAGTTGGAGATCTACAGACTATATACTATACAGTAGAGAGATTGATAGACTGGAAGAGAGATAACCATGATAACTGGATAGTCGATAGGTAGATTCCGGAGGTAGATATAGATAGATAAATAGATAAGAGATAAGAGATATAGATAGATAAAAAATGGACAGATAGATAAGCTGACAAGCAGGCAGATAAGTTGGCAGATCATGTAGATAGACAGATAGACAGGTCTATATGATGTTTTTCTTTGGGGGGGGGGGGAGGAGGCATATCTCTCCCTCTATTATCTACAGGGAATTATGGATCC